>JAULJL010000017.1:20205973-20846947 GCA_030761205.1 Fremontodendron californicum | reverse complement strand
GGGTGATTTCAAAGCCCTAGACATGTTTTGTGATTGATTTTCAGATTCTATCTATCATTAATTTTCTATCAAAGTTGCTTATGTTCTTCTACAAGAATTGTTCATGATGTTGCCTAGATTTATTTAGGTGTACAACTAGATAGATCTTGATAATTATCTATTGCTAGTTTAGGAGTCTTGATCCGTGTAATTGTCTTGATTTCCTATTCATAAGTGGCAATTTGTGATTAATGATTATGGTCAAGTTTTCAATAATTGCAAAGTGGAACATAACCTAAGTTGAACAATCCGAGCTTATGTGTTTGTTGCTTAGATCAACCTATCTTTCTCATCATAAAGCTGCCATTAAATTGAATTTAGAGAGCTTATTCTAGGTTGTTTAATGGTTAGAGATTAAATAGAGAGCTTGTTCTATTTAACGACAAACTAAGGAAAGATTGGGGTAACAGAGCTTGTTGTTATCTACGGTTGTTAACTTTGATAGTTGGTTGATATTGATAGATCTGAAATTGATTCTTAATGATGTCTAGTGGTGGAGAATGAAACCTTAACCATATTTTTCATATTTGATTCTTCTTACTTACTTGTTTTCTTACTTTTAGTTTGCTTATTTTTTTATATTTATTTTTATTGGCTGGTTATACCGCCTAATTTGTATATTAACTTTGTTTTATTTTTATTGGCTGGTTATACCGCCTAATTTAGTATATATATTTTTTGGCTGGTTATACCGCCTAATTTAGTATATATATCTTTATTGGCTGGTTATACCGCCTTGCATTTTATTCTTATTATTTACTTTAGTTTAAATCTGGCTTCAAAAACCCCTTTTCTTTTATTGTTCTTGAATTTAAGTTTTAAACTATTAACTTATAAACTAAAACCCAATCCCTGAGGACTCGACCCTTGCTAACTACTATACTTACAATTGATCTTTTTAGTGCAAGGTTAAATAAGATACACTCTTTTGGGTGCATCACCATTCCCTTTGGAATTGCGACCATAAATCAAGAATTTCTCTTTGTACGTCTCCACTAGGATGCGTCTCAAGAGAAAGTTGGATATTACCCAAATTCTCCTTACTCAGTCCATCCTTAATGAATTCAATTTTATCATCTCGATTAGAGGACGGAATCCCAATAGAACGACATTTACCGTTACACGTCCATCGTGCACATTTGTGGCAATTTGAACTCATGCGCTTTGCTCGTCGCTTCTTTGCAAAAGTGCTTCTACCTGTACCTGGTAAATGCAAAACAGGAAGATATTCATCTTCACGTACCTTGGCTTCAATTAGCCAACGTATGTCGTCAGGAATCCCTTTGTGCATAAGCATTCTTAATCTCTCAAGTCGAACTTGGTAAAGCTTGAGTAAAATATTTCGAGGAAAAGGAGGAAATCGTTTCTGCAATCTTGTGAGAATATCATCCATCCTGAAAAAAAAAGAATGAAAAAAAAAATTGAAAGAGAAATTGGAAGAGAAATTTATATACAATATCAGTTTTGTGGGTAGCTGATGGAACCGATTTAAATAATCACGGAGTACCGTTATCCGCCATTTAACCGGGGTTAAAAAAATAAATTAAAAATTATATTTACATCATGTAAGAGAAAAGAACTATTAAACAAAAGAAAAGAAAAACAATAAAAGATAGAATGATGGAGAGTAAGGAATATGCAAATCTGATATAATAGATGCTCTCCATCCTTTTGGGTTGCCTCCCAAGAAGCGCTTGGTTTATTGTCCTCAGCCTAACTTAGACCCATGCCATTATTATTCAACATACTTTGGCTCAAAAAGTGGAAACTCCTCCACATCTTGTATTGGAAAGTTCTCATAGTAAGGCTTCAATCTATGACCATTCACTTTGAATGCCTTATCTGTTTTTGGGCTTTGGATTTCAACTGCACCATGAGTAAATACATTAGTAATAACAAAAGGTCCAACCCAACGAGAACGTAACTTACCTGGATATAACTTAAGGCGTGAATGGAAGAGAAGAACTTTTTGTCCAACAACAAATTCTTTTCTTGATATCATCTTGTCATGGAATGCCTTAGTCTTTTCCTTGTAAATCCTAGAATTCTGATAGGCATCATTCCTTATCTCCTCTAATTCTTGTAGGTCAAGTTTTCTTTTCTTTCCTATCTCATCCATCTCCATGTTGCATTGTTTGATAGCCCAATATGATTTATGTTCCAATTCAACCGGAAGATGACAAGGCTTACCATAAACAAGTCGATAAGGAGACATACCAATGGGTGTCTTATATGCTGTCCTATAAGCCCAAAGTGCATCATCAAGTCGTGAACTCCAATCCTTCCTATTTGGATTAACTGTCTTTTCAAGGATGGACTTAACTTCTCGGTTTGACACTTCAGCTTGCCCACTAGTTTGAGGATGATATGAGGTGGAGACCTTGTGTGTGATGTTATACTTCCTCAAAAGTGCTTCCATAGTCCTATTGCAAAAGTGAGTACCTCTATCGCTGATTATGGCCTTTGGCGTTCCAAACCTAGCCAAGATGTTAGTCTTGACAAAATCTGAAACAACTTTAGAGTCATTAGTCCTAGTGGATTTTGCTTCCACCCACTTTGAAACATAATCAACGGCAAGTAAAATATAAAGATTACCAAAAGAAGGAGGAAAAGGTCCCATGAAATCCATGCCCCATACATCAAAAATTTCAACAATAAGTATTGGAGTTTGAGGCATTTGATTTCTAGCACCTAAGTTACCAGTTCTTTGGCAACGATCACATGACTTGCAAAAGAGGTATGCATCTTTGAATATGGTAGGCCAATAAAATCCAGAATCAAGAACTTTCATGGCTGTTCTTTTGGATCCAAAGTGTCCTCCACATGCATAAGAGTGACAAAAGGTGAGAATAGATTGAAATTCAGTTTCGAGTACACACCTTCTTATAATCTGATCGGAGCAATGCTTCCAAAGGTAAGGATCATCCCATATGTAGTATTTGGCATCACTCTTGATCTTATTTCTTTGAGCTTGTGTCAACTCTTGTGGCAACTTCTTGGTAACTAAGTAATTAACAATATCAGCATACCAAGGAGTTGTTGTTCTTATAAAAAGAAGTTGCTCATCCGGAAAGTTCTCATTCAAGGGTAGTGCATCATCTTCATGAACTAAACGGCTAAGATGGTCCGCAACCAGGTTGTCACTACCTCTCTTATCTTTTATCTCCAAATCAAACTCTTGTAAGAGAAGTATCCATCTAATCAACCTTGGTTTGGCCTCCTTTTTAGTGAGTAAGTACTTAAGGGCTTAATGGTCAGAAAATACAATTACTTTAGTACCAATTAAATAAGATCGAAATTTTTCTAAAGCAAATACAACACCCAAAAGTTCTTTTTCAGTAGTGGAATAGTTCCATTGAGCATCATTAAGAGTTCTTGAGGCGTAATAAATGGCATGTGAGGCTTTCCCAACCCGTTGGCCCAAAACAGCTCCAATGGCATAGTCACTAGCATCACACATGATTTCAAAAGGTACATTCCAATCTGGTGGTTGGATGATAGGAGCTGATGTCAAGAGTCCCTTCAATGTTTCAAACGCCTCTTTGCATTTATCATCAAAGTGGAAAACCACATCTTTTTGTAGTAGCTTGCAAAGAGGTAATGTGATCTTTGAGAAGTCTTTGATAAATCTCCTATAGAAACCTGCATGTCCAAGAAAAGAGCGAACCTCTCTCACATTTGTGGGAGGTGGTAAAGAATGCATAATATCTATTTTAGACTTATCAACCTCTATCCCTCTAGAAGAAATAACATGGCCCAAAACTATTCCTTGTTCTACCATAAAGTGACATTTTTCCCAATTCAAAACAAGGTTAGTTTCCATGCATCTTTCAAGTACAAGTGTGATGCACCCAAAAGAGTGTATCTTATTTAACCTTGCACTAAAAAGATCAATTGTAAGTATAGTAGTTAGCAAGGGTCGAGTCCTCAGGGATTGGGTTTTAGTTTATAAGTTGATAGTTTAAAACTTAAATTCAAGAACAATAAAAGAAAAGGGGTTTTTGAAGCCAGATTTAAACTAAAGTAAATAATAAGAATAAGATGCAAGGCGGTATAACCAGCCAATAAAAATATATATACTAAGCAAGGCGGTATAACCAGCCAATAAAAATAAAACAAAAATAATAAACAAATTAGGCGGTATAACCAGCCAATAAAAATAAATATACTTGTAAAAATAAGCAAACTAGAAAAGTAAGAAAACAAGTAAGAAGAATCAAAAATGAAAAATATGGTTAAGGTTTCATTCTCCACCACTAGACATCATTAAGAATCAATTTCAGATCTATCAATATCAACCAACTATCAAAGTTAACAACCGTAGATAACAACAAGCTCTGTTATCCCAATCTTTCCTTAGTTTGTCGTTAAATAGAACAAGCTCTCTATTTAATCTCTAACCATCAAACAACCTAGAATAAGCTCTCTACATTCAATTTAATGGCAGCTTTATGATGAGAAAGATAGGTTGATCTAAGCAACAAACACATAAGCTCGGATTGTTCAACTTAGGTTATGTTCCACTTTGCAATTATTGAAAACTTGACCATAATCATTAATCACAAATTGCCACTTATGAATAGGAAATCAAGACAATTACACGGATCAAGACTCCTAAACTAGCAATAGATAATTATCAAGATCTATCTAGTTGTACACCTAAACAAATCAAGACAACATCATGAACAATTCTTGTAGAAGAACATAAGCAACTTTGATAGAAAATTAATGATAGATAGAATCTGAAAATCAATCACAAAACATGTCTAGGGCTTTGAAATCACCCTTAACCAAATAGAAGTTTAGCCTAGCATAGGCATTATAAACATAAAATTAAATAGAATCTAAGAAGAAAATAAAAGAAAGAAAGAAGAAGAAGAAGAATATTAATTATCCAACCTCTTGCTCTTTCTAAAGAAAAAGAAAACTAGAGAAAAGAAAGAAGAAGAAAACTTAGAGAATTTTGTTAAAATGGCTAATATCCTACCAATCTCCAATATGATCCCTTACAATCATCCAAGGCCCTCTATTTATACACATTTTGGAGGGCTAAATGACAAGAGACAAGCTTTACAAATTTCAAAGGTAGGTATATGACGATTTTGATCAGCCAACTTGATGGTCGATTTCGTCAATATTGGAGGCCTGATCTGATCACATGGTCTTCTAGACAAAGGTTCCCCTATCAGTTACGGAACCATAGCCGTTGGAATCAGCTCATTTGCTGATGTGGTTAAGCAGATATGGGCAAAATACGAAAACATGTCAGCACATACGTCATTGCACATCAGCCACCTTGATGGTCGATTTCTTCAATATTGGAGGCCTGATCTGATCACATGGTCTTCTAGATAAAGGTTTCCCTATCAGTTACGGAACCATAGCCGTTGGAATCAGCTCATTTCCTGATGTGGTTAAGCAGATATGGGCAAAATACGAAAACATGTCAGCACAGACGTCATTGCACATCAGCCACCTTGATGGTCGATTTCGCTAGGGAAAACGACTTCGTTTTAAGAAGTGTAAAACATGAAAAAGATAGATATGCCTCTTAGCTTTGCATGGCTACAAATTTCAGCCTTATTGCTTCAGTGAAACTCGAGATATAGCTGATATGGTAAAAGGTGTCGGAACTGAAACTGAACTGGATTTGCCCTTAATTCTAGTAATCTGAAATCACTCAAAGAAACTTGTGAAAAACACCAAAATACATAAAAATATAAAAGATCATAAACACAATTAGACTAAACAATAATAACTCGTATTTGACACAAAACATTAATAAAACATAACTAAAAACTATATAATTATACGAGTTATCACACCCCCACACTTAGATTGTTGCTAGTCCCTAGCAACGACTCAATAAAAATAAAATAAGAAAATCTAATCTAATCCATTTTCGTAGGAAATCACGGTGGCACTTAGCATGTGACACAAGCCTTTAAACCCCTAGGTGTCCCTAGTGGACGAGTTTAGTCTCGTGAGGGTTTACTAGAACGATACCCACAAACATTGAAAAACTAAAATATAAATAAACTGCATATACTAAAAATATTTACTCCTAATCCTTTCAATACAAATTAGATACAATATTTGAACAAGTCTTATAAACTAATCAATAGCTTAAAGAATTTCACAAAAAATCATGCTTGAATGTAAATTGTTTGAGTTAAGCCAATATTAGCATAACATATCTCAATCAAAATATTGCATGTTCAAATTTAATCTCAACTTCTCACATGGGATACCCTCATGATTTTCACTCTTTAAAGTAGTGGTGAAGTGTTTACACTCAATCAATCTCATGAAAACAGTTCTACCATATTCTTGCTTGTCCACCTATTCTCCACTATTTAGATCATACAACTTCATGAATCAAGAGGTCTTTAATCAAGGTTGTAATGGGGCCAAGGGGTTTGTAATGTGGTTGAAGAACAAAAGGATAAAGATATCACAAAGGTTCCAAAGAGTTCATAAAGTTTAGAGACATAAAAAGATCATACAAAGAAACTTCTCAAAACTCTTTACAAGTACATAGTCACCTAGGCCGGATATTTATGTTGGGCCTTTTCTTCATTCTAAACGACTTTGTAGCATCTTTTTCTTTTTCCACAAATTCAAGAGATGATTCATATATATATATATATATATATATATATATATATATTTTTTTTTACATAGGAATGTATTTGCCAGTATTTCATTTCTTTTTCTCTTGACTTTTCTTTTCTTTCCCCCACACACTTATTTCTTGTTTCTAACCCAAATTTTTAACTAAAAATATCCCTTGTCTTTGCAACTTGTCTCAAAACATGCTAATTCATCTTTGGAACAAAGGTAAAGATATAAGTATATTTAGGTTAGGGACAAGTTATGGTTACCAAAGAGATAGCTTATTCAATGTAGGCTCAAATTGGTTCACTAAGGGTGTGTTCTCTTGGGACATCAATAAGGGATGGCTGTTTGGCTCTGGCTAAAAATCCTAATGCCTCTATCATATTCATGTTGTCACATGTATCAATATAGTCTCAAACGGTTTAAAGCAAGTTCTAGAGAATCCTGTAATCATAAGAGCACTCAAGAAAGAAATTAGATTGATTTGTATAATGCATCAATCATTATAGGCTCAAAAACTCACAAGGATGATTATACAAGTCAGATTAAGTCTAGACATGCTTCTTTCTCAATCAACATATTATATTAACATTGGCTCATAAAAAGGTTGACATCAAGCTCAATTCTCATGAAAATCTTCTCACTAATAACCAGTTTAGACCTATGCAATTCATATCTCATCATTGTATTAAAAAGGAACTAAAACACACTAAAAATAATAATAATAATAAAGACTCATAAAAAAAAAATAGTAGACAAAAATAAAAGAAATCCTAAATCATTCCCCCCACACTTAATTCTTACATTGTCCTCAATGTAAGTCTATTAACACAAATGAAAGAATCATGTGTAAGAGAAAAGAACTAATAACATAAGAATAGGAACAACTAAGACTCAAAACAAAACAAACTCATGCAACCTAAATAATCCTAAAATACTAAACAAAAATTAACAAGTAAACATAAAAAGATTAAAATCAAACTGACAAGGTATGTCTCAAGTCTCCCTTACTCAGACCTTGTTCAGAATGAATACTTCTAAATTGCTTAAAACACAACAAACTCTTTTTTTTTTTTTTTTTTTTTTTTTTTTTTTTTTTTTTGAAAAGAAGAAATCAAACTGACAAGGTATGTCTCAAGTCTCCCTTACTCAGACCTTGTTCAGAATGAATACTTCTTAAAATTTTTTTTTTTTTTTTTTTATTAGCAAAATATGTCCCTTACCTCCTACTAAAATATGACATTGTCCCCAATGTCAAATTTTAAAGGTAGAATTTAGGAGATATTACCTGCAGAGGTTGCTAACCACTTATTATAACTGAGACACAACAAGCAAAATGTTAGATAATGTCACAAAGACAAAGTGCAATCCACTCCTTGCTCGTCCATATCTCTTTTTCTTTTTCCGAGCGTTTGCGAAACAACCGTAGCAGATAAACACTCATAAGCTTGGAGCTTTTTAAGTAAATCTTCAATGGTTGTAGCAGAAATTATGGTTCTCCTTGCCTCTGAAAACATGAATCCATTATCCACAGCATTATCTAAATATAAAAGCAAATTACTAAAATAACCATTAATATTAAGCAAACCAATGGGTTTCTTATTTGTGACCAAAGATGACCAAGAAGCCACGCAAGCTATTTCTTCCAATGTACCCAGACCTCCTGGTAAAGCAATGAATGCATCGGCAGAATGGTACATGATTGTTATCCGTTCAGGGACACTCCAGACTTGTATTTCCTTACCCACGGTAGGTCCACAAAAACTTGTGAATAGTTTTGGCACGATTCCTAGAACTGGACTTCCTCCGGTGTGTGCTGCTGTAGCGACTGCTCCCATTAAACCCGTACTACCGCCTCCATAAATCAAGTGGATCTTTTGTTGGGCAAGTATTACTCCAACTCTTATGGCTTCATCAGCGAATATGTTATTTTTCCCTGGATAAGCACCTCCAAAGACACAAATTTTTTTAATGCGCTGGGATGAAGTACTTTCCATTTTTTTTTTTTCGAGTGCCTGAAAGAGAATGAGTACATGGTGTAATATATAGAGGACTGAGTAGTGAATCAGACAAGAGTAATAATGTCGCCGAAAGTGTATCTGACCTGTCAGAAGAAAATGTTAACCTAACAAAAGATTTTTGCGTGATTTCAGGAAGAAAATCAAAAAGAGAAGAAAAAATCAACCGTAAAAGACAAATAAAAAAAACGAGAATAATTACACAAATCGAACAACACGTAAATTAAAACAAAATAAAGTTATTGCAAATCAAACCAAAAGCTGAGAAGTCATTTATTGTAGTTGTGATTGTGGCTCACATCTTCCTCTGGTTTTACGTCCAGAAACGGCTTAAACGCCTTCTATGAGTCGAGGATATGCTTCCCATCCAGTTTTCTTACAAGCTGGCAAACAGGGTCTTTTAACATCAGATTCCCAAGATGTTGCCATTTGATAACTCGTATAATTATATAGTTTTTAGTTATGTTTTATTATTGTTTTGTGTCAAATACGAGTTATTATTGTTTAGTCTAATTGTGTTTATGATCTTTTATATTTTTATGTATTTTGGTGTTTTTCACAAGTTTCTTTGAGTGATTTCAGATTACTAGAATTAAGGGCAAATCCAGTTCAGTTCCAGTTCCGACACCTTTTGCCATATCAGCTATATCTCGAGTTTCACTGAAGCAATAAGGCTGAAATTTGTAGCCATGCAAAGCTAAGAGGCATATCTAACTTTTTCATGTTTTAGACTTCTTGAAACGGAGTCGTTTTCCCTAGCGAAATCGACCATCAAGTTGGCTGATGTGCAATGACGTCTGTGCTGACCTGTTTTCGTATTTTGCCCATATCTGCTTATCCACATCAGCAAATGAGCTGATTCCAACGGCTATGGATCCGTAACTGATAGGGGAACCTTTTTCTAGAAGACCATGTGATCAGATCAGGCCTCCAACATTGACGAAATCGACCATCAAGTTGGCTGATCAAAATTGTCATACAATATGACGAAAATTGTTAGAAAAATTCACCCACCTATTATACCTACCTTTGAAATTTGTAAAGCTTGTCTCTTGTCATTTAGCCTTCCAAAATGTGTATAAATAGAGGGCCTTGGATGATTGTAGAGAATCATATTGTACATAGGTAGGATATTAGCCATTTTAATAAAATTCTCTAAGTTTTCTTCTTCTTTCTTTTCTCTAGTTTTCTTTCTTTTCTCTAGTTTTCTTTTTCTTTAGAGAGAGCAAGAGGTTGGATAATTAATATTCTTCCTCTTCTTCTTTCTTTCTTTTATTTTCTTCTTAGATTTTCTTTAATTTTATGTTTATGTTTATAATGCCTATGCTAGGCTAAAACTTCTATTTGGTTAAGGGTGATTTCAAAGCCCTAGACATGTTTTGTGATTGATTTTCAGATTCTATCTATCATTAATTTTCTATCAAAGTTGCTTATATTCTTCTACAAGAATTGTTCATGATGTTGTCTAGATTTATTTAGGTGTACAACTAGATAGATCTTGATAATTATCTATTGCTAGTTTAGGAGTCTTGATTCGTGTAATTGTCTTGATTTCCTATTCATAAGTGGCAATTTGTTATTAATGATTATGGTCAAGTTTTCAATAATTGCAAAGTGGAACATAACCTAAGTTGAACAATCCGAGCTTATGTGTTTGTTGCTTAGATCAACCTATCTTTCTCATCATAAAGCTGCCATTAAATTGAATTTAGAGAGCTTATTCTAGGTTGTTTAATGGTTAGAGATTAAATAGAGAGCTTGTTCTATTTAACGACAAACTAAGGAAAGATTGGGGTAACAGAGCTTGTTGTTATCTACGGTTGTTAACTTTGATAGTTGGTTGATATTGATAGATCTGAAATTGATTCTTAATGATGTCTAGTGGTGGAGAATGAAACCTTAACCATATTTTTCATATTTGATTCTTCTTACTTACTTGTTTTCTTACTTTTAGTTTGCTTATTTTTTTATATTTATTTTTATTGGCTGGTTATACCGCCTAATTTGTATATTAACTTTGTTTTATTTTTATTGGCTGGTTATACCGCCTAATTTAGTATATATATTTTTTGGCTGGTTATACCGCCTAATTTAGTATATATATCTTTATTGGCTGGTTATACCGCCTTGCATTTTATTCTTATTATTTACTTTAGTTTAAATCTGGCTTCAAAAACCCCTTTTCTTTTATTTTTCTTGAATTTAAGTTTTAAACTATTAACTTATAAACTAAAACCCAATCCCTGAGGACTCGACCCTTGCTAACTACTATACTTACAATTGATCTTTTTAGTGCAAGGTTAAATAAGATACACTCTTTTGGGTGCATCAAATTTTTGGCGCCGTTGCCGGGGATTGCTTTCTTTAGTTTATTTGTTACTTGGTTTATTCTTATTTTCAGTTCTAATTAGTTTTATTTTCTTGTACATACGGGTTTTTCTTATCAAATTTTGAAAAAAAAAATAAAAAAATAAAAAAAAAACGATGGAATTGAGCAATCTAACACTTGAAGAGTTGGTGGCATACATGAACATGGAGAATCAACAAGCCAATGTCACCTTCCCAGTTCAACAATTTGCCATGGGAGGATGTCAAGGCCATCAAGTGTTCCAAGACCAACAGTATGATCATTACTCAAACACTTACCATGAGGGATGGTGGGATCATACTAATTATGGCTACTCGAAAAATTACCAAGAAGTAGATCCTTATGCCAATTACACTCATCCATCTAGCTTCAATCAATCATGGTCCCAAGAACCAGATCTTTTTCAACCACCACATATGACTCAAAACTCAGGTACTTCTTTAGAAGAACTTGTCTATTCTCTTGTTACTGATACTTTGCAATTTCAACAGGAAACAAGGGAAAGCATCCAGAGTTTGGAAAAGCAAATGAGCCAATTGGCTAGTAGTATGGTGGGATGGGTAGCACAAAGATCTGAAGAACTCCCTGCCCAAACGATGATTAACCCAAAGGAGAATGCTACTATTGTGACCTTGAGGAATGAGGAACAAGAAGAGGATGAGACAGAATTAGAGATGGATTCTATTCTTGAGGATAATGAAGCCACAAATCCAAATAAGAGTATTTCGGCACCTGAGGTAACGTTTAAGATTCCAATTTTTACTAATGTTTCTTCTCCACCTTTCCCTAGTAGATTCACAAAGTTCAAGGAGGAGGAACATGAACAAAACATGCTGGAAACCTTAAACAGTTTGTTTGTGGATGTCATTCAACAAGTACCAAAAGATGCACCATTCCTCGATGAGATATGCACCACCAAGGATGATGGAATAATACTTGTAATGGAGAATGCATCCACTGTTGTGCAAAGAAAGCTTCCTCTCAAACGCATAAATTTGGGAAATTTCATGTATGAGCCTGACAAGCCTAAAAAGCCAAGAAGGGGTGTTGGTTAGATTCAAAACACTAACTCAAGTGTTAATAGGGAAGGCAGCCCAATTAAAGATGAAATTGCCAACCTTCCATATTCAGATTTGCTTTCTCTTTCTTTTTCTTTTCCTTTTTCTTTTATTATTTTTATTGTTTTTATTTTTATTTCTTATGTTTCTTTGTTAATTGTGTTTACTGTTTTTTAAGTTCATTTAGGCTGCATAAGTTTCTTTTGTTTAATAGTTCTTTTCTCTTACATATAATTCTTGCATTGGGGGATAATAGCATTACATTAATGACGATGTAAGAATTATGTGTTGGGAGAAGAATTTAGGATTTTATTTAGAGTGTTTTGTTTTTGAGTCTTTTTATGTTGTTTTTTTCTTTCAGATCCTTGTTTTGAAAATAACTAGATGTAAATATAATATTTATTTTTTTTTACCCCGGTTAAATGGCGGATAACGGTACTCCGTGATTATTTAAATCGGTTCCATCAGCTACCCACAAAACTGATATTGTATATAAATTTCTCTTCCAATTTCTCTTTCAATTTTTTTTTTCATTTTTTTCAGGATGGATGATATTCTCACAAGATTGCAGAAACGATTTCCTCCTTTTCCTCGAAATATTTTACTGATGCTTTACCAAGTTCGACTTGAAAGATTAAGAATGCTTATGCACAAAGGGATTCCTGGAGACATACGTTGGATAATTGAAGCCAAGGTACGTGAAGATGAATATCTTCCTGTTTTGCATTTACCAGGTACAGGTAGAAGCACTTTTGCAAAGAAGCGACGAGCAAAGCGCATGAGTTCAAATTGCCACAAATGTGCACGATGGACGTGTAACGGTAAATGTCGTTCTATTGGGATTCCATCCTCTAATCGAGATGATAAAATTGAATTCATTAAGGATGGACTGAGTAAGGAGAATTTTGGTAATATCCAACTTTCTCTTGAGACGCATCCTAGTGGAGACATACAAAGAGAAATTCTTGATTTATGGCCGCAATTCCAAAGGGAATGGCAACATCTTGGGAATCTGATGTTAAAAGACCCTGTTTGCCAGCTTGTAAGAAAACTGGATGGGAAGCATATCCTCGACTCATAGAAGGCGTTTAAGCCGTTTCTGGACGTAAAACCAGAGGAAGATGTGAGCCACAATCACAACTACAATAAATGACTTCTCAGCTTTTGGTTTGATTTGCAATAACTTTATTTTGTTTTAATTTACGTGTTGTTCGATTTGTGTAATTATTCTCGTTTTTTTTATTTGTCTTTTACGGCTGATTTTTTCTTCTCTTTTTGATTTTCTTCCTGAAATCACGCAAAAAAATCTTTTGTTAGGTTAACATTTTCTTCTGACAGGTCAGATACACTTTCGGCGACATTATTACTCTTGTCTGATTCACTACTGAGTCCTCTATATATTACACCATGTACTCATTCTCTTTCAGGCACTCGAAAAAAAAAAATGGAAAGTACTTCGTCCCAGCGCATAAAAAAAGTTGTGTCTTTGGAGGTGCTTATCCAGGGAAAAATAACATATTCGCTGATGAAGCCATAAGAGTTGGAGTAATACTTGCCCAACAAAAGATCCACTTGATTTATGGAGGCGGTAGTACGGGTTTAATGGGAGCAGTCGCTACAGCAGCACACGCCGGAGGAAGTTTTGTTCTAGGAATCGTGCCAAAACTATTCACAGATTTTTGTGGACCTACCGTGGGTAAGGAAATACAAGTCTGGAGTATCCCTGAACGGATGACAATCATGTACCATTCTGCCGATGCATTCATTGCTTTACCAGGAGGTCTGGGTACATTGGAAGAAATAGCTTGCGTGGCTTCTTGGTCATCTTTGGTCACAAATAAGAAACCCATTGGTTTGCTTAATATTAATGGTTATTTTAGTAATTTGCTTTCATATTTAGATAATGCTGTGGATAATGGATTCATGTTTTCAGAGGCAAGGAGAATCATAATTTCTGCTACAACCATTGAAGATTTACTCAAAAAGCTCCAAGCTTATGAGTATTTAGCTGCTACGGTTGTTTCGCAAACGCTCGGAAAAAGAAAAAGAGATATGGACGAGCAAGGAGTGGATTGCACTTTGTCTTTGTGACATTATCTAACATTTTGTTTGTTGTGTCTCAGTTATAATAAGTGGTTAGCAACCTCTACAGGTAATATCTCCTAAATTTTACCTTCTTAAAAAAAAAAAAAAAAAGTTTGTTGTGTTTTAAGCAATTTAGAAGTATTCATTCTGAACAAGGTCTGAGTAAGGGAGACTTGAGACATACCTTGTCAGTTTTATTTCTTCTTTTCAAAAAAAAAAATAAAAAGAGTTTGTTGTGTTTTAAGCAATTTAGAAGTATTCATTCTGAACAAGGTCTGAGCAAGGGAGACTTGAGACATACCTTGTCAGTTTGATTTTAATCTTTTTACGTTTACTTGTTAATTTTTGTTTAGTATTTTAGGATTATTTAGGTTGCATGAGTTTGTTTTGTTTTGAGTCTAGTTATTCCTATTCTTATGTTATTAGTTCTTTTCTCTTACACATGATTCTTTCATTTGGGTTAATAGACTTACATTGAGGACAATGTAAGAATTAAGTGTGGGGGGAATGATTTAGGATTTCTTTTATTTTTGTCTACTATATATATATATATATATTTTTATAGTCTTTATTATTATTATTTATTATTATTTTTTTAGTGTGTTTTAGTTCCTTTTTAATACAATGATGAGATATGAATTGCATAAGTCTAAAACAGATTTATTAGTGAGAAGATTTTCATGAGAATTGAGCTTGATGTCAACCTTTTTATGAGCCAATGTTAATATGATATGTTGATTGAGAAAGAAGCATGTTTAGACTTAATCTGACTTGTATAATCATCCTTGTGAGTTTAAAAGCCTATAATGATTGATGCATTATACAAATCAATCTAATTTCTTTCTTGAGTGCTCTTATGATTACATGATTCTCTAGAACTTGCTTTAAACCGTTTGAGACTATATTGATACATGTGACAACATGAATATGATAGAGGCATTAGGATTATAACCAGAGCCAAACAGCCATCCATTATTAATGTTCCAAGAGAACACACCCTTAGTGAACCAATTTGAGCCTACATTGAATAAGCTATCTCTTTGGTAACCATAACTTGTCCCTAACCTAAATATACTTATATCTTTACCTTTGTTCCAAAGATGAATTAGCATGATTTGAGACCAGTTGCAAAGGCAAGGGATTTTTTTTTGGTTAGAAACAAGAAATAAGTGTGGGGGGAAAAGAAAAGAAAAGTCAAGAGAAAAAGAAATGGAATACTGGAAAATACATTCCTATGTAAAAATATATATATATGAATCATCTCTTGAATTTGTGGAAAAAGAAAAAGATGTTACAAAGTTGTTTAGAATGAAGAAAAGGCCCAACATGAATATCCGGCCTAGGTGACTATGTACTTGTAAAGAGTTTTGAGAAGTTTCTTTGTATAATTTTTTTTATGTCTCTAAACTTTATGAACTCTTTGGAACCTTTGTGATATCTTTATCCTTTTGTTCTTCAACCACATTACAAACCCCTTGGCCCCATTACAACCTTGATTAAAGACCTCTTGAATTATGAAGTTGCATGATCTTTTAGTGGAGAATAGGTGGACAAGCAAGCATATGGTAGAAGTGTTTTCATGAGATTGATTGAGTGTAAACACTTTACCACTACTTTAAAGAGTGAAAATCAAGAGAGTATCCCATGTGAGAAGTTGAGATTAAGTTTGAATATGCATTATTTTGATTGAAATATGTTATGTTAATATTGGCTTAACTCAAACAATTTACATTCAAGCAAGATTTTTTGTGAATTTCTTTAAGCTATTGATTAGTTTTTAAGACTTGTCCAATGATTATCTCTAATTTATATTGGAAGGATTAGTTATAATTATTATTTTTAGTTTTTCTTATGTTTTCAATGTTTGTGGGTATCGTCCTAGTAAACCCTCACGAGACTATACTCGTCCACTAGGGACACCTAGGGGTTTAAAGGCTTGTGTCACATGCTAAGTGCCACCGTGATTTCCTACGAAAATGGATTAGATTAGATTTTCTTATTTTATTTTTATTGAGTCGTTGCTAGGGACTAGCAACAATCTAAGTGTGGGGGTGTGATAACTCGTATAATTATATAGTTTTTAGTTATGTTTTATTATTGTTTTGTGTCAAATACGAGTTATTATTGTTTAGTCTAATTGTGTTTATGATCTTTTATATTTTTATGTATTTTGGTGTTTTTCACAAGTTTCTTTGAGTGATTTCAGATTACTAGAATTAAGGGCAAATCCAGTTCAGTTCCAGTTCTGACACCTTTTGCCATATCAGCTATATCTCGAGTTTCACTGAAGCAATAAGGCTGAAATTTGTAGCCATGCAAAGCTAAGAGGCATATCTAACTTTTTCATGTTTTAGACTTCTTGAAACGGAGTCGTTTTCCCTAGCGAAATCGACCATCAAGTTGGCTGATGTGCAATGACGTCTGTGCTGACCTGTTTTCGTATTTTGCCCATATCTTCTTATCCACATCAGCAAATGAGCTGATTCCAACGGCTATGGATCCGTAACTGATAGGGGAACCTTTTTCTAGAAGACCATGTGATCAGATCAGGCCTCCAACATTGACGAAATCGACCATCAAGTTGGCTGATCAAAATTGTCATACAATATGACGAAAATTGTTAGAAAAATTCACCCACCTATTATACCTACCTTTGAAATTTGTAAAGCTTGTCTCTTGTCATTTAGCCTTCCAAAATGTGTATAAATAGAGGGCCTTGGATGATTGTAGAGAATCATATTGTACATAGGTAGGATATTAGCCATTTTAATAAAATTCTCTAAGTTTTCTTCTTCTTTCTTTTCTCTAGTTTTCTTTCTTTTCTCTAGTTTTCTTTTTCTTTAGAGAGAGCAAGAGGTTGGATAATTAATATTCTTCCTCTTCTTCTTTCTTTCTTTTATTTTCTTCTTAGATTTTCTTTAATTTTATGTTTATGTTTATAATGCCTATGCTAGGCTAAAACTTCTATTTGGTTAAGGGTGATTTCAAAGCCCTAGACATGTTTTGTGATTGATTTTCAGATTCTATCTATCATTAATTTTCTATCAAAGTTGCTTATGTTCTTCTACAAGAATTGTTCATGATGTTGTCTAGATTTATTTAGGTGTACAACTAGATAGATCTTGATAATTATCTATTGCTAGTTTAGGAGTCTTGATCCGTGTAATTGTCTTGATTTCCTATTCATAAGTGGCAATTTGTGATTAATGATTATGGTCAAGTTTTCAATAATTGCAAAGTGGAACATAACCTAAGTTGAACAATCCGAGCTTATGTGTTTGTTGCTTAGATCAACCTATCTTTCTCATCATAAAGCTGCCATTAAATTGAATTTAGAGAGCTTATTCTAGGTTGTTTAATGGTTAGAGATTAAATAGAGAGCTTGTTCTATTTAACGACAAACTAAGGAAAGATTGGGGTAACAGAGCTTGTTGTTATCTACGGTTGTTAACTTTGATAGTTGGTTGATATTGATAGATCTGAAATTGATTCTTAATGATGTCTAGTGGTGGAGAATGAAACCTTAACCATATTTTTCATATTTGATTCTTCTTACTTACTTGTTTTCTTACTTTTAGTTTGCTTATTTTTTTATATTTATTTTTATTGGCTGGTTATACCGCCTAATTTGTATATTAACTTTGTTTTATTTTTATTGGCTGGTTATACCGCCTAATTTAGTATATATATTTTTTGGCTGGTTATACCGCCTAATTTAGTATATATATCTTTATTGGCTGGTTATACCGCCTTGCATTTTATTCTTATTATTTACTTTAGTTTAAATCTGGCTTCAAAAACCCCTTTTCTTTTATTGTTCTTGAATTTAAGTTTTAAACTATTAACTTATAAACTAAAACCCAATCCCTGAGGACTCGACCCTTGCTAACTACTATACTTACAATTGATCTTTTTAGTGCAAGGTTAAATAAGATACACTCTTTTGGGTGCATCACCATTCCCTTTGGAATTGCGGCCATAAATCAATAATTTCTCTTTGTACGTCTCCACTAGGATGCGTCTCAAGAGAAAGTTGGATATTACCCAAATTCTCCTTACTCAGTCCATCCTTAATGAATTCAATTTTATCATCTCGATTAGAGGACGGAATCCCAATAGAACGACATTTACCGTTACACGTCCATCGTGCACATTTGTGGCAATTTGAACTCATGCGCTTTGCTCGTCGCTTCTTTGCAAAAGTGCTTCTACCTGTACCTGGTAAATGCAAAACAGGAAGATATTCATCTTCACGTACCTTGGCTTCAATTAGCCAACGTATGTCGTCAGGAATCCCTTTGTGCATAAGCATTCTTAATCTCTCAAGTCGAACTTGGTAAAGCTTGAGTAAAATATTTCGAGGAAAAGGAGGAAATCGTTTCTGCAATCTTGTGAGAATATCATCCATCCTGAAAAAAAAGAATGAAAAAAAAAATTGAAAGAGAAATTGGAAGAGAAATTTATATACAATATCAGTTTTATGGGTAGCTGATGGAACCGATTTAAATAATCACGGAGTACCGTTATCCGCCATTTAACCGGGGTTAAAAAAATAAATTAAAAATTATATTTACATCATGTAAGAGAAAAGAACTATTAAACAAAAGAAAAGAAAAACAATAAAAGATAGAATGATGGAGAGTAAGGAATATGCAAATCTGATATAATAGATGCTCTCCATCCTTTTGGGTTGCCTCCCAAGAAGCGCTTGGTTTATTGTCCTCAGCCTAACTTAGACCCATGCCATTATTATTCAACATACTTTGGCTCAAAAAGTGGAAACTCCTCCACATCTTGTATTGGAAAGTTCTCATAGTAAGGCTTCAATCTATGACCATTCACTTTGAATGCCTTATCTGTTTTTGGGCTTTGGATTTCAACTGCACCATGAGTAAATACATTAGTAATAACAAAAGGTCCAACCCAACGAGAACGTAACTTACCTGGATATAACTTAAGGCGTGAATGGAAGAGAAGAACTTTTTGTCCAACAACAAATTCTTTTCTTGATATCATCTTGTCATGGAATGCCTTAGTCTTTTCCTTGTAAATCCTAGAATTCTGATAGGCATCATTCCTTATCTCCTCTAATTCTTGTAGGTCAAGTTTTCTTTTCTTTCCTATCTCATCCATCTCCATGTTGCATTGTTTGATAGCCCAATATGATTTATGTTCCAATTCAACCGGAAGATGACAAGGCTTACCATAAACAAGTCGATAAGGAGACATGCCAATGGGTGTCTTATATGCTGTCCTATAAGCCCAAAGTGCATCATCAAGTCGTGAACTCCAATCCTTCCTATTTGGATTAACTGTCTTTTCAAGGATGGACTTAACTTCTCGGTTTGACACTTCAGCTTGCCCACTAGTTTGAGGATGATATGAGGTGGAGACCTTGTGTGTGATGTTATACTTCCTCAAAAGTGCTTCCATAGTCCTATTGCAAAAGTGAGTACCTCTATCGCTGATTATGGCCTTTGGCGTTCCAAACCTAGCCAAGATGTTAGTCTTGACAAAATCTGAAACAACTTTAGAGTCATTAGTCCTAGTGGATTTTGCTTCCACCCACTTTGAAACATAATCAACGGCAAGTAAAATATAAAGATTACCAAAAGAAGGAGGAAAAGGTCCCATGAAATCCATGCCCCATACATCAAAAATTTCAACAATAAGTATTGGAGTTTGAGGCATTTGATTTCTAGCACCTAAGTTACCAGTTCTTTGGCAACGATCACATGACTTGCAAAAGAGGTATGCATCTTTGAATATGGTAGGCCAATAAAATCCAGAATCAAGAACTTTCATGGCTGTTCTTTTGGATCCAAAGTGTCCTCCACATGCATAAGAGTGACAAAAGGTGAGAATAGATTGAAATTCAGTTTCGAGTACACACCTTCTTATAATCTGATCGGAGCAATGCTTCCAAAGGTAAGGATCATCCCATATGTAGTATTTGGCATCACTCTTGATCTTATTTCTTTGAGCTTGTGTCAACTCTTGTGGCAACTTCTTGGTAACTAAGTAATTAACAATATCAGCATACCAAGGAGTTGTTGTTCTTATAAAAAGAAGTTGCTCATCCGGAAAGTTCTCATTCAAGGGTAGTGCATCATCTTCATGAACTAAACGGCTAAGATGGTCCGCAACCAGGTTGTCACTACCTCTCTTATCTTTTATCTCCAAATCAAACTCTTGTAAGAGAAGTATCCATCTAATCAACCTTGGTTTGGCCTCCTTTTTAGTGAGTAAGTACTTAAGGGCTTAATGGTCAGAAAATACAATTACTTTAGTACCAATTAAATAAGATCGAAATTTTTCTAAAGCAAATACAACACCCAAAAGTTCTTTTTCAGTAGTGGAATAGTTCCATTGAGCATCATTAAGAGTTCTTGAGGCGTAATAAATGGCATGTGAGGCTTTCCCAACCCGTTGGCCCAAAACAGCTCCAATGGCATAGTCACTAGCATCACACATGATTTCAAAAGGTACATTCCAATCTGGTGGTTGGATGATAGGAGCTGATGTCAAGAGTCCCTTCAATGTTTCAAACGCCTCTTTGCATTTATCATCAAAGTGGAAAACCACATCTTTTTGTAGTAGCTTGCAAAGAGGTAATGTGATCTTTGAGAAGTCTTTGATAAATCTCCTATAGAAACCTGCATGTCCAAGAAAAGAACGAACCTCTCTCACATTTGTGGGAGGTGGTAAAGAATGCATAATATCTATTTTAGACTTATCAACCTCTATCCCTCTAGAAGAAATAACATGGCCCAAAACTATTCCTTGTTCTACCATAAAGTGACATTTTTCCCAATTCAAAACAAGGTTAGTTTCCATGCATCTTTCAAGTACAAGTGTGATGCACCCAAAAGAGTGTATCTTATTTAACCTTGCACTAAAAAGATCAATTGTAAGTATAGTAGTTAGCAAGGGTCGAGTCCTCAGGGATTGGGTTTTAGTTTATAAGTTGATAGTTTAAAACTTAAATTCAAGAACAATAAAAGAAAAGGGGTTTTTGAAGCCAGATTTAAACTAAAGTAAATAATAAGAATAAGATGCAAGGCGGTATAACCAGCCAATAAAAATATATATACTAAGCAAGGCGGTATAACCAGCCAATAAAAATAAAACAAAAATAATATACAAATTAGGCGGTATAACCAGCCAATAAAAATAAATATACTTGTAAAAATAAGCAAACTAGAAAAGTAAGAAAACAAGTAAGAAGAATCAAAAATGAAAAATATGGTTAAGGTTTCATTCTCCACCACTAGACATCATTAAGAATCAATTTCAGATCTATCAATATCAACCAACTATCAAAGTTAACAACCGTAGATAACAACAAGCTCTGTTATCCCAATCTTTCCTTAGTTTGTCGTTAAATAGAACAAGCTCTCTATTTAATCTCTAACCATCAAACAACCTAGAATAAGCTCTCTAGATTCAATTTAATGGCAGCTTTATGATGAGAAAGATAGGTTGATCTAAGCAACAAACACATAAGCTCGGATTGTTCAACTTAGGTTATGTTCCACTTTGCAATTATTGAAAACTTGACCATAATCATTAATCACAAATTGCCACTTATGAATAGGAAATCAAGACAATTACACGGATCAAGACTCCTAAACTAGCAATAGATAATTATCAAGATCTATCTAGTTGTACACCTAAACAAATCAAGACAACATCATGAACAATTCTTGTAGAAGAACATAAGCAACTTTGATAGAAAATTAATGATAGATAGAATCTGAAAATCAATCACAAAACATGTCTAGGGCTTTGAAATCACCCTTAACCAAATAGAAGTTTAGCCTAGCATAGGCATTATAAACATAAAATTAAATAGAATCTAAGAAGAAAATAAAAGAAAGAAAGAAGAAGAAGAAGAATATTAATTATCCAACCTCTTGCTCTTTCTAAAGAAAAAGAAAACTAGAGAAAAGAAAGAAGAAGAAAACTTAGAGAATTTTGTTAAAATGGCTAATATCCTACCAATCTCCAATATGATCCCTTACAATCATCCAAGGCCCTCTATTTATACACATTTTGGAGGGCTAAATGACAAGAGACAAGCTTTACAAATTTCAAAGGTAGGTATATGACGATTTTGATCAGCCAACTTGATGGTCGATTTCGTCAATATTGGAGGCCTGATCTGATCACATGGTCTTCTAGACAAAGGTTCCCCTATCAGTTACAGAACCATAGCGGTTGGAATCAGCTCATTTGCTGATGTGGTTAAGCAGATATGGGCAAAATACGAAAACATGTCAGCACATACGTCATTGCACATCAGCCACCTTGATGGTCGATTTCTTCAATATTGGAGGCCTGATCTGATCACATGGTCTTCTAGACAAAGGTTCCCCTATCAGTTACGGAACCATAGCCGTTGGAATCAGCTCATTTGCTGATGTGGTTAAGCAGATATGGGCAAAATACGAAAACATGTCAGCACAGACGTCATTGCACATCAGCCACCTTGATGGTCGATTTCGCTAGGGAAAACGACTCCGTTTTAAGAAGTGTAAAACATGAAAAAGATAGATATGCCTCTTAGCTTTGCATGGCTACAAATTTCAGCCTTATTGCTTCAGTGAAACTCGAGATATAGCTGATATGGTAAAAGGTGTCGGAACTGAAACTGAACTGGATTTGCCCTTAATTCTAGTAATCTGAAATCACTCAAAGAAACTTGTGAAAAACACCAAAATACATAAAAATATAAAAGATCATAAACACAATTAGACTAAACAATAATAACTCGTATTTGACACAAAACATTAATAAAACATAACTAAAAACTATATAATTATACGAGTTATCACACCCCCACACTTAGATTGTTGCTAGTCCCTAGCAACGACTCAATAAAAATAAAATAAGAAAATCTAATCTAATCCATTTTCGTAGGAAATCACGGTGGCACTTAGCATGTGACACAAGCCTTTAAACCCCTAGGTGTCCCTAGTGGACGAGTTTAGTCTCGTGAGGGTTTACTAGAACGATACCCACAAACATTGAAAAACTAAAATATAAATAAACTGCATATACTAAAAATATTTACTCCTAATCCTTTCAATACAAATTAGATACAATATTTGAACAAGTCTTATAAACTAATCAATAGCTTAAAGAATTTCACAAAAAATCATGCTTGAATGTAAATTGTTTGAGTTAAGCCAATATTAGCATAACATATCTCAATCAAAATATTGCATGTTCAAATTTAATCTCAACTTCTCACATGGGATACCCTCATGATTTTCACTCTTTAAAGTAGTGGTGAAGTGTTTACACTCAATCAATCTCATGAAAACAGTTCTACCATATTCTTGCTTGTCCACCTATTCTCCACTATTTAGATCATACAACTTCATGAATCAAGAGGTCTTTAATCAAGGTTGTAATGGGGCCAAGGGGTTTGTAATGTGGTTGAAGAACAAAAGGATAAAGATATCACAAAGGTTCCAAAGAGTTCATAAAGTTTAGAGACATAAAAAGATCATACAAAGAAACTTCTCAAAACTCTTTACAAGTACATAGTCACCTAGGCCGGATATTTATGTTGGGCCTTTTCTTCATTCTAAACGACTTTGTAGCATCTTTTTCTTTTTCCACAAATTCAAGAGATGATTCATATATATATATATATATATATATTTTTTTTTTTTACATAGGAATGTATTTGCCAGTATTTCATTTCTTTTTCTCTTGACTTCTCTTTTCTTTCCCCCACACACTTATTTCTTGTTTCTAACCCAAATTTTTAACTAAAAATATCCCTTGTCTTTGCAACTTGTCTCAAAACATGCTAATTCATCTTTGGAACAAAGGTAAAGATATAAGTATATTTAGGTTAGGGACAAGTTATGGTTACCAAAGAGATAGCTTATTCAATGTAGGCTCAAATTGGTTCACTAAGGGTGTGTTCTCTTGGGACATCAATAAGGGATGGCTGTTTGGCTCTGGCTAAAAATCCTAATGCCTCTATCATATTCATGTTGTCACATGTATCAATATAGTCTCAAACGGTTTAAAGCAAGTTCTAGAGAATCCTGTAATCATAAGAGCACTCAAGAAAGAAATTAGATTGATTTGTATAATGCATCAATCATTATAGGCTCAAAAACTCACAAGGATGATTATACAAGTCAGATTAAGTCTAGACATGCTTCTTTCTCAATCAACATATTATATTAACATTGGCTCATAAAAAGGTTGACATCAAGCTCAATTCTCATGAAAATCTTCTCACTAATAACCAGTTTAGACCTATGCAATTCATATCTCATCATTGTATTAAAAAGGAACTAAAACACACTAAAAATAATAATAATAATAAAGACTCATAAAAAAAAAAATAGTAGACAAAAATAAAAGAAATCCTAAATCATTCCCCCCACACTTAATTCTTACATTGTCCTCAATGTAAGTCTATTAACACAAATGAAAGAATCATGTGTAAGAGAAAAGAACTAATAACATAAGAATAGGAACAACTAAGACTCAAAACAAAACAAACTCATGCAACCTAAATAATCCTAAAATACTAAACAAAAATTAACAAGTAAACATAAAAAGATTAAAATCAAACTGACAAGGTATGTCTCAAGTCTCCCTTACTCAGACCTTGTTCAGAATGAATACTTCTAAATTGCTTAAAACACAACAAACTCTTTTTTTTTTTTTTTTTTTTTTTTTTTTTTTTTTTTGAAAAGAAGAAATCAAACTGACAAGGTATGTCTCAAGTCTCCCTTACTCAGACCTTGTTCAGAATGAATACTTCTTAAAATTTTTTTTTTTTTTTTTTTTATTAGCAAAATATGTCCCTTACCTCCTACTAAAATATGACATTGTCCCCAATGTCAAATTTTAAAGGTAGAATTTAGGAGATATTACCTGCAGAGGTTGCTAACCACTTATTATAACTGAGACACAACAAGCAAAATGTTAGATAATGTCACAAAGACAAAGTGCAATCCACTCCTTGCTCGTCCATATCTCTTTTTCTTTTTCCGAGCGTTTGCGAAACAACCGTAGCAGATAAACACTCATAAGCTTGGAGCTTTTTAAGTAAATCTTCAATGGTTGTAGCAGAAATTATGGTTCTCCTTGCCTCTGAAAACATGAATCCATTATCCACAGCATTATCTAAATATAAAAGCAAATTACTAAAATAACCATTAATATTAAGCAAACCAATGGGTTTCTTATTTGTGACCAAAGATGACCAAGAAGCCACGCAAGCTATTTCTTCCAATGTACCCAGACCTCCTGGTAAAGCAATGAATGCATCGGCAGAATGGTACATGATTGTTATCCGTTCAGGGACACTCCAGACTTGTATTTCCTTACCCACGGTAGGTCCACAAAAACTTGTGAATAGTTTTGGCACGATTCCTAGAACTGGACTTCCTCCGGTGTGTGCTGCTGTAGCGACTGCTCCCATTAAACCCGTACTACCGCCTCCATAAATCAAGTGGATCTTTTGTTGGGCAAGTATTACTCCAACTCTTATGGCTTCATCAGCGAATATGTTATTTTTCCCTGGATAAGCACCTCCAAAGACACAAATTTTTTTAATGCGCTGGGATGAAGTACTTTCCATTTTTTTTTTTTCGAGTGCCTGAAAGAGAATGAGTACATGGTGTAATATATAGAGGACTGAGTAGTGAATCAGACAAGAGTAATAATGTCGCCGAAAGTGTATCTGACCTGTCAGAAGAAAATGTTAACCTAACAAAAGATTTTTGCGTGATTTAAGGAAGAAAATCAAAAAGAGAAGAAAAAATCAACCGTAAAAGACAAATAAAAAAAATGAGAATAATTACACAAATCGAACAACACGTAAATTAAAACAAAATAAAGTTATTGCAAATCAAACCAAAAGCTGAGAAGTCATTTATTGTAGTTGTGATTGTGGCTCACATCTTCCTCTGGTTTTACGTCCAGAAACGGCTTAAACGCCTTCTATGAGTCGAGGATATGCTTCCCATCCAGTTTTCTTACAAGCTGGCAAACAAGGTCTTTTAACATCAGATTCCCAAGATGTTGCCATTCCCTTTGGAATTGCGGCCATAAATCAAGAATTTCTCTTTGTACGTCTCCACTAGGATGCGTCTCAAGAGAAAGTTGGATATTACCCAAATTCTCCTTACTCAGTCCATCCTTAATGAATTCAATTTTATCATCTCGATTAGAGGACGGAATCCCAATAGAACGACATTTACCGTTACACGTCCATCGTGCACATTTGTGGCAATTTGAACTCATGCGCTTTGCTCGTCGCTTCTTTGCAAAAGTGCTTCTACCTGTACCTGGTAAATGCAAAACAGGAAGATATTCATCTTCACGTACCTTGGCTTCAATTAGCCAACGTATGTCGTCAGGAATCCCTTTGTGCATAAGCATTCTTAATCTCTCAAGTCGAACTTGGTAAAGCTTCAGTAAAATATTTCGAGGAAAAGGAGGAAATCGTTTCTGCAATCTTGTGAGAATATCATCCATCCTGAAAAAAAATGAAAAAAATGAAAGAGAAATTGGAAGAGAAATTTATATACAATATCAGTTTTGTGAGTAGCTGATGGAACCGATTTAAATAATCACGGAGTACCGTTATCCGCCATTTAACCGGGGTTAAAAAAAATAAATTAAAAATTATATTTACATCTTTGTAAGAGAAAAGAACTATTAAACAAAAGAAAAGAAAAACAATAAAAGATAGAATGATGGAGAGTAAGGAATATGCAAATCTGATATAATAGATGCTCTCCATCCTTTTGGGTTGCCTCCCAAGAAGCGCTTGGTTTATTGTCCTCAGCCTAACTTAGACCCATGCCATTATTATTCAACATACTTTGGCTCAAAAAGTGGAAACTCCTCCACATCTTGTATTGGAAAGTTCTCATAGTAAGGCTTCAATCTATGACCATTCACTTTGAATGTCTTATCTGTTTTTGGGCTTTGGATTTCAACTGCACCATGAGTAAATACATTAGTAATAACAAAAGGTCCAACCCAACGAGAACGTAACTTACCTGGATATAACTTAAGGCGTGAATGGAAGAGAAGAACTTTTTGTCCAACAACAAATTCTTTTCTTGATATCATCTTGTCATGGAATGCCTTAGTCTTTTCCTTGTAAATCCTAGAATTCTGATAGGCATCATTCCTTATCTCCTCTAATTCTTGTAGGTCAAGTTTTCTTTTCTTTCCTATCTCATCCATCTCCATGTTGCATTGTTTGATAGCCCAATATGATTTATGTTCCAATTCAACCGGAAGATGACAAGGCTTACCATAAACAAGTCGATAAGGAGACATACCAATGGGTGTCTTATATGCTGTCCTATAAGCCCAAAGTGCATCATCAAGTCGTGAACTCCAATCCTTCCTATTTGGATTAACTGTCTTTTCAAGGATGGACTTAACTTCTCGGTTTGACACTTCAGCTTGCCCACTAGTTTGAGGATGATATGAGGTGGAGACCTTGTGTGTGATGTTATACTTCCTCAAAAGTGCTTCCATAGTCCTATTGCAAAAGTGAGTACCTCTATCGCTGATTATGGCCTTTGGCGTTCCAAACCTAGCAAAGATGTTAGTCTTGACAAAATCTGAAACAACTTTAGAGTCATTAGTCCTAGTGGATTTTGCTTCCACCCACTTTGAAACATAATCAACGGCAAGTAAAATATAAAGATTACCAAAAGAAGGAGGAAAAGGTCCCATGAAATCCATGCCCCATACATCAAAAATTTCAACAATAAGTATTGGAGTTTGAGGCATTTGATTTCTAGCACCTAAGTTACCAGTTCTTTGGCAACGATCACATGACTTGCAAAAGAGGTATGCATCTTTGAATATGGTAGGCCAATAAAATCCAGAATCAAGAACTTTCATGGCTGTTCTTTTGGATCCAAAGTGTCCTCCACATGCATAAGAGTGACAAAAGGTGAGAATAGATTGAAATTCAGTTTCGAGTACACACCTTCTTATAATCTGATCGGAGCAATGCTTCCAAAGGTAAGGATCATCCCATATGTAGTATTTGGCATCACTCTTGATCTTATTTCTTTGAGCTTGTGTCAACTCTTGTGGCAACTTCTTGGTAACTAAGTAATTAACAATATCAGCATACCAAGGAGTTGTTGTTCTTATAAAAAGAAGTTGCTCATCCGGAAAGTTCTCATTCAAGGGTAGTGCATCATCTTCATGAACTAAACGGCTAAGATGGTCCGCAACCAGGTTGTCACTACCTCTCTTATCTTTTATCTCCAAATCAAACTCTTGTAAGAGAAGTATCCATCTAATCAACCTTGGTTTGGCCTCCTTTTTAGTGAGTAAGTACTTAAGGGCTGCATGGTCAGAAAATACAATTACTTTAGTACCAATTAAATAAGATCGAAATTTTTCTAAAGCAAATACAACAGCCAAAAGTTCTTTTTCAGTAGTGGAATAGTTCAATTGAGCATCATTAAGAGTTCTTGAGGCATAATAAATGGCATGTGAGGCTTTCCCAACCCGTTGGCCCAAAACAGCTCCAATGGCATAGTCACTAGCATCACACATGATTTCAAAAGGTACATTCCAATCTGGTGGTTGGATGATAGGAGCTGATGTCAAGAGTCCCTTCAATGTTTCAAACGCCTCTTTGCATTTATCATCAAAGTGGAAAACCACATCTTTTTGTAGTAGCTTGCAAAGAGGTAATGTGATCTTTGAGAAGTTTTTGATAAATCTCCTATAGAAACCTGCATGTCCAAGAAAAGAACGAACCTCTCTCACATTTGTGGGAGGTGGTAAAGAATGCATAATATCTATTTTAGACTTATCAACCTCTATCCCTCTAGAAGAAATAACATGGCCCAAAACTATTCCTTGTTCTACCATAAAGTGACATTTTTCCCAATTCAAAACAAGGTTAGTTTCCATGCATCTTTCAAGTACAAGTGTAAGGTTCTCTAGACATCTATCAAAAGAATCACCATAGACACTAAAATCATCCATAAACACTTCTATGATATTCTCTACATAATCTGAAAATATGCTAACCATACACCTTTGGAATGTAGCTGGTGCATTACAAAGACCAAATGGCATACGCCGGTATGCAAAAGTACCAAATGGACATGTGAATGTTGTTTTCTCTTGGTCCTCCGGAGCAATGGCTATCTGATTATAACCTGAAAAACCATCAAGAAAACAATAATGAGAATGGCCAGCTAACCTTTCAAGCATTTGATCAATAAAAGGTAAAGGAAAGTGGTCTTTGCGAGTTGTGGAATTAAGTTTACGATAATCAATACAAACTCGCCATCCTGTTTGAATCCTAGTAGGAACAAGTTCATTCTCATTATTTGTTACCACCGTTACACCTGATTTCTTTGGAACCACTTGGACTGGGCTCACCCATTTGCTATCCGAGATAGGATAGATCACTCCAACATCTAGGAGCTTCAGTATCTCCTTTTTCACAACCTCCATCATAGGAGGGTTCAATCTTCTTTGTGCTTCTCTTGTTGGTTTAGACCCTTCCTCTAACAAAATCCGGTGCATGCACATGGATGGGCTTATTCCCTTGATATCGGCAATTGTCCAACCAATTGCTGTTTTATGCTCTCTAAGCACCCGGATAAGTCGCTCTTCTTGCAAAGGTGTGAGCTCTTTGGCAATGATGACAGGTAGTGTGTCCTTTTCCCCTAAGAACAAATATTTCAAGTGGTTCGGTAGTGGTTTCAATTCTAAAGTTGGTGCCTGCAAAATGGAAGGTAGAAGTTTCTCATTAGATAAAGGCAAATCAATAAATGAAACATCAAACCTTGCATCTTTAGGTTGCAGCGAGTGTAAAGATTCTAGTGCCCCTTCCACATGGTCACTCAAGGCTAGTTTAGCATTCCCCATTCCGAGATGGTTGCTAAGGACTATTTCCACACTATCTTCACCATCTAGCTCATAAGCTTGCTGCACTAGTGAGTCAATTATATCAATATTAAAAACAGAATGCACATCACTAGGATATCTCATGGCCTCAAAAATGTTAAAGCGAATTATTTCACCATCAAATTCCATAGTTAAAGTGCCATCATGTACATCTATTTTAGTTCTTGCTGTTTTCAAGAATGGTCTCCCTAATAGAATAGGTGTGGGATTAGAAGACATCTCATCTTCCATCTCAATAACATAAAAGTCAGCGGGAAAAACCAATTCATTAACCTGTACAAGAACGTCTTCTACAACTCCTCTTGGATAAGTGTTAGAACGGTCAGCAAGTTGTATTATAACACCGGTTTCCTCTAATGGTCCTAGATTCAATGAAGCATAAATTGAATATGGCATGACATTAATAGATGCCCCTAGATCTAGCATAGCACGCTCAAACCTGGTGTTGCCTATCTTACAAGGAATGGTAAACATACCTGGATCCTTGCATTTAGGTGGGAGTTTCTTTTGAAGAACAGCTGACACATTCTCCCCCACACTTACCTTTTCATTCCATTTCAACTTCCGTTTAGATGTGCACAACTCTTTTAGGAACTTGGCATATCTTGGCACTTGCTTGATAGCATCTAGTAAAGGAATGTTCACCTCTACTTTCCGGAAGGTTTCCAAAATTTCCTTCTCTTGCTCCTCCTTCTTGGACTTTGCTAACCTGTTAGGAAAAGGTGGAGGAGTTATATAGGAAGGAAAGGATGGTTTAGGAATTACCTTTTTTAATGGCTCGTTGGGATGTGAAGAGGATGCCATGGTATTGTTCTCCCCTTGAGCACTATCATTTTGTGGTGCCTCTAGCTGTTTCCCACTTCTTAAATTTATAGCATTGGCATTCTCTTTTGGATTTACTATGGTTTGGGAAGGTAATTTCCCAGAATCCCTTGCTTGCATTTGACTCATGGTTGTTGCCAATTGCCCTATTTGAGTCTCCAAATTTCGAATACTTGTCTTTGTTTCCTGTTGAAATTGAATTGTATTAGTAGAAAGAGCTTTAACAAGATCTTCAAGAGAAGTACCTGAATTTTGGGTGGGTGGTAGTTGTTGTCGGGTTTGGTATGGTTGTTGCACTCTTTGCTGAAAACCCGGTGGCCTGTGGTCAAATGGTGGAGGAATAGTTTGTGATTGGTTCCCTCCATAATTGAAGTTTGGATGATCCCTCCATCCTGGATTGTATGTGTTTGAGTAGGGATCATATTTCCTTGATTGGTTCTGAAATCCACCCATGGCATTCACATGTTCATTGGTATCCTCTTGAAGTGTTGGACACATATCAGTTTGGTGCCCTATGTTTGAACATATGCCACAAGCCTTTATTTGTTGTATTTTACCTACAGCCAATTGTTGAACAAGAGAAGTCAGTTTATCAAATTTTTGTTCAAGGGATGATATACTTACCTCATTAACTCTCTTGGATTGTGGTGGTGGATCTTGTCTCATTGAGAACTGTTGAGAATTGGCTGCCATGTTGGAGATTAATGTTCTAGCAGCCCTGGGAGTCTTATCAACTAGAGCTCCCCCACTAGCGGCATCTATCATACTTCTCTCCATGGGCATGAGACCTTCATAGAAGTATTGGATGAGAAGTTGTTCACTTATTTGATGGTGTGGACATGATGCACAAAGTTTCTTGAACCTCTCCCAATATTCATATAAGGACTCTCCGTTGTATTGCCGAATCCCACATATCTCTTTCCTAATGTTGGCAGCCTTAGATGCTGGGAAATACCTTTCCAAGAATGCTTTCTTCAAATCATTCCATGTAGTGATGGTCCCGGATGGTAGATAGTAGAGCCATTCCTTTGCTGAATCAGCTAGAGAGAATGGGAAGGCTCTCAACTTAACTTGCTCTTCCGTCACCCCTGTTGGTCTCATGCTTGAGCAAACTACATGGAATTCCTTGAGGTGCTTATTTGGATCCTCTCCTGCAAAACCATGAAAAGTTGGGAGAAGGTGAATCAAACCAGATTTTAATTCAAAAGCTACCTCAAGATTAGCATATTCAATGCATAATGGTTGTTGACCCAAGTCCGGAGCGGCTAGCTCCTTGAGAGTTCGGTTGTCAGCTGCTGCCATCTCTCCTTGCTTCTCTTGGATGTTTTGGATCAACTCCTCGATTGGTTGTTGGTGAGAAGTTATAAATTCCCGAATTTTTCTAAGTCGTAAGTCTTTTTCGGGAGCTTGGAACATTCACTAATAAAAAAAATATAAGAAAGTAAATAATTAGAACAGAAAATAAGAATAAAACAATAAACTAATAAACTAAAGAAAGCAATCCCCGGCAACGGCGCCAAAAACTTGATGCACCCAAAAGAGTGTATCTTATTTAACCTTGCACTAAAAAGATCAATTGTAAGTATAGTAGTTAGCAAGGGTCGAGTCCTCAGGGATTGGGTTTTAGTTTATAAGTTGATAGTTTAAAACTTAAATTCAAGAACAATAAAAGAAAAGGGGTTTTTGAAGCCAGATTTAAACTAAAGTAAATAATAAGAATAAGATGCAAGGCGGTATAACCAGCCAATAAAAATATATATACTAAGCAAGGCGGTATAACCAGCCAATAAAAATAAAACAAAAATAATATACAAATTAGGCGGTATAACCAGCCAATAAAAATAAATATACTTGTAAAAATAAGCAAACTAGAAAAGTAAGAAAACAAGTAAGAAGAATCAAAAATGAAAAATATGGTTAAGGTTTCATTCTCCACCACTAGACATCATTAAGAATCAATTTCAGATCTATCAATATCAACCAACTATCAAAGTTAACAACCGTAGATAACAACAAGCTCTGTTATCCCAATCTTTCCTTAGTTTGTCGTTAAATAGAACAAGCTCTCTATTTAATCTCTAACCATCAAACAACCTAGAATAAGCTCTCTAGATTCAATTTAATGGCAGCTTTATGATGAGAAAGATAGGTTGATCTAAGCAACAAACACATAAGCTCGGATTGTTCAACTTAGGTTATGTTCCACTTTGCAATTATTGAAAACTTGACCATAATCATTAATCACAAATTGCCACTTATGAATAGGAAATCAAGACAATTACACGGATCAAGACTCCTAAACTAGCAATAGATAATTATCAAGATCTATCTAGTTGTACACCTAAACAAATCAAGACAACATCATGAACAATTCTTGTAGAAGAACATAAGCAACTTTGATAGAAAATTAATGATAGATAGAATCTGAAAATCAATCACAAAACATGTCTAGGGCTTTGAAATCACCCTTAACCAAATAGAAGTTTAGCCTAGCATAGGCATTATAAACATAAAATTAAATAGAATCTAAGAAGAAAATAAAAGAAAGAAAGAAGAAGAAGAAGAATATTAATTATCCAACCTCTTGCTCTTTCTAAAGAAAAAGAAAACTAGAGAAAAGAAAGAAGAAGAAAACTTAGAGAATTTTGTTAAAATGGCTAATATCCTACCAATCTCCAATATGATCCCTTACAATCATCCAAGGCCCTCTATTTATACACATTTTGGAGGGCTAAATGACAAGAGACAAGCTTTACAAATTTCAAAGGTAGGTATATGACGATTTTGATCAGCCAACTTGATGGTCGATTTCGTCAATATTGGAGGCCTGATCTGATCACATGGTCTTCTAGACAAAGGTTCCCATATCAGTTACGGAACCATAGCCGTTGGAATCAGCTCATTTTCTGATGTGGTTAAGCAGATATGGGCAAAATACGAAAACATGTCAGCACATACGTCATTGCACATCAGCCACCTTGATGGTCGATTTCTTCAATATTGGAGGCCTGATCTGATCACATGGTCTTCTAGACAAAGGTTCCCCTATCAGTTACGGAACCATAGCCGTTGGAATCAGCTCATTTGCTGATGTGGTTAAGCAGATATGGGCAAAATACGAAAACATGTCAGCATAGACGTCATTGCACATCAGCCACCTTGATGGTCGATTTCGCTAGGGAAAACGACTCCGTTTTAAGAAGTGTAAAACATGAAAAAGATAGATATGCCTCTTAGCTTTGCATGGCTACAAATTTCAGCCTTATTGCTTCAGTGAAACTCGAGATATAGCTGATATGGTAAAAGTTGTCGGAACTGAAACTGAACTAGATTTGCCCTTAATTCTAGTAATCTGAAATCACTCAAAGAAACTTGTGAAAAACACCAAAATACATAAAAATATAAAAGATCATAAACACAATTAGACTAAACAATAATAACTCGTATTTGACACAAAACATTAATAAAACATAACTAAAAACTATATAATTATACGAGTTATCAAAGTGTAAGGTTCTCTAGACATCTATCAAAAGAATCACCATAGACACTAAAATCATCCATAAACACTTCTATGATATTCTCTACATAATCTGAAAATATGCTAACCATACACCTTTGGAATGTAGCTGGTGCATTACAAAGACCAAATGGCATACGCCGGTATGCAAAAGTACCAAATGGACATGTGAATGTTGTTTTCTCTTGGTCCTCCGGAGCAATGGCTATCTGATTATAACCTGAAAAACCATCAAGAAAACAATAATGAGAATGGCCAGCTAACCTTTCAAGCATTTGATCAATAAAAGGTAAAGGAAAGTGGTCTTTGCGAGTTGTGGAATTAAGTTTACGATAATCAATACAAACTCGCCATCCTGTTTGAATCCTAGTAGGAACAAGTTCATTCTCATTATTTGTTACCACCGTTACACCTGATTTCTTTGGAACCACTTGGACTGGGCTCACCCATTTGCTATCCGAGATAGGATAGATCACTCCAACATCTAGGAGCTTCAGTATCTCCTTTTTCACAACCTCCATCATAGGAGGGTTCAATCTTCTTTGTGCTTCTCTTGTTGGTTTAGACCCTTCCTCTAACAAAATCCGGTGCATGCACATGGATGGGCTTATTCCCTTGATATCGGTAATTGTCCAACCAATTGCTGTTTTATGCTCTCTAAGCACCCGGATAAGTCGCTCTTCTTGCAAAGGTGTGAGCTCTTTGGCAATGATGACAGGTAGTGTGTCCTTTTCCCCTAAGAACAAATATTTCAAGTGGTTCGGTAGTGGTTTCAATTCTAAAGTTGGTGCCTGCAAAATCGAAGGTAGAAGTTTCTCATTAGATAAAGGCAAATCAATAAATGAAACATCAAACCTTGCATCTTTAGGTTGCAGCGAGTGTAAAGATTCTAGTGCCCCTTCCACATGGTCACTCAAGGCTAGTTTAGCATTCCCCATTCCGAGATGGTTGCTAAGGACTATTTCCACACTATCTTCACCATCTAGCTCATAAGCTTGCTGCACTAGTGAGTCAATTATATCAATATTAAAAACAGAATGCACATCACTAGGATATCTCATGGCCTCAAAAATGTTAAAGCGAATTATTTCACCATCAAATTCCATAGTTAAAGTGCCATCATGTACATCTATTTTAGTTCTTGCTGTTTTCAAGAATGGTCTCCCTAATAGAATAGGTGTGGGATTAGAAGACATCTCATCTTCCATCTCAATAACATAAAAGTCAGCGGGAAAAACCAATTCATTAACCTGTACAAGAACGTCTTCTACAACTCCTCTTGGATAAGTGTTAGAACGGTCAGCAAGTTGTATTATAACACCGGTTTCCTCTAATGGTCCTAGATTCAATGAAGCATAAATTGAATATGGCATGACATTAATAGATGCCCCTAGATCTAGCATAGCACGCTCAAACCTGGTGTTGCCTATCTTACAAGGAATGGTAAACATACCTGGATCCTTGCATTTAGGTGGGAGTTTCTTTTGAAGAACAGCTGACACATTCTCCCCCACACTTACCTTTTCATTCCATTTCAACTTCCGTTTAGATGTGCACAACTCTTTTAGGAACTTGGCATATCTTGGCACTTGCTTGATAGCATCTAGTAAAGGAATGTTCACCTCTACTTTCCGGAAGGTTTCCAAAATTTCCTTCTCTTGCTCCTCCTTCTTGGACTTTGCTAACCTGCTAGGAAAAGGTGGAGGAGTTATATAAGAAGGAAAGGATGGTTTAGGAATTACCTTTTTTAGTGGCTCGTTGGGATGTGAAGAGGATGCCATGGTATTGTTCTCCCCTTGAGCACTATCATTTTGTGGTGTCTCTAGCTGTTTCCCACTTCTTAAATTTATAGCATTGGCATTCTCTCTTGGATTCACTATGGTTTGGGAAGGTAATTTCCCAGAATCCCTTGCTTGCATTTGACTCATGGTTGTTGCCAATTGCCCTATTTGAGTCTCCAAATTTCGAATACTTGTCTTTGTTTCCTGTTGAAATTGAATTGTATTAGTAGAAAGAGCTTTAACAAGATCTTCAAGAGAAGTACCTGAATTTTGGGTGGGTGGTAGTTGTTGTCGGGTTTGGTATGGTTGTTGCACTCTTTGCTGAAAACCCGGTGGCCTGTGGTCAAATGGTGGAGGAATAGTTTGTGATTGGTTCCCTCCATAATTGAAGTTTGGATGATCCCTCCATCCTGGATTGTATGTGTTTGAGTAGGGATCATATTTCCTTGATTGGTTCTGAAATCCACCCATGGCATTCACATGTTCATTGGTATCCTCTTGAAGTGTTGGACACATATCAGTTTGGTGCCCTATGTTTGAACATATGCCACAAGCCTTTATTTGTTGTATTTTACCTACAGCCAATTGTTGAACAAGAGAAGTCAGTTTATCAAATTTTTGTTCAAGGGATGATATACTTACCTCATTAACTCTCTTGGATTGTGGTGGTGGATCTTGTCTCATTGAGAACTGTTGAGAATTGGCTGCCATGTTGGAGATTAATGTTCTAGCAGCCCTGGGAGTCTTATCAACTAGAGCTCCCCCACTAGCGGCATCTATCATACTTCTCTCCATGGGCATGAGACCTTCATAGAAGTATTGGATGAGAAGTTGTTCACTTATTTGATGGTGTGGACATGATGCACAAAGTTTCTTGAACCTCTCCCAATATTCATATAAGGACTCTCCGTTGTATTGCCGAATCCCACATATCTCTTTCCTAATGTTGGCAGCCTTAGATGCTGGGAAATACCTTTCCAAGAATGCTTTCTTCAAATCATTCCATGTAGTGATGGTCCCGGATGGTAGATAGTAGAGCCATTCCTTTGCTGAATCAGCTAGAGAGAATGGGAAGGCTCTCAACTTAACTTGCTCTTCCGTGACCCCTGTTGGTCTCATGCTTGAGCAAACTACATGGAATTCCTTGAGGTGCTTATTTGGATCCTCTCCTGCAAAACCATGAAAAGTTGGGAGAAGGTGAATCAAACCAGATTTTAATTCAAAAGCTACCTCAAGATTAGCATATTCAATGCATAATGGTTGTTGACCCAAGTCCGGAGCGGCTAGCTCCTTGAGAGTTCGGTTGTCAGCTGCTGCCATCTCTCCTTGCTTCTCTTGGATGTTTTGGATCAACTCCTCGATTGGTTGTTGGTGAGAAGTTATAAATTCCCGAATTTTTCTAAGTCGTAAGTCTTTTTCGGGAGCTTGGAACATTCACTAATAAAAAAATATAAGAAAGTAAATAATTAGAACAGAAAATAAGAATAAACCAATAAACTAATAAACTAAAGAAAGCAATCCCCGGCAACGGCGCCAAAAATTTGATGCACCCAAAAGAGTGTATCTTATTTAACCTTGCACTAAAAAGATCAATTGTAAGTATAGTAGTTAGCAAGGGTCGAGTCCTCAGGGATTGGGTTTTAGTTTATAAGTTGATAGTTTAAAACTTAAATTCAAGAACAATAAAAGAAAAGGGGTTTTTGAAATCAGATTTAAACTAAAGTAAATAATAAGAATAAGATGCAAGGCGGTATAACCAGCCAATAAAAATATATATACTAAATTAGGCGGTATAACCAGCCAATAAAAATATATATACTAAATTAGGCGGTATAACCAGCCAATAAAAATAAAACAAAGTTAATATACAAATTAGGCGGTATAACCAGCCAATAAAAATAAAACAAAGTTAATATACAAATTAGGCGGTATAACCAGCCAATAAAAATAAATATACTTCTAAAAATAAGCAAACTAGAAAAGTAAGAAAACAAGTAAGTAAGAAGAATCAAATATGAAAAATATGGTTAAGGTTTCATTCTCCACCACTAGACATCATTAAGAATCAATTTCAGATCTATCAATATCAACCAACTATCAAAGTTAACAACCGTAGATAACAACAAGCTCTGTTACCCCAATCTTTCCTTAGTTTGTCGTTAAATAGAACAAGCTCTCTATTTAATCTCTAACCATTAAACAACCTAGAATAAGCTCTCTAAATTCAATTTAATGGCAGCTTTATGATGAGAAAGATAGGTTGATCTAAGCAACAAACACATAAGCTCGGATTGTTCAACTTAGGTTATGTTCCACTTTGCAATTATTGAAAACTTGACCATAATCATTAATCACAAATTGCCACTTATGAATAGGAAATCAAGACAATTACACGGATCAAGACTCCTAAACTAGCAATAGATAATTATCAAGATCTATCTAGTTGTACACCTAAATAAATCAAGACAACATCATGAACAATTCTTGTAGAAGAACATAAGCAACTTTGATAGAAAATTAATGATAGATAGAATCTGAAAATCAATCACAAAACATGTCTAGGGCTTTGAAATCACCCTTAACCAAATAGAAGTTTAGCCTAGCATAGGCATTATAAACATAAAATTAAATAGAATATAAGAAGAAAATAAAAGAAAGAAAGAAGAAGAAGAAGAATATTAATTATCCAACCTCTTGCTCTTTCTAAATAAAAAGAAAACTAGAGAAAAGAAAGAAGAAGAAAACTTAGAGAATTTTGTTAAAATGGCTAATATCCTACCAATCTCCAATATGATCCCTTACAATCATCCAAGGCCCTCTATTTATACACATTTTGGAGGGCTAAATGACAAGAGACAAGCTTTACAAATTTCAAAGGTAGGTATATGACGATTTTGATCAGCCAACTTGATGGTCGATTTCGTCAATATTTGAGGCCTGATCTGATCACATGGTCTTCTAGAAAAAGGTTCCCCTATCAGTTACGGAACCATAGCCGTTGGAATCAGCTCATTTGCTGATGTGGTTAAGCAGATATGGGCAAAATACGAAAACATGTCAGCACAGATGTCATTACACATCAGCCACCTTGATGGTCGATTTATTCAATATTGGAGGCCTGATCTGATCACATGGTCTTCTAGACAAAGGTTCCCCTATCAGTTACGGAACCATAGCCGTTGGAATCAGCTCATTTGCTAATGTGGATAAGAAGATACGGGCATAATACGAAAACATGTCAGCATAGATGTCATTACACATCAGCCACCTTGATGGTCGATTTCGCTAGGGAAAACGACTCCGTTTTAAGAAGTGTAAAACATGAAAACGATAGATATGCCTCTTAGCTTTGCATGGATACAAATTTCAGCCTTATTGCTTCAGTGAAACTCGAGATATAGCTGATATGGCAAAAGGTGTCGGAACTGAAACTGAACTGGATTTGCCCTTAATTCTAGTAATCTGAAATCACTCAAAGAAACTTGTGAAAAACACCAAAATACATAAAAATATAAAAGATCATAAACACAATTAGACTAAACAATAATAACTCGTATTTGACACAAAACATTAATAAAACATAACTAAAAACTATATAATTATACGAGTTATCATATACCTACCTTTGAAATTTATAAAGCTTGTCTCTTGTCATTTAGCTCTCCCAAATGTGTATAAATAGAGGGCCTTGGATGATTGTAAGAGATATTGTACATTGGTAGGATATTAGCCATTGTAATAAAATTCTCTAAGTTTTCTTCTTCTTTCTTTTCTCTAGTTTTCTTTTTCTTTATTTTCTTCTTCTTCTTTCTTTCTTTTATTTCCTTCTTAGATTCTCTTTAATTTTATGTTTATGTTTACAATGCCTATGCTAGGCTAAACTTCTATTTGGTTAAGGGTGATTTCAAAGCCCTAGACATGTTTTGTGATTGATTTTCAGATTCTATCTATCATTAATTTTCTATCAAAGTTGCTTATGTTCTTCTACAAGAATTGTTCATGATGTTGTCTTGATTTATTTAGGTGTACAACTAGATAGATCTTGATAATTATCTATTGCTAGTCTAGGAGACTTGATCCGTGTAATTGTCTTGATTTCCTATTCATAAGTGGCAATTTGTGATTAATGATTATGGTCAAGTTTTCAATAATTGCAAAGTGGAACATAACCTAAGTTGAACAATCCGAGTTTATGTGTTTGTTGCTTAGATCAACCTATCTTTCTCATCATAAAGCTGCCATTAAATTGAATTTAGAGAGCTTATTCTAGGTTGTTTAATGGTTAGAGATTAAATAGAGAGCTTGTTCTATTTAACGACAAACTAAGGAAAGATTGGGATAACAGAGCTTGTTGTTATCTACGGTTGTTAACTTTGATAGTTGGTTGATATTGATAGATTTGAAATTGATTCTTAATGATGTCTAGTGGTGGAGAATGAAACCTTAACCATATTTTTCATATTTGATTCTTCTTACTTACTTGTTTTCTTACTTTTCTAGTTTGCTTATTTTTAAAAGTATATTTATTTTTATTGGCTGGTTATACCGCCTAATTTGTATATTAACTTTGTTTTATTTTTATTGGCTGGTTATACCGCCTAATTTAGTATATATATTTTTATTGGCTGGTTATACCGCCTTGCATCTTATTGTTATTATTTACTTTAGTTTAAATCTGGCTTCAAAAACCCCTTTTCTTTTATTGTTCTCTTTGAACGTAAGTTATAAACTAATAACTCATAGATTAAAACCCAATCCCTGAGGACTCGACCCTTGCTAATCATTATACTTACAATTGATCTTTTTAAGTGCAAGGTTAAATAAGATACACTCTTCTGGGTGCATCGGTTGGAAACAAAAGATAAGTGTGGGGGAAGAAAAGAAAAGAAAAAGTCAAGAGAAAAAAGAAAGGGATCATTGTCAAATACATTCCCATATTAAAAAAAAAATCTTCTCTTCAACTTCTAGTTAAAGTAAAGAAAAAGATGTTACAAAGTTGGTTAGAATGAAGCAAAGGCTCAACATGAATATTTAGCCTATGTTATTATGTGCTTTATAAGAGTTTTGAGAAGTTTTAGTTGTATGATCTTATTATGTCTCTAAACTCTATAAACTCTTTAGAACCTTTGTGATATCTTTATCCTTTTGTTCTTTAACCACATTATAACCCTTCGGCCCCATTACAACCTTGATTAAAGACCTCTTGATTTATGAAGTTGCATGATCAAAATAGTGGAGAATAGGTGGACAAGCAACATATGGTAGAACTATTTTCATGAGATTGATTGAGTGTAAACACTTTACCACTACTTTAAAGAGTGAAAATCATGAGAGTATCCCATCTGAGAAGTTGAGATTAAGTTTGAATATGCACTATTTTGATTGAAATATGTTATGTTAATATTGGCTTAACTCATTTATTTACATTCAAGCATGATTTTTTGTGAAATTCTTTGAGCTATTGATTAATTTATAAGACTTGTTCAAAGATTGTCTCTAATTTATATTGAAAGGATTAGGAGTAAATATTTTTAGTATATGTAGTTTATTTATATTTTAGTTTTTCAATGTTTGTGAGTATCGTCCTAGTAAACCCTCACGAGACTAAACTCGTCCACTAGGGACATCTAGGGGTTTAAAGGCTTGTGTCACATGCTAAGTGCCACCGTAATATCCTACGAAAGTGGATTAGATTAGATTTTCTTATTTTATTTTGATTTGCTCGAGGACTAGCAAAAAGCTAAGTGTGGGGGTATTTGATAAGCTCATAAAATATACATTTTATGCCTTTCTACCTTTAGTTTTTGTTATGTTTTCGATCTTTATCTTGTTTACTTATAATATGTTTTTGAATTTTAGGTACAATAAGGATAATGAAGTCAAAAGATGTCAATAATGATGGTAAAGAGCTTACAAAATCATAATCACAAGATGGAAGAAGACTTGGGAGTCAAAAATATCAATTTCTGGTTGAAAAGCAATCAGGCAGATTTGACCTCTGGAGCTTGTTTCAAGGAAAACATGATGTTAGATTCTTTATTTGAAGAAACTTACTTCTTCACTTTTGAAGCTGACTTGATTATCTTTCCAACGATATATTATGGGCCCAAATCGGTTAAGGAATGGGCATTCAAAATGGCGCTAGAAGATCTCCCTAAAGAACCCTACGGCCAGAAAAACCCTAATCGCAAATCTGAAAAAAAGGCAAAAACGTGATTTTTGTACCTCCAGGCTTACTTGTGCGGCAAAGACTTATTCTCAGGGTTTTAAAGCTCTATAAATACCATCTTTTGAGCCACAAACTATACATCTTTTGAGGAGACTCAAGGATCATTATCATTCTTCTTCTTCTTCTTCTTCTTCTCCATTCTTTTATTTTTCTTTTTAGTTTTATGTATATATTATCTATGCCTATGCTAGGCTAAACTTTTATTTGGTTAAGGGCGATTTCAAAGCCCTAGACATGTTATGTAATTAATTTTCAGATTCTATCTATCATTAATTTTCTATCAAAGTTGGTTATGTTCTTCCATTAAAATTGTTCAAGATGATGTTTTGATTTGTTTATGTGGCCAACTAGATAAATCTTGATAATTGTCTAATGCTAGTTTAGGAGTCTTGATCCGTGTAATTGTCTTGATTTCCTATTCATAAGTAGCAATTTGTGATTAATGATTATGGTCAAGTTTTCGATAATTGCAAAGTGGAACATAACCTAAGTTGAACAATCCGAGCTTATGTGTTTGTTGCTTAGATCAACCTATATTTCTCATCATAAAGCTGTTATTAAATTGAACTTAGAGAGCTTATTCTAGGTTGTTTGATAGTTAGAGATTAAATAGAGAGCTTGTTCTATTTAACGACGAACTAAGGAAAGATTGGGATAACAGAGCTTGTTGTTATCTACGGTTGTTAACTTTGATAGTTGGTTGATATTGATAGATTTGAAATTGATTCTTAATGATGTCTAGGGGTGGAGAATGAAACCTTAACCATATTTCTCTCATATTTGATTTGTTATTTCTTACTTGCATCTTACTTTTATTGTTAACTTTAGTTTAAATCTGATTTCAAAATCCCCTTTTCTTTTATTGTTCTTGAATTTAAGTTTTAAACTATTAACTTATAAACTAAAACCCAATCCCTGAGGACTCGACCCTTGCTAACTACTATACTTACAATTGATCTTTTTAGTGCAAGGTTAAATAAGATACACTCTTTTGGGTGCATCAAGTTTTTGATCTCAAATTCTCAAATGGGATACCCTCATGATTTTCACTCTTTAAAGTAGTGGTGAAGTGTTTACACTGAATCAATCTCATGAAAACAGTTTCTACCATATGCTTGCTTGTCCACCTATTCTCCACTACTTAGATCATGCAACTTCATGAATCAAGAGGTCTTTATGCAAGGTTATAATGTGGCCAAGGGGTGATAATGTGGCTAAAGAATAAAAGATAAAGAATATTACAAAAGTTCCAAAGATTTTATAGAGTTTAGAGACATAATAAGATTCATACAAAGAAACTTCTCAAAACTCTTTACAAGTACATAATCACGTAGGCCGAATATTCATGTTGGGCCTTTTCTTCATTCTAAACAACTTTCGAACATCTTTTTCTTTTCTTTAACTAGAAGTTCAAGAGATTATTCAATTTTTTTTTTCACATGGGAATGTATTTGGCAATATTCCCTCTATTTTTCTCTTGACTTTTGCCTTTCTCCTCCTCCACACTTATTTCTTGTTTCTAACCCAAAATTTGAATAGATCTTCCTTGTCTTTGCAATATGTCTCAAAACATGCTAATTCATCTTTAGAACAAGGGTAAGGATATAAATAAGTATATTTAGGTTAGGGACAAGTTATGGTTACCAAAGAAATAGCTTATTCATTGTAGGCTCAAATTGGTTCACTAAGGGGGATGTTCTCTTGGAACATCAATAAGGGATGGCTGTTTGGCCCTGGTTAAAAATCCTAATGCCTCTATCATATTCATGTTGTCACATGCATCAATATAGTCTCAACAAGGTTTAAAGCAAGTTCTAGAGAATCTTGTAATCATAAGAGCACTCAAGAAAGAAATTAGATTGATATGTATAATGCATCAATCATATAGGCTCGAAAACTCACAAGGATGATTATACAAGTCAGATTTAAGTCTAAACATGCTTCTTTCTCAATCAACATATCATATGAACATTGGCTCATAAAAAAGTTGATATCAAGCTCAATTCTCATGAAAATCTTCTCACTAATAAATCTGTTTTAGACTTATGCAATTCATATCTCATCATAGTATTGAAAGTAACTAAAACACACTAAAAACAACATAAAAAGAATCAAAAACGAAACACACTAAAGAAAATCCTAAATTTTTCCCCCCACACTTAATTTTTACATTGTCCTCAATGTAATGCTATTATCCCCAATGCAAGAATTATATGTAAGAGAAAAGAACTACTAAACAAAACAAAAGAAAAACAATAAAAGATAGAATGATGGAGAGTAAGGAATATGCAAATCTGATATAATAAATGCTCTCCATCCTTTTGGGTTGCCTCCCAAGAAGCGCTTGGTTTATTTTCCTCAGCCTGACTTAGACCCATGCCATTATTATTCAACATAATTCAGCTCAAAAAGTGGTAACTCCTCTACATCTTGTATTGGAAAGTTCTCATAGTAAGGCTTCAATCTATGACCATTCACTTTGAATGCCTTATCTGTTTTGGGCTTTGGATTTCAACTGCACCATGAGTAAATACATTAGTAATAACAAAAAGTCCAACCCAACGAGAACGTAACTTACCTGGAAATAACTTAAGGCGTCAATGGAAGGGAAGAACTTTTTGTCCAACAACAAAGTCCTTTCTTGATATCATCTTGTCATGGATTGCCTTAATCTTTTCCTTGTAAATCCTAGAATTCTCGTAGGCATCATTCCTTATCTCCTCTAATTCTTGTAGGTCAAGTTTTCTTTGCTTACCTGTCTCATCCATCTCCATGTTGCATTGTTTGATAGCCCAATATGATTTATGTTCCATCTCAATCGGAAGATGACAAGGCTTACCATAAACAAGTCGATAAGGAGACATACCAATGGGTGTCTTATATGCTGGCCTATAAGCCCAAAGTGCATCATCAAGTCGTGAACTCCAATCCTTCCTATTTGGATTAACTGTCTTTTCAAGGATGGACTTAATTTCTCGGTTTGACACTTCAGCTTGCCCACTAGTTTGAGGATGATATGAGGTGGAGACCTTGTGTGTGATGTTATACTTCCTCAAAAGTGCTTCCATAGTCCTATTGCAAAAGTGAGTACCTCTATCGCTGATTATGGCCTTTGGCGTTCCAAACCTAGCAAAGATGTTAGTCTTGACAAAATCTGAAACAACTTTAGAGTCATTAGTCCTAGTGGATTTTGCTTCCACCCACTTGGAAACATAATCAACGGCAAGTAAAATATAAAGATTACCAAAAGAAGAAGGAAAAGGTCCCATGAAATCCATGCCCCATAGATCAAAAATTTCAACAATAAGTATTGGAGTTTGAGCCATTTGATTTCTAGCACCTAAGTTACCTGTTCTTTGGCAACGATCACATGACTTGCAAAAGAGGTATGCATCTTTGAATATAGTAGGCCAATAAAATCCAGAATCAAGAACTTTCACGGCTGTTCTTTTGGATCCAAAGTGTCCTCCACATGCATAAGAGTGACAAAAGATGAGAATAGATTGAAATTCAGATTCGAGTACACACCTTCTTATAATCTGATCGGAGCAATGCTTCCAAAGGTAAGGATCATCCCATATGTAGTATTTGGCATCACTCTTGATCTTATTTCTTTGAGCTTGTGTCAACTCTTGTGGCAACTTCTTGGTAACTAAGTAATTAACAATATCGGCATACCAAGGAGTTGTTGTACTTATAAAAAGAAGTTGCTCATCCGGAAAGTTCTCATTCAAGGGTAGCGCATCCTTTTCATGAACTAAACGGCTAAGATGGTCCGCAACCAGGTTGTCACTACCTCTCTTATCTTTTATCTCCAAATCAAACTCTTGTAAGAGAAGTATCCATCTAATCAACCTTGGTTTGGCCTCCTTCTTAGTGAGTAAGTACCTAAGGGCTGCATGGTCAAAATATACAATTATTTTAGTACCAATTAAATAAGATCGAAATTTTTCTAAAGCAAATACAACAGCCAAAAGTTCTTTTTCAGTAGTGGAATAGTTCAATTGAGCATCATTAAGAGTTCGGGAGGCATAATAAATGGCATGTGAGGCTTTGCCAACCCGTTGGCCCAAAACAGATCCAATGACATAGTCACTAGCATCACACATGATTTAAAAAACTTGATGCACCCAAAAGAGTGTATCTTATTTAACCTTGCACTAAAAAGATCAATTGTAAGTATAGTAGTTAGCAAGGGTCGAGTCCTCAGGGATTGGGTTTTAGTTTATAAGTTAATAGTTTAAAACTTAAATTCAAGAACAATAAAAGAAAAGGGGATTTTGAAATCAGATTTAAACTAAAGTTAACAATAAAAGTAAGATGCAAGTAAGAAATAAGAAATCAAATATGAGAGAAATATGGTTAAGGTTTCATTCTCCACCACTAGACATCATTAAGAATCAATTTCAAATCTATCAATATCAACCAACTATCAAAGTTAACAACCGTAGATAACAACAAGCTCTGTTATCCCAATCTTTCCTTAGTTCGTCGTTAAATAGAACAAGCTCTCTATTTAATCTCTAACTATCAAACAACCTAGAATAAGCTCTCTAAGTTCAATTTAATAGCAGCTTTATGATGAGAAAGATAGGTTGATCTAAGCAACAAACACATAAGCTTGGATTGTTCAACTTAGGTTATGTTCCACTTTGCAATTATCGAAAACTTGACCATAATCATTAATCACAAATTGCTACTTATGAATAGGAAATCAAGACAATTACACGGATCAAGACTCCTAAACTAGCATTAGACAATTATCAAGATTTATCTAGTTGGCCACCTAAACAAATCAAAACATCATCATGAACAATTTTAATGGAAGAACATAAGCAACTTTGATAGAAAATTAATGATAGATAGAATCTGAAAATTAATTACATAACATGTCTAGGGCTTTGAAATCGCCCTTAACCAAATAAAAGTTTAGCCTAGCATAGGCATAGATAATATATACATAAAACTCACAAAGATATTATAAGTAAACAAGATAAAGATATTGTACCTAAAATAAGTAAACATATTATAAGTAAACAAGACAAAGATATTGTACCTAAAATTCAAAAACATATTATAAGTAAACAAGATAAAGATCGAAAACATAACAAAAACTAAAGGTAGAAAGGCAAAAATGTATATTTTATGAGCTTATCACAAAGCTGTGAGCTCTTTGGCAATGATGATCGGTAGTGTGCCCTTTTCAACTAAGAACACATATTTCAAGTGGTTCGATGGTGGTTTCAACTCTAAAGTTGGTGCCTGCAAAATGGAAGGTAGAAGTTTCTCATTAGATAAAGGCAAATCAATAAATGAAACATCAAACCTTGCATCTTTAGGTGGCAGCGAGTGTAAAGATTCTGTTGCCCCTTCCACATGGTCACTCAAGGCTAGTTCCCTTTTATCATTCCCCATTCCGAGATGTTTGCTAAGGACTATCTCCACACTATCTTCACCATCTATTTCATAAGCTTGCTGCACTAGTAAGTCAATTATATGAATAATAAAAACATAATGCACATCACTAGGATATCTCATGGCCTCAAAAATGTTAAAACGAATTATTTCACCATCAAATTCCATAGTTAAAGAGCCATCATGTACATTTGTTTTAGTTCTTGCAGTTTTCAAGAATGGTCTCTGATAACTCGTATAATTATATAGTTTTTAGTTATGTTTTATTATTGTTTTGTGCCAAATACGAGTTATTATTGTTTAGTCTAATTGTGTTTATGATCTTTTATATTTTTATGTAATTTGGTGTTTTTCACAAGTTTCTTTGAGTGATTTCAGATTACTAGAATTAAGGGCAAATCCAGTTCAGTTCCAATTCCGACACCTTTTGCCATATCAGCTATATCTCGAGTTTCACTGAAGCAATATGGCTGAAATTTTAACCGTGCAAAGTTAAGAGGCATATCTATCTTTTTCATGTTTTACACTTCTTGAAACGGAGTCGTTTTCCCTAGCGAAATCGACCATCAAGTTGGCTGATGTGCCATGACGTCTGTGCTGACCTGTTTTCGTATTTTGCCCATATCTTCTTATCCACATCAGCAAATGAGCTGATTCCAACGACTATGGATCTGTAACGGATAGGGGAACATTTTTCTAGAAGACCATGTGATCATATCAGGCCTCCAAAATTGACAAAATGTACCATCAAGTTGGCTGATCAAAATTGTCATACAATATGACGAAAATTGTTAGAAAAATGCACCCACCTATTATACCTACCTTTGAAATTTGTAAAGCTTGTCTCTTGTCATTTAGCCCTCCAATATGTGTATAAATAGAGGACCTTGGATGATTGTAAGAGATTGTACATTGGTAGGATATTAGCCATTGTAATAAAATTCTCTAAGTTTTCTTCTTCTTTCTTTTCTCTAGTTTTCTTTATTTTCTTCTTCTTCTTTCTTTCTTTTATTTCCTTCTTAGATTCTCTTTAATTTTATGTTTATGTTTACAATGTCTATGCTAGGCTAAACTTCTATTTGGTTAAGGGTGATTTCAAAGCCCTAGACATGTTTTGTGATTGATTTTCAGATTCTATCTATCATTAATTTTCTATCAAAGTTGCTTATGTTCTTCTACAAGAATTGTTCATGATGTTGTCTTGATTTATTTAGGTGTACAACTAGATAGATCTTGATAATTATCTATTGCTAGTTTAGGAGTCTTGATCCGTGTAATTGTCTTGATTTCCTATTCATAAGTGGCAATTTGTGATTAATGATTATGGTCAAGTTTTCAATAATTGCAAAGTGGAACATAACCTAAGTTGAACAATCCGAGCTTATGTGTTTGTTGCTTAGATCAACATATCTTTCTCATCATAAAGCTGCCATTAAATTGAATTTAGAGAGCTTATTCTAGGTTGTTTAATGGTTAGAGATTAAATAGAGAGCTTGTTCTATTTAACGACAAACTAAGGAAATATTGGGATAACAGAGCTTGTTGTTATCTACGGTTGTTAACTTTGATAGTTGGTTGATATTGATAGATCTGAAATTGATTCTTAATGATGTCTAGTGGTGGAGAATGAAACCTTAACCATATTTTTCATATTTGATTCTTCTTACTTACTTGTTTTCTTACTTTTCTAGTTTGTTTATTTTTAAAAGTATATTTATTTTTATTGGCTGGTTATACCGCCTAATTTGTATATTAACTTTGTTTTATTTTTATTGGCTGGTTATACCGCCTAATTTAGTATATATATTTTTATTGGCTGGTTATACCGCCTAATTTAGTATATATATTTTTATTGGCTGGTTATACCGACTTGCATCTTATTCTTATTATTTATTTTAGTTTAAATCTGGCTTCAAAAACCCCTTTTCTTTTATTGTTTTCTTTGAACGTAAGTTATAAACTAATAACTCATAGATTAAAACCCAATCCCTGAGGACTCGACCCTTGCTAATCATTATACTTACAATTGATCTTTTTAGTGCAAGGTTAAATAAGATACACTCTTTTGGGTGCATCAAATTTTTGGCGCCGTTGCCGGGGATTGCTTTCTTTAGTTTATTTGTTACTTGGTTTATTCTTATTTTCAGTTCTAATTAGTTTTATTTTCTTGTACATACAAGTTTTTCTTTTCAAATTAAAAAAAAAAAAAAAACAATGGAATTGAGCAATCTAACACTTGAGGAGCTGGTGGCATACATGAACATAGAGAATCAACAAGCCAATCTCACCTCCCCAGTTCAACAATTGGCCATGGGAGGATGTCAAGGCCATCAAGTGTTCCAAGACCAACAGTATGATCATTACTCAAACACTTACCATGAGGGATGGTGGGATCATACTAATTATGGCTACTCGAAAAATTACCAAGAAGTAGATCCTTATGCCAATTACACTCATCCATCTAGCTTCAATCAATCATGGTCTCAAGAACCAGATCTTTTTCAACCACCACATATGATTCAAAACTCAGGTACTTATTTAGAAGATCTTGTACATTCTCTTGTTACTGATACTTTGCAATTTCAACAGGAAACAAGGGCAAGCATCCAGAGTTTGGAAAGGCAAATGAGCCTATTGGCTAGTAGTATGGTGGGATTAGTAGCAGAAAGATCTCTAGCACTCCCTTCCCAAACGGTGATTAACCCAAAGGAGAATGCTACTATTGTGACGTTGAGAAATGAGGAACAAGATGAGGATGAGACAAAACCAAACATGGATTCACTTCTTGAGGATAATGAAGCCACCATTCAAAAGGAGAGTACTTTGACACCTCAGGTAGCTTTTAAGGTTCTTATTTCTACTAATGTTCCTTCTCCACTTTTTCCTAGCAGATTTGCAAAGTCCAAGAAGGAGGAACATGTACAACAATTTTTGGAAACCTTAAACAGCTTGCTTGTGGATGCCATTAGACAAGTACCAAGATATGCACAATTCCTCAAAGAGCTATACCCCACCAAGAATGATGAAATAATACGTGTGGGGGAGAATGCATTGGCTGTTTTGCAAAGAAAACTTCCTCCAAAATGCAAAAATCCGAGAAGTTTCATGTCTAAGCCAAAAGATCCTAAAAAGCCAAGGAAGGGAATTGGCTAGACTGGAAACAATCAATCAAGTGCTAATTGGGGGAGGCAGCCTAATTAGTGAAAGCATTGCCAAACTGCCATCCTCAGATTTGCTCTCTTTTTCTTTATCTTTTTCTTATGTTTCTTTGCTAATTGTGTTTAGTGTTTCTAAGTTCATTTAGGCTGCATAAGTTTATTTTGTTTATTAGTTCTTTTCACTTACACATGATTCTTTCATTTGGGATTAATAGCATTACATTAATGACAATGTAAGAATTATGTGTGGGGGGAAGAATTTAGGATTTTATTTAGAGTGTTTTGTTTTTGTGTCTTTTTATGTTGTTTTTCTTTTTGATCCTTGTTTTGAAAATAACTAGATGTAAATATAATTTTTAATTTTTTTAACCCCGGTTAAATGGCGGATAACGGTACTCCGTGATTATTTACGTCGGTTCCATCAGCTACCCACAAAACTGATATTGTATATAAATTTCTCTTCCAATTTCTCTTTCATTTTTTTTCATTTTTTTTTCAGGATGGATGATATTCTCACAAGATTGCAGAAACGATTTCCTCCTTTTCCTCGAAATATTTTACTGAAGCTTTACCAAGTTCGATTTGAAAGATTAAGAATGCTTATGCACAAAGGGATTCCTGAAGACATACGTTGGATAATTGAAGCCAAGGTACGTGAAGATGAATATCTTCCTGTTTTGCATTTATCAGGTACAGGTAGAAGCACTTTTGCAAAGAAGCGACGAGCAAAGCGCATGAGTTCAAACTGCCACAAATGTGCACGATGGACGTGTAACGGTAAATGTCGTTCTATTGGGATTCCGTCCTCTAATCGAGATGATAAAATTGAATTCATTAATGATGGACTGAGTAAGGAGAATTTGGGTAATATCCAACTTTCTCTTGAGACGCATCCTAGTGGAGATGTACAAAGAGAAATTCTTGATTTATGGCCGCAATTCCAAAGGGAATGGCAATATCTTGGGAATCTGATGTTAAAAGACCCTGTTTGCCAGCTTGTAAGAAAACTAGATGGGAAGCATATCCTCGACTCATAGAAGGCGTTTAAGCCGTTTCTGGACGTAAAACCAGAGGAAGATGTGAGCCACAATCACAACTACAATAAATGACTTCTCAGCTTTTGGTTTGATTTGCAATAACTTTATTTCGGTTTAATTTACGTGTTATTCGATTTGTGTAATTATTCTCATTTTTTTTATTTGTCTTTTACGGTTGATTTTTCTTCTCTTTTTGATTTTCTTCCTGAAATCACGCAAAAATCTTTTGTTAGGTTAACATTTTCTTCTGACAGGTCAGATACACTTTCGGCGACATTATTACTCTTGTCTGATTCACTACTCAGTCCTCTATATATTACACCATGTACTCATTCTCTTTCAGGCACTCAAAAAAAAAAATGGAAAGTACTTCGTCCCAACGCATTAAAAAAATTTGTGTTTTTGGAGGTGCTTATCCAGGGAAAAATAACATATTCGCTGATGAAGCCATAAGAGTTGGAGTAATACTTGCCCAACAAAAGATCCAATTGATTTATGGAGGCGGTTGTACGGGTTTAATGGGAGCAGTCGCTACAGCAGCACAATCCGGAGGAAGTCCAGTTCTAGGAGTCGTGCCAAAACTATTCACAGATTTTTGTGGACCTACCGTGGGTAAGGAAATACAAGTCTGGAGTATCCCTGAACGGATAACAATCATGTACCATTATGCCGATGCATTCATTGCTTTACCAGGAGGTCTGGGTACATTGGAAGAAATAGCTTGCGTGGCTTCTTGGTCATCTTTGGTCACAAATAAGAAACCCATTGGTTTGCTTAATATTAATGGTTATTTTGGTAATTTGCTTTCATATTTAGATAATGCTGTGGATAATGGATTCATGTTTTCAGAGGCAAGGAGAACCATAATTTATGCTACAACCATTGAAGATTTACTCAAAAAGCTCCAAGCTTATGAGTATTTACCTGCTATGGTTGTTTCGCAAACGCTCGGAAAAAGAAAAAGAGATATGGACGAGCAAGGAGTGGATTGCACTTTGTCTTTGTGACATTATCTAACATTTTGCTTGTTGTGTCTCAGTTATAATAAGTGGTTAGCAACCTCTGCAGGTAATATCTCCTAAATTCTATCTTTAAAATTTGACATTGGGGACAATGTCATATTTTAGTAGGGGGTAAGGGACATATTTTGCTAATTTAAAAAAAAAAAAAAGTTTGTTGGGTTTTAAGCAATTTAGAAGTATTCATTCTGAACAAGGTCTGAGTAAGGGAGACTTGAGACATACCTTGTCAGTTTGATTTTAATCTTTTTATGTTTACTTGTTAATTTTTGTTTAGTATTTGAGGATTATTTAGGTTGCATGAGTTTGTTTTGTTTTGAGTCTTAGTTGTTCCTATTCTTATGTTATTAGTTCTTTTCTCTTACACATGATTCTTTCATTTGAGTTAATAGACTTACATTGAGGACAATGTAAGAATTAAGTGTGGGGGGAATGATTTAGGATTTCTTTTATTTTTGTCTACTATTTTTTTTATGAGTCTTTATTATTTTTATTTTTTAATTTTTTTAGTGTGTTTTAGTTCCTTTTTAATACAATGATGAGATATGAATTGCATAAGTCTAAAACAGATTGATTAGTGAGAAGATTTTCATGAGAATTGAGCTTGATGTCAACCTTTTTATGAGCCAAAGTTAATATGATATGTTGATTGAGAAAGAAGCATGTTTAGACTTAATCTGACTTGTATAATCATCCTTGTGAGTTTTTGAGCCTATAATGATTGATGCATTATACAAATCAATCTAATTTTTTTTCTTGAGTGCTCTTATGATTACATGATTCTCTAGAACTTGCTTTAAACCGTTTGAGACTATATTGATACATGTGACAACATGAATATGATAGAGGCATTAGGATTATAACCAGAGCCAAACAGCCATCCATTATTAATGTTCCAAGAGAACACACCCTTAGTGAACCAATTTAAGCCTACATTGAATAAGCTATCTCTTTGGTAACCATAACTTGTCCCTAACCTAAATATACTTATATCTTTACCTTTGTTACAAAGATGAATTAGCATGTTTTGAGACAAGTTGCAAAGACAAGGAAGATTTATTGAAAATTTGGGTTAGAAACAAGAAATAAGTGTGGGGGGAAAAAAAAGGAAAAAGTCAAGAGAAAAAGAAAGGGATCATTGTCAAATACATTCCCATATTAAAAAAAAAAAAATCTTCTCTTGAACTTCTAGTTAAAGTAAAGAAAAAGATGTTACAAAGTTGGTTAGAATGATGCAAAGGCTCAACATGAATATTTAGCCTATGTTATTATGTGCTTTATAAGAGTTTTGAGAAGTTTTATTTATATGATCTTATTATGTCTCTAAACTCTATGAACTCTTTGGAACCTTTGTGATATCTTTATCCTTTTGTTCTTTAACCACATTATAACCCTTTGGCCCCATTACAACCTTGAATAAAGACCTCTTGATTTATGAAGTTGTATGATCTAAATAGTGGATAATAGGTGGAAAAGCAAGCATATGGTAGAAGTGTTTTCATGAGATTGATTGAGTGTAAACACTTTACCACTACTTTAAAAAGTGAAAATCAAGAGAGTATCCCATGTGAGAAGTTGAGATTAAGTTTGAATATGCACTATTTTGATTGAAATATGTTATGTTAATATTGGCTTAACTCAAACAATTTACATTCAAGCAAGATTTTTTGTGAATTTCTTTAAGCTATTGATTAGTTTTTAAGACTTGTCCAATGATTATCTCTAATTTATATTGGAAGGATTAGTTATAATTATTATTTTTAGTTTTTCTTATGTCTTCAATGTTTGTGGGTATCGTCCTAGTAAACCCTCACGAGACTAAACTCGTCCACTAGGGACACCTAGGGGTTTAAAGGCTTGTGTCACATGCTAAGTGCCACCGTGATTTCCTACGAAAGTGGATTAGATTAGATTTTCTTATTTTATTTTTATTGAGTCGTTGCTAGGGACTAGCAACAATCTAAGTGTGGGGGTGTGATAACTCGTATAATTATATAGTTTTTAGTTATGTTTTATTATTGTTTTGTGTCAAATACGAGTTATTATTGTTTAGTCTAATTGTGTTTATGATCTTTTATATTTTTATGTAATTTGGTGTTTTTCACAAGTTTCTTTGAGTGATTTCAGATTACTAGAATTAAGGGCAAATCCAGTTCAGTTCCAATTCCGACACCTTTTGCCATATCAGCTATATCTCGAGTTTCACTGAAGAAATAAGGCTGAAATTTTAACCGTGTAAAGTTAAGAGGCATATCTATCTTTTTCATGTTTTACACTTCTTGAAACGGAGTCGTTTTCCCTAGCGAAATCGACCATCAAGTTGGCTGATGTGCAATGACGTCTGTGCTGACCTGTTTTCGTATTTTGCCCATATCTTCTTATCCACATCAGCAAATGAGCTGATTCCAAAGGCTATGGATCAGTAACTGATAGGGGAACATTTTTCTAGAAGACCATGTGAGCAGATCAGGCATCCAAAATTGACAAAATCGACCATCAAGTTGGCTGATCAAAATTGTCATACAATATGACGAAAATTGTTAGAAAAATGCACCCACCTATTATACCTACCTTTGAAATTTGTAAAGCTTGTCTCTTGTCATTTAGCCCTCCAAAATGTGTATAAATAGAGGGCCTTGGATGATTGTAAGAGATTGTACATTGGTAGGATATTAGCCATTGTAATAAAATTCTCTAAGTTTTCTTCTTCTTTCTTTTCTCTAGTTTTCTTTTTCTTTATTTTCTTCTTCTTCTTTCTTTCTTTTATTTCCTTCTTAGATTCTCTTTAATTTTATGTTTATGTTTACAATGTCTATGCTAGGCTAAACTTCTATTTGGTTAAGGGTGATTTCAAAGCCCTAGACATGTTTTGTGATTGATTTTCAGATTCTATCTATCATTAATTTTCTATCAAAGTTGCTTATGTTCTTCTACAAGAATTGTTCATGATGTTGTCTTGATTTATTTAGGTGTACAACTAGATAGATCTTGATAATTATCTATTGCAAGTTTAGGAGTCTTGATCCGTGTAATTGTCTTGATTTCCTATTCATAAGTGGCAATTTGTGATTAATGATTATGGTCAAGTTTTCAATAATTGCAAAGTGGAACATAACCTAAGTTGAACAATCCGAGCTTATGTGTTTGTTGCTTAGATCAACCTATCTTTCTCATCATAAAGCTGCCATTAAATTGAATTTAGAGAGCTTATTCTAGGTTGTTTAATGGTTAGAGATTAAATAGAGAGCTTGTTCTATTTAACGACAAACTAAGGAAAGATTGGGATAACAGAGCTTGTTGTTATCTACGGTTGTTAACTTTGATAGTTGGTTGATATTGATAAATCTGAAATTGATTCTTAATGATGTCTAGTGGTGGAGAATGAAACCTTAACCATATTTTTCATATTTGATTCTTCTTACTTACTTGTTTTCTTACTTTTCTAGTTTGTTTATTTTTAAAAGTATATTTATTTTTATTGGCTGGTTATACCGCCTAATTTGTATATTAACTTTGTTTTATTTTTATTGGCTGGTTATACCGCCTAATTTAGTATATATATTTTTATTGGCTGGTTACACCGCCTAATTTAGTATATATATTTTTATTGGCTGGTTATACCGACTTGCATCTTATTCTTATTATTTATTTTAGTTTAAATCTGGCTTCAAAAACCCCTTTTCTTTTATTGTTTTCTTTGAACGTAAGTTATAAACTAATAACTCATAGATTAAAACCCAATCCCTGAGGACTCGACCCTTGCTAATCATTATACTTACAATTGATCTTTTTAGTGCAAGGTTAAATAAGATACACTCTTTTGGGTGCATCAGTCTCCCTAATAGAATAGGTGTGGGATTAGAAGACATCTCATCTTCCATCTCAATAACATAAAAGTCAGCGGGAAAAACCAATTCATTAACCTGTACAAGAACGTCTTCTACAACTCCTCTTGGATAAGTGTTAGAACGGTCAGCAAGTTGTATTATAACCCCGACTTCCTCTAATGGTCCTAGATTCAATGAAGCATAAATTGAATATGGCATGACATTAGTAGATGCCCCTAGATCTAGCATAGCACGCTCAAACCTGGTGTTGCCTATCTTACAAGGAATAGTAAACATACCCGGATCCTTGCATTTAGGTGGGAGTTTCTTTTGAAGAACAACTGACACATTCTCCCCTACACTTACCTTTTCATTCCATTTCAACTTCCGTTTAGATGTGCACAACTCTTTTAGGAACTTGGCATATCTTGGCACTTGCTTGATAGCATCTAGTAAAGGATTGTTCACCTCTACTTTCCGGAAGGTTTCCAAAATTTCCTTCTCTTGCTCCTCCTTCTTGGAATTTGCTAACTTGCTAGGAAAAGGTGGAGGAGCTATATAAGAAGGAAAGGATGCTTTAGGAATTACCTTTTTTAGTGGCTCGTTGGGATGTGAAGAGGATGCCATGGTGTTGTTCTCCCCTTGAGCACTATCCTTTTGTGGTGTCTCTTGCTGTTTCCCACTTCTTAAAGTTATAGCATTGGCATTCTCTCCTGGATTCACTATGGTTTGGGAAGGTAATTTCCCAGAATCCCTTGCTTGCGTTTGACTCATGGTTGTTGCCAATTGCCCCATCTGAGCCTCTAAGTTTCGGATACTTACCTTTGTCTCCCTTGATTCCTGTTGAAGTTGAATTGTATTAGTAGTAAGGGTTTTGACAAGATCTTCAAGAGTCTCACCTGAATTTTTTTGTGGTGGCACTTGTTGTTGGGTTTGATATGGTTGTTGTACTCTTTGCTGAAAACCCGTGTGCCTATTGTCAAATGGTGGAGGAACAGCTTGTGATTGGTTCCCTCCATAATTGAAGTTTGGATGATCTCTCCATCTTGGATTGCATGTGTTTGAGTAGGGATCATATTTCCTTGGTTGTTTCTGAAATCCACCCATGGCATTCACATGTTCATTGGTGTCTTCTTGAAGTGTTGGACACATATCAGTTTGGTGCCCCATGTTTGAACATATGCCACAAGCCTTAGCTGTTTATTACCTACAGCCAATTGTTGAACAAGAGAAGTCAGTTTATCAAATTTTTGTTCAAGGGATAATATACTTACCTCATTAACTCTCTTGGGTTGTGGTGGTGGATTTGTCTCATTGAGAATTGTTGAGAATTCGCTGCCATGTTGGAGATTATAGTTGTAGCAGCCCCGGGAGTCTTATCAACTAGAGCTCCCCCACTAGCGGCATCTATCATACTTCTCTCCATAGGCATGAGACCTTCATAGAAGTATTGGATGAGAAGTTGTTCACTTATCTGATGGTGTGGACATGATGCACAAAGTTTCTTAAACCTCTCCCAATATTCATATAAGGACTCTCCATTGTATTGCCTAATCCCACATATCTCTTTTCTAATGTTGGCAGCCTTAGATGCTGGGAAATACCTTTCCAAGAATTCTTTCTTCATATCATTCCATGTAGTGATGGTCCTAGATGGTAGATAGTAGAGCCATTCCTTTACTGAATCAGCTAGAGAGAATGGGAAGGCTCTCAACTTAACATGCTCTTCCGTGACTCCTGTTGGTCTCATGCTTGAGCAAACTACATGGAATTCCTTGAGGTGCTTATTTGAATCCTCTCCTGCAAAACCATGAAAAGTTGGGAGAAGATGAATCAAGCCAGATTTTAATTCAAAAGCTACCTCAAGATTAGCATATTCAATGCATAATGGTTGTTGACCCAAGTCTGGAGCGGCTAGCTCCTTGAGAGTTTGGTTTTCAGCTGCTACCATCTCTCCTTGCTCCTCTTGGATATTTTGGATCAACTCCTCGATTGGTTGTTGGTGAGAAGTTATAAATTCCCGAATTCTCCTAAGTCTTAAGTCTTCTTCGGGAGCTTGGAACATTCACTAATAAACAAAAAAAAGGTAAATAATTAGAACAGAAAATAAGAATAAACCAATAAACTAAAGAAAGCAATCCCCGACAACGGTGCCAAAAACTTGATGCACCCAAAAGAATGTATCTTATTTAACCTTGCAGTTTAACAAAAATCAATTGTAAAGTATAGTGATTAGCAAGGGTCGATTCCTCAGGGATTGGGTTTTAGTTTATAAGTTAATAGTTTATCACTTAAAAACAAGTAAACAAAAGTAAATGGGATTTGAAATCAGATTTAAACTACAGTTAACAATAAGAATGAAAAAACAAGTAATTAAGAAGAATCAAATATGAAAAATATGGTTAAGGTTTCATTCTCCACCACTAGACATCATTAAGAATCAATTTCATATCTATCAACATTAATTAACTATCAAAGTTAACAACCGTAGATAACAACAAGCTTTGTTACCCCGATCTTTCCTTAGTTCGTCGTTGAATGGAACAAGCTCTCTATTTAATCTCTAAATATGAAACAACCTAGAATAAGCTCTCTAAGTTCAATTTAATAGCAGCTTTATGATGAGAAAGATAGGTTGATATAAGCAACAAACACATAAGCTCGGATTGTTCAACTTAGGTTATGTTGCACTTTGCAATTATTGAAAACTTGACCATAATCATTAATCACAAATTGCCACTTATGAATAGGAAATCAAGATAATTACACAGATCAAGACTCCTAAACTAGCATTAGACAATTATCAAGATTTATCTAGTTGGCCACCTAAACAAATGAAAACATCATCATGAACAATTTTAAATGGAAGAACATAAGGAACTTTGATTGAAAACAATGATAGATAGATTCTGAAAATTAATTACATAACATCTCTAGGGCTTTGAAATCACCCTTAACCAAATAAAGGTTTAGCCTAGCATAGTCATTGTAAACATAAACATAAAATTAAAGAGAATCTAAGAAGAACATAAAAGAAAGAAAGAAGAAGAAGAATATTAATTATCTAGCCTCTTGCTCTCTCAAAAACAAAGAAACAAAGAAGAAATCAGAACTTTGATGCTTGGAGAAGTGTATTTTCGTTTGCCCCCTTGTTCTCTATTTATAGGCAATAGCTAGGGCATCAAACAAGTGAATTTCAGCTCTGTCCCTTCAATAAATGCTGACTTGTGGCTAAAGTTAAGGAAAAGTGGCTGACTTTTGTGTTTTAAGGAAAGATATAAGCCTTGGCAACCAAGTTTGAAGAAAGTAGGAAAGTTTTAGTCAAAGCACTCTTTAATGAAGAGAGATTACAAACTTGCAGCCAAAGTAAGTGTAAGAAAGGAAAGTCTTGGCTGATTTAATTCTCCTACTTTGACAAGGATTAGCTTTAAGGAAATTTACTTTCCATTAATGCAATTAATGCAAGTTGACAGCCACTAATCCTTCTTTGACAAGGATAAACATAAATGTCAGCTAGGGTATTAAGAAAAAGATGTGATTTGTGGCTAGGGTTTTTTCTGCCACTTGGGTTTTTAGAGAGATATTCCAATGCCAATTTGGATGATCCTTTCTTATCTGATTTAGGCCTATGACCAACCGTTGGAAAGGTAATCAAGTGATATTCAAAAGTCAAGAAGGAAGTTTCTTCGAATAAAGAGTCTAACATCATGTTTTCTTAGCAACAAGCTCCAGAGGTCAAATCTGTCTTCTTGCTTTGCACCAAGAATTTGATCTTTTTAACTCCCAACTTTTTTTCCATCTTGTGATTGTGATTTTGTAAGCTATTTAACATCCTAATTGACATGTTTTGACTTCATCTCCTCCAAAATACCTACAGAGCATAAAAACCTAGTAAAATGTCAAGGAAGTAAGAATCAAAGCCCAAAGTCTACGGAAATTAAATAGAAAAATGTATGAAATTAAGCAGTTATCACTTGGTATGCCGATATTGTTAATTACTTAGTTACCAAGAAGTTGTCACAAGAGTTGACACAAGCTCAAAGAAATAAGATCAAGAGTGATGCCGAATACTACATATGGGATGATCCTTACCTTTGGAAGCATTGCTCCAATCAGATTATAAGAAGGTGTGTTCTCGAATCTGAATTTCAATCTATTCTCACCTTTTTTAACTCTTATGCATGTGGAGGACACTTTGGATCCAAAAGGATAGCCATTAAAGTTCTTGATTTTGGATTTTATTGGCCTACTATATTCAAAGATGCATACCTCTTTTGCAAGTCATGCGATCGTTGCCAAAGAACAGGTTACTTAGGTGCTAGAAATCAAATGCCTCAAACTCCAATACTTATTGTTGAAATTTTTGATGTATGGGGCATGGATTTCATGGGACCTTTTCCTTCTTCTTTTGGTAATCTTTATTTTTTACTTACCGTTGATTATGTTTCAAAGTGGGTGGAAGCAAAATCCACTAGGACTAATGACTCTAAAGTTGTTTCAGATTTTGTCAAGACTAACGTCTTTGCTAGGTTTGGAACACCAAAACTAATGTGTTTACACATGGTGCAGTTGAAATCCAAAGCCCAAAAACAGATAAGGCATTCAAAGTGAATGGTCATCGATTGAAGCCTTACTATGAGAACTTTCCAATACAAGATGTGGAGGAGTTACCACTCTTTGAGCCAAATTATTTTGAATAATAATGGCATGGGTCTAAGTCAGGCTGAGGACAATACAAAAGGATGGAGAGCATCTATTATATCAGATTTGCATATTCCTTACTCTCCATCATTCTATCTTTTATTGTTTTTCTTTTGTTTTGTTCTCTTACATATAATTCTTGCATTGGGGGATAATAGCATTAAATTGAGCACAATGTAAAAATTATGTGTGGGGGGGAAGAATTTAGGATTTTATTTAGAGTGTTTTGTTTTTGAGTCTTTTTTATGTTGTTTTTTAGTGTGTTTTAGTTACTTTCAATACTATGATGAGATATGAATTGCATAAGTCTAAATCAGATTTATTAGTAAGAAGAATTTCATGAGAATTGAGCTTGATACCATTTTTTTATGAGCCAATATTAATATGATATGTTGATTGAGAAATAAGCTAGTTTAGACTTAAATATTACTTGTATAATCATCCTTGTGAGTTTTTGAGCCTATATGATTGATGCATTATACATATCAATCTAATTTCTTTCTTGAGTGCTCTTATGATTACATGATTCTCTAGAACTTGCTTTAAACCTTGTTGAGACTGTATTGATGCATGTGACAACATGAAGATGATAGAGGCAATAGGATTTTTAACCAGGGCGAAACAGTTATCCCTTATTGATGTTCCAAGAAAACATTCCCCTTAGTGAACCAATTTGAGCCTACATTGAATAAGCCATTTCTTTGGTAACCATAACTTGTCCCTAACCTAAATATACTTTCTTATATCTTTACCCTTGTTCCAAAGATGAATTAGCATGTTTTGAGACATGTTGCAAAGACAAGGAAGATCTATTGAAAATTTGGGTTAGAAACAAGAAATAAGTATGGGGGAAAAGAAATGAAAAGTCAAGAGAAAAAGAAAGGGAATATTGGCAAATACATTCCTATATGAAAAAAAATGAAAAAAAAATATGAATCATCTCTTGAATTTGTGGAAAAAGAAAAAGATATTACAAAGTTGTTTAGAATGAAGAAAAGGCCCAACATGAATATTCGGCCTATGTGATTATGTACTTGTAAAGAGTTTTGAGAAGTTTCTTTGTATGAATCTTATTATGTCTCTGAACTCTATAAAATCTTTGGAACTTTTGTAATATCCTTTATCTTTTATTCTTTAGCCACATTATTACCCCTTGGCCCCATTATAACATTGCATAAAGACCTCTTGATTCATGAAGTTGCATAATCTAAGTAGTGGAGAATAGGTGGACAAGCAAGCATATGGTAGAAACTGTTTTCATGAGATTGATTGAGTGTAAACACTTCACCACTACTTTAAAGAGTGAAAATCATGAGGGTATCCCATGTGAGAAATTGAGATTAATTTTGAACATGCACTATTTTGATTGAGATATGTTATGTTAATTTTAGCTTAACTCAAACCATTTACTATCAAGCATGATTTTTTATGAAACTCCTTAAGCTATTGATTAGTTTATAAGACTTGTCCAATGATTGTCTCTAATTTGTATTGAAAGAGGATTAGATTAGGTTTTATTACTTTGTCTCTATTTGATTTTTCTTGAGGACTAGCAAAAGATTATGTGTGGGGGAGTTTGATAAGTGCTTAATTTCATGCATTTTCCTATTGAATTTCCTTATACTTTGTGTTTTGATTCTTAAGTTCCTTGACATTTTACTAGGTTCTTATGCTTTGTAGGTATTTTGGAAGAGATGAAGTCAAAACATGTCAACTAGGATATTAAAGAGCTTACAAAATTACAATCACAAGATGGAAAAAGACTTGGGAGTAAAAAAGATCAAATTCTTGGTTCAAAGCAAAAAGACAAATTTGACCTCCGAAGCTTGTTGCTAAGAAAACATGATGTTAGACTATTTATTTGAAGAAACTTCGTCTTGAGTTTTGAAGATCACTTGATTACCTTTCCAACGGTTGGTCATAGGCCTAAATCGGATAAGCAATGGTCATCCAAATCGGCAATGGAATATCTCCTTAAACAACCCAAGTGGCAGAAAAAACCCTAGCCGCAAATCACATTTTTTTCTTAATACCCTAGCTGACATTTATGTTTATCCTTGTCAAAGAAGGATTAGTGGCCATCAACTTGCATTAATTGCATTAATTGCAAGTATCTTTCCTTAAAGCTAATCCTAGTCAAAGTAGGAGAATTAAAGCAGCTAAGACTTTCCTTCCATACACTTACTTTGGCTGCAAGTTTGTAATCTCTCTTCATTAAAGAGTGCTTTGACTAAAACTTTCCTACTTTATTCAAACTTGGCCGCCAAGGCTTATATCTTTCCTCAAAACACAAAAGTCAGCCACTTTTCATTTAACTTTAGCCGTAAGTCAACATTTATTGAAGGGAGTTCACTTGTTTGATGCCCTAGGTATTGCCTATAAATATAGATCAAGGGGGCAAACGAAATTTACACTTCTCCAAGTATCAAAATTCTGATTTCTTCTTTGTTTTAGAGTTTTTGAGAGAACAAGAGGCTGGATAATTAAAATTCTTCTTCTTCTTTCTTTCTTTTATTTTCTTCTTAGATTCTCTTTAATTTTATGTTTATGTTTACAATGCCTATGCTAGGCTAAACTTTTATTTGGTTAAGGGTGATTTCAAAGCCCTAGACAGGTTATGTAATTAATATTCAGAATCTATCTATCATTGTTTTCTATCAAAGTTGTTTATGTTCTTCTATTAAAATTGTTCATGATGATGTTTTGATTTGTTTAGGTGGCCAACTAGATAAATCCTGATAATTGTCTAATGCTAGTTTAGGAGTCTTGATTCGTGTATTTGTCTTAATTTTCTATTCATAAGTAGCAATTTGTGATTAATAATTATGGTCAAGTTTTCAATAATTGCAAAGTGGAACATAACCTAAGTTGAACAATCCGAGCTTATGTGTTTGTTGCTTAGATGAACCTATCTTTCTCATCATAAAGCTGCTATTAAATTGAACTTAGAGAGCTTATTCTAGGTTGTTTGATAGTTAGAGATTAAATAGAGAGCTTTTTCTATTATACGACGAACTAAGAAAAAATTGGGGTAATAGAACTTGTTGTTAGCTACGGTTGTTAACTTTGATAGTTAATTGATGTTGATAGATATGAAATTGATTCTTAATGATGTCTAGTGGTGGAGAATGAATCTTTAGCCATATTTCTCATATTTGATTCTTCTTAATTACTTGTTTTCTCATTCTTATAAACTTTAGTTTAAATCTGACCTCGAAATCCCCTTTACTTTTGTTTACTTGTTATTAAGTGATAAACTATTAACTTATAAACTAGAACCCAATCCCTGAGGATTCGACCCTTGCTAATCACTATACTCTACAATTGATTCTTTTTAAGTGCAAGGTTAAATAAGATACACTCTTTTGGGTGCATCGTTTCATTAAGAATCCTGATGAACCATGTGTTTACAAGAAGGTAAACGGACATGCAATTGTGTTCCTAGTGCTATATGTCGATGACATATTGCTCATAGGAAATGATGTACCTATGCTTCAGACCACCAAAGTCTGGCTGTCCAAACAGTTCTCCATGAAGGATTTGGGAGAAGCAGCGTATATTCTGGGAATTAAGATCTATAGAGATAGATCGAAAAGGCTGCTTGGATTATCCCAATTCATTTACATAGACAAGGTGCTAAAGAGATTTAGCATAGATATCTCCAAAAGAGGTAACTTGCCTATGGTACACAAACATATTGTACACGAAACTCTAGTCAAAGTTTGATGACTCTCTTGGCATTTGGGTGGTCATGATGCGTTGCTAGATGCCGCTCATGATCAATAAATATAAAGAAGGAATTCTTAATTGAATTTATTATATTTATTGCCAACATGTTAAGGGCCTAATGGGTCACACACAAAAGGTGATTATTGAAATTAAAATGAGACTGGGCCAGATTAAATATTCATTAAGTGTTGTGGGCTTATTGTGAATATTTAATAATATATGTGTAAGGGCTTTAGTGCAATAAGTCCAAGAGTTGGCATACACTAAACCTGATAATATATATATATATGCCTTATGTTGTTGCCACCTCCCCTTAAGAAAGAAAAACCCTGGTAGCCGTATTCTCTCACCTCTTTGTGAGAATCGGCGCATAGAGAAAAGAGGAGGAGAAATCATTTTTCTTCTGGCCTGTTTCTTTTCTACTAACTAGAGTAAGAGGAGGAAGGTTTCTCACAACCTAGACCACTAGCATCGTCTTGGCAAAACATAATCTCAACCTTGTGTAGGCTTTCAGATTAGTTGTGTAATGGGTTACCGTTAGAGGTTGGACAATTGGACGACTTTGGTCTTCGACAAGCTAGCATTGTGTACAATAGCAAGAACATTTAGAATCTATGATGTGGTTTCGATAATCTCCATTACAGAGGTATGAGAATTTTTGATTGTTATCTGTTCTTGACAGCTTTATCGTTTTGAAATCGTAGTGCGTTGTATAATGAACTTGTTGATTAAATTATACATTATCTCTGTTTGTGCATGACCCGAATCCCAACAGTCCGCTGCTCCATATCATCTATATTAAATTGCGTATTGAGAGAATACCTTGCAACAAGAGACTTGATGCACCCAAAAGAGTGTATCTTATTTAACCTTGCACTAAAAAGATAAATTGTAAGTATAGTAGTTAGCAAGGGTCGAGTCCTCAGGGATTGGGTTTTAATTTATGAGTTATTAGTTTATAACTTACATTCAAAGAAAACAATAAAAGAAAAGGGGTTTTTGAAGCCAGATTTAAACTAAAGTAAATAATAAGAATAAGATGCAAGGCGGTATAACCAGCCAATAAAAATATATATACTAAATTAGGCGGTATAACCAGCCAATAAAAATATATATACTAAATTAGGCGGTATAACCAGCCAATAAAAATAAAACAAAGTTAATATACAAATTAGGCGGTATAACCAGCCAATAAAAATAAATATACTTCTAAAAATAAGCAAACTAGAAAAGTAAGAAAACAAGTAAGTAAGAAGAATCAAATATGAAAAATATGGTTAAGGTTTCATTCTCCACCACTAGACATCATTAAGAATCAATTTCAGATCTATCATTATCAACCAACTATCAAAGTTAACAACCGTAGATAACAACAAGCTCTGTTATCCCAATCTTTCCTTAGTTTGTCGTTAAATAGAACAAGCTCTCTATTTAATCTCTAACCATCAAACAACCTAGAATAAGCTCTCTAAATTCAATTTAATGGCAGCTTTATGATGAGAAAGATAGGTTGATCTAAGCAACAAACACATAAGCTCGGATTGTTCAACTTAGGTTATGTTCCACTTTGCAATTATTGAAAACTTGACCATAATCATTAATCACAAATTGCCACTTATGAATAGGAAATCAAGACAATTACACGGATCAAGACTCCTAAACTAGCAATAGATAATTATCAAGATCTATCTAGTTGTACACCTAAATAAATCAAGACAACATCATGAACAATTCTTGTAGAAGAACATAAGCAACTTTGATAGAAAATTAATGATAGATAGAATCTAAAAATCAATCACAAAACATGTCTAGGGCTTTGAAATCACCCTTAACCAAATAGAAGTTTAGCCTAGCATAGGCATTATAAACATAAAATTAAATAGAATCTAAGAAGAAAATAAAAGAAAGAAAGAAGAAGAAGAAGAATATTAATTATCCAATCTCTTGCTCTTTCTAAAGAAAAAGAAAACTAGAGAAAAGAAAGAAAACTAGAGAAAAGAAAGAAGAAGAAAACTTAGAGAATTTTATTAAAATGGCTAATATCCTACCTATGTACAATATGATCTCTTACAATCATCCAAGGCCCTCTATTTATACACATTTTGGAGGGCTAAATGACAAGAGACAAGCTTTACAAATTTCAAAGGTAGGTATAATAGGTGGGTGAATTTTTCTAACAATTTTCGTCATATTGTATGACAATTTTGATCAGCCAACTTGATGGTCGATTTCGTCAATGTTGGAGGCCTGATCTGATCAAATGGTCTTCTAGAAACAGGTTCCCCTATCAGTTACGGATCCATAGCCGTTGGAATCAGCTCATTTTCTGATGTGGATAAGCAGATATGGGCAAAATACGAAAACATGTCAGCACAGACGTCATTGCACATCAGCCAACTTGATGGTCGATTTCGCTAGGGAAAACGACTCCGTTTCAAGAAGTATAAAACATGAAAAAGATAGATATGCCTCTTAGATTTGCACGGCTACAAATTTCAGCCTTATTGCTTCAGTGAAACTCCAGATATAGCTGATATGGCAAAATGTGTCGGAACTGGAACTGAACTGGATTTGCCCTTAATTCTAGTAATCTGAAATCACTCAAAGAAACTTGTGAAAAACACCAAATTACATAAAAATATAAAAGATCATAAACACAATTAGACTAAACAATAATAACTCGTATTTGACACAAAACAATAATAAAACATAACTAAAAACTATATAATTATACGAGTTATCACACCCTCACACTTAGATTGTTGCTAGTCCCTAGCAACGACTCAATAAAAATAAAATAAGAAAATCTAATCTAATCCACTTTCGTAGGAAATCACGGTGGCACTTAGCATGTGACACAAGCCTTTAAACCCCTAGGTGTCCCTAGTGGACGAGTTTAGTCTCGTGAGGGTTTACTAGAACGATACCCACAAACATTGAAAAATTAAAATATAAATAAACTACATATAAATAAACTACATATACTAAAAATATTTACTCCTAATCCTTTCAATACAAATTAGAGACAATATTTGAACAAGTCTTATAAACTAATCAATAGCTTAAAAAATTTCACAAAAAATCATGCTTGAATGTAAATTGTTTGAGTTAAGCCAATATTAGCATAACATATCTCAATCAAAATAGTGCATGTTCAAATTTAATCTCAACTTCTCACATGGGATACTCTCTTGATTTTCACTCTTTAAAGTAGTGGTAAAGTGTTTACACTCAATCAATCTCATGAAAACACTTCTACCATATGCTTGCTTGTCCACCTATTCTCCACTAAAAGATCATGCAACTTCATAAATCAAGAGGTCTTTAATCAAGGTTGTAATGGGGCCAAGGGGTTTGTAATGTGGTTGAAGAACAAAAGGATAAAGATATCACAAAGGTTCCAAAGAGTTCATAAAGTTTAGAGACATAAAAAGATTATACAAAGAAACTTCTCAAAACTCTTTACAAGTACATAGTCACCTAGGCCGGATATTCATGTTGGGCCTTTTCTTCATTCTAAACAACTTTGTAACATCTTTTTCTTTTTCCACAAATTCAAGAGATGATTCATTTTTTATTATATAGGAATGTATTTGCCAGTATTCCATTTCTTTTTCTCTTGACTTTTCTTTTCTTTTCCCCCCACACTTATTTCTTGTTTCTAACCAAAAAATATCCCTTCTCTTTGCAACTTGTCTCAAATCATGCTAATTCATCTTTGGAACAAAGGTAAAGATATAAGTATATTTAGGTTAGGGACAAGTTATGGTTACCAAAGAGATAGCTTATTCAATGTAGGCTCAAATTGGTTCACTAAGGGTGTGTTCTCTTGGAACATCAATAAGGGATGGCTGTTTGGCCCTGGCTAAAAATCCTAATGCCTCTATCATATTCATGTTGTCACATGCATCAATATAGTCTCAAACGGTTTAAAGCAAGTTCTAGAGAATCATGTAATCATAAGAGCACTCAAGAAAGAAATTATATTGATTTGTATAATGCATCAATCATTTTAGGCTCAAAAACTCACAAGAATGATTATAAAAGTCAGATTAAGTCTAAACATGCTTCTTTCTCAATCAACATATCATATTAACATTGGCTCATAAAAAGGTTGACATCAAGCTCAATTCTCATGAAAATCTTCTCACTAATAAATATGTTTTAGACTTATGCAATTCATATCTCATCATTGTATTAAAAAGGAACTAAAACACACTAAAAAATAATAATAATAATAAAGACTCATAAAAAAAAAATAGTAGACAAAAATAAAAGAAATCCTAAATCATTCCCCCCACACTTAATTCTTACATTGTCCTCAATGTAAGTCTATTAACCCAAATGAAAGAATCATGTGTAAGAGAAAAGAACTAATAACATAAGAATAGGAATAACTAGACTCAAAACAAAACAAACTCATGCAACCTAAATAATCCTAAAATACTAAACAAAAATTAACAAGTAAACGTAAAAAGATTAAAATCAAACTGACAAGGTATGTCTCAAGTCTCCCTTACTCAGACCTTGTTCAGAATGAATACTTCTAAATTGCTTAAAACACAACAAACTCTTTTTTTTTTTTTGAAAAGAAGAAATCAAACTGACAAGGTATGTCTCAAGTCTCCCTTACTCAGACCTTGTTCAGAATGAATACTTCTAAATTGCTTAAAACACAACAAACTTTTTTTTTTATTTTTTTTTTTTAAGAAGGTAAAATTTAGGAGATATTACCTGTAGAGGTTGCTAACCACTTATTATAACTGAGACACAACAAACAAAATGTTAGATAATGTCACAAAGACAAAGTGCAATCCACTTCTTGCTCGTCCATATCTCTTTTTCTTTTTCCGAGCGTTTGCGAAACAACCGTAGCAGATAAATACTCATAAGCTTGGAGCTTTTTGAGTAAATCTTCAATGGTTGTAGCAGAAATTATGGTTCTCCTTGCCTCTGAAAACATGAATTCATTATCCACAGCATTATCTAAATATGAAAGCAAATTACTAAAATAACCATTAATATTAAGCAAACCAATGGGTTTCTTATTTGTGACCAAAGATGACCAAGAAGCCACGCAAGCTATTTCTTCCAATGTACCCAGACCTCCTGGTAAAGCAATGAATGCATCGGCAGAATGGTACATGATTGTTATCCGTTCAGGGATACTCTAGACTTGTATTTCCTTACCCAAGGTAGGTCCACAAAAATCTGTGAATAGTTTTGGCACGATTCCTAGAACTGGACTTCCTCCGGCGTGTGCTGCTGTAGCGACTGCTCCCATTAAACCTGTACTACCGCCTCCATAAATCAACTGGATCTTTTGTTGGGCAAGTATTACTCCAACTCTTATGGCTTCATCAGCGAATATGTTATTTTTCCCTGGATAAGCACCTCCAAAAACACAAATTTTTTTAATGCGTTGGGACGAAGTACTTTCCATTTTTTTTTCTTTTTTTTTTTCTTTTTTTCGAGTGCCTGAAAGAGAATGAGTACATGGTGTAATATATAGAGGACTGAGTAGTGAATCAGACAAGAGTAATAATGTCGCCGAAAGTGTATCTGACCTGTCAGAAGAAAATGTTAACCTAACAAAAGATTTTTGCGTGATTTCAGGAAGAAAATCAAAAAGAGAAGAAAAATCAACCGTAAAAGTCAAGAGTAATAATGTCGCCGAAAGTGTATTTGACCTGTCAGAAGAAAATGTTAACCTAACAAAAGATTTTTGCGTGATTTCAGGAAGAAAATAAAAAAGAGAAGAAAAGTCAATCGTAAAAGACAAATAAAAAAAAATGAGAATAATTACACAAATCGAATAACACGTAAATTAAACCGAAATAAAGTTATTGCAAATCAAACCAAAAGCTGAGAAGTCATTTATTGTAGTTGTGATTGTGGCTCACATCTTCCTCTGGTTTTACGTCCAGAAACGGCTTAAACGCCTTCTATGAGTCGAGGATATGCTTCCCATCCAGTTTTCTTACAAGCTGGCAAACAGGGTCTTTTAACATCAGATTCCCAAGATGTTGCCATTCCCTTTGGAATTGCGGCCATAAATCAAGAATTTCTCTTTGTACGTCTCCACTAGGATGCGTCTCAAGAGAAAGTTGGATATTACCCAAATTCTCCTTACTCAGTCCATCCTTAATGAATTCAATTTTATCATCTCGATTAGAGGACGGAATCCCAATAGAACGACATTTACCGTTACACGTCCATCGTGCACATTTGTGGCAATTTGAACTCATGCGCTTTGCTCGTCGCTTCTTTGCAAAAGTGCTTCTACCTGTACCTGGTAAATGCAAAACAGGAAGATATTCATCTTCACGTACCTTGGCTTCAATTATCCAACGTATGTCTCCAGGAATCCCTTTGTGCATAAGCATTCTTAATCTTTCAAATCGAACTTGGTAAAGCTTCAGTAAAATATTTCGAGGAAAAGGAGGAAATCGTTTCTGCAATCTTGTGAGAATATCATCCATCCTGAAAAAAAATGAAAAAAAAAAATGAAAGAGAAATTGAAAGAGAAATTTATATACAATATCAGTTTTGTGGGTAGCTGATGGAACCGATTTAAATAATCACGGAGTACCGTTATCCGCCATTTAACCGGGGTTAAAAAAATTATATTTACATCTAGTGTTTTTCAAAACAAGGATCAGAAAGAAAAACAACATAAAAAGACTCAAAAACAAAACACTCTAAATAAAATCCTAAATTCTTCCCCCCCACACATAATTCTTACATTGTCATTAATGTAATGCTATTATCCCCCAATGCAAGAATTATATGTAAGAGAAAAGAACTATTAAACAAAAGAAACTTATGCAGCCTAAATGAACATAAAAACAGTAAACACAATTAACAAAGAAACATAAGAAATAAAAATAAAAACAATAAAAATAATAAAAGAAAAAGGAAAAGAAAGAGAAAGCAAATCTGAATATGGAAGGTTGGCAATTTCATCTTTAATTGGGCTGCCTTCCCAATTAACACTTGAGTTAGTGTTTTGAATCTAACCAACACCCCTTCTTGGCTTTTTAGGCTTGTCAGGCTCATGCATGAAATTTCCCAAATTTATGCGTTTGAGAGGAAGCTTTCTTTGCACAACAGTGGATGCATTCTCCATTACAAGTATTATTCCATCATCCTTGGTGGTGCATATCTCATCGAGGAATGGTGCATCTTTTGGTACTTGTTGAATGACATCCACAAACAAACTGTTTAAGGTTTCCAGCGTGTCTTGTTCATGTTCATCCTCCTTGAACTTTGCGAATCTACTAGGAAAAGGTGGAGAAGAAACATTAGTAAAAATTGGAATCTCAAACGTTACCTCAGGTGCCGAAATACTCTTATTTGGATCATTGGCTTCATTATCCTCAAGAATAGAATTCATCTCTAATTTTGTCTCATCCTCATCTTGTTCCTCATTCCTCAAGGTCACAATAGTAGTATTCTCCTTTGGGTTAATCATTGTTTGGGCAGGGAGTTCTTCAGATCTTTGTGCTACCCATCCCACCATACTACTAGTCAATTGGATCATTTGCTTTTCCAAACCCTGGATGCTTGCCCTTGTTTCCTGTTGAAATTGCAATGTATCAGTAACAAGACAATAGACAAGATCTTCTAAAGAAGTACCTGAGTTTTGAGTCATATGTGGTGGTTGAAAAAGATCTGGTTCTTGGGACCATGATTGATTGAAGCTAGATGGATGAGTGTAATTGGCATAAGGATCTACTTCTTGGTAATTTTTCGAGTAGCCATAATTAGTATGATCCCACCATCCCTCATGGTAAGTGTTTGAGTAATGATCATACTGTTGGTCTTGAAACACTTGATGGCCTTGACATCCTCCCATGGCCAATTGTTGAACTGGGAAGGTGAGATTGGCTTGTTGATTCTCCATGTTCATGTATGCCACCAACTCTTCAAGTGTTAGATTGCTCAATTCCATCGTTTTTTTTTTTTTTTTTTTTTCAAAATTTGATCAGAAAAACCCGTATGTACAAGAAAATAAAACTCATTAGAACTGAAAATAAGAATAAACCAAGTAACAAATAAACTAAAGAAAACAATCCCCGGCAACGGCGCCAAAAATTTGATGCACCCAAAAGAGTGTATCTTATTTAACCTTGCACTAAAAAGATAAATTGTAAGTATAGTAGTTAGCAAGGGTCGAGTCCTCAGGGATTGGGTTTTAATTTATGAGTTATTAGTTTATAACTTACATTCAAAGAAAACAATAAAAGAAAAGGGGTTTTTGAAGCCAGATTTAAACTAAAGTAAATAATAAGAATAAGATGCAAGGCGGTATAACCAGCCAATAAAAATATATATACTAAATTAGGCGGTATAACCAGCCAATAAAAATATATATACTAAATTAGGCGGTATAACCAGCCAATAAAAATAAAACAAAGTTAATATACAAATTAGGCGGTATAACCAGCCAATAAAAATAAATATACTTCTAAAAATAAGCAAACTAGAAAAGTAAGAAAACAAGTAAGTAAGAAGAATCAAATAAGAAAAATATGGTTAAGGTTTCATTCTCCACCACTAGACATCATTAAGAATCAATTTCAGATCTATCATTATCAACCAACTATCAAAGTTAACAACCGTAGATAACAACAAGCTCTGTTATCCCAATCTTTCCTTAGTTTGTCGTTAAATAGAACAAGCTCTCTATTTAATCTCTAACCATCAAACAACCTAGAATAAGCTCTCTAAATTCAATTTAATGGCAGCTTTATGATGAGAAAGATAGGTTGATCTAAGCAACAAACACATAAGCTCGGATTGTTCAACTTAGGTTATGTTCCACTTTGCAATTATTGAAAACTTGACCATAATCATTAATCACAAATTGCCACTTATGAATAGGAAATCAAGACAATTACACGGATCAAGACTCCTAAACTAGCAATAGATAATTATCAAGATCTATCTAGTTGTACACCTAAATAAATCAAGACAACATCATGAACAATTCTTGTAGAAGAACATAAGCAACTTTGATAGAAAATTAATGATAGATAGAATCTAAAAATCAATCACAAAACATGTCTAGGGCTTTGAAATCACCCTTAACCAAATAGAAGTTTAGCCTAGCATAGGCATTATAAACATAAAATTAAATAGAATCTAAGAAGAAAATAAAAGAAAGAAAGAAGAAGAAGAAGAATATTAATTATCCAACCTCTTGCTCTTTCTAAAGAAAAAGAAAACTAGAGAAAAGAAAGAAAACTAGAGAAAAGAAAGAAGAAGAAAACTTAGAGAATTTTATTAAAATGGCTAATATCCTACCTATGTACAATATGATCTCTTACAATCATCCAAGGCCCTCTATTTATACACATTTTGGAGGGCTAAATGACAAGAGACAAGCTTTACAAATTTCAAAGGTAGGTATAATAGGTGGGTGAATTTTTCTAACAATTTTCGTCATATTGTATGACAATTTTGATCAGCCAACTTGATGGTCGATTTCGTCAATGTTGGAGGCCTGATCTGATCAAATGGTCTTCTAGAAAAAGGTTCCCCTATCAGTTACGGATCCATAGCCGTTGGAATCAGCTCATTTGCTGATGTGGATAAGCAGATATGGGCAAAATACGAAAACATGTCAGCACAGACGTCATTGCACATCAGCCAACTTGATGGTCGATTTCGCTAGGGAAAACGACTCCGTTTCAAGAAGTATAAAACATGAAAAAGATAGATATGCCTCTTAGCTTTGCACGGCTACAAATTTCAGCCTTATTGCTTCAGTGAAACTCCAGATATAGCTGATATGGCAAAATGTGTCGGAACTGGAACTGAACTGGATTTGCCCTTAATTCTAGTAATCTGAAATCACTCAAAGAAACTTGTGAAAAACACCAAATTACATAAAAATATAAAAGATCATAAACACAATTAGACTAAACAATAATAACTCGTATTTGACACAAAACAATAATAAAACATAACTAAAAACTATATAATTATACGAGTTATCAAGACTCACCTACCACAGGATCTTGTAGATTTCTATTCACTATCTCTTGTTAACCCATCCTATCTCTCATCTCCTCCAACACCAATTTTAAGCATTCAGATTCTTGTTGCATAGCATGCAACATAGAGGATAAGCTGTCCACATTCTTCTTAGGTGTTGAATCACTCTTGATACCAACTGATGTGAACCTTAGGGGTTAAACCCTTTGAACCCACTAACAATTTAGGATACCTAACCCAGAAAAGCCAAGATTCAAGCAATGAAAACTTAAACCCAGTGAAATCCTGTTTCAAAGAACCTAGATAAGCTAAGCTAGCTAGACTCCAAGAATGCTTGTTTCAAGAACCTAAGATTGATAGGAAGAACGCCACAAAGAAAGGATTTCTTTGATAAGTTCACTAGTTCTATGAAGAACTAAAAAGAGAAAACTCTCACTGAATAAAATCAGACTTAATTGATCAAAAGATAATTGATGTAGGCGGCTAAGACATATATTTATAGCCTCCCTACAATAACCCTAATCTACTAAGCAATAATATGTAAAATATGGGCTGAACATGCTCAAGACCAAGCCTAAATAATTAAAAGATGTCCATGTTACATAATATGGGCCTAAATGCCTAAGTAATTATAAGAAGTAAAATAAGCCCTCTCTTAGGTGCCACATCATTAAATGAATTGGTCCCCTCAATTGCCATGTCAATTAATGAATGAAAGAATAGGCCCACTTCTTTAAACATGATACTGCCACTTGTAAGCCATTTAATGTGCCACCTTGTGTTCTTGAATCACATGGACCAAACTTGGATGCAAGCCCATCATATATGTTGAAGCCTTTCTTGAATAACTTGCAACATGGCCCAAGTGAATTCCACCCATTCTTGCCATGTTTTCTAGATCTTCTTGGAACTTGGCTCATATAGAAACTAACATGGGATTGGGCCATCTTCGACCCTATCAAATGTGATCTGGAGCTTCAAGGTGCAAAACGATGAAAAACGGTGCATTCCAATGAGCAGGCAGATTCGACCTCCGGAGCTTGTTTCAAAAAACACTTGATCTTAAAAACTTCATTTAAGAAAAATCCCTTATTTATTTTTGAAGTTGACTTCCATACCTTTCCAACGGTGTAAGGCTTGTCAAAATCGGATAATATTTTCCTAGTCAAAATAGCTGACGAAGTACAAGGAGATGGCAAGAACCAATTCGGACAAACGGAGGTGAAACACCACGAAGGCAGAATAGGTGGCGCCGCGGCGCCAACGGTGAACAGTAAACTCACAAAAAACGTAAAAAAAATCCTTTACTTACCTGTTTGCTTGTGCGCGAAGTTTCGAACTCCAAGAGGCCTTGGACACTTTAAATAGGACTCTTTTAGGTCAGAATAAAGGGGATTGGATACTTAGAAACCTAATTCTCTCTCAAGAAGATAGTAGCCACCAACTTCTCTCAAGAAGATTTAAAGATTGAAGACTCAAGAGCTGACAACTCTTAGTTCTACTTTTCTCTTTTCTCTTCTTTATTTTTCTTGTGTAAGATGGTTGTTAAACTATTTGAATATTTGTTTTCATTAATTATCATGAACTAATTTTCTTTTACTAGGATTTCAATAGAACTAAACACATAGTTTGAATTTATTTTCTCTCTCTAGCTTGATTCAATGTTTTGTTGAGTTTTTTGTTCAATCTTGTTCTTAATGATTCTAATTGCTTGATCACCAATTAGATTGATTTGTTAACCTAAATACAACTAGACATAAGGAGTTTAGTGTTAGACATGGATTGAATGACACATGTTTCATATTCATTTATTAGGATGAATTGATCTATAGGTAGGGTAGAAATATACTTACTTGTCATGTGTAACCATTGTTAGAGCCTAAGCTTAATGAGTGAAAGGCTTGAAAAAAAAAGAAAAAAACTTGCCCTAAACTAAGTCTCGTCAACGGCTGACTTATTCTTTAATTTAATTACCATAGACATATAGTTAATTGGTTAGGAGGAATATTTTTATAAGACCATTGACAGATGCTTATAAATAGATTTAGAACTCTAGGTTAAGAACTTAGGTTCATTAATCAAGGGAAGAGGTAGAGAAAGATTCAAGCGAAGTGTTGAGGGAAGTTGTAATCCTAGGCTTTCATAATTAATTGAATTCAACCTTTTTAATTTACTTATTTCTAATATTAGTTTATTTTAATTTAGTTTTAGATTATCATCTTTAATTAGTTGTTTAGATAAGATTAAGTTGTGTTAATTTTAGTACTTGACAAATTTAATAACAATTCCTCGTGGGTTCGACTCTTTATTTTTCATTATATTACTTGTTACGATACGTGCACTTGTGTGGTGAAAATCGACAATAAGTTTTTGACGCCATTGCCGGGAAATTATTTACTATTTTTGTTAATATTAATACCAAGCAACCTTGGTCTTAATTTAAACTTTCTTTTTCTTTCTTATTTTCAGGTACGATGGCTGAAGCTAATGAAACAAAGACTTTGCCAGAGTATGGGGTTTCTCTCATGCAAGACATTCAAACTAACATTCAGAGTCCTGCCATCTAGGCCAATACGTTCGAGATAAAACCGGCCATCCTTCAGATGATCAATACATCAGTTTAGTTCAGCGGCTTGCCGAATGATGATCCTAATGCTCACATCGTAAGTTTCATAGAAATTTGCGATCTTTTCAAACATAATGGTGTTACTGATGATGCCATTAGATTGAAACTCTTCCCTTTCTCACTTCGAGATAAGGCCAAGAGTTGGTTGAATTCTCTTCCTACTGGCTCCATTACCACTTGGGCTGATCTGGCCTAGAAATTTCTTGCCAAATATTTTCCTCCAGCCAAGACAGCTAAGATGCGGAATGATATCACATTTTTTATGCAGTACGACACAAATCATTATATGAAGCTTGGGAAAGGTGCAAAGATTTGCTTCGGCGATGTCCTCATCATGTAATACCTGATTGTTTTCAGGTAAACACCTTCTACAATGGGTTAATGGGTCATACTAGAAGTTCTATAGATGCTGTTGCAGGTGGATCACTCATGGGTAAAGAAATTGATGAGGCTTATAATTTGATTGAGGTCATGGCGTCCAATAATTATCAATGGTCCACTGAGCGAATTTTGCCAAGGAAAATCTAGGTGATTATCAGTTGAATGAGATCAGTGCCTTATTGGCACAGATGGAAGCATTATCCAAGAAAGTTGAAACCTTGAGTATACCAGCAGTCTAAAGCCCGTTTGTATCATGTGAATTATATGGTAAAGGACATACCAGTGATAGTTGCCCAACTAATGCCGAATTAGTTCAATATGTTGGAAACTACAATAGACAACAAAACAATCCTTATTCCAACAATTACAATCCAGGTTGGAGGAATCATTCAAACTTTTCTTGGAATAATAATCAAGGGCCTACTTTCGCCACTAAGCAAACATCCCCTCCTGGGTTTTCTTCACAACAAGCCCGTGCTCTTGTCCTAGAAAAAAAGCCATCTATGGAAGAAATGCTTATGCAATACATGGCATCAAACAATGCCACACTTAGAAGTCTTGAGACACAAATAGGCCAGCTTGCTAATGCAATTAACAACTGTCCCCTGGGAACTCTTCCAAGTGATACTGAAACCAATCCTAAGGGCCATGGGAGAGAGCAATGCAATGCCATTACATTAAGGAATGGGAAAGAGGTAGAAGTGGGTAGCCAAAAGCATAATGAGAGAATTCAAGAGAAGACACCTCGAGGTTACCCACCACCACCATTTCCTCAACGTCTTCAAAGAAAAGTGTCACAATTGCCACCCAAACCTCTTGAAGTGGAAAATTTAGGGGAAAAGAAATTGAAAAAGCACAAGAAGAATAGAAGAAGCCTTCAGTCTATCCACCACCACCCTTTCATCAACACCTTCAAAAGAATAAGCTTGACAAACAGCTTCAAAAGTTTCTTGAGGTATTCAAAAAGCTCTATATTAATATACCTTTTGCTGAAGCATTAGAAAAAATGCTTAAGTATGTCAAGTTTATGAAACAAATTTTATCTAAGAAGAGGACATTGGATGAGATTGAGACTGTTGCACTTACTGAAGAGTGCAACACTATCCTTCAAAAGAAACTCCCACCCAAACTCAAAGATCCAGAAAGCTTCGCCATTCCATGCGCTATTGGTGATAAATTTTTTGGTAAAGCTTTATGTGATTTGGGGGTGAGTATCAATTTAATGTCTCTTTCTATCTATCGCAAGCTTGGTTTTGGAGAGATAAAGCCCACTACAGAGATGTTGCAACTTGCTGATAGATCCATCAAACATCCAAGAGGCATGGTTGAGGATGTGCTAGTCAAGGTTGACAAATTCTTCTTTCCTGCTGATTTCATTGTGCTTGACATGGAAGAAGATAGTGAAATAACATAATTATGGGGAGACCATTCTTAGCCACCTGTAGAACTCTCATTGATATGCAAAAATGAGAAATTACCATGAGAGTTTCAGACCAATAGGTAACTTTTAAAGTTTTTAGGCTATGAAGTTTACTAACGAATTTGATGAATGTTTCGCAGTTAAAGTGAAGAACAATGATTCCAAAGAAGCATTCAATGAAAGTTGTTCCACCACACCACTTAAGGCAATTTCATATTCTACTTCCAAGATGCATGGAAGCCACAATTTATTGAATGCAAGGGGCCTCATAAAGCAAAGAAAAAGGGGGGGCAATGGTTCAAGTGGAAGGATGCTGGTTAATGAACAATGAGATAGTCAAGCCGATGACTATAAATCAAGCACTTCTTAGGAGGCAACCCAAGTTCTAAACTTTTTATTTTTCTTTTCTTTTAATTTTTAGAGTATTTTTATTATTATTAATTTCTTTTTACTTGGTTTTCTTTTGTAGTGACTACTCACCCAACTTTGACAAGCATGATAAAGTCTAAGAGGAAAACTAAAGATCTCATGCGTTGCTTTCATCGATAGGGGAGTTTCCTTGTTTTACTGTTTTTATAGTTCCAAACATTGAGGACAATGTTTGTTTTAAATATAGGGGTGTGTCTTCAGATTTATTTTAGTTTGTGTGATTGTTTGTCCAGATTTTAGGAGTCTAATTTTTTTTTTTTTTTTGCTTGAGATACATTGCACTTAGTATGATGGAGTCTTTATCCAATGATGAATTTTAGTTATTGATTTATCTTGATTCTTGGGAAAACATAAGCATGAGAAGAATTTGTGTTAAATTCTTTTGTTAGTTTCATGTTAGGATATGATTTTCAACAATTTGAGCACATTAATCTCTTGCTTAGATTTGCATTGCTTATTTAAAGACCGATTATATTGATGTGAATTGCAATTATGTCTAGAACCTAGAATTTGTTTGATTCTCTCTCAAGGTGAAATCCTAGACAACACTAAGTTGAGGAAGTGATTTAGGCCATCTTTGGATCGTTTGAGCCTTTCAAGCTTACCTTAATATATGAATATCCTTAGTCTACCTCTTTGTGCCTATTGATATATCTCTTTTCTTTGATTGCCACATCTTTTAGCCTAGCTAAATAAAAAAAAACCATGATTAACCCTCACTACATAGGCATTTGATGATATTACAGGAAACAATTATGAGCCATGTCGAATTTGGGTCAAATAGTGGTGATATGAAAAAAAAAAGGTTATGGTTCTTCGAAAATGAAGAATAAAAAAAAAGCTGAATAAATTGGTGAAGCAAAAAGAAAGTGTATTCAAAGAATGAAGTATGTAATTTGAGCAAAAGACTATGGCTCTCAAAATCTTAAAAAAAATGTAAAGTGTCTATGGGTGACATACTGATGCACCCAAAAGAGTGTATCTTATTTAACCTTGCACTAAAAAGATAAATTGTAAGTATAGTAGTTAGCAAGGGTCGAGTCCTCAGGGATTGGGTTTTAGTTTATAAGTTAATAGTTTAAAACTTAAATTCAAGAACAATAAAAGAAAAGGGGTTTTTGAAGCCAGATTTAAACTAAAGTAAATAATAAGAATAAGATGCAAGGCGGTATAACCAGCCAATAAAAATATATATACTAAATTAGGCGGTATAACCAGCCAATATATATACTAAATTAGGCGGTATAACCAGCCAATAAAAATAAAACAAAGTTAATATACAAATTAGGCGGTATAACCAGCCAATAAAAATAAATATACTTTTAAAAATAAACAAACTAGAAAAGTAAGAAAACAAGTAAGTAAGAATAATCAAATATGAAAAATATGGTTAAGGTTTCATTCTCCACCACTAGACATCATTAAGAATCAATTTCAGATCTATCAATATCAACCAACTATCAAAGTTAACAACCGTAGATAACAACAAGCTCTGTTATCCCAATCTTTCCTTAGTTTGTCGTTAAATAGAACAAGCTCTCTATTTAATCTCTAACCATTAAACAACCTAGAATAAGCTCTCTAAATTCAATTTAATGGCAGCTTTATGATGAGAAAGATAGGTTGATCTAAGCAACAAACACATAAGCTCGGATTGTTCAACTTAGGTTACGTTCCACTTTGCAATTATTGAAAACTTGACCATAATCATTAATCACAAATTGCCACTTATGAATAGGAAATCAAGACAATTACACGGATCAAGACTCCTAGACTAGCAATAGATAATTATCAAGATCTATCTAGTTGTACACCTAAATAAATCAAGACAACATCATGAACAATTCTTGTAGAAGAACATAAGCAACTTTGATAGAAAATTAATGATAGATAGAATCTGAAAATCAATCACAAAACATGTCTAGGGCTTTGAAATCACCCTTAACCAAATAAAAGTTTAGCCTAGCATAGGCATTGTAAACATAAACATAAAATTAAAGAGAATCTAAGAAGAAAATAAAAGAAAGAAAGAAGAAGAAGAAGGATATTAATTATCCAACCTCTTACTCTCTCTAAGGAAAAAGAAAACTAGAGAAAAGAAAGAAGAAGAAAACTTAGAGAATTTTATTATAATGGCTAATATCCTACCTATGTACAATATGATCCCAATACTCATCCAAGGCCCTCTATTTATACACATTTTGGAGGGCTAAATGACAAGAGACAAGCTTTACAAATTTCAAAGGTAGGTATAATAGGTGGGTGCATTTTTCTAACAATTTTCGTCATATTGTATGACAATTCTGATCAGCCAGCTTGATGGTCGATTTTGTCAATGTTGGAGGCTCGATCTGGTAAAATGGTCTTCTAGAAAAATATACCCCTATCAGTTACGGATCCATAGCCATTGGAATCAGCTCATTTGCTGATGTGGATAAGAAGATATGGGCAAAATACGAAAACAGGTCAGCACAGACGTCATTGCACATCAGCCAACTTGATGGTCGATTTCGCTAGGGAAAACGACTCCGTTTCAAGAAGTGTAAAACATGAAAAAGATAGATATGCCTCTTAGCTTTGCACGGCTACAAATTTCAGCCTTATTGCTTCAGTGAAACTCCAGATATAGCTGATATGGCAAAAGATGTCGGAACTGGAACTGAACTGGATTTGCCCTTAATTCTAGTAATCTGAAATCACTCAAAGAAACTTGTGAAAAACACCAAATTACATAAAAATATAAAAGATCATAAAAACAATTAGAGTAAACAATAATAACTCGTATTTGACACAAAACAATAATAAAACATAACTAAAAACTATATAATTATACGAGTTATCACACCCCCACACTTAGATTGTTGCTAGTCCCTAGCAACGACTCAATAAAAATAAAATAAGAAAATCTAATCTAATCCATTTTCGTAGGAAATCACGGTGGCACTTAGCATGTGACACAAGCCTTTAAACCCCTAGGTGTCCCTAGTGGACGAGTTTAGTCTCGTGAGGGTTTACTAGAACGATACCCACAAACATTGAAAAACTAAAATATAAATAAACTACATATACTAAAAATATTTACTCCTAATCCTTTCAATACAAATTAGAGACAATATTTGAACAAGTCTTATAAACTAATCAATAGCTTAAAGAATTTCACAAAAAATCATGCTTGAATGTAAATTGTTTGAGTTAAGCCAATATTAACATAACATATTTCAATCAAAATAGTGCATATTCAAACTTAATCTCAACTTCTCACATGGGATACTCTCTTGATTTTCACTCTTTAAAGTAGTGGTAAAGTGTTTACACTCAATCAATCTCATGAAAACACTTCTACCATATGCTTGCTTGTCCACCTATTCTCCACTAAAAGATCATGCAACTTCATAAATCAAGAGGTCTTTAATCAAGGTTGTAATGGGGCCAAGGGGTTTGTAATGTGGTTGAAGAACAAAAGGATAAAGATATCACAAAGGTTCCAAAGAGTTCATAAAGTTTAGAGACATAAAAAAAATTATACAAAGAAACTTCTCAAAACTCTTTACAAGTACATAGTCACCTAGGCCGGATATTCATGTTGGGCCTTTTCTTCATTCTAAACAACTTTGTAACATCTTTTTCTTTTTCCACAAATTCAAGAGATGATTCATATATATTTTTTTTTTTTACATAGGAATGTATTTTCCAGTATTCCATTTCTTTTTCTCTTGACTTTTCTTTTCTTTTCCCCCCACACTTATTTCTTGTTTCTAACCAAAAAATATCCCTTGTCTTTGCAACTTGTCTCAAATCATGCTAATTCATCTTTGGAACAAAGGTAAAGATATAAGTATATTTAGGTTAGGGACAAGTTATGGTTACCAAAGAGATAGCTTATTCAATGTAGGCTCAAATTGGTTCACTAAGGGTGTGTTCTCTTGGAACATCAATAAGGGATGGCTGTTTGGCTCTGGTTATAATCCTAATGCCTCTATCATATTCATGTTGTCACATGTATCAATATAGTCTCAAACGGTTTAAAGCAAGTTCTAGAGAATCATGTAATCATAAGAGCACTCAAGAAAGAAATTAGATTGATTTGTATAATGCATCAATCATTATAGGCTCAAAAACTCACAAGGATGATTATACAAGTCAGATTAAGTCTAAACATGCTTCTTTCTCAATCAACATATCATATTAACATTGGCTCATAAAAAGGTTGACATCAAGCTCAATTCTCATGAAAATCTTCTCACTAATAAATCTGTTTTAGACTTATGCAATTCATATCTCATCATTGTATTAAAAAGGAACTAAAACTCAAAAAAAAAAAATAATAATAATAATAATAAAGACTCATAAAAAAAAAAATAGTAGACAAAATAAAAGAAATCCTAAATCATTCCCCCCACACTTAATTCTTACATTGTCCTCAATGTAAGTCTATTAACTCAAATGAAAGAATCATGTGTAAGAGAAAAGAACTAATAACATAAGAATAGGAAAAGCTAAGACTTAAAACAAAACAAACTCATGCAACCTGAATAATCTTAAAATACTAAACAAAAATTAACAAGTAAACATAAAAAGATTAAAATCAAACTGACAAGGTGTGTCTCAAGTCTCCCTTACTCAGACCTTGTTCAGAATGAATACTTCTAAATTGCTTAAAACACAACAAACTATTTTTTTTTTTTTTTGAAAAGAAGAAATCAAACTGACAAGATATGTCTCAAGTCTCCCTTACTCAGACCTTGTTCAGAATGAATACTTCTAAATGGCTTAAAACACAACAAATTTTTTTTTTATTTTTTAAATTAGCAAAATATGTCCCTTACCCCCTACTAAAATATGACATTGTCCCCAATGTCAAATTTTAAAGGTAGAATTTAGGAGATATTACCTGCAGAGGTTGCTAACCACTTATTATAACTGAGACACAACAAGCAAAATGTTAGATAATGTCACAAAGACAAAGTGCAATCCACTCCTTGCTCGTCCATATCTCTTTTTCTTTTTCCGAGCGTTTGCGAAACAACCGTAGCAGATAAACACTCATAAGCTTGGAGCTTTTTGAGTAAATCTTCAATGGTTGTAGCAGAAATTATGGTTCTCCTTGCCTCTGAAAACATGAATCCATTATCCACAGCATTATCTAAATATGAAAGCAAATTACTAAAATAACCATTAATATTAAGCAAACCAATGGGTTTCTTATTTGTGACCAAAGATGACCAAGAAGCCACGTAAGCTATTTCTTCCAATGTACCCACACCTCCTGGTAAAGCAATGAATGCATCGGCAGAATGGTACATGATTGTCATCCGTTCAGGGATACTCCAGACTTGTATTTCCTTACCCACGGTAGGTCCACAAAAACTTGTGAATAGTTTTGGCACGATTCCTAGAACTGGACTTCCTCCGGCGTGTGCTGCTGTAGCGACTGCTCCCATTAAACCCGTACTACCGCCTCCATAAATCAAGTGGATCTTTTGTTGGGCAAGTATTACTCCAACTCTTATGGCTTCATCAGCGAATATGTTATTTTTCCCTGGATAAGCACCTCCAAAGACACAAATTTTTTTAATGCGCTGGGATGAAGTACTTTCCATTTTTTTTTCTTCGAGTGCCTGAAAGAGAATGAGTACATGGTGTAATATATAGAGGACGGAGTAGTGAATCAGACAAGAGTAATAATGTCGCCGAAAGTGTATCTGACCTGTCAGAAGAAAATGTTAACCTAACAAAAGATTTTTGCGTGATTTCAGGAAGAAAATCAAAAACAGAAGAAAAAATCAACCGTAAAAGACAAATAAAAAAAATGAGAATAATTACACAAATCGAACAACACGTAAATTAAACCAAAATAAAGTTATTGCAAATCAAACCAAAAGCTTAAGAGTCGTTTATTGTAGTTGTGATTGTGGCTCACATCTTCCTCTGGTTTTACGTCCAGAAACGGCTTAAACGCCTTCTATGAGTCGAGGATATGCTTCCCATCCAGTTTTCTTACAAGCTGGCAAACAGGGTCTTTTAACATCAGATTCCCAAGATGTTGCCATTCCCTTTGGAATTGCGGCCATAAATCAAGAATTTCTCTTTGTACGTCTCCACTAGGATGCGTCTCAAGAGAAAGTTGGATATTACCCAAATTCTCCTTACTCAGTCCATCCTTAATGAATTCAATTTTATCATCTCGATTAGAGGACGGAATCCCAATAGAACGACATTTACCGTTACACGTCCATCGTGCACATTTGTGGCAATTTGAACTCATGCGCTTTGCTCGTCGCTTCTTTGCAAAAGTGCTTCTACCTGTACCTGGTAAATGCAAAACAGGAAGATATTCATTTTTACGTACCTTGGCTTCAATTATCCAACGTATGTCGTCAGGAATCCCTTTGTGCATAAGCATTCTTAATCTTTCAAGTCGAACTTGGTAAAGCTTCAGTAAAATATTTCGAGGAAAAGGAGGAAATCGTTTCTGCAGTCTTGTGAGAATATCATCCATCCTGAAAAAAAATGAAAAAAAATGAAAGAGAAATTGGAAGAGAAATTTATATACAATATCAGTTTTGTGGGTAGCTGATGGAACCGATTTAAATAATCACGGAGTACCGTTATCCGCCATTTAACCGGGGTAAAAAATTAAAAATTATATTTACATCTAGTTATTTTCAAAACCAGGATCAGAAAGAAAAACAACATAAAAAGACTCAAAAACAAAACACTCTAAATAAAATCCTAAATTCTTTCCCCCACACATAACTCTTACATTGTCATTAATGTAATGCTATTATCCCCCAATGCAAGAATTATATGTAAGAGAAAAGAACTATTAAACAAAAGAAACTTATGCAGCCTAAATGAACTTAAAAGCAGTAAACACAATTAACAAAGAAACATAAGAAATAAAATAAAAACAATAAAAATAATAAAAGAAAAAGGAAAAGAAAGAGAAAGAGAAAGCAAATCTGAATATGGAAGGTTGGTAATTTCATCTTTAATTGGGCTGCCTTCCCAATTAACACTTGAGTTAGTGTTTTGAATCTAACCAACACCCTTTCTTAGCTTTTTAGGCTTGTCAGGCTCATACATGAAATTTCCCAAATTTATGCGTTTGAGAGGAAGCTTTCTTTGCACAACAGTGGATGCATTCTCCATTACAAGTATTATTCCATCATCCTTGGTGGTGCATATCTCATCGAGGAATGGTGCATCTTTTGGTACTTGTTGAATGACATCCACAAACAAACTGTTTAAGGTTTCCAGCGTGTCTTGTTCATGTTCATCCTCCTTGAACTTTGCGAATCTACTAGGAAAAGGTGGAGAAGAAACATTAGTAAAAATTGGAATCTCAAACGTTACCTTAGGTGCCGAAATACTCTTATTTGTATTTGTGGCTTCATTATCCTCAAGAATAGAATCCATCTCTAATTCTGTCTCATCCTCATTTTGTTCCTCATTCCTCAAGGTCACAATAGTAGTATTCTCCTTTGGGTTAATCATTGTTTGGGCAGAGAGTTCTTCAGATCTTTGTGCTACCCATACCACCATACTACTAGCCAATAGGCTCATTTGCCTTTCCAAACTCCGGATGCTTGCCCTTGTTTCCTGTTGAAATTGCAAAGTATTAGTAACAAGAGAATCGACAAGATCTTCTAAAGAAGTACCTGAGTTTTGAGTCATATGTGGTGGTTGAAGAAGGTCTGGTTCTTGAGACCATGATTGATTGAAGCTAGATGGATGAGTGTAATTGGCATAAGGATCTACTTCTTGGTAATTTTCTGAGTAGCCATAATTAGTATGATCCCACCATCCCTCATGGTAAGTGTTTGAGTAATGATCATACAGTTGGTCTTGGAACACTTGATGGCCTTGACATCCTCCCATGGCCAATTGTTGTACTGGGTAGGTGAGATTGGCTTGTTGATTTTCCATGTTCATGTATGCCACCAACTCTTCAAGTGTTAGATTGCTCAATTCCATCGTTTTTCTTTTTTTTTTTTTTTTTCAAAATTTGATAAGAAAAACTTGTATGTACAAGAAAAATAAAATTAATTACAACTGAAAATAAGAATAAACCAATGAACTAATAAACTAAAGAAAGCAATCCCCGGCAACGGCGCCAAAAATTTGATGCACCCAAAAGAGTGTATCTTATTTAACCTTGCACTAAAAAGATAAATTGTAAGTATAGTAGTTAGCAAGGGTCGAGTCCTCAGGGATTGGGTTTTAGTTTATAAGTTAATAGTTTAAAACTTAAATTCAAGAACAATAAAAGAAAAGGGGTTTTTGAAGCCAGATTTAAACTAAAGTAAATAATAAGAATAAGATGCAAGGCGGTATAACCAGCCAATAAAAATATATATACTAAATTAGGCGGTATAACCAGCCAATAAAAATAAAACAAAGTTAATATACAAATTAGGCGGTATAACCAGCCAATAAAAATAAATATACTTTTAAAAATAAACAAACTAGAAAAGTAAGAAAACAAGTAAGTAAGAATAATCAAATATGAAAAATATGGTTAAGGTTTCATTCTCCACCACTAGACATCATTAAGAATCAATTTCAGATCTATCAATATCAACCAACTATCAAAGTTAACAACCGTAGATAACAACAAGCTCTATTATCCCAATCTTTCCTTAGTTTGTCGTTAAATAGAACAAGCTCTCTATTTAATCTCTAACCATTAAACAACCTAGAATAAGCTCTCTAAATTCAATTTAATGGCAGCTTTATGATGAGAAAGATAGGTTGATCTAAGCAACAAACACATAAGCTCGGATTGTTCAACTTAGGTTATGTTCCACTTTGCAATTATTGAAAACTTGACCATAATCATTAATCACAAATTGCCACTTATGAATAGGAAATCAAGACAATTACACGGATCAAGACTCCTAGACTAGCAATAGATAATTATCAAGATCTATCTAGTTGTACACCTAAATAAATCAAGACAACATCATGAACAATTCTTGTAGAAGAACATAAGCAACTTTGATAGAAAATTAATGATAGATAGAATCTGAAAATCAATCACAAAACATGTCTAGGGCTTTGAAATCACCCTTAACCAAATAGAAGTTTAGCCTAGCATAGGCATTGTAAACATAAACATAAAATTAAAGAGAATCTAAGAAGAAAATAAAAGAAAGAAAGAAGAAGAAGAAGGATATTAATTATCCAACCTCTTGCTCTCTCTAAGGAAAAAGAAAACTAGAGAAAAGAAAGAAGAAGAAAACTTAGAGAATTTTATTATAATGGCTAATATCCTACCTATGTACAATATGATCCCAATACTCATCCAAGGCCCTCTATTTATAAACATTTTGGAGGGCTAAATGACAAGAGACAAGCTTTACAAATTTCAAAGGTAGGTATAATAGGTGGGTGCATTTTTCTAACAATTTTCGTCATATTGTATGACAATTCTGATCAGCCAGCTTGATGGTCGATTTTGTCAATGTTGGAGGCTCGATCTGGTAAAATGGTCTTCTAGAAAAATATACCCCTATCAGTTACGGATCCATAGCCATTGGAATCAGCTCATTTGCTGATGTGGATAAGAAGATATGGGCAAAATACGAAAACAGGTCAGCACAGACGTCATTGCACATCAGCCAACTTGATGGTCGATTTCGCTAGGGAAAACGACTCCGTTTCAAGAAGTGTAAAACATGAAAAAGATAGATATGCCTCTTAGCTTTGCACGGCTACAAATTTCAGCCTTATTGCTTCAGTGAAACGCCAGATATAGCTGATATGGCAAAAGATGTCGGAACTGGAACTGAACTGGATTTGCCCTTAATTCTAGTAATCTGAAATCACTCAAAGAAACTTGTGAAAAACACCAACTTACATAAAAATATAAAAGATCATAAACACAATTAGACTAAACAATAATAACTCGTATTTGACACAAAACAATAATAAACATAACTAAAAACTATATAATTATACGAGTTATCACATACATCGAAATTTATCTTTATCCTACCTTGACCCTAGCCTTACATTACAAGCTTAATAAAGACCTACTTGATCCTTGATGAAGTGTTAGTCTACATTAGTGGCAAACATATGAAAATCTAGTACTAGTTCGTATTTTGCATTGATATAGATTTATTTAGATTGCATGTGATGATTTGCAAAGAGATTATACACAGACACACTTAAAATCCATTCAAGCATGAAGTTTACAATTGAATTGAATCATAGATTTGGATTATGTTTATGTTCTAATTTGAATCAAGATTTTGAGGCAACTTTTGAGGAAAATTAAGAAATCATTGTTTGAGTGCATTTATCTTGAGTGATGTTTTGAGTCAATTTATTTATTTAGTGTGTTTAGTTTTGTTTTGCTTGAGGGCTAGCAAAATATTAAGTTTGGGGGTGTGATAACTCTTGGAAATATAGTTATTTTGCCACCTTTTATGTTTTTGAATCAGCTAAGACCTTGAGGATTTTATTAGGATTTGATTAGTTTTAGATGTTTTTATGTTTATTTTATTTATCCATTTTATGTTTAAAATAGTTATTTAGTTCTTATTTATGTGATTTTATAGGTCCAAGGTGATATGGAGCTTCGAGGTGTAAAACAATGAAAAATGGTGCATTCCAATGAGTAGGTAGATTCGGCCTCTGAAGCTTCTTTCAAGAAAACACTTGGTCTTAAAGACTTCATTTAAGAAAACTCCCTTCTTAACTTTTGAAGCTGATTTCCATACCTTTCCAATGGTTGTAAGGCTCGTCATAATCGAACTAGATTTACCTAGTCAAAGCAGCTGATGACGTATGAGAAGACGACAGGAACCAATTCGAACAAATGGAGGAAAAACACCAAGGAGGCAGAATAGGTGGCGTCGCGACACCAACAGTGAATAGTAAACTCTCAGAAAACATAAAAAAGGGTTGTACTTACCTATTTTCTTATGCCCAAAGTTTCGAACTCCAGGAGGTCTTATACACTTTAAATAAGACTATTTTAGGTCAGAATAAAGGGGATTGGATACCTAGAAACCTAATTCTCTCTCAAGAAGATAGTATCCACCAACTTATCTCAAGAAGATTCGATGATTCGAAGATTGAAGACTCAAGAACTAACAACTCTTAGTTTCTTCTTTTCTCTTCTTTATTTTTCTTGTGTAGTTTGAATATTTGTTTTCATTAATTATCATGAATTAATTTTCTTTTACTAGGATTTATTTTAGTTTGTGTGATTGTTTGTCCAATTTTTTAGGAGTTTAATTTTGTTTTGTTTTGCTTGAGATACATTTCACTTAGTATGATGGAGTCTTTATCCAGTGATGAATTTTAGTTATTGATTTATCTTGATTCTTGGGAAAACATAAGCATGAGAAGAATTTGTGTTAAATTCTTTTGTTAGTTTCATGTTAGGATGTGATTTTCAACAATTTGAGCACATTACTCTCTTGCTTAGATTTGCATTGCTTATTTAAAGACTAATTATGTTGATGTGAATTGCAATTCTGTTTAGAACCTAGAATTTGTTTGATTCTCTCTTAAGGCGAAATCCTAGACAACACAAGTTGAGGAAGTGATTTAGGCCATCTTTGGATCGTTTGAGCCTTTCAAGCTTACCTTTATATATGAATATCCTTAGTCTACCTCTTTGTGCCTATTCTTATATCTTTTTTCTTTGATTGCCACATCTTTTAGCCTAGCAAAATAAGAAAAACAATGATTAACCCTCACTACATAGGCATGTGATGATATTACAGGAAACAATTATGAGCCATGTCGTATTTGGATGAAATAATGATGATATATATAAAAATAAAAAAAGTTTATGGTTCTTCGAAAAGAAGAATAGAAAGAAAAAAAGGTGAATAAATTGGTGAAGCAAAAAGGAAGTGTATTCAAAGAATGAAGTATGTAATTTGAGGAAAAGACTAGGGCTCTCAAAAATCCTGAAAAAAATGTAAAGTGTCTATGGGTGACTTAAATCGAAATTTATCTTTATCCTACCTTGACCCTAGCCTTACATTACAAGATTAATAAAGACTAGGGGTGTGAACGAGACACCTGTACTTGCAAGCTACTCGAGTTCGACTCGAAAAAAGTTCAAATTCGATTCGATCATTATCGAGCCGAGTTCGAGCAGCTCAAGCTATCGGTCGAGTCGAGTTCGAGTATCTTGATACCCGATTCGAGTAGCTTGTGAGCCTAATCGAGCTTTTTTATTTATAATATATATTTTTTACATTTATATTTTTAATTTACTATTTTACCCTATGTCTCTATATATATACTTAAAACCCCTAAAACCTATTTTTTTACTTCTCTCCCTCTCATATGTGCCTCCTCTTTTTCTTCGTTCCACTCTCACCTTCTCCCACTCTCACCTTCTCCCACTCCCATCCAAGCATCCGGCCTCCTTCATTTTCTCCCAAAATCAAATCCCTCTTGCCTCCTGCTCCGGTCTCCATCTTGTGTCTCCACCTACCACACCCATAGGGCATGTATTTGGTTCCTTTTGCCCAACTAGATTTGTTTCATTTTATGATTTTTCTTTTTGTTGTTGTAATTGATGGTTGCTGCTAGTGCCTTGTGTGTTTTGTATTGTGTGTACAGAGTGTTGAGTGGGTTGTGAGTGTGGATCTTGGCCGAATGGTGAGGGGTGTACACTGCACTAGGCAGAGAGGTTGGAGGCTTTTTTTTTTTGTTCTTGCCGCCTTAAATTCTAATTAATATCATATTTTTCCTTCCCGTCAATTTATTTTGATCTTTTGGTCAAATTAGCTACAATATTTAGCATTAATTAATTTTTACAAATTTTATTTTATATTTTCACTTTCAATAATGAACAAAAATAGTACATGATTAAGCTTTTTATTTTGTGTTTAAAAAATTTTGAATTTAGTTATTGTGTAAGATTTTTCTTTTAATCTTTATATCATCTTGAAATTTTTTATTATTTATTAAATTTAATTAATATTAAAAAATTATATATGAAAAAGCTTAATTCGAGCTTGAACACGAGCTCGGGTAAACGAGCCTAACTGAGTTGAGCTCGAATAGTTCGATTTTCTCTCGAGTCGAGCTCGAGCTTAAAATATGATACTCGATCGAGCTCGAGTCGAGTTTCGAGCCACGAGTTTCGAATCGAGCTCAAGCTTCTCACTATTCGAGCTCGGCTCAGCTCAATTACAACCCTAGTAAAGACCTACTTGATATTTGATGAAGTGTTAGTCTACATTAGTGGAGAGAGAGATGAAAAGCAAACATATGAGAATCTAGTACTAGTTCGTATTTTGCATTGATATAAACTTATTTAGATTGCATGTGATGATTTGCAAAGAGATTATACACACACACACACTGAAAACCCATAACCCAATGCAAGAAGTAACAGGATAAAAGACCTGATTGGAACCCTAGGCTCTGATACCAACTGATGTGAACCCGTGGGGTTAAACCCTTTGAACCCACTAACAAATTAAAATACCCTAACCCCAAGAAAGCCAAGTTCAGGCAATGGAACTTAAACCCGTAGAAATCTTGGATCAAAGAACCTAGATTAGCTAAGCTAACTAAACCCCAAGAACACTTGTTTCTAGAATCAAAGTTTGATAGGAAGAACGCCATAAAGAAAGGAATTCTTTGATAAGATCGCTAGTTCTGTCAAGAACTAAAAAAGAGTGAAACACTCACTTTGAGTAAATTCAAACTCACTAAATTTAGAATTGTAAAATGAATAGGCGGTTAGAACATGAATTTATAGCCTCTCTATTAACCTAACCCTAATTTCTAGTTACATGATGAATTTCGCTAAGACAACCTCTTCCTTTGGAATACCTATAATCGGCTAGACCTAAAACAATAAGAAAGAATACTTTAATTTGGGCTGAACAAGCTCAAACTCAATCCTAATAAATTAAAAGATGTCCACCTAGTTTAATGAAGATAGACCCCACAAGCCTAATGGACAATATACATAAATCTGGCCCAAAAGCCTAAGTAATTATAAGACCCAACTAAAGTTTCTAATTTAGGCGCCACATCATTAATGAATTGATCCCCACTACATATAAAATAATGAACTAAAAATAGGCCCACTAATTCATTAATATTGCCGCCCCCTTAAATTCCTCTATGGCCCATCATGTGAAGCTTGGATCACATGGACCAATTCTTGGTCTTCCTCATTCAAGCAGCTCAACTTGAATGGCTTGACATTGCTTAAAAGACTTGTAGATTCTTCCCAAGTCCTTTTCACAAATCCTTGCATAGCTTTCTTGAGCTTTTTGGATCTTGACCTTGTAATAAGCCTAATTGGAACATGCAATAGATCTTGAAGTCGAATACCAGCTTGGTTCTCATTAGGTTGTGTCCTTTAACCCTTTCATGAAGCAACCCTTGAAGGCTATAAATAGGAGATGGATTCGGCCAAGACATACACACCAATAATCAGGCAATTGTGAAAGACACAATTAAGAGGCTGATGTGAACACTAGGGGTTAAACCCTTTGTGTAGACACCTAATTTTGTCCGGACCACGAAAACAGGTATATATTCTTCCTAAATTGATGTTTCAGAATGTAAAAATACTTTTTTTTCATCCTGCAGGTGGTACTCCGAGACTTAGTTTAAAAGGGTGAGCATAAAAAGTCAAACTCAAAAAAAGTCAACCCCGGAAAAAGTCAACCCCCACAAAAGTCAACCTGGAAAACTTAACTACTAAAAAAGTCAACCCACTTTCAAAATCACGATTTGAAGTTCAACGGAAAAATGGCGAAATAATTTTGATAATCCAAGGTCTACATCGAAAGATATGGAGTTCGAAAGTTGGTTTATGGAGATTTAGTAGAAAGAAAACCCTAATCTGGGAAATTTGTGAAAAAGTGCTTAAACGATCGAATTGGTCGAAATTGAAGGTTCCAAAGGAAAGATAAGCACTGACTACGGGTAATGGAGAAGTCACTGGAAATAAAAATTGAAAGAACAGTCAATCCGGGAGAAAACCAAGAATTAGGGTTTTTAGTGGATTTCGGTGAAATCGGGCAGAATTATAGAAATGGTCTGACTTGGTAAGACCAAAGCCCCAATGGATGAGGAATGATTAAAAAGGGATAGCCCAAGGCTCATCTTGAAGAAAATCTGAAAATCGAACTTGTTTTGAGCAAAACCGGGTTTCAGAGGCAAAAGGGCAAAATTGGAAAATTTGGGAAAAATAGCAAATGGACTCCGAAAATTCTGAAAATTTGAAAATCTTATTCTTAAATCATTTGAAAGAGATTGGCAAAATAAAATCTTGATTCGGAGTTTGTTTGCAAAATGGCCAAAACCCGGGCTTCTTACGTAGTAATTCAAGAAGGAAAATCTCGAACAAATAGCAAATGAGCCCCAAATCTTCTGAAAATTTAAAAATCTCATTTTTTAATTATTTGGAAGAGATTGGCGAAAGAAAAACTTAATTCGGAGTTCATTTGCAAAATGGCCAAATCCTGAGCCTCCTATGCAATAATTCAAGAAGATAAATCTCGGAAAAATAGCAAATAGACTCCAAAAATTTTGAAAATTTGCAAATATCATTTTTAAATTATTTGGAAGAGATTGGCAAAAGAAAATCTTGACTCAGAGTTCGTTTGCAAAATTTCCAAATCCCGAGCCCCAATGTAGTAATTCAAGTAGAAAAATCCCAAAAAAATCCCATAAGAGTTCCAAAAGTTATGAAAACTTCCAGATCACACTTTCAAATTATTTGGAAGAGATTGGTGAAGAAAAATATTGATTTGGAGCTCGTTTAAAAAATGGTAAAATGTGGGGGCATAAAAGGGCTTTTTTGGAAGAAAAAATCCAAATAAATAGCAAACGGACTCGGAAAATTTTGAAAACTTCCAGAATTCAATATTTTATTATTTTGAAAGTATTAAAAAAATAAAATTTGAGTTTGGAGTCCGTTTGACATTTATTTGCATCCGGAGGGCAAAACGATCATTTCACCCAAGCAACCGAAAAGGGCTTCTTTTGGCCTTTCAAAAAATCAAACTTGGGCTAGAAAAGAGAAGTGCTGGCCTGCCAAGGCCCAAAGGAAGGAGGAAGCTTCTGATTTTTCAATCAAATGGCCAAGAATTAAGAGTTAGTTATAGATTCTTTTTGATCAAGCCATTGTGATTAAGCCACATAGGCCAAGGGAGAGTGTCAAATTATTCTTGAATAGCTATAATTATGGACAGATGATATTCTAATCTAAGGGTGATAATTTCATGATTTTTCACCTTGAATCACTAGCCCTTGGATGGAAGTTGATGGGAATCAAAATGACAACATTATAGGGGAGGAGAGAGGTAAAATTCTGCCAGCATTAAGGGGAGGTGCAGATTTTCATTTTTAGACTTTCATTTTTGCTGATTTCTCTTAGTTTTTCTTAGTTTTTATCTCATTGGTTGAAAGCAAAAAGAAAAAGTTTAGAAAAGAAAGGAAAGTTTGAAGAGATAAAACTTGAAATATAGCTTCTTGAGGTTGCTCTTGAGCACCAACTCTTGCATTTTCTTGATTTTCCATTCTTGTTTTTGCTATTTTTATTACTATTTGGTGAGTTTCCTTTTTAAATAAATGTTTTTTTATTGTTCTTTTTAAGTTCTTTCTTCATCTCTTTCTTAAATATTTTTTACAATTTTTTTTTACATTTTTCTCACCATGGCCGAATGGCCTGCATTTTTTATTAAGGTTGCTGTTTTGTTTATTTTATCATGTTATTATTGTTATTTTCTTTAATCTTGATGTTTTAAGTGTTATTCTACTTCATACTTGAGTCATATTTTAATTTGCTTGCTTTGTTTGTTGCCATTTATGATTTAAATATCATGTTCTTGCATTTTTAATTTTCTGTTTTCATAATGTTTAAATTTGTTTATGTTTTATATTTAGTATATCAAGTGTTTGTCAAAATGCTTGTGTGGTGTTTGCATGATTTGAGTTTTATATTTTAGTTGAGCATGTTAGTATATCAAGTGTTTGTGAAAATGCTTGTTTGGTTTTAGTATTTCTACTTTGTGTTTGCATGTTTTGAGTGTCATATTTTAGTTGAGCATGTTAGTATATCAAGTGTTTGTGAAAATGCCATGCTTGTTGAAGCTTGAGGCCATTCGGCTACTCCATGTGTTTTGCATTGTGTGTTGCATTTTTGCCATGTTAGTTGGTAGGTTTTGCATTTGCATGACATTTGATTTAGTTTTGCATGTTAGTATACCAAGTGTTTGTGAAAATGCCATGCTTGTTAGGAACCATAGGCCATTCGGCCACTCCTTGAATTCTAGCATTGTATGTGTATTCTTGCCATGTTAGTTGATAGGTTATCATTTGCATGATATTTGGTTGAGTTTTTGGTTTAAGCATGCCTTGTGTTTGTGATTTTCCATGCATATTTTAGATGTTAGGTTAGGTTTGTCTTGCCATGCATGTTCAAGCATTTTAGACCAAGGTTGCATTAAATGCCATGCAAGTTCATTTAGGTCTAGGTCACTATATGGATGCCATGCATTTTTTCATGACATTTAGGTTTAAACTCATGCATTTCATGCATCACATTTTCTGTATTTTTCATGCATTTCATGTTCATGCCACTTGACTAATGACTTAGACCAATTAATGGTTCAAAGTCATGCTCTCTTGAGCACACTTGTGGAAAATTAAGTTTTGTCAAATTGATTAATCTACCTTTGTGATTTTTTTTACTTAGCCAATTTTTATCTAACTTTTAAAAAGTCCAAGCTACTGTTTGTGAATCATTTTGTGAGTCTTAAATATTTTTACTTTGATTTTTAAATGATTTTATCAAAGACAAAAATGTATTTTGGCAAAACAGTTTTTTTCACCTAGTACTCATCCTTTCCCGATTTTTTTTGGGCATTCATCTTTAATCAGAACATTAAGCTGATTTTTTTTCCCGTGTAGTTTTACATGTCCTGAATCTCCAATATTTGTTTCAGAAATTTTGGAATTTTTAAAAATAGGGTAAAAAATCGTGGCTTAAAACTAGACAGTGGAGTCATAATTGAATTTAAAGAAAAATCATTTTTCTGTTTTGGTTAAGTTACTTAGAGGGGGCTGATTAGGAAGGTTAGCTACTGACTTAGGGTAGCTTCTAAGCCTTTTTAAACTCTAAAAATGATTTTTTAAGTCTCGGGTTAAGGGTAATCAAGTCCGGATTTTTAAACTTAGGAAATTAGAGCCATTTAAAAAAGGGTTTAACCAAGATTTTATTTTTAATCTAAGCTTTTCAAAATTGTTTTCAAACAATCACAAAGTATTTTGGTTTTAGAATATTTAATTTGACATATTTTCCTAAGGTAGCTGGATATCTTTTTAGATATACGGATTTCCTTAATTAAAGGAAAAAAATACATTTCATGCATTGCATTTTCCATATTCATGCATTCTATATAATATGTGACTTAGGATATTACATTTCATTTAGAATATATCATATGACTTAGGATATTACATTTCATATAGCATATATTATGTTACCTAGGTCATTTCATTTCATTTAGAATATGTCATATAACTTAGGATATTTCATTTCATTTAGAATATGCTAAGGCATTCAAATTATGTCATATCATTTAGGTTGCATTATATTATTTAGATTTTGCTATGTCATTTTATTTATGTCATGCATATACATATTGATTTCTTTTAAATGTTTTCAAAAAAGGATAATGATTTTCAATAAAATAAAGATATTCCCGAGTTAAAATAATTCATGAGTTCTCTGCCGGGTTTGCTGGGGAGGATATCATCAATTATTATTAATAACGGAATATCTTCTTTAAAAAGAGAATGATTCGGAAAGTTTTCCAAAATTAATAAAAATTTCTATATTTTGTCACGTTTGTTGGGGAATATAAAAAAATTTTGAATTTATAAATTCCGGATCATTTTTAATTAAAAATGAAATTATTTTTCTTTAAATTGGGAATCAACTTGAAATACTAAATTTAAAACTGATATTTTACCGAGACTTTAGATAACACACGATTAATAAGGTACTGTTTTATTCAGGCGTTATGGGGGTGCTAATCCTTCCCTGCATGTAACTGAGTCCCGAACCCGTTTCTTTGATTTCTCTGGTTTAAAACGCAGACTTGAAATTGGTTTAAAAAATGTTTCAATTAATTTTGGAAATATTTTATAAAACCGGTTTTAATAGGTGGCCTATCACACCTAGCTAAAAAAGATTGGTGGAGACTCCATGTCTTTTTAAAAGTCATTTTCAAAACCTTTATTTTTCTAGAGGAATTAAGTTGACTTTTCCTCGTTTTTTTTTTAAATGTCACGCTTAACAAATAATAAAGTGTTGCGATAAGACTCGTTATTTTTTAGGCTGCGACACTTTGAACCCACTAACAAATTGAAATACCCTAACCCTAAGAAAGCCAAGATTCAGGCAATGGAACTTAAACCCGTAGAAATCTTGGATCAAAGAACCTAGATTAGCTAAGCTAACTAAACCCCAAGAACATTTGTTTCTAGAACCTAAGTTTGATAGGAAGAACGCCACAAAGAAAAGAATTCTTTGATAAGTTCGCTAGTTCTGTCAAGAACTAAAAAGAGTGAAACACTCACTTGAATAACATTCAACTCAAATAGATTAATAATGGTTGCTGAAGTAGATGGCTAAACAAGGGTATTTATAGCCTCCCTACTAACCCTAATTCAACTAGCCTAAGAACTCCTAGTACAAATGAAACTCTTTGGCAACCAAGGTCTCTTATCTTAAGTGCAAGACTTAATAATCATCCAAGCACACTCCTAATCCCATTACAAGTGTAAATTCGGCTAGTCCTAATCTAAATAAGAAAGACTACTTAAAATATGGGTTGAACATGCTCAAGCCCAAACCTATAAATTAAAAAGGATGTCCAATAAGTAGCCTAATGGACATATTACATAAGTTACATAAGTTAGGCCCAAATGCCTAAGTAATTACAAGACTTAAAATAAGCCCAAATAAGCCCTCTTAATGTGCCACCTTGTATTCTTGAATCACATGGACCAAACTTGGATGTAAGCCCATCTTGCATGTTGAAGCCTTTCTTGAATAACTTGCAACATGGCCCAAGTGAATTCCACCCATTCTTACCATGTTTCCTAGATCTTCTTGGATCTTGGCCCATATAGAAATAGCCATTGGATTGGGCCATCTTAGATCCTATCAGAGGCATATTGCTAAGACACAAAGGGTTCAACCCTAAGGGTTCACATCATCCCATCATAGCCCTTAAATTCGGATTAGAGAGAGAAAGTGATGAGATCCAAGATCCACCAAGATTTCAAGAGGCTAAGCAAGGAGTCTACTTGGGCCAAACCAAGGAAGAAAGGCAAAGAGAGGACTACTTGGGCCGAATCCATGAAGAGAAGCAAGGAAAGGACTTGGGCAGATTCTACAAGTCCCTTAAACAATCTTAAGACATTCAAGTTGGGCTGCTTGAATAAGAAAGAATAAGACTTGGTCCATGTGATCCAAGCTTCACATGGGCTGCCTTAGAAGAATACAAGTGGCGCCTACTTATAAGGGTTATTTGGGTCTTCTAATTACTTAGGCATTTGGGCCTAATTCATGTAACATGTCCAATAGGCTTGTGGGGACTACTTTCATTAAAACTATTGGACATCTTTTAAATTTATTAGGATTAGGCTTGAGCATGTTCAGACCATAGTTAAGCTTTCTTTTAATTATGTAAGTAGGGTTGGCCAAATTCCCTTATAATCTTAGTTCTGGTCGAATTCCGTTCTAGTTAGGTTAGTAAGCCTTGGTAACCAAGGAGTTGCATTTGTACTAGGAGTTCTAGGGCTAGTTGAATTAGGGTTAGTAGGGAGGCTATATAAACAATGTTCTAGCTGCCTATATGATAAGAATTAATCTAGAGTTGAATTTTATTCATTGAGAGTATTTACTCTTTAAGTTCTTGATCTTAGGAACTTATCAAAGAATCCTTCTTTGTGGCGTTCATCCTATCAAACTTAGGTTCTTGAAACAAGCATTCTTGGGGTCTAGCTAGTTTAGCTCATCTAGGTTCTCTGAAATAGGCTTTCAAAGGGTTTAAGTTTCCATTGCTTGAATTTTGGCTTTCTTGGGATTATTAGTGGGTTCAAAAGGTTTAACCCTATGGGTTCACATCAAAAAGTCCTCTAACCAGATCAATTTTCCCTATCTCACTCTAAATTTTAAATTTCGAATATCCTAAGTGATCCTATTGCGGGTGAAAATATCAGTGTCCGCAACTGTGAGAGTATGCTGGAGTGGATGTGGTCATTGTAGTGGCAGAGACTAAGGCTGAACACTAATGGACACTAGAGTGCTGATGTGTTGGGTGTGCTTGGGCCAAAGTAAGTGGCACTTAGGTGGACATCAAACACATGGGGGCCAAAGTCAATAGATGTGGCACTTGGGAATCGAAGTGGATAGTCTCTCGCCGAGTGTGCAAGGCACTTAGGAACTGATGTGATCAACCTTCTACCAGAGGTGCCTGGCACATCGGATCACATCGGGACCGAAGTGATCTTCACTAGTTGGATGGTTTCCTACAAGAAAGCAACGAGGTGAGAGAGGAGCTAGAGGTTTGCCTCTGAGGCGTGCTCCAACGCTCAAGTCTGTATCACCTCAAGTGTTTGGCACATAAAGACATAGGATCACTTAGGATATCTAAAATTTAAAATGTAGAGTGAGATAGGGAAAACTGATCTGGTTAGGGGACTTTCTCTCTCGAGTCTGAATTTTAGGCCTATGAAGGAGATGGTGGAGTAGGCTAGAGGTAGCCTACTTATAGGCTGCCGGATGATCTAGATTATGCCATGTGTGAGTATTTGAGTGAAGGTGCATGATAGGTGATGTAGCTGCATTGCACCCAATCTGAACCCATTTCTGTTGGGATAGCTGTGTAGGAGCTATTTTGGTGTTCCAATTTTATGTCCAGTTTGGACAGCTGGACAATAGTGGGCCTGGTTCTAGGTCCTCCCTAACATTTAGTCCTCCCTCAAGACCGAAAGTGTGTATCAGTTCCGGTCATTTGAGGAGGATTGGGTGCAAGAATGATCGGGTTGAGCGGGGCGCGTCTCTTGGGGCGATGATTAGTCTGATGGGCGCCTTGCGACTCTCGGCGTGGGCGTGCGAGAGCTCTTCATGCCCTGCGTGCAAATTTTTGGTATGACATCTTCACTTCTGGTGATTGAGTCATCACATATGGAGCTTTGTGGTAAAGCTCGAACTTAGGTCATCCTTGCTGTGTATCCTCATTCGTTTTTCTTGTCCGTGAAGGGTGGTGCCATGCTTGGGAGACAAGTGTCCGTTAGTTGCTATTTTTTGCACGTTCGGGTTTCAGCTTTGCGACCCCGTCATGTGTTTAGCAAGTTTAGCTTGTTTTCTGCATGTGGAGGAGTTGCCTTTGCACGTTTGGAGGCCAGCGTTCTGGTTTTTCCTTGTGTGTTGGTCAGATGAGTTTTGCTACACCTTTGTTTGGAGGACCCTGTCCGTTCAAGCAATTTATGGAAAGGTGGACGTCTGGCCTCATTTATTTCACAGCGCGTTATAATGTGAGTGTGTAGACACCTAATTTTGTCCGGATCATTAAAACATGTATGTTTTCTTCCTAAATTGATGTTTCAGAATGTAAAAAGACTTTTTTCATCCTGCAGGTGGTACTCCGAGACTTAGTTTAAGAGGGCGAGCATAAAAAGTCAGTCTCAAAAAAAATCAACCCCAAAAAAGTCAACCCCAAAAAGTCAACTATTGAAAAAGTCAACCCACTTTCAAAATCAAGATTTGAAGTTCAATTGAAAAATTGCGAAAGAATTTTGATAATCCGAGGTCCACATTGAAAGATATGATGTTCGGAAGTTGGGTTGTGGAGATTCAATAGAAAGAAAACTCTAATCTGGGAAATTTGGGGAAAATTGCTTAAATGATCGAATTGGTTGAAATTGAAGGTTCCAAATGAAATATAAGCACTGACTATGGGTAATGGAGAAGCCACTTGAAAGAAAAATTGAAAGAGAAGTCAATCCGGGAGAAAATCGAGAATTAGAGTTTTTGGTGGATTTCGGTGAAATCGGGCAGAATTACAGAAATGGTCCAACTTGGTAACAATAAAGCCCCAATGGACGAGGAATGATTTAAAAAGGATAGCCCAAGGCTCAGCTTGAAGAAAATCTGAAAATCGGACTTGTTTTCAGCAAAATCGAGATTTGGAGGCAAAAGGGCAAAATTAGAAAATTTGGAAAAAATAGCAAATGGACTCCGAAAATTCTGAAAATTTTCAAATCTCATTCCTAAATCATTTGGAAGAGATTGGCGAAAGAAAATCTTGATTCGGAGTTCATTTGCAAAATGACCATATCCCGGGTCTTTTATACAATAATTCAAGACGGAAAATCCTGGAAATATAGCAAATGAACTCCAAATCTTCTAAGAATTTGTAAATCTCATTTTTAAATTATTTGAAAGAGATTGGCAAAAGAAAATCTTGATTCGTAGTTCGTTTGCAAAATGGCCAAATCCCGGGTCTCTTGTGTAGTAATTCAAGAAGGAAAATCCCAAAAAAATAGCAAATGAACTCCAAATCTTCTAAAAATTTGCAAATCTCATTTTTAAATTGTTTGAAAGATATTGGAGAAATAAAATCTTGATTCGGAGTTCGTTTGCAAAATGGCCAAATCACGGGCCTCTTATGCAATAACTCAAGAAGATAAATCCCGGAAAAATAGCAAATAGACTCCAAAAATCCTGAAAAATTTAAAAATCTCATTTTTAAATTACTTGGAAGAGATTGGGGAAAGAAAATCTTGACTCGGAGTTCGTTTGCAAAATGGCCAAATCTCGAGCCCCTATGTAGTAATTCAAGTAGATAAATCCCGAGAAAATACTAAATAAGTTCAAAAAATTATGAAAACTTCCAGATCACACTTTTAAATTATTTGGAAGATATTGGTGAAGAAAAATCTTGATTTGGAGCTCGTTTAAAAAATGGTAAAATATGGGGGCATGAAAGGGCATTTTTGGAAGAAAAAATCCAAATAAATAGCAAATGGACTCAAAAAATTTTGAAAACTTCCAGAATTCAATATTTTATTATTTAGAAAGTATTAAGAAAAGAAAATTTTATTTGCATCCGGGGGGCAAAATGGTCATTTCACACAAGCAATCGAAAAGGGCTTCTTTTGGCCATTAAAAAAATCAGACTTGGGCTGGCAAATAGAGTGCTGGCCTGCCAAGGCCCAACGGAAGGAGAAAGCTTCTGATTTTTCAATCAAAAGGCCAAGAATTAAGAGTTAGTTAGAGATTTTTTGATCAAGCCATTGTGATTAAGCCACATAGGCTAATGCATAACGAAGAGAGTGTCAACATTATTCTTGAACAGCTATAATTAGGGACAGCTGATATGCTAATCTAAGGGTGATAATTTCATGATTTTTCACCTTGAATTACTAGCCATTGGATGGAAATTGGTTGAAAAAAATGACAACATTCCTTGGAGGAGAGAGGCTTGATTCGGCCAGCTTAAGGAGGGGAGTAGATTTCATTTTTCTTCACTTCATTTTTTTAGATTTCTTATTGTTTTGCTTATTTTGTTCTCTCTTTGGTTGAAAGCAAAAAGAAAAAGTTTAGAAAAGAAAGGAAAGTTTGAAGAGATAAAGCTTGAAATATAGCTTCTTGAGGTTGCTTTTAGCACCAACTCTTGCACTTTCTTGATTTTCCATTCTTGTTTTTGCTATTATGATTATTATTTGGTGAGTTTTCTTTTTAAATAAGTGTTTTTTTTTATGTTCTTCTTAAGTTTTCTTCATCTCTTTCTTAAATAATTTTTACAAATTTTTTTCCTTATTTTTTCTTTAATGGCCGAATGGCCTATATTTTTCTTTATTATTGTTGCTGTTTTTGCTTTAATTTATCATGTTATTTATGTTATTTTCTTTAATCTTGATGCTTTAAGTGTTCTTTTACTTCATATACTTGAATCATGTTTTAATTTGGTTGCTTTGTTTGTTGCCATTTATGATTGAAATATCATGTTCTTGCATTTTTAATTTTCTGTTTTCATAATGTTTAAATTTGTTGATGTTTTATATTTAGTACATCAAGTGTTTGTGAAAATGCTTGTTAGTTTTAATATCTCTATTTTGTGTTGGCATGATTTGAGTGTTATATTTTAGTTGAGCGTGTTAGTATATCAAGTGTTTGTGAAAATGCTTGTTTTGTTTTAGTATTTCTACTTTGTGTTTGCATGATTTGAGTGTTATATTTTAGTGGAGCATGTTAGTATATCAAGTGTTTGTGAAAATGCCATACTTTTTGGAGCCTGAGGCCATTCGGCTACTCCATGTGTTTTACATTGTATGTGCATTTTTGCTATGTTAGTTGGTAGGTTTGCATTTGTATTTGATTGAGTATTTAGTTTAAGTATACCAAGTGTTTGTGAAAATGCCATGCTTGTTAGGAATCATAAGCCATTCGACCACTCCATGTATTCTAGCATCATGTGTGCATTTTTGCTAAGTTAGTTGATAGGTTAGCATTTGCCTTTTCATGTTTCCCGGCAAACTTGGCAAAACATAAAAAGTTTTATTTATTTGAAAATTTCCAAATCATCTTATTTTTAGAAAAGGGCATTCTTTCGTTAATAATTGATTATATCCTATCCGACAGACCTAGCAGAGAAATTCATGAATTATTTAAACTCGGGAACACTGCCTTATTTATTAAAAATGTTATGAATAGCATAGCATGATAATAAACGTCATGTAAATGGAATTGACATATCAAATAAAATGATAAGTATAATGACAGGACAAACCAAGTGACATGGCATGAAAATGAATGCCATGTGAGTGAAATCAACATGGCAAACATGAGCTTAGCATACTAAATGACATGGAAAAAACAAAAATATATGGAATTAAATGTTATTGCATAAAAATTATAAAACTCGGATCTGGAAGTTTTCATAATTTTTCCTGGAATTTTCGGATTAGTGCACCCGAAATTCACCATTTTCATTTGAGCTTCGGTTCTAGATTTTTCTTCACCAATCTCTTCTAAAACTTATAAAACTCAGATCTGGAAGTTTTCATAATTTTTCGAGCTCGTTTGTTATTTTTCCCAAAAAAAGTTTTTAGAATTTTTGGATTAGTGCACCCGAAATTCACCTTTTTCATTTGAGCTCAGATTTCAGATTTTTCTTCATCAATCTCTTCCAAAAATTATGAAACTTAGATCTAGAAGTTTTCCTAATTTTCTGAGCTCGTTTGCTATTTTTTTCCAAAATTTTCTTTGGGATTTTTCGGTACTGCCTTTTAACCTCCAAAACCTCGTTTTTACTCCAAGCGGGTCCGATTTTTGGATTTTCTTTTTCTACTACCTTTGTAATTATTGATTTGAGTTGGTCCAAAAATGCCCAATTTTTACGATCAAATTCCTCTCCGATTTAGTTTCCTCTAAATTTGCCGAATTAGGTCTTTCTCTGCACGAAAATTCCGCAACCCATCTTCCAGAGTCTATATCTTTTGTTCTCAGATTGTCAAAATTCTTTCGCCATTGTTCAATTCAACTTCGAACCTTGATTTTGAGTTGGAGTTGACTTTTTTAGTAGTTGACTTTTATGGGTTGACTTTTTTGGAATTGACTTTTTTCGAGTTGACTTTTTGTGCTGACCTCCAAAACTAATGGTGGGAGTCTCTTTGCATTTCAAAAAGTTGAAAAGGAGAATCTGACCGGTTTAGGGGTCTCGAAGAAAATTAGGTGTCTACAACTGCCTCTCTTTGACTATTGCTGAGAATCAGGAATCAGGCAAAGATAAACTAGACAATAATTTTGTCCAGTCAGCGAAACCATATGTGCAAGATAAGAAGGGGAATTTCTATTTTTCCATATATTGATTTTTTTGCCAACTGTAAAAATGAAAATGAAAAAAAAAAAAAATTATCTTTAAATTGAGTTCCTTGACTAATCAAGGCTCGACCCTTCTTAAGGAAACGAGTTCGATTTGCAAGTGAAGACAATAATACCTCGACGGAAGTCCTGGGGCCTTACCTCATCTTGGTGTAGCTTTGAATGAAACAAAAATTTGTCCTTAACTTGAATTCCCTGATTAATCAAGGCTCGCTCCGTCTTAAGAAAACAAAATCGATTTGTAAAACTTGGATGTCCTATCTGAAAAGCCTGGTTGTCTTCTCCAAGAAAAAGTTGGATGTCTTGTCTGAAATCAGGTTGTCTTGTCCAGGAAAAGTTGGATGTCTTGTCCGAAATCTGGTTGTCTTGTCCAGAAAAAATTGGATGTCTTGTCCGAAAAGTTTGGTTGTCTTGTCCAGGAAAATTTGGATGTCTTACATCCTTTTGTGCCAGTTGTGTTGGACTTAAGAAAGAAAACTTTGCTTGATTTATGCAAGGTTAGTCAAATGCAATGATGCTAATGACAGGTTTTGCAATTGTTTGTAAGATGCACGTTCCCTAGGGATGAATGCAATTACATGGTTGTGTTTTGAGTTTTATTCCATGATTTCATTGAGATTCAGGAATCTTTTCAAACTTCGCTGTTTGCTCTACTTGATGAGCCCTTCTCTATGGTTTCACCGTGATCTACGAGTTTTGACTTTGTGATGGTGTCTCCAAACTATCTCTGATTTGCCCTTTTTGATGAGCTTTTCTTTGTATCTTAGATTGACATGTTTAGTGCATCCAATGTTTGCCCACTTGATGAATTTCTCAACATTATGGGTTGTCCTGGTTTCCTCCAAACTTAGTGGTTTCCAAACATCTTCTAGAATTTAGATCTACTCCACAGTAATGCGAAGAAATCCTTTCATTTAAAGATTTTTATGTTTACTAATCATCATTCAATTTGATAACACTAAAAAATGCTTCACAACATATATGGAAGATGATATGAAATAGCTAAATGCCCCGAAAGGGCCAATATGAGTTCTTTGCAAAAAGCTTTATATAACAAAAATGAATATCAAGGATTAAAAGGAAAATGAAAAGGATAAGGTGTACATGCCCCAGACGCAGAACATTTTGGACACTTCCTGTTTTGATTCCTCTGAAATGTCTTTTCAGCTGCCATTTGCTTGGGTAACTTCTCGACTTTCGCTATTGCTTTAGACTTAGCTTTACCCTTTTTTTTCGATTTTCTGATATTTTCCCCCCTTTACACGGAGCATTGATTTAATCTTTGACCAGTACTTGGGCTGCCCTTTGCGGGTTTTTAACACAAGTATCCCCGTTCGGTTTTAAGTCACCCTTTTCGGGTTTTCAGCTTAAACCTCTCCTTTTACATTATTCTTTTTCTCGTTTTTTCTTTTTCTTGTGTTCTACCATGCATCTGAGAATTCTAAATGCTTCCAAGGTAAAAATGACAATTCAAAAGATGGGATGCAATATGAGAAAAACCCTTCAGATTAAATACCCATGCTTGATTAAAATGGACTTTAAAAACACGTAATGTAGGCCAAGGTTCGGGTTTAGAAAGAAAGGATAAATAGGCCTAAAATATGTTTGAGGGTGTTTGGATCAAGGATCATTTCATGAGGAGGATTCATTTTTGAATCCTTTATCTTTTTTGGACTTTTCTCTCATTTTTGAATTTGTTCCTTTTCATTCTTGGCTTTCATTTGCCATTCTTTGATATCACACCTCTTGTTTTTTTTTTTCGATCGCTCCTTTTGCCATGATAATTTTTGTTTCTGATGGCTCTTTTCACCATGAGTTTTTTGAAGGAGGATTTTCCTCGCATTTGCCCTCCACTGTAGAGGGTGATCATTGATTAAGGTTCAAAGAAAGAAAGAATTTCTAAGGCTCAAAGGGTTGACTAGGGATAATTTCTTATTAGTGAAAGGAATATGAAAAATGGCCATTTATCATATCAAGCATGAATATTCTCATTGAAAAGTAATCCTCAGGGGCAATAGATATATAGAATTTCCATTTTTACATTTGGAGTCACTTGAATCCTCTCATGCATAGTATCACACTTTTTTTTTCTTCTTTTTTTTCTTCTTTTCTTCTTCAAGCGTAGTATTTCTTCAATTCGTCTGTGTTCAAAAGATTTCTCAAGTCATCACCGTCCATCCAAGTCAAATGCTCCTCCAGAAAAAGCTTTTTTCACCGTATAGGGTCTCTCCTAATTCGGAGCCCATTTTCGACGAGGATCTTTCACAATAAGGAGAACCTTTCTTAGTACCAACTCTCTCTGTCAAAATTGCTTGGGGCAAACCTTTTTGTTGTGGGCTCGAATCATCCTTTTCTGATACATATGCCCATGACAAATTGCTTTCAATCTTTTCTCCTCGATGAGATTCAACTGTTCATAGCGAACTCTAACCCATTCTTCCTCTTCTAGGCCTACTTCCATCAAAACAAGAAGTGAAGGGATTTCAACCTCAATAGGCAGCATTGCTTCCATCCCATATACCAGAGAAAATGGCATGGAACTCATAGATGTGTGAACTTAAGTATGGTACGCGTGGAGAGCAAAAGGCAAGATCTCATGCCATTCTTTGTACACATCAGTCATTTTTTCAACAATCTTCTTGACTTTCTTATTGGCTGCTTCTACTACCCCTTTCATTTTTGGATGGTAATGTGCCGAATTATGATGGTTGATTTTGAACTAGGTACATATTTCCCTCATCATCTTATTGTTCAGATTGAGAGCATTGTCTATGATTATTCTCTCCGGGAGTCCATATCGGCAGATAATCTCTTTTTTGACGAATCTGCACACAACTCACTTTGTCACATTGGCATAAGAGGCTACTTCTACCCATTTCGTGAAGTAGTCTATGGCCACTAGGATAAAATGGTGTTCGTTCGAAGCTTTCGGGGTAATGGGACTAATCATACACATTGAAAATGGCCATGGTGTCGTCATGACATGTAGCGGCGACGGCGGCACATGAACCTTGTCGGAATATATATAACATTTATGGAATTTTTAGGAATAATTAATGTAATCCCCTTCCATGGTTAGCCAATAAGTATCAGTGATGCACCCAAAAGAGTGTATCTTATTTAACCTTGTACTAAAAAGATAAATTGTAAGTATAGTAGTTAGCAAGGGTCGAGTCCTCAGGGATTGGGTTTTAGTTTATAAGTTAATAGTTTAAAACTTAAATTCAAGAACAATAAAAGAAAAGGGGTTTTTGAAGCCAGATTTAAACTAAAGTAAATAATAAGAATAAGATGCAAGGCGGTATAACCAGCCAATAAAAATATATATACTAAATTAGGCGATATAACCAGCCAATAAAAATAAAACAAAGTTAATATACAAATTAGGCGGTATAACCAGCCAATAAAAATAAATATACTTTTAAAAATAAGCAAACTAGAAAAGTAAGAAAACAAGTAAGTAAGAAGAATCAAATATGAAAAATATGGTTAAGGTTTCATTCTCCACCACTAGACATCATTAAGAATCAATTTCAGATCTATCAATATCAACCAACTATCAAAGTTAACAACTGTAGATAACAACAAGCTCTGTTATCCCAATCTTTCCTTAGTTTGTCGTTAAATAGAACAAGCTCTCTATTTAATCTCTAACCATTAAACAACCTAGAATAAGCTCTCTAAATTCAATTTAATGGCAGCGTTATGATGAGAAAGATAGGTTGATCTAAGCAACAAACACATAAGCTTGGATTGTTCAACTTAGGTTATGTTCCACTTTGCAATTATTGAAAACTTGACCATAATCATTAATCACAAATTGCCACTTATGAATAGGAAATCAAGACAATTACATGGATCAAGACTCCTAAACTAGCAATAGATAATTATCAAGATCTATCTAGTTGTACACCTAAATAAATCAAGACAACATCATGAACAATTCTTGTAGAAGAACATAAGCAACTTTGATAGAAAATTAATGATAGATAGAATCTGAAAATCAATCACAAAACATGTCTAGGGCTTTGAAATCACCCTTAACCAAATAGAAGTTTAGCCTAGCATAGGCATTGTAAACATAAACATAAAATTAAAGAGAATCTAAGAAGGAAATAAAAGAAAGAAAGAAGAAGAAGAAAATAAAGAAAAAGAAAACTAGAGAAAAGAAAGAAGAAGAAGAAAACTTAGAGAATTTTATTACAATGGCTAATATCCTACCAATGTACAATATCATACAATCATCCAAGGCCCTCTATTTATACACATTTTGGAGGGCTAAATGACAAGAGACAAGCTTTACAAATTTCAAAGGTAGGTATAATAGGTGGGTGCATTTTTCTAACAATTTTCGTCATATTGTATGACAATTTTGATCAGCCAACTTGATGGTCGATTTTGTCAATTTTGGAGGCCTGATCTGATCACATGGTCTTCTAGAAAAATGTTCCCCTATCAGTTAATGATCCATAGCCATTGGAATCAGCTCATTTGCGGATGTGGATAAGAAGATATGGGCAAAATACGAAAACAGGTCAGCACAGACGTCATTGCACATTAGCCAACTTGATGGTCGATTTCGCTAGGGAAAACGACTCCGTTTCAAAAGGATAGCCATTAAAGTTCTTGATTTTGGATTTTATTGGCCTACTATATTCAAAGATGCATACCACTTTTGCAAGTCATGCGATCGTTGCCAAAGAACAGGTTACTTAGGTGCTAGAAATCAAATGCCTCAAACTCCAATACTTATTGTTGAAATTTTTGATGTATGGGGCATGGATTTCATGGGACCTTTTCCTTCTTCTTTTGGTAATCTTTATTTTTTACTTACCGTTGATTATGTTTCAAAGTGGGTGGAAGCAAAATCCACTAGGACTAATGACTCTAAAGTTGTTTCAGATTTTGTCAAGACTAACGTCTTTGCTAGGTTTGGAACACCAAAACTAATGTGTTTACACATGGTGCAGTTGAAATCCAAAGCCCAAAAACAGATAAGGCATTCAAAGTGAATGGTCATCGATTGAAGCCTTACTATGAGAACTTTCCAATACAAGATGTGGAGGAGTTACCACTCTTTGAGCCAAATTATTTTGAATAATAATGGCATGGGTCTAAGTCAGGCTGAGGACAATACAAAAGGATGGAGAGCATCTATTATATCAGATTTGCATATTCCTTACTCTCCATCATTCTATCTTTTATTGTTTTTCTTTTGTTTTGTTCTCTTACATATAATTCTTGCATTGGGGGATAATAGCATTAAATTGAGCACAATGTAAAAATTATGTGTGGGGGGGAAGAATTTAGGATTTTATTTAGAGTGTTTTGTTTTTGAGTCTTTTTTATGTTGTTTTTTAGTGTGTTTTAGTTACTTTCAATACTATGATGAGATATGAATTGCATAAGTCTAAATCAGATTTATTAGTAAGAAGAATTTCATGAGAATTGAGCTTGATACCATTTTTTTATGAGCCAATATTAATATGATATGTTGATTGAGAAATAAGCTAGTTTAGACTTAAATCTTACTTGTATAATCATCCTTGTGAGTTTTTGAGCCTATATGATTGATGCATTATACATATCAATCTAATTTCTTTCTTGAGTGCTCTTATGATTACATGATTCTCTAGAACTTGCTTTAAACCTTGTTGAGACTATATTGATGCATGTGACAACATGAAGATGAAAGAGGCAATAGGATTTTTAACCAGGGCGAAACAGTCATCCCTTATTGATGTTCCAAGAAAACATTCCCCTTAGTGAACCAATTTGAGCCTACATTGAATAAGCCATTTCTTTGGTAACCATAACTTGTCCCTAACCTAAATATACTTTCTTATATCTTTACCCTTGTTCCAAAGATGAATTAGCATGTTTTGAGACATGTTGCAAAGACAAGGAAGATCTATTGAAAATTTGGGTTAGAAACAAGAAATAAGTATGGGGGAAAAGAAATGAAAAGTCAAGAGAAAAAGAAAGGGAATATTGGCAAATACATTCCTATTTGAAAAAAAATGAAAAAAAAATATGAATCATCTCTTGAATTTGTGGAAAAAGAAAAAGATATTACAAAGTTGTTTAGAATGAAGAAAAGGCCCAACATGAATATTCGGCCTATGTGATTATGTACTTGTAAAGAGTTTTGAGAAGTTTCTTTGTATGAATCTTATTATGTCTCTGAACTCTATAAAATCTTTGGAACTTTTGTAATATCCTTTATCTTTTATTCTTTAGCCACATTATTACCCCTTGGCCCCATGATAACATTGCATAAAGACCTCTTGATTCATGAAGTTGCATAATCTAAGTAGTGGAGAATAGGTGGACAAGCAAGCATATGGTAGAAACTGTTTTCATGAGATTGATTGAGTGTAAACACTTCACCACTACTTTAAAGAGTGAAAATCATGAGGGTATCCCATGTGAGAAATTGAGATTAAGTTTGAACATGCACTATTTTGATTGAGATATGTTATGTTAATTTTAGCTTAACTCAAACCATTTACTATCAAGCATGATTTTTTATGAAACTCCTTAAGCTATTGATTAGTTTATAAGACTTGTCCAATGATTGTCTCTAATTTGTATTTGATAACTCGTATAATTATATAGTTTTTAATTATGTTTTATTATTGTTTTGTGTCAAATACGAGTTATTATTGTTTAGTCTAATTGTGTTTATGATCTTTTATATTTTTATGTAATTTGGTGTTTTTCACAAGTTTCTTTGAGTGATTTCAGATTACTAGAATTAAGGGCAAATCCAGTTCAGTTCCAGTTCCGACACCTTTTGCCATATCAGCTATATCTGGAGTTTCACTGAAGCAATAAGGCTGAAATTTTAACCGTGCAAAGTTAAGAGGCATATCTATCTTTTTCATGTTTTACACTTCTTGAAACGGAGTCGTTTTCCCTAGCGAAATCAACCATCAAGTTGGCTGATGTGCAATGACGTCTGTCCTGAGCAGTTTTCGCATTTTGACCATATCGTCCGATCCACATCAGCAAATGAGCTGATTCCAACGGCTACGGATCACTAACCTATAGGGGAACATTTGGCTAGAAGACCATGTGATCAGATCAAGCCTCCAATATTGAAGAAATCGAACATCAAGTTGGCTGATGTGCAATGACGTCTGTGCTGACCTGTTTTCGTATTTTGCCCATATCTGCTTCTCCACATCAGTAAATGAGCTGATTCTAACGGCTATGGATTAGTATCTCATAGGGGAACATTTTTCTAGAAGACCATGTGATCAGATCAGGCCTCCAAGATTGACAAAATCGACCATCAAGTTGGCTGATCAAAATTGTCATACAATATGACGAAAATTGTTAGAAAAATACACCCACCTATTATACCTACCTTTGAAATTTGTAAAGCTTGTCTCTTGTCATTTAGCCCTCCAAAATGTGTATAAATAGAGGGCCTTGGATGATTGTAGAGGATCATATTGTACATAGGTAGGATATTAGCCATTTTAATAAAATTCTCTAAGTTTTCTTCTTCTTTCTTTTCTCTAGTTTTCTTTCTTTTCTCTAGTTTTCTTTTTCTTTAGAGAGAGCAAGAGGTTGGATAATTAATATTCTTCCTCTTCTTCTTTCTTTCTTTTATTTTCTTCTTAGATTTTCTTTAATTTTATGTTTATGTTTACAATGCCTATGCTAGGCTAAACTTCTATTTGGTTAAGGGTGATTTCAAAGCCCTAGACATGTTTTGTGATTGATTTTCAGATTCTATCTATCATTAATTTTCTATCAAAGTTGCTTATGTTCTTCTACAAGAATTGTTCATGATGTTGTCTTGATTTATTTAGGTGTACAACTAGATAGATCTTGATAATTATCTATTGCTAGTCTAGGAGTCTTGATCCGTGTAATTGTCTTGATTTCCTATTCATAAGTGGCAATTTGTGATTAATGATTATGGTCAAGTTTTCAATAATTGCAAAGTGGAACATAACCTAAGTTGAACAATCCGAGCTTATGTGTTTGTTGCTTAGATCAACCTATCTTTCTCATCATAAAGCTGCCATTAAATTGAATTTAGAGAGCTTATTCTAGGTTGTTTAATGGTTAGAGATTAAATAGAGAGCTTGTTCTATTTAACGACAAACTAAGGAAAGATTGGGATAACAGAGCTTGTTGTTATCTACGGTTGTTAACTTTGATAGTTGGTTGATATTGATAGATCTGAAATTGATTCTTAATGATGTCTAGTGGTGGAGAATGAAACCTTAACCATATTTTTCATATTTGATTCTTCTTACTTACTTGTTTTCTTACTTTTCTAGTTTGCTTATTTTTAAAAGTATATTTATTTTTATTGGCTGGTTATACCGCCTAATTTGTATATTAACTTTGTTTTATTTTTATTGGCTGGTTATACCGCCTAATTTAGTATATATATTTTTATTGGCTGGTTATACCGCCTAATTTAGTATATATATTTTTATTGGCTGGTTATACCGCCTAATTTAGTATATATATTTTTATTGGCTGGTTATACCGCCTTGCATCTTATTCTTATTATTTACTTTAGTTTAAATCTGGCTTCAAAAACCCCTTTTCATTTATTGTTTTCTTTGAACGTAAGTTATAAACTAATAACTCATAGATTAAAACCCAATCCCTGAGGACTCGACCCTTGCTAATCATTATACTTACAATTGATCTTTTTAGTGCAAGGTTAAATAAGATACACTCTTTTGGGTGCATCAAGTTTTTGGCGCCGTTGCCGGGGATTGTTTTCTTTAGTTTATTTGTTACTTGGTTTATTCTTATTTTCAGTTCTAATTAGTTCTATTTTCTTGTACATACAAGTTTTTCTTATCAAATTTTGAAAAAAAAAAAAAAAACGATGGAATTGAGCAATCTAACACTTGAAGAGTTGGTGGCATACATGAACATGGAAAATCAACAAGCCAATCTCACCTACCCAGTTCAACAATTGGCCATGGGAGGATGTCAAGGCCATCAAGTGTTCCAAGACCAACAGTATGATCATTACTCAAACACTTACCCTGAGGGATGGTGGGATCATACTAATTATGGCTACTCAGAAAATTACCAAGAAGTAGATCCTTATGCCAATTACACTCATCCATCTAGCTTCAATCAATCATGGTCTCAAGAACCAGATCTTCTTCAACCACCACATATGACTCAAAACTCAGGTACTTCTTTAGAAGATCTTGTCGATTCTCTTGTTACTAATACTTTGCAATTTCAACAGGAAACAAGGGCAAGCATCCAGAGTTTGGAAAAGCAAATGAGCCAATTGGCTAGTAGTATGGTGGTATGGGTAGTACAAAGATCTGAAGAACTCTCTGCCCAAACAATGATTAACCCAAAGGAGAATACTACTATTGTGACCTTGAGGAATGAGGAACAAGATGAGGATGAGACAGAATTAGAGATGGATTCTATTCTTGAGGATAATGAAGCCACAAATACAAATAAGAGTATTTCGGCACCTGAGGTAACGTTTAAAGTTCCACTTTTTACTAATGTTTCTTCTCCACCTTTTCCTAGTAGATTTGCAAAGTTCAAGGAGGAAGAACATGAACAACACATGCCGGAAACCTTAAACAACTTGTTTGTGGATGCCATTCAACAAGTATCAAAATATGCTTTATTTCTCGATGAGATATGCACCACCAAGGATGATGGAATAATACTTGTAATGGAGAATGCATCCACTGTTGTGCAAAGAAAGCTTCCTCTCAAACGCATAAATTTGGGAAATTTCATGTATGAGCCTAACAAGCCTAAAAAGCCAAGAAGGGGTGTTGGTTAGACTCAAAACACTAACTCAAGTGTTAATTGGGAAGGCAGCCCAATTAAAGATGAAATTGCCAACCTTCCATATTCAGATTTGCTTTCTCTTTCTTTTTCTTTTTCTTTTATTATTTTTATTTTTATTGTTTTTATTTTTATTTCTTATGTTTCTTTGTTAATTGTGTTTACTGTTTTTAAGTTCATTTAGGCTGCATAAGTTTCTTTTGTTTAATAGTTCTTTTCTCTTACATATAATTCTTGCATTGGGGGATAATAGCATTACATTAATGACAATGTAAGAATTATGTGTGGGGGGAAGAATTTAGGATTTTATTTTTGAGTTTTTTTATGTTGTTTTTCTTTCTGATCCTTGTTTTGAAAATAACTAGATGTAAATATAATTTTTTTAACCCCGGTTAAATGGCGGATAACGGTACTCCGTGATTATTTAAGTCGGTTCCATCAGCTACCCACAAAACTGATATTGTATATAAATTTCTCTTTCAATTTCTCTTTTATTTTATTTTTTTCAGGATGGATGATATTCTCACAAGATTGCAGAAACGATTTCCTCCTTTTCCTCGAAATATTTTACTGAAGCTTTACCAAGTTCGATTTGAAAGATTAAGAATGCTTATGCACAAAGGGATTCCTGCAGACATACGTTGGATAATTGAAGCCAAGGTACGTGAAGATGAATATCTTCCTGTTTTGCATTTACCAGGTACAGGTAGAAGCACTTTTGCAAAGAAGCGACGAGCAAAGCGCATGAGTTAAAATTGCCACAAATGTGCACGATGGACGTGTAACGGTAAATGTCGTTCTATTGGGATTCCGTCCTCTAATCGAGATGATAAAATTGAATTCATTAAGGATGGACTGAGTAAGGAGAATTTGGGTAATATCCAACTTTCTCTTGAGACGCATCCTAGTGGAGACGTACAAAGAGAAATTCTTGATTTATGGCCGCAATTCCAAAGGGAATGGCAACATCTTGGGAATCTGATGTTAAAAGACCCTGTTTGCCAGCTTGTAAGAAAACTGGATGGGAAGCATATCCTCGACTCATAGAAGGCGTTTAAGCCGCTTCTGGACGTAAAACCAGAGGAAGATGTGAGCCACAATCACAACTACAATAAATAACTTCTCAGCTTTTGGTTTGATTTGCAATAACTTTATTTTGGTTTAATTTACGTGTTGTTCGATTTGTGTAATTATTCTCATTTTTTTATTTGTCTTTTACGGTTGATTTTTCTTCTCTTTTTGATTTTCTTCCTGAAATCACGCAAAAATCTTTTGTTAGGTTAACATTTTCTTCTGACAGGTCAAATACACTTTCGGCGACATTATTACTCTTGACTTTTACGGTCGATTTTTCTTCTCTTTTTGATTTTCTTCCTGAAATCACGCAAAAATCTTTTGTTAGGTTAACATTTTCTTCTGACAGGTCGGATACACTTTCGGCGACATTATTACTCTTGTCTGATTCACTACTCAGTCCTCTATATATTACACCATGTACTCATTCTCTTTCAGGCACTCGAAAAAAAAAAAATGGAAAGTACTTCGTCCCAACGCATTAAAAAAATTTGTGTCTTTGGAGGTGCTTATCCAGGGAAAAATAACATATTCGCTGATGAAGCCATAAGAGTTGGAGTAATACTTGCCCAACAAAAGATCCAGTTGATTTATGGAGGCGGTAGTACGGGTTTAATGGGAGCAGTCGCTACAGCAGCACACGCCGGAGGAAGTCCAGTTCTAGGAATCGTGCCAAAACTATTCACAAGTTTTTGTGGACCTACCGTGGGTAAGGAAATACAAGTCTGGAGTATCCCTAAACGGATAACAATCATGTACCATTCTGCCGATGCATTCATTGCTTTACCAGGAGGTCTGGGTACATTGGAAGAAATAGCTTGCGTGGCTTCTTGGTCATCTTTGGTCACAAATAAGAAACCCATTGGTTTGCTTAATATTAATGGTTATTTTAGTAATTTGCTTTCATATTTAGATAATGCTGTGGATAATGGATTCATGTTTTCAGAGGCAAGGAGAACCATAATTTCTGCTACAACCATTGAAGATTTACTCAAAAAGCTCCAAGCTTATGAGTATTTATCTGCTACGGTTGTTTCGCAAACGCTCGGAAAAAGAAAAAGAGATATGGACGAGCAAGGAGTGGATTGCACTTTGTCTTTGTGACATTATCTAACATTTTGTTTGTTGTGTCTCAGTTATAATAAGTGGTTAGCAACCTCTGCAGGTAATATCTCCTAAATCCTACCTTTAAAATTTGACATTGGGGACAATGTCATATTTTAGTATGGGGTAAGGGACATATTTTGCTAATTTAAAAAAAAAAAAATTGTGTCGTTTTAAGCCATTTAGAAGTATTCATTCTGAACAAGGTCTGAGTAAGGGAGACTTGAGACATACCTTGTCAGTTTGATTTCTTCTTTTCAAAAAAAAAAAAAAAAAAAAAAAAAAAGTTTGTTGTGTTTTAAGCAATTTAGAAGTATTCATTCTGAACAAGGTCTGAGTAAGGGAGACTTGAGACATACCTTGTCAGTTTGATTTTAATCTTTTTATGTTTACTTGTTAATTTTTCTTTAGTATTTTAGGATTATTTAGGTTGCATGAGTTTGTTTTGTTTTGTTTTGAGTCTAGTTGTTCCTATTCTTATGTTATTAGTTCTTTTCTCTTCATGATTCTTTCATTTGGGTTAATAGACTTACATTGAGAACAATGTAAGAATTAAGTGTGGGGGGAATGATTTAGGATTTCTTTTATTTTCGTCTACTATTTTTTTTTTATGAGTCTTTATTATTATTATTTTTAGTGTGTTTTAGTTCCTTTTTAATACAATGATGAGATATGAATTGCATAGGTCTAAACTGGTTACTAGTGAGAAGATTTTCATGAGAATTAAGCTTGATACTAATTTTTATGAGCCAATGTTAATATGATATGTTGATTGAGAAAGAAGCATGTTTAGACTTAAAACTGACTTGTATAATCATAATTGTGAGTTTTTGAGCCTAAAATGATTGATGCATTATACAAATCAATCTAATTTCTTTCTTGAGTGCTCTTATGATTACATGATTCTCTAGAACTTGCTTTAAACCGTTTGAGACTATATTGATACATGTGACAACATGAATATGATAGAGGCATTAGGATTATAACCAGAGCCAAACAACCATCCCTTATTGATGTTCCAAGAGAACACACCCTTAGTGAACCAGTTTGAGCCTACATTGAATAAGCTATCTCTTTGGTAACCATAACTTGTCCCTAACCTAAATATACTTATATCTTTACCTTTGTTCCAAAGATGAATTAGCATGATTTGAGACCAGTTGCAAAGACAAGGGATATTTTTTTGGTTAGAAACAAGAAATAAGTGTGGGGGGAAAAGAAAAGAAAAGTCAAGAGAAAAAGAAATGGAATACTGGAAAATACATTCCTATGTAAAAAAAATATATATATGAATCATCTCTTGAATTTGTGGAAAAAGAAAAAGATGTTACAAAGTTGTTTAGAATGAAGAAAAGGCCCAACATGAATATCCGGCCTAGGTGACTATGTACTTGTAAAGAGTTTTGAGAAGTTTCTTTGTATAATTTTTTTATGTCTCTAAACTTTATGAACTCTTTGGAACCTTTGTGATATCTTTATCCTTTTGTTCTTCAACCACATTACAAACCCCTTGGCCCCATTACAACCTTGATTAAAGACCTCTTGATTTATGAAGTTGCATGATCTTTTAGTGGAGAATAGGTGGACAAGCAAGCATATGGTAGAAGTGTTTTCATGAGATTGATTGAGTGTAAACACTTTACCACTACTTTAAAGAGTGAAAAATCAAGAGAGTATCCCATGTGAGAAGTTGAGATTAAGTTTGAATATGCATTATTTTGATTGAAATATGTTATGTTAATATTGGCTTAACTCAAACTATTTACATTCAAGCAAGATTTTTTGTGAATTTCTTTAAGCTATTGATTAGTTTTTAAGACTTGTCCAATGATTATTTCAAATTTATATTGGAAGGATTAGTTATAATTATTATTTTTAGTTTTTCTTATGTTTTCAATGTTTGTGGGTATCGTCCTAGTAAACCCTCACGAGACTAAACTCGTCCACTAGGGACACCTAGGGGTTTAAAGGCTTGTGTCACATGCTAAGTGCCACCGTGATTTCCTACGAAAATGGATTAGATTAGATTTTCTTATTTTATTTTTATTGAGTCGTTGCTAGGGACTAGCAACAATATAAGTGTGGGGGTGTGATAACTCGTATAATTATATAGTTTTTAGTTATGTTTTATTATTGTTTTGTGTCAAATACGAGTTATTATTGTTTAGTCTAATTGTGTTTATGATCTTTTATATTTTTATGTAATTTGGTGTTTTTCACAAGTTTCTTTGAGTGATTTCAGATTACTAGAATTAAGGGCAAATCCAGTTCAGTTCCAGTTCCGACACCTTTTGCCATATCAGCTATATCTGGAGTTTCACTGAAGCAATAAGGCTGACATTTTAACCGTGCAAAGTTAAGAGGCATATCTATCTTTTTCATGTTTTACACTTCTTGAAACGGAGTCGTGTTCCCTAGCGAAATCAACCATCAAGTTGGCTGATGTGCAATGACGTCTGTCCTGAGCAGTTTTTGCATTTTGACCATATCGTCCGATCCACATCAGCAAATGAGATGATTCCAACGGCTACGGATCACTAACCTATAGGGGAACATTTGGCTAGAAGACCATGTGATCAGATCAAGCCTCCAATATTGAAGAAATCGACCATCAAGTTGGCTGATGTGCAATGACGTCTGTGCTGACCTGTTTTCGTATTTTGCCCATATCTGCTTCTCCACATCAGTACATGAGCTGATTCCAACGGCTATGGATTATTATCTCACAGGGGAACATTTTTCTAGAAGACCATGTGATCAGATCAGGCCTCCAAGATTGACAAAATCGACCATCAAGTTGGCTGATCAAAATTGTCATACAATATGACGAAAATTGTTAGAAAAATACACCCACCTATTATACCTACCTTTGAAATTTGTAAAGCTTGTCTCTTGTCATTTAGCCCTCCAAAATGTGTATAAATAGAGGGCCTTGGATGATTGTAGAGGATCATATTGTACATAGGTAGGATATTAGCCATTTTAATAAAATTCTCTAAGTTTTCTTCTTCTTTCTTTTCTCTAGTTTTCTTTCTTTTCTCTAGTTTTCTTTTTCTTTAGAGAGAGCAAGAGGTTGGATAATTAATATTGTTCCTCTTCTTCTTTCTTTCTTTTATTTTCTTCTTAGATTTTCTTTAATTTTATGTTTATGTTTACAATGCCTATGCTAGGCTAAACTTCTATTTGGTTAAGGGTGATTTCAAAGCCCTAGACATGTTTTGTGATTGATTTTCAGATTCTATCTATCATTAATTTTCTATCAAAGTTGCTTATGTTCTTCTACAAGAATTGTTCATGATGTTGTCTTGATTTATTTAGGTGTACAACTAGATAGATCTTGATAATTATCTATTGCTAGTCTAGGAGTCTTGATCCGTGTAATTGTCTTGATTTCCTATTCATAAGTGGCAATTTGTGATTAATGATTATGGTCAAGTTTTCAATAATTGCAAAGTGGAACATAACCTAAGTTGAACAATCCGAGCTTATGTGTTTGTTGCTTAGATCAACCTATCTTTCTCATCATAAAGCTGCCATTAAATTGAATTTAGAGAGTTTATTCTAGGTTGTTTAATGGTTAGAGATTAAATAGAGAGCTTGTTCTATTTAACAACAAACTAAGGAAAGATTGGGATAACAGAGCTTGTTGTTATCTACGGTTGTTAACTTTGATAGTTGGTTGATATTGATAGATCTGAAATTGATTCTTAATGATGTCTAGTGGTGGAGAATGAAACCTTAACCATATTTTTCATATTTGATTCTTCTTACTTACTTGTTTTCTTACTTTTCTAGTTTGCTTATTTTTAAAAGTATATTTATTTTTATTGGCTGGTTATACCGCCTAATTTGTATATTAACTTTGTTTTATTTTTATTGGCTGGTTATACCGCCTAATTTAGTATATATATTTTTATTGGCTGGTTATACCGCCTAATTTAGTATATATATTTTTATTGGCTGGTTATACCGCCTAATTTAGTATATATATTTTTATTGGCTGGTTATACCGCCTTGCATCTTATTCTTATTATTTACTTTAGTTTAAATCTGGCTTCAAAAACCCCTTTTCTTTTATTGTTTTCTTTGAACGTAAGTTATAAACTAATAACTCATAGATTAAAACCCAATCCCTGAGGACTCGACCCTTGCTAATCATTATACTTACAATTGATCTTTTTAGTGCAAGGTTAAATAAGATACACTCTTTTGGGTGCATCAGTATTGAAAGAGGATTAGATTAGGTTTTATTACTTTGTCTCTATTTGATTTTTCTTGAGGACTAGCAAAAGATTAAGTGTGGGGGAGTTTGATAAGTGCTTAATTTCATGCATTTTCCTATTGAATTTCCTTATACTTTGTGTTTTGATTCTTAAGTTCCTTGACATTTTACTAGGTTCTTATGCTTTGTAGGTATTTTGGAAGAGATGAAGTCAAAACATGTCAACTAGGATATTAAAGAGCTTACAAAATTACAATCACAAGATGGAAAAAGACTTGGGAGTAAAAAAGATCAAATTCTTGGTTCAAAGCAAAAAGACAAATTTGACCTCCGAAGCTTGTTGCTAAGAAAACATGATGTTAGACTATTTATTTGAAGAAACTTCGTCTTGAGTTTTGAAGATCACTTGATTACCTTTCCAACGGTTGGTCATAGGCCTAAATCGGATAAGCAATGGTCATCCAAATCGGCAATGGAATATCTCCTTAAACAACCCAAGTGGCAGAAAAAACCCTAGCCGCAAATCACATTTTTTTCTTAATACCCTAGCTGACATTTATGTTTATCCTTGTCAAAGAAGAATTAGTGGCCATCAACTTGCATTAATTGCATTAATTGCAAGTATCTTTCCTTAAAGCTAATCCTAGTCAAAGTAGGAGAATTAAAGCAGCCAAGACTTTCCTTCCATACACTTACTTTGGCTGCAAGTTTGTAATCTCTCTTCATTAAAGAGTGCTTTGACTAAAACTTTCCTACTTTATTCAAACTTGGCCGCCAAGGCTTATATCTTTCCTCAAAACACAAAAGTCAGCCACTTTTCATTTAACTTTAGCCGTAAGTCAACATTTATTGAAGGGAGTTCACTTGTTTGATGCCCTAGGTATTGCCTATAAATATAGATCAAGGGGGCAAACGAAATTTACACTTCTCCAAGTATCAAAATTCTGATTTCTTCTTTGTTTTAGAGTTTTTGAGAGAACAAGAGGCTGGATAATTAAAATTCTTCTTCTTCTTTCTTTCTTTTATTTTCTTCTTATATTCTCTTTAATTTTATGTTTATGTTTACAATGCCTATGCTAGGCTAAACTTTTATTTGGTTAAGGGTGATTTCAAAGCCCTAGACAGGTTATGTAATTAATATTCAGAATCTATCTATCATTGTTTTCTATCAAAGTTGTTTATGTTCTTCTATTAAAATTGTTCATGATGATGTTTTGATTTGTTTAGGTGGCCAACTAGATAAATCCTGATAATTGTCTAATGCTAGTTTAGGAGTCTTGATTCGTGTATTTGTCTTAATTTTCTATTCATAAGTAGCAATTTGTGATTAATAATTATGGTCAAGTTTTCAATAATTGCAAAGTGGAACATAACCTAAGTTGAACAATCCGAGCTTATGTGTTTGTTGCTTAGATGAACCTATCTTTCTCATCATAAAGCTGCTATTAAATTGAACTTAGAGAGCTTATTCTAGGTTGTTTGATAGTTAGAGATTAAATAGAGAGCTTTTTCTATTATACGACGAACTAAGAAAAAATTGGGGTAATAGAACTTGTTGTTAGCTACGGTTGTTAACTTTGATAGTTAATTGATGTTGATAGATATGAAATTGATTCTTAATGATGTCTAGTGGTGGAGAATGAATCTTTAGCCATATTTCTCATATTTGATTATTCTTAATTACTTGTTTTCTCATTCTTATAAACTTTAGTTTAAATCTGACCTCGAAATCGCCTTTACTTTTGTTTACTTGTTATTAAGTGATAAACTATTAACTTATAAACTAGAACCCAATCCCTGAGGATTCGACCCTTGCTAGTCACTATACTCTACAATTGATTCTTTTTAAGTGCAAGGTTAAATAAGATACACTCTTTTGGGTGCATCGTTTCATTAAGAATCCTGATGAACCATGTGTTTACAAGAAGGTAAACGGACATGCAATTGTGTTCCTAGTGCTATATGTCGATGACATATTGCTCATAGGAAATGATGTACCTATGCTTCAGACCACCAAAGTCTGGCTGTCCAAACAGTTCTCCATGAAGGATTTGGGAGAAGCAGCGTATATTCTGGGAATGAAGATCTATAGAGATAGATCGAAAAGGCTGCTTGGATTATCCCAATCCATTTACATAGACAAGGTGCTAAAGAGATTTAGCATAGATATCTCCAAAAGAGGTAACTTGCCTATGGTACACAAACATATTGTACACGAAACTCTAGTCAAAGTTTGATGACTCTCTTGGCATTTGGGTGGTCATGATGCGTTGCTAGATGCCGCTCATGATCAATAAATATAAAGAAGGAATTCTTAATTGAATTTATTATATTTATTGCCAACATGTTAAGGGCCTAATGGGTCACACACAAAAGGTGATTATTGAAATTAAAATGAGACTGGGCCAGATTAAATATTCATTAAGTGTTGTGGGCTTATTGTGAATATTTAATAATATATGTGTAAGGGCTTTAGTGCAATAAGTCCAAGAGTTGGCATACACTAAACCTGATAATATATATATATATATATGCCTTATGTTGTTGCCACCTCCCCTTAAGAAAGAAAAACCCTGGTAGCCGTATTCTCTCACCTCTTTGTGAGAATCGGCGCATAGAGAAAAGAGGAGGAGAAATCATTTTTCTTCTGGCCTGTTTCTTTTCTACTAACTAGAGTAAGAAGAGGAAGGTTTCTCACAACCTAGACCACTAGCATCGTCTTGGCAAAACATAATCTCAACCTTGTGTAGGCTTTCAGATTAGTTGTGTAATGGGTTACCGTTAGAGGTTGGACAATTGGACGACTTTGGTCTTCGACAAGCTAGCATTGTGTACAAGAGCAAGAACATTTAGAATCTATGATGTGGTTTCGATAATCTCCATTACAGAGGTATGAGAATTTTTGATTGTTATCTGTTCTTGACAGCTTTATCGTTTTGAAATCGTAGTGCGTTGTATAATGAACTTGTTGATTAAATTATACATTATCTCTGTTTGTGCATGACCCGAATCCCAACAGTCCGCTGCTCCATATCATCTATATTAAATTGCGTATTGAGAGAATACCTTGCAACAAGAGACTCACCTACCACAGGATCTTGTAGATTTCTATTCACTATCTCTTGTTAACCCATCCTATCTCTCATCTCCTCCAACACCAATTTTAAGCATTCAGATTCTTGTTGCATAGCATGCAACATAGAGGATGAGCTGTCCACATTCTTCTTAGGTGTTGAGTCACTCTTGATACCAACTGATGTGAACCTTAGGGGTTAAACCCTTTGAACCCACTAACAATTTAGGATACCTAACCCAGAAAAGCCAAGATTTAAGCAATGAAAACTTAAACCCAGTGAAATCCTGTTTCAAAGAACCTAGATAAGCTAAGCTAGCTAGACTCCAAGAATGCTTGTTTCAAGAACCTAAGATTGATAGGAAGAACGCCACAAAGAAAGGATTTCTTTGATAAGTTCACTAGTTCTATGAAGAACTAAAAAGAGAAAACTCTCACTGAATAAAATCAGACTTAATTGATCAAAAGATAATTGAAGTAGGCGGCTAAGACATATATTTATAGCCTCCCTACAATAACCCTAATCTACTAAGCAATAATATGTAAAATATGGGCTGAACATGCTCAAGACCAAGCCTAAATAATTAAAAGATGTCCATGTTACATAATATGGGCCTAAATGCCTAAGTAATTATAAGAAGTAAAATAAGCCCTCTCTTAGGTGCCACATCATTAAATGAATTGGTCCCCTCAATTGCCATGTCAATTAATGAATGAAAGAATAGGCCCACTTCTTTAAACATGATACTGCCACTTGTAAGCCATTTAATGTGCCACCTTGTGTTCTTGAATCACATGGACCAAACTTGGATGCAAGCCCATCATATATGTTGAAGCCTTTCTTGAATAACTTGCAACATGGCCCAAGTGAATTCCACCCATTCTTGCCATGTTTTCTAGATCTTCTTGGAACTTGGCTCATATAGAAACTAACATGGGATTGGGCCATCTTCGACCCTATCAAAGGTGATCTGGAGCTTCAAGGTGCAAAACGATGAAAAACGGTGCATTCCAATGAGCAGGCAGATTCGACCTCCGGAGCTTGTTTCAAAAAACACTTGATCTTAAAAACTTCATTTAAGAAAAATCCCTTATTTACTTTTGAAGCTGACTTCCATACCTTTCCAACGGTGTAAGGCTTGTCAAAATCGGATAAGATTTTCCTAGTCAAAATAGCTGACGAAGTACAAGGAGATGGCAAGAACCAATTCGGACAAACGGAGGTGAAACACCACGAAGGCAGAATAGGTGGCGCCGCGGCGCCAACGGTGAACAGTAAACTCACAAAAAACGTAAAAAAAATCCTTTACTTACCTGTTTGCTTGTGCGCGAAGTTTCGAACTCCAAGAGGCCTTGGACACTTTAAATAGGACTCTTTTAGGTCAGAATAAAGGGGATTGGATACTTAGAAACCTAATTCTCTCTCAAGAACATAGTAGCCACCAACTTCTCTCAAGAAGATTTAAAGATTGAAGACTCAAGAGCTGACAACTCTTAGTTCTACTTTTCTCTTCTTTATTTTTCTTGTGTAAGATGGTTGTTAAACTATTTGAATATTTGTTTTCATTAATTATCATGAACTAATTTTCTTTTAATAGGATTTCAATAGAACTAAACACATAGTTTGAATTTATTTTCTCTCTCTAGCTTGATTCAATGTTTTGTTGAGTTTTTTGTTCAATCTTGTTCTTAATGATTCTAATTGCTTGATCACCAATTAGATTGATTTGTTAACCTAAATACAACTAGACATAAGGAGTTTAGTGTTAGACATGGATTGAATGACACATGTTTCATATTCATTTATTAGGATGAATTGATCTATAGGTAGGGTAGAAATATACTTACTTGTCATGTGTAACCATTGTTAGAGCCTAAGCTTAATGAGTGAAAGGCTTGAAAAAAAAAAGAAAAAAACTTGCCCTAAACTAAGTCTCGTCAACGGCTGACTTATTCTTTAATTTAATTATCATAGACATATAGTTAATTGGTTAGGAGGAATATTTTTATAAGACCATTGACGGATGCTTATAAATAGATTTAGAACTCTAGGTTAAGAACTTAGGTTCATTAATCAAGGGAAGAGGTAGAGAAAGATTCAAGCGAAGTGTTGAGGGAAGTTGTAATCCTAGGCTTTCATAATTAATTGAATTCAACCTTTTTAATTTACTTATTTCTAATATTAGTTTATTTTAATTTAGTTTTAGATTATCATCTTTAATTAGTTGTTTAGATAAGATTAAGTTGTGTTAATTTTAGTACTTGACAAATTTAATAACAATTCCTCGTGGGTTCGACTCTTTATTTTTCATTATATTACTTGTTACGATACGTGCACTTGTGTGGTGAAAATCGACAATAAGTTTTTGACGCCATTGCCGGGAAATTATTTACTATTTTTGTTAATATTAATACCAAGCAACCTTGGTCTTAATTTAAACTTTCTTTTTCTTTCTTATTTTCAGGTACGATGGCTGAAGCTAATGAAACAAAGACTTTGCCAGAGTATGGGGTTTCTCTCATGCAAGACATTCAAACTAACATTCAGAGTCCTGCCATCTAGGCCAATACGTTCGAGATAAAACCGGCCATCCTTCAGATGGTCAATACATCAGTTTAGTTCAGCGGCTTGCCGAATGATGATCCTAATGCTCACATCGTAAGTTTCATAGAAGTTTGCGATCTTTTCAAACATAATGGTGTTACTGATGATGCCATTAGATTGAAACTCTTCCCTTTCTCACTTCGAGATAAGGCCAAGAGTTGGTTGAATTCTCTTCCTACTGGCTCCATTACCACTTGGGCTGATCTGGCCTAGAAATTTCTTGCCAAATATTTTCCTCCAGCCAAGACAGCTAAGATGCGGAATGATATCACATTTTTTATGCAGTACGACACAAATCATTATATGAAGCTTGGGAAAGGTGCAAAGATTTGCTTCGGCGATGTCCTCATCATGTGATACCTGATTGTTTTCAGGTAAACACCTTCTACAATGGGTTAATGGGTCATACTAGAAGTTCTATAGATGCTGTTGCAGGTGGATCACTCATGGGTAAAGAAATTGATGAGGCTTATAATTTGATTGAGGTCATGGCGTCCAATAATTATCAATGGTCCACTGAGCGAATTTTGCCAAGGAAAATCTAGGTGATTATCAGTTGAATGAGATCAGTGCCTTATTGGCACAGATGGAAGCATTATCCAAGAAAGTTGAAACCTTGAGTATACCAGCAGTCTAAAGCCCGTTTGTATCATGTGAATTATATGGTAAAGGACATACCAGTGATAGTTGCCCAACTAATGCCGAATTAGTTCAATATGTTGGAAACTACAATAGACAACAAAACAATCCTTATTCCAACAATTACAATCCAGGTTGGAGGAATCATTCAAACTTTTCTTGGAATAATAATCAAGGGCCTACTTTCGCCACTAAGCAAACATCCCCTCCTGGGTTTTCTTCACAACAAGCCCGTGCTCTTGTCCTAGAAAAAAAGCCATCTATGGAAGAAATGCTTATGCAATACATGGCATCAAACAATGCCACACTTAGAAGTCTTGAGACACAAATAGGCCAGCTTGCTAATGCAATTAACAACTGTCCCCTGGGAACTCTTCCAAGTGATACTGAAACCAATCCTAAGGGCCATGGGAGAGAGCAATGCAATGCCATTACATTAAGGAATGGGAAAGAGGTAGAAGTGGGTAGCCAAAAGCATAATGAGAGAATTCAAGAGAAGACACCTCGAGGTTACCCACCACCACCATTTCCTCAACGTCTTCAAAGAAAAGTGTCACAATTGCCACCCAAACCTCTTGAAGTGGAAAATTTAGGGGAAAAGAAATTGAAAAAGCACAAGAAGAATAGAAGAAGCCTTCAGTCTATCCACCACCACCCTTTCATCAGCACCTTCAAAAGAATAAGCTTGACAAACAGTTTCAAAAGTTTCTTGAGGTATTCAAAAAGCTCTATATTAATATACCTTTTGCTGAAGCATTAGAAAAAATGCCTAAGTATGTCAAGTTTATGAAACAAATTTTATCTAAGAAGAGGACATTGGATGAGATTGAGACTGTTGCACTTACTGAAGAGTGCAACGCTATCCTTCAAAAGAAACTCCCACCCAAACTCAAAGATCCAGAAAGCTTCGCCATTCCATGCGCTATTGGTGATAAATTTTTTGGTAAAGCTTTATGTGATTTGGGGGTGAGTATCAATTTAATGTCTCTTTCTATCTATCGCAAGCTTGGTTTTGGAGAGATAAAGCCCACTACAGAGATGTTGCAACTTGCTGATAGATCCATCAAACATCCAAGAGGCATGGTTGAGGATGTGCTAGTCAAGGTTGACAAATTCTTCTTTCCTGCTGATTTCATTGTGCTTGACATGGAAGAAGATAGTGAAATAACATAATTATGGGGAGACCATTCTTAGCCACCTGTAGAACTCTCATTGATATGCAAAAATGAGAAATTACCATGAGAGTTTCAGACCAATAGGTAACTTTTAAAGTTTTTAGGCTATGAAGTTTACTAACGAATTTGATGAATGTTTCGCAGTTAAAGTGAAGAACAATGATTCCAAAGAAGCATTCAATGAAAGTTGTTCCACCACACCACTTAAGGCAATTTCATATTCTACTTCCAAGATGCATGGAAGCCACAATTTATTGAATGCAAGGGGCCTCATAAAGCAAAGAAAAAGGGGGGGCAATGGTTCAAGTGGAAGGATGCTGGTTAATGAACAATGAGATAGTCAAGCCGATAACTATAAATCAAGCACTTCTTAGGAGGCAACCCAAGTTCTAAACTTTTTATTTTTCTTTTCTTTTAATTTTTAGAGTATTTTTATTATTATTAATTTCTTTTTACTTGGTTTTCTTTTGTAGTGACTACTCACCCAACTTTGACAAGCATGATAAAGTCTAAGAGGAAAACTAAAGATCTCATGCGTTGCTTTCATCGATAGGGGAGTTTCCTTGTTTTACTCTTTTTATATTTCCAAACATTGAGGACAATGTTTGTTTTAAATATAGGGGTGTGTCTTCAGATTTATTTTAGTTTGTGTGATTGTTTGTCCAGATTTTAGGAGTCTAATTTTTTTTTTTGCTTGAGATACATTGCACTTAGTATGATGGAGTCTTTATCCAATGATGAATTTTAGTTATTGATTTATCTTGATTCTTGGGAAAACATAAGCATGAGAAGAATTTGTGTTAAATTCTTTTGTTAGTTTCATGTTAGGATATGATTTTCAACAATTTGAGCACATTAATCTCTTGCTTAGATTTGCATTGCTTATTTAAAGACCGATTATATTGATGTGAATTGCAATTATGTCTAGAACCTAGAATTTGTTTGATTCTCTCTCAAGGTGAAATCCTAGACAACACTAAGTTGAGGAAGTGATTTAGGCCATCTTTGGATCGTTTGAGCCTTTCAAGCTTACCTTAATATATGAATATCCTTAGTCTACCTCTTTGTGCCTATTGATATATCTCTTTTCTTTGATTGCCACATCTTTTAGCCTAGCTAAATAAAAAAAACCATGATTAACCCTCACTACATAGGCATTTGATGATATTACAGGAAACAATTATGAGCCATGTCGAATTTGGGCAAATAGTGGTGATATGAAAAAAAAAGGTTATGGTTCTTCGAAAATGAAGAATAAAAAAAAAGCTGAATAAATTGGTGAAGCAAAAAGAAAGTGTATTCAAAGAATGAAGTATGTAATTTGAGCAAAAGACTATGGCCCTCAAAATCTTAAAAAAAATGTAAAGTGTCTATGGGTGACATACATCGAAATTTATCTTTATCCTACCTTGACCCTAGCCTTACATTACAAGCTTAATAAAGACCTACTTGATCCTTGATGAAGTGTTAGTCTACATTAGTGGCAAACATATGAAAATCTAGTACTAGTTCGTATTTTGCATTGATATAGATTTATTTAGATTGCATGTGATGATTTGCAAAGAGATTATACACAGACACACTTAAAATCCATTCAAGCATGAAGTTTACGATTGAATTGAATCATAGATTTGGATTATGTTTATGTTATAATTTGAATCAAGATTTTGAGGCAACTTTTGAGGAAAATTAAGAAATCATTGTTTGAGTGCATTTATCTTGAGTGATGTTTTGAGTCAATTTATTTATTTAGTGTGTTTAGTTTTGTTTTGCTTGAGGGCTAGCAAAATATTAAGTTTGGGGGTGTGATAACTCTTGGAAATATAGTTATTTTGCCACCTTTTATGTTTTTGAATCAGCTAAGACCTTGAGGATTTTATTAGGATTTGATTAGTTTTAGATGTTTTTATATTTATTTTATTTATCCATTTTATGTTTAAAATAGTTATTTAGTTCTTATTTATGTGATTTTATAGGTCCAAGGTGATATGGAGCTTCGAGGTGCAAAACAATGAAAAATGGTGCATTCCAATGAGTAGGTAGATTCGGCCTCTGAAGCTTCTTTCAAGAAAACACTTGGTTTTAAGGACTTCATTTAAGAAAACTCCCTTCTTGACTTTTGAAGCTGATTTCCATACCTTTCCAATGGTTGTAAGGCTCGTCATAATCGAACTAGATTTACCTAGTCAAAGCAGCTGATGACGTATGAGAAGACGACAGGAACCAATTCGAACAAATGGAGGAGAAACACCAAGGAGGCAGAATAGGTGGCGTCGCGACACCAACAGTGAATAGTAAACTCTCAGAAAACATAAAAAAGGGTTGTACTTACCTATTTTCTTATGCCCAAAGTTTCGAACTCCAGGAGGTCTTATACACTTTAAATAAGACTCTTTTAGGTCAGAATAAAGGGGATTGGATACCTAGAAACCTAATTCTCTCTCAAGAAGATAGTATCCACCAACTTATCTCAAGAAGATTCGATGATTCGAAGATGGAAGACTCAAGAACTAACAACTCTTAGTTTCTTCTTTTCTCTTCTTTATTTTTCTTGTGTAGTTGATGACGGTTAAACTATTTGAATATTTGTTTTCATTAATTATCATGAATTAATTTTCTTTTACTAGGATTTATTTTAGTTTGTGTGATTGTTTGTCCAATTTTTTAGGAGTTTAATTTTGTTTTGTTTTGCTTGAGATACATTTCACTTAGTATGATGGAGTCTTTATCCAGTGATGAATTTTAGTTATTGATTTATCTTGATTCTTGGGAAAACATAAGCATGAGAAGAATTTGTGTTAAATTCTTTTGTTAGTTTCATGTTAGGATGTGATTTTCAACAATTTGAGCACATTACTCTCTTGCTTAGATTTGCATTGCTTATTTAAAGACTGATTATGTTGATGTGAATTGCAATTCTGTTTAGAACCTAGAATTTGTTTGATTCTCTCTTAAGGCGAAATCCTAGACAACACAAGTTGAGGAAGTGATTTAGGCCATCTTTGGATCGTTTGAGCCTTTCAAGCTTACCTTTATATATGAATATCCTTAGTCTACCTCTTTGTGCCTATTCTTATATCTTTTTTCTTTGATTGCCACATCTTTTAGCCTAGCAAAATAAGAAAAACAATGATTCACCCTCACTACATAGGCATGTGATGATATTACAGGAAACAATTATGAGCCATGTCGTATTTGGATGAAATAATGATGATATATATAAAAATAAAAAAAGTTTATGGTTCTTCGAAACGAAGAATAGAAAGAAAAAAAGGTGAATAAATTGGTGAAGCAAAAAGGAAGTGTATTCAAAGAATGAAGTATGTAATTTGAGGAAAAGACTAGGGCTCTCAAAAATCCTGAAAAAAATGTTCAAATTCGATTCGATCATTATCGAGCCGAGTTCGAGCAGCTCAAGCTATCGGTCGAGTCGAGTTCGAGTATCTTGATACCCGATTCGAGTAGCTTATGAGCCTAATCGAGCTTTTTTATTTATAATATATATTTTTTATATTTATATTTTTAATTTACTATTTTACCCTATGTCTCTATATATATACTTAAAACCCCTAAAACCTATTTTTTTACTTCTCTCCCTCTCATATGTGCCTCCTCTTTTTCTTCGTTCCACTCTCACCTTCTCCCACTCCCATCCAAGCATCCGGCCTCCTTCATTTTCTCCCAAAATCAAATCCCTCTTGCCTCCTGCTCCGGTCTCCATCTTGTGTCTCCACCTACCACACCTATAGGGCATGTATTTGGTTCCTTTTGCCCAACTAGATTTGTTTCATTTTATGATTTTTCTTTTTGTTGTTGTAATTGATGGTTGCTGCTAGTGCCTTGTGTGTTTTGTATTGTGTGTACAGAGTGTTGAGTGGGTTGTGAGTGTGGATCTTGGCCGAATGGTGAGGGGTGTACACTACACTAGGCAGAGAGGTTGGAGGCTTTTTTTTTTGTTCTTGCCGCCTTAAATTCTAATTAATATCATATTTTTCCTTCCCGTCAATTTATTTTGATCTTTTGGTCAAATTAGCTACAATATTTAGCATTAATTAATTTTTACAATTTTTATTTTATATTTTCACTTTCAATAATGAACAAAAATAGTACATGATTAAGCTTTTTATTTTGTGTTTAAAAAATTTTGAATTTAGTTATTGTGTAAGATTTTTTTTTTAATCTTTATATCATCTTGAAATTTTTTATTATTTATTAAATTTAATTAATATTAAAAAATTATATATGAAAAAGCTTAATTCGAGCTTGAACACGAGCTCGAGTAAACGAGCCTAACTGAGTTGAGCTCGAATAGTTCGATTTTCTCTCGAGTCGAGCTCGAGCTTAAAATATGATACTCGATCGAGCTCGAGTCGAGTTTCGAGCCACGAGTTTCGAATCGAGCTCAAGCTTCTCACTATTCGAGCTCGGCTCAGCTCAATTACAACCCTAGTAAAGACCTACTTGATATTTGATGAAGTGTTAGTCTACATTAGTGGAGAGAGAGATGAAAAGCAAACATATGAGAATCTAGTACTAGTTCGTATTTTGCATTGATATAAACTTATTTAGATTGCATGTGATGATTTGCAAAGAGATTATACACACACACACACTGAAAACCCATAACCCAATGCAAGAAGTAACAGGATAAAAGACCTGATTGGAACCCTAGGCTCTGATACCAACTGATGTGAACCCGTGGGGTTAAACCCTTTGAACCCACTAACAAATTAAAATACCCTAACCCCAAGAAAGCCAAGTTCAGGCAATGGAACTTAAACCCGTAGAAATCTTGGATCAAAGAACCTAGATTAGCTAAGCTAACTAAACCCCAAGAACACTTGTTTCTAGAACCAAAGTTTGATAGGAAGAACGCCATAAAGAAAGGAATTCTTTGATAAGATCGCTAGTTCTGTCAAGAACTAAAAAAGAGTGAAACACTCACTTTGAGTAAATTCAAACTCACTAAATTTAGAATTGTAAAATGAATAGGCGGTTAGAACATGAATTTATAGCCTCTCTATTAACCTAACCCTAATTTCTAGTTACATGATGAATTTCGCTAAGACAACCTCTTCCTTTGGAATACCTATAATCGGCTAGACCTAAAACAATAAGAAAGAATACTTTAATTTGGGCTGAACAAGCTCAAACTCAATCCTAATAAATTAAAATATGTCCACCTAGTTTAATGAAGATAGACCCCACAAGCCTAATGGACAATATACATAAATCTGGCCCAAAAGCCTAAGTAATTATAAGACCCAACTAAAGTTTCTAATTTAGGCGCCACATCATTAATGAATTGATCCCCACTACATATAAAATAATGAACTAAAAATAGGCCCACTAATTCATTAATATTGCCGCCCCCTTAAATTCCTCTATGGCCCATCATGTGAAGCTTGGATCACATGGACCAATTCTTGGTCTTCCTCATTCAAGCAGCTCAACTTGAATGGCTTGACATTGCTTAAAAGATTTGTAGATTCTTCCCAAGTCCTTTTCACAAATCCTTGCATAGCTTTCTTGAGTTTTTTGGATCTTGACCTTGTAATAAGCCTAATTGGAACATGCAATAGATCTTGAAGTCGAATACCAGCTTGGTTCTCATTAGGTTGTGTCCTTTAACCCTTTCATGAAGCAACCCTTGAAGGCTATAAATAGGAGATGGATTCGGCCAAGACATACACACCAATAATCAGGCAATTGTGAAAGACACAATTAAGAGGCTGATGTGAACCCTAGGGGTTAAACCCTTTGTGTAGACACCTAATTTTGTCCGGACCACGAAAACAGGTATATATTCTTCCTAAATTGATGTTTCAGAATGTAAAAATACTTTTTTTTCATCCTGCAGGTGGTACTCCGAGACTTAGTTTAAAAGGGTGAGCATAAAAAGTCAAACTCAAAAAAAGTCAACCCCGGAAAAAGTCAACCCCCACAAAAGTCAACCTGGAAAAGTTAACTACTAAAAAAGTCAACCCACTTTCAAAATCACGATTTGAAGTTCAACGGAAAAATGGCGAAATAATTTTGATAATCCAAGGTCTACATCGAAAGATATGGAGTTCGAAAGTTGGTTTATGGAGATTTAGTAGAAAGAAAACCCTAATCTGGGAAATTTGTGAAAAAGTGCTTAAACGATCGAATTGGTCGAAATTGAAGGTTCCAAAGGAAAGATAAGCACTGACTACGGGTAATGGAGAAGTCACTGGAAATAAAAATTGAAAGAACAGTCAATCCGGGAGAAAACCAAGAATTAGGGTTTTTAGTGGATTTCGATGAAATCGGGCAGAATTATAGAAATGGTCTGACTTGGTAAGACCAAAGCCCCAATGGATGAGGAATGATTAAAAAGGGATAGCCCAAGGCTCATCTTGAAGAAAATCTGAAAATCGAACTTGTTTTGAGCAAAACCGGGTTTCAGAGGCAAAAGGGCAAAATTGGAAAATTTGGGAAAAAAAGCAAATGGACTCCGAAAATTCTGAAAATTTGAAAATCTTATTCTTAAATCATTTGAAAGAGATTGGCGAAATAAAATCTTGATTCGGAGTTTGTTTGCAAAATGGCCAAAACCCGGGCTTCTTACGTAGTAATTCAAGAAGGAAAATCTCGAACAAATAGCAAATGAGCCCCAAATCTTCTGAAAATTTAAAAATCTCATTTTTTAATTATTTGGAAGAGATTGGCGAAAGAAAAACTTAATTCGGAGTTCATTTGCAAAATGGCCAAATCCTGAGCCTCCTATGCAATAATTCAAGAAGATAAATCTCGGAAAAATAGCAAATAGACTCCAAAAATTTTGAAAATTTGCAAATATCATTTTTAAATTATTTGGAAGAGATTGGCAAAAGAAAATCTTGACTCAGAGTTCGTTTGCAAAATTTCCAAATCCCGAGCCCCTATGTAGTAATTCAAGTAGAAAAATCCCAAAAAAATCCCAAATGAGTTCCAAAAGTTATGAAAACTTCCAGATCACGCTTTCAAATTATTTGGAAGAGATTGGTGAAGAAAAATCTTGATTTGGAGCTCGTTTAAAAAATGGTAAAATGTGGTGGCATAAAAGGGCTTTTTTGGAAGAAAAAATCCAAATAAATAGCAAACGGACTCGGAAAATTTTGAAAACATTCCAGAATTCAATATTTTATTATTTTGAAAGTATTAAAAAAATAAAATTTGAGTTTGGAGTCCGTTTGACATTTATTTGCATCCGGAGGGCAAAACGATCATTTCACCCAAGCAACCGAAAAAGGGCTTCTTTTGGCCTTTCAAAAAATCAAACTTGGGCTGGAAAAGAGAAGTGCTGGCCTGCCAAGGCCCAAAGGAAGGAGGAAGCTTCTGATTTTTCAATCAAATGGCCAAGAATTAAGAGTTAGTTATAGATTCTTTTTGATCAAGCCATTGTGACTAAGCCACATAGGCCAAGGGAGAGTGTCAAATTATTCTTGAATAGCTATAATTATGGACAGATGATATGCTAATCTAAGGGTGATAATTTCATGATTTTTCACCTTGAATCACTAGCCCTTGGATGGAAGTTGATGGGAATCAAAATGACAACATTCTAGGGGAGGAGAGAGGTAAAATTCTGCCAGCATTAAGGGGAGGTGCAGATTTTCATTTTTAGACTTTCATTTTTGCTGATTTCTCTTAGTTTTTCTTAGTTTTTATCTCCTTGGTTGAAAGCAAAAAGAAAAAGTTTAGAAAAGAAAGGAAAGTTTGAAGAGATAAAGCTTGAAATATAGCTTCTTGAGGTTGCTCTTGAGCACCAACTCTTGCATTTTCCTGATTTTCCATTCTTGTTTTTGCTATTTTTATTACTATTTGGTGAGTTTCCTTTTTAAATAAATGTTTTTTTTATTGTTTTTTTAAGTTCTTTCTTCATCTCTTTCTTAAATATTTTTTACAATTTTTTTTTACATTTTTCTCACCATGGCCGAATGGCCTGCATTTTTTATTAAGGTTGCTGTTTTGTTTATTTTATCATGTTATTATTGTTATTTTCTTTAATCTTGATGTTTTAAGTGTTATTCTACTTCATACTTGAGTCATATTTTAATTTGCTTGCTTTGTTTGTTGCCATTTATGATTTAAATATCATGTTCTTGCATTTTTAATTTTCTGTTTTCATAATGTTTAAATTTGTTGATGTTTTATATTTAGTATATCAAGTGTTTGTCAAAATGCTTGTGTGGTGTTTGCATGATTTGAATTTTATATTTTAGTTGAGCATGTTAGTATATCAAGTGTTTGTGAAAATGCTTGTTTGGTTTTAGTATTTCTACTTTGTGTTTGCATGTTTTGAGTGTTATATTTTAGTTGAGCATGTTAGTATATCAAGTGTTTGTGAAAATGCCATGCTTGTTGAAGCTTGAGGCCATTCGGCTACTCCATGTGTTTTGCATTGTGTGTTGCATTTTTGCCATGTTAGTTGGTAGGTTTTGCATTTGCATGACATTTGATTTAGTTTTGCATGTTAGTATACCAAGTGTTTGTGAAAATGCCATGCTTGTTAGGAACCATAGGCCATTCGGCCACTCCTTGAATTCTAGCATTGTATGTGTATTCTTGCCATGTTAGTTGATAGGTTATCATTTGCATGATATTTGGTTGAGTTTTTGGTTTAAGCATGCCTTGTGTTTGTGATTTTCCATGCATATTTTAGATGTTAGGTTAGGTTTGTCTTGCCATGCATGTTCAAGCATTTTAGACCAAGGTTGCATTAAATGCCATGCAAGTTCATTTAGGTCTAGGTCACTATATGGATGCCATGCATTTTTTCATGACATTTAGGTTTAAACTCATGCATTTCATGCATCACATTTTCTGTATTTTTCATGCATTTCATGTTCATGCCACTTGACTAATGACTTAGACCAATTAATGGTTCAAAGTCATGCTCTCTTGAGCACACTTGTGGAAAATTAAGTTTTGTCAAATTGATTAATCTACCTTTGTGATTTTTTTTACTTAGCCAATTTTTATCTAACTTTTAAAAAGTCCAAGCTACTGTTTGTGAATCATTTTGTGAGTCTTAAATATTTTTACTTTGATTTTTAAATGATTTTATCAAAGACAAAAATGTATTTTGGCAAAACAGTTTTTTTCACCTAGTACTCATCCTTTCCCGATTTTTTTTGGGCATTCATCTTTAATCAGAACATTAAGCTTATTTTTTTTTCCCGTGTAGTTTTACATGTCCTGAATCTCCAATATTTGTTTCAGAAATTTTGGAATTTTTAAAAATAGGGTAAAAAATCGTGGCTTAAAACTAGACAGTGGAGTCATAATTGAATTTAAAGAAAAATAATTTTTCTGTTTTGGTTAAGTTACTTAGAGGGGGCTGATTAGGAAGGTTAGCTACTGACTTAGGGTAGCTTCTAAGCCTTTTTAAACTCTAAAAATGATTTTTTAAGTCTCGGGTTAAGGGTAATCAAGTCCGGATTTTTAAACTTAGGAAATTAGAGCCATTTAAAAAAGGGTTTAACCAAGATTTTATTTTTAATCTAAGCTTTTCAAAATTGTTTTCAAACAATCACAAAGTATTTTGGTTTTAGAATATTTAATTTGACATATTTTCCTAAGGTAGCTGGATATCTTTTTAGATATACGGATTTCGTTAATTAAAGGGAAAAAATACATTTCATGCATTGCATTTTCCATATTCATGCATTCTATATAATATGTGACTTAGGATATTACATTTCATTTAGAATATATCATATGACTTAGGATATTACATTTCATATAGCATATATTATGTTACCTAGGTCATTTCATTTCATTTAGAATATGTCATATAACTTAGGATATTTCATTTCATTTAGAATATGCTAAGGCATTCAAATTATGTCATATCATTTAGGTTGCATTATATTATTTAGATTTTGCTATGTCATTTTATTTATGTCATGCATATACATATTGATTTCTTTTAAATGTTTTCAAAAAAGGATAATGATTTTCAATAAAATAAAGATATTCCCGAGTTAAAATAATTCATGAGTTCTCTGCCGGGTTTGCTGGGGAGGATATCATCAATTATTATTAATAACGGAATATCTTCTTTAAAAAGAGAATGATTCGGAAAGTTTTCCAAAATTAATAAAAATTTATATATTTTGTCACGTTTGTTGGGGAATATAAAAAAATTTTGAATTTATAAATTCCGGATCATTTTTAATTAAAAATGAAATTATTTTTCTTTAAATTGGGAATCAACTTGAAATACTAAATTTATAACTGATATTTTACCGAGACTTTAGATAACACACGATTAATAAGGTACTGTTTTATACAGGCGTTATGGGGGTGCTAATCCTTCCCTGCATGTAACCGAGTCCCGAACCCGTTTCTTTGATTTCTCTGGTTTAAAACGCAGACTTGAAATTGGTTTTAAAAATGTTTCAATTAATTTTTAAAATATTTTATAAAACCGGTTTTAATAGGTGGCCTATCACACCTAGCTAAAAAAGATTGGTGGAGACTCCATGTCTTTTTAAAAGTCATTTTCAAAACCTTTATTTTTCTAGAGGAATTAAGTTGACTTTTCCTCGTTTTTTTTTTAAATGTCACGCTTAACAAATAATAAAGTGTTGCGATAAGACTCGTTATTTTTTAGGCTGCGACACTTTGAACCCACTAACAAATTGAAATACCCTAACCCTAAGAAAGCCAAGATTCAGGCAATGGAACTTAAACCCGTAGAAATCTTGGATCAAAGAACCTAGATTAGCTAAGCTAACTAAACCCCAAGAACATTTGTTTCTAGAACCTAAGTTTGATAGGAAGAACGCCACAAAGAAAAAAATTCTTTGATAAGTTCGCTAGTTCTGTCAATAACTAAAAAGAGTGAAGCACTCACTTGAATAACATTCAACTCAAATAGATTAATAATGGTTGCTGAAGTAGATGGCTAAACAAGGGTATTTATAGCCTCCCTACTAACCCTAATTCAACTAGCCTAAGAACTCCTAGTACAAATGAAACTCTTTGGCAACCAAGGTCTCTTATCTTAAGTGCAAGACTTAATAATCATCCAAGCACACTCATAATCCCATTACAAGTGTAAATTCGGCTAGTCCTAATCTAAATAAGAAAGACTACTTAAAATATGGGTTGAACATGCTCAAGCCGAAACCTATAAATTAAAAAGGATGTCCAATAAGTAGCCTAATGGACATATTACATAAGTTACATAAGTTAGGCCCAAATGCCTAAGTAATTACATGACTTAAAATAAGCCCAAATAAGCCCTCTTAATGTGCCACCTTGTATTCTTGAATCACATGGACCAAACTTGGATGTAAGCCCATCTTGCATGTTGAAGCCTTTCTTGAATAACTTGCAACATGGCCCAAGTGAATTCCACCCATTCTTACCATGTTTCCTAGATCTTCTTGGATCTTGGCCCATATAGAAATAGCCATTGGATTGGGCCATCTTAGATCCTATCAGAGGCATATTGCTAAGACACAAAGGGTTCAACCCTAAGGGTTCACATCATCCCATCATAGCCTTTAAATTCAGATTAGAGAGAGAAAGTGATGAGATCCAAGATCCACCAAGATTTCAAGAGGCTAAGCAAGGAGTCTACTTGGGCCAAACCAAGGAAGAAAGGCAAAGAGAGGACTACTTGGGCCGAATCCATGAAGAGAAGCAAGGAAAGGACTTGGGCAGATTCTACAAGTCCCTTAAACAATCTTAAGACATTCAAGTTGGGCTGCTTGAATAAGAAAGAATAAGACTTGGTCCATGTGATCCAAGCTTCACATGGGCTGCCTTAGAAGAATACAAGTGGCGCCTACTTAGAAGGGTTATTTGGGTCTTCTAATTACTTAGGCATTTGGGCCTAATTCATGTAACATGTCCAATAGGCTTGTGGGGACTACTTTCATTAAAACTATTGGACATCTTTTAAATTTATTAGGATTAGGCTTGAGCATGTTCAGACCATAGTTAAGCTTTCTTTTAATTATGTAAGTAGGGTTGGCCAAATTCCCTTGTAATCTTAGTTCTGGTCGAATTCCGTTCTAGTTAGGTTAGTAAGCCTTGGTAACCAAGGAGTTGCATTTGTACTAAGAGTTCTAGGGCTAGTTGAATTAGGGTTAGTAGGGAGGCTATATAAACAATGTTCTAGCTGCCTATATGATAAGAATTAATCTAGAGTTGAATTTTATTCATTGAGAGTATTTACTCTTTAAGTTCTTGTTCTTAGGAACTTATCAAAGAATCCTTCTTTGTGGCGTTCATCCTATCAAACTTAGGTTCTTGAAACAAGCATTCTTGGGGTCTAGCTAGTTTAGCTCATCTAGGTTCTCTGAAATAGGCTTTCAAAGGGTTTAAGTTTCCATTGCTTGAATTTTGGCTTTCTTGGGATTATTAGTGGGTTCAAATGGTTTAACCCTATGGGTTCACATCAAAAAGTCCTCTAACCAGATCAATTTTCCTAAGTGATCCTATTGCGGGTGAAAATATCAGTGTCCGCAACTGTGAGAGTATGCTGGAGTGGATGTGGTCATTGTAGTGGCAGAGACTAAGGCTGAACACTAATGGACACTAGAGTGCTGATGTGTTGGGTGTGCTTGGGCCAAAGTAAGTGGCACTTAGGTGGACATCAAACACATGGGGGCCAAAGTCAATAGATGTGGCACTTGGGAATCGAAGTGGATAGTCTCTCGCCGAGTGTGCAAGGCACTTAGGAACTGATGTGATCAACCTTCTACCAGAGGTGCCTGGCACATCGGATCACATCGGGACCGAAGTGATCTTCACTAGTTGGATGGTTTCCTACAAGAAAGCAACGAGGTGAGAGAGGAGCTAGAGGTTTGCCTCTGAGGCGTGCTCCAACGCTCAAGTCTGTATCACCTCAAGTGTTTGGCACATAAAGACATAGGATCACTTAGGATATCTAAAATTTAAAATGTAGAGTGAGATAGGGAAAACTGATCTGGTTAGGGGACTTTCTCTCTCGAGTCTGAATTTTAGGCCTATGAAGGAGATGGTGGAGTAGGCTAGAGGTAGCCTACTTATAGGCTGCCGGATGATCTAGATTATGCCATGTGTGAGCATTTGAGTGAAGGTGCATGATAATTGATGTAGCTGCATTGCACCCAATCTGAACCCATTTCTGTTGGGATAGCTGTGTAGGAGCTATTTTGGTGTTCCGATTTTATGTCCAGTTTGGACAGCTGGACAATAGTGGGCCTGGTTCTAGGTCCTCCCTAACATTTAGTCCTCCCTCAAGACCGAAAGTGTGTATCAGTTCCGGTCATTTGAGGAGGATTGGGTGCAAGAATGATCGGGTTGAGCGGGGCGCGTCTCTTGGGGCGATGATTAGTCTGATGGGCGCCTTGCGACTCTCGGCGTGGGCGTGCGAGAGCTCTTCATGCCTTGTGTGCAAATTTTTGGTATGACATCTTCACTTCTGGTGATTGAGTCATCACATATGGAGCTTTGTGGTAAAGCTCGAACTTAGGTCATCCTTGCTGTGTATCCTCATCCGTTTTTCTTGTCCGTGAAGGGTGGTGCCATGCTTGGGAGACAAGTGTCCGTTAGTTGCTATTTTTTGCACGTTCGGGTTTCAGCTTTGCGACCCCGTCATGTGTTTAGCAAGTTTAGCTTGTTTTCTGCATGTGGAGGAGTTGCCTTTGCACGTTTGGAGGCCAGCGTTCTGGTTTTTCCTTGTGTGTTGGTCAGATGAGTTTTGCTACACCTTTGTTTGGAGGACCCTGTCCGTTCAAGCAATTTATGGAAAGGTGGACGTCTGGCCTCATTTATTTCACAGCGCGTTATAATGTGAGTGTGTAGACACCTAATTTTGTCCGGATCATTAAAACATGTATGTTTTCTTCCTAAATTGATGTTTCAGAATGTAAAAAGACTTTTTTCATCCTGCAGGTGGTACTCCGAGACTTAGTTTAAGAGGGCGAGCATAAAAAGTCAGTCTCGAAAAAAATCAACCCCAAAAAAGTCAACCCCAAAAAGTCAACTATTGAAAAAGTCAACCCACTTTCAAAATCAAGATTTGAAGTTCAATTGAAAAATTGCGAAAGAATTTTGATAATCCGAGGTCTACATTGAAAGATATGATGTTCGGAAGTTGGGTTGTGGAGATTCAATAGAAAGAAAACCCTAATCTGGGAAATTTGGGGAAAATTGCTTAAATGATCGAATTGGTCGAAATTGAAGGTTCCAAATGAAATATAAGCACTGACTATGGGTAATGGAGAAGCCACTTGAAAGAAAAATTGAAAGAGAAGTCAATCCGGGAGAAAATCGAGAATTAGAGTTTTTGGTGGATTTCGGTGAAATCGGGCAGAATTACAGAAATGGTCCAACTTGGTAACAATAAAGCCCCAATGGACGAGGAATGATTTAAAAAAGATAGCCCAAGGCTCAGCTTGAAGAAAATCTGAAAATCGGACTTGTTTTCAGCAAAATCGAGATTTGGAGGCAAAAGGGCAAAATTAGAAAATTTGGAAAAAATAGCAAATGGACTCCGAAAATTCTGAAAATTTTCAAATCTCATTCCTAAATCATTTGGAAGAGATTGGCGAAAGAAAATCTTGATTCGGAGTTCATTTGCAAAATGACCATATCCCGGGTCTTTTATACAATAACTCAAGACGGAAAATCCTGGAAATATAGCAAATGAACTCCAAATCTTCTAAGAATTTGTAAATCTCATTTTTAAATTATTTGAAAGAGATTAGCAAAAGAAAATCTTGATTCGTAGTTCGTTTGCAAAATGGCCAAATCCCGGGTCTCTTGTGTAGTAATTCAAGAAGGAAAATCCCAAAAAAATAGCAAATGAACTCCAAATCTTCTGAAAATTTGCAAATCTCATTTTTAAATTGTTTGAAAGATATTGGAGAAATAAAATCTTGATTCGGAGTTCGTTTGCAAAATGGCCAAATCACGGGCCTCTTATGCAATAACTCAAGAAGATAAATCCCGGAAAAATAGCAAATAGACTCCAAAAATCCTGAAAATTTAAAAATCTCATTTTTAAATTACTTGGAAGAGATTGGGGAAAGAAAATCTTGACTCGGAGTTCGTTTGCAAAATGGCCAAATCTCGAGCCCCTATGTAGTAATTCAAGTAGATAAATCCCGAGAAAATACTAAATAAGTTCAAAAAATTATGAAAACTTCCAGATCACACTTTTAAATTATTTGGAAGATATTGGTGAAGAAAAATCTTGATTTGGAGCTCGTTTAAAAAATGGTAAAATATGGGGGCATGAAAGGGCATTTTTGGAAGAAAAAAATCCAAATAAATAGCAAATGGACTCAAAAAATTTTGAAAACTTCCAGAATTCAATATTTTATTATTTAGAAAGTATTAAGAAAAGAAAATTTGAATTTGGAGTCCGTTTGCCATTTATTTGCATCCGGGGGGCAAAATGGTCATTTCACACAAGCAATCGAAAAGGGCTTTTTTTGGCCATTAAAAAAATCAGACTTGGGCTGGCAAATAGAGTGCTGGCATGCCAAGGCCCAACGGAAGGAGAAAGCTTCTGATTTTTCAATCAAAAGGCCAAGAATTAAGAGTTAGTTAGAGATTTTTTTATCAAGCCATTGTGATTAAGCCACATAGGCTAATGCATAACGAGGAGAGTGTCAATATTATTCTTGAACAGCTATAATTAGGGACAGCTGATATGCTAATCTAAGGGTGATAATTTCATGATTTTTCACCTTGAATTACTAGCCATTGGATGGAAATTGGTTGAAAAAAATGACAACATTCCTTGGAGGAGAGAGGCTTGATTCGGCCAGCTTAAGGAGGGGAGTAGATTTCATTTTTCTTCACTTCATTTTTTTAGATTTCTTATTGTTTTGCTTATTTTGTTCTCTCTTTGGTTGAAAGCAAAAAGAAAAAGTTTAGAAAAGAAAGGAAAGTTTGAAGAGATAAAGCTTGAAATATAGCTTCTTGAGGTTGCTTTTAGCACCAACTCTTGCACTTTCTTGATTTTCCATTCTTGTTTTTGCTATTATGATTATTATTTGGTGAGTTTTCTTTTTAAATAAGTGTTTTTTTTTATGTTCTTCTTAAGTTTTCTTCATCTCTTTCTTAAATAATTTTTACAAATTTTTTTCCTTATTTTTTCTTTAATGGCCGAATGGCCTATATTTTTCTTTATTATTGTTGTTGTTTTTGCTTTAATTTATCATGTTATTTATGTTATTTTCTTTAATATTGATGCTTTAAGTGTTCTTTTACTTCATATACTTGAATCATGTTTTAATTTGGTTGCTTTGTTTGTTGCCATTTATGATTGAAATATCATGTTCTTGCATTTTTAATTTTCTGTTTTCATAATGTTTAAATTTGTTGATGTTTTATATTTAGTACATCAAGTGTTTGTGAAAATGCTTGTTAGTTTTAATATCTCTATTTTGTGTTGGCATGATTTGAGTGTTATATTTTAGTTGAGCGTGTTAGTATATCAAGTGTTTGTGAAAATGCTTGTTTGGTTTTAGTATTTCTACTTTGTGTTTGCATGATTTGAGTGTTATATTTTAGTGGAGCATGTTAGTATATCAAGTGTTTGTGAAAATGCCATACTTTTTGGAGCCTGAGGCCATTCGGCTACTCCATGTGTTTTACATTGTATGTGCATTTTTGCTATGTTAGTTGGTAGGTTTGCATTTGTATTTGATTGAGTATTTAGTTTAAGTATACCAAGTGTTTGTGAAAATGCCATGCTTGTTAGGAATCATAAGCCATTCGACCACTCCATGTATTCTAGCATCATGTGTGCATTTTTGCTAAGTTAGTTGATAGGTTAGCATTTGCCTTTTCATGTTTCCCGGCAAACTTGGCAAAACATAAAAAGTTTTATTTATTTGAAAATTTTCCAAATCATCTTATTTTTAGAAAAGGGCATTCTTTCGTTAATAATTGATTATATCCTATCCGACAGACCTAGCAGAGAAATTCATGAATTATTTAAACTCGGGAACACTGCCTTATTTATTAAAAATGTTATGAATAGCATAGCATGATAATAAACGTCATGTAAATGGAATTGACATATCAAATAAAATGATAAGTATAATGACAGGACAAACCAAGTGACATGGCATGAAAATGAATGCCATGTGAGTGAAATCAACATGGCAAACATGAGCTTAGCATACTAAATGACATGGAAAAAACAAAAATATATGGAATTAAATGTTATTGCATAAAAATTATAAAACTCGGATCTGGAAGTTTTCATAATTTTTCCTGGAATTTTCGGATTAGTGCACCCGAAATTCACCATTTTCATTTGAGCTTCGGTTCTAGATTTTTCTTCACCAATCTCTTCTAAAACTTATAAAACTCAGATCTGGAAGTTTTCATAATTTTTCGAGCTCGTTTGTTATTTTTCCCAAAAAAAGTTTTTAGAATTTTTGGATTAGTGCACCCGAAATTCACCTTTTTCATTTGAGCTCAGATTTCAGATTTTTCTTCATCAATCTCTTCCAAAAATTATGAAACTTAGATCTAGAAGTTTTCCTAATTTTCTGAGCTCGTTTGCTATTTTTTTCCAAAATTTTCTTTGGGATTTTTCGGTACTGCCTTTTAACCTCCAAAACCTCGTTTTTACTCCAAGCGGGTCCGATTTTTGGATTTTCTTTTTCTACTACCTTTGTAATTATTGATTTGAGTTGGTCCAAAAATGCCCAATTTTTACGATCAAATTCCTCTCCGATTTAGTTTCCTCTAAATTTGCCGAATTAGGTCTTTCTCTGCACGAAAATTCCGCAACCCATCTTCCAGAGTCTATATCTTTTGTTCTCAGATTGTCAAAATTCTTTCGCCATTGTTCAATTCAACTTCGAACCTTGATTTTGAGTTGGAGTTGACTTTTTTAGTAGTTGACTTTTATGGGTTGACTTTTTTGGAATTGACTTTTTTCGAGTTGACTTTTTGTGCTGACCTCCAAAACTAATGGTGGGAGTCTCTTTGCATTTCAAAAAGTTGAAAAGGAGAATCTGACCGGTTTAGGGGTCTCGGAGAAAATTAGGTGTCTACAACTGCCTCTCTTTGACTATTGCTGAGAATCAGGAATCAGGCAAAGATAAACTAGACAATAATTTTGTCCAGTCAGCGAAACCATATGTGCAAGATAAGAAGGGGAATTTCTATTTTTCCATTTATTGATTTTTTTGCCAACTGTAAAAATGAAAATGAAATAAAAAAAAAAATTATCTTTAAATTGAGTTCCTTGACTAATCAAGGCTCGACCCTTCTTAAGGAAACGAGTTCGATTTGCAAGTGAAGACAATAATACCTCGACGGAAGTCCTGGGGCCTTACCTCATCTTGGTGTAGCTTTGAATGAAACAAAAATTTGTCCTTAACTTGAATTCCCTGATTAATCAAGGGTCGCTCCGTCTTAAGAAAACAAAATCGATTTGTAAAACTTGGATGTCCTATCTGAAAAGCCTGGTTGTCTTCTCCAAGAAAAAGTTGGATGTCTTGTCTGAAATCAGGTTGTCTTGTCCAGGAAAAGTTGGATGTCTTGTCCGAAATCTGGTTGTCTTGTCCAGAAAAAATTGGATGTCTTGTCCGAAAAGTTTGGTTGTCTTGTCCAGGAAAATTTGGATATCTTACATCCTTTTGTGCCAGTTGTGTTGGACTTAAGAAAGAAAACTTTGCTTGATTTATGCAAGGTTAGTCAAATGCAATGATGCTAATGACAGGTTTTGCAATTGTTTGTAAGATGCACGTTCCCTAGGGATGAATGCAATTACATGGTTGTGTTTTGAGTTTTATTCCATGATTTCATTGAGATTCAGGAATCTTTTCAAACTTCGCTGTTTGCTCTACTTGATGAGCTCTTCTCTATGGTTTCACCGTGATCTACGAGTTTTGACTTTGTGATGGTGTCTCCAAACTATCTCTGATTTGCCCTTTTTGATGAGCTTTTCTCTGTATCTTAGTTTGACATGTTTAGTGCATCCAATGTTTGCCCACTTGATGAATTTCTCAACATTATGGGTTGTCCTGGTTTCCTCCAAACTTAGTGGTTTCCAAACATCTTCTAGAATTTAGATCTACTCCACAGTAATGCGAAGAAATCCTTTCATTTAAAGATTTTTATGTTTACTAATCATCATTCAATTTGATAACACTAAAAAATGCTTCACAACATATATGAAAGATGATATGAAATAGCTAAATGCCCCGAAAGGGCCAATATGAGTTCTTTGCAAAAAGGTTTATATAACAAAAATGAATATCAAGGATTAAAAGGAAAATGAAAAGGATAAGGTGTACATGCCCCAGACGCAGAACATTTTGGACATTTCCTGTTTTGATTCCTCTGAAATGTCTTTTCAGCTGCCATTTGCTTGGGTAACTTCTCGACTTTCGCTATTGCTTTAGACTTAGCTTTACCCTTTTTTTTTCGATTTTCTGATATTTTCCCCCCTTTACACGGAGCATTGATTTAATCTTTGACCAGTACTTGGGCTGCCCTTTGCGGGTTTTTAACACAAGTGTCCCCGTTCGATTTTAAGTCACCCTTTTCGGGTTTTCAGCTTAAACCTCTCCTTTTACATTATTCTTTTTCTCGTTTTTTCTTTTTCTTGTGTTCTACAATGCATCTGAGAATTCTAAATGCTTCCAAGGTAAAAATGACAATTCAAAAGATGGGATGCAATATGAGAAAAACCCTTCAGATTAAATACCCATGCTTGATTAAAATGGACTTTAAAAACACGTAATGTAGGCCAAGGTTCGGGTTTAGAAAGAAAGGATAAATAGGCCTAAAATATGTTTGAGGGTGTTTGGATCAAGGATCATTTCATGAGGAGGATTCATTTTTGAATCCTTTATCTTTTTTGGACTTTTCTCTCATTTTTGAATTTGTTCCTTTTCATTCTTGGCTTTCATTTGCCATTCTTTGATATCACACCTCTTGTTTTTTTTTTTCGATGGCTCCTTTTGCCATGATAATTTTTGTTTCTGATGGCTTTTTTCACCATGAGTTTTTTGAAGGAGGGTTTTCCTCGCATTTGCCCTCCACTGTAGAGGGTGATCATTGATTAAGGTTCAAAGAAAGAAAGAATTTCTAAGGCTCAAAGGGTTGACTAGGGATAATTTCTTATTAGTGAAAGGAATATGAAAAATGGCCATTTATCATATCAAGCATGAATATTCTGATTGAAAAGTAATCCTCAGGGGCAATAGATATATAGAATTTCCATTTTTACATTTGGAGTCACTTGAATCCTTTCATGCATAGTATCACACTTTTTTTTTCTTCTTTTTTTTCTTCTTTTCTTCTTCAAGCGTAGTATTTCTTCAATTCGTCTGTGTTCAAAAAATTTCTCAAGTCATCACCGTCCATCCAAGTCAAATGCTCCTCCAGAAAAAGCTTTTTTCACCGTATAGGGTCTCTCCTAATTCGGAGCCCATTTTCGACGAGGATCTTTCACAATAAGGAGAACCTTTCTTAGTACCAACTCTCTCTGTCAAAACTGCTTGGGGCAAACCTTTTTGTTGTGGGCTCGAATCATCCTTTTCTGATACATATGCCCATGACAAATTGCTTTCAATCTTTTCTCCTCGATGAGATTCAACTGTTCATAGCGAACTCTAACCCATTCTTCCTCTTCTAGGCCTACTTCCATCAAAACAAGAAGTGAAGGGATTTCAACCTCAATAGGCAGCATTGCTTCCATCCCATATACCAGAGAAAATGGCATGGAACTCATAGATGTGTGAACTTAAGTATGGTACGCGTGGAGAGCAAAAGGCAAGATCTCATGCCATTCTTTGTACACATCAGTCATTTTTTCAACAATCTTCTTGACTTTCTTATTGGCTGCTTCTACTACCCCTTTCATTTTTGGATGGTAATGTGCCGAATTATGATGGTTGATTTTGAACTAGGTACATATTTCCCTCATCATCTTATTGTTCAGATTGAGAGCATTGTCTATGATTATTCTCTCCGGGAGTCCATATCGGCAGATAATCTCTTTTTTGACGAATCTGCACACAACTCACTTTGTCACATTGGCATAAGAGGCTACTTCTACCCATTTCGTGAAGTAGTCTATGGCCACTAGGATAAAATGGTGTTCGTTCGAAGCTTTCGGGGTAATGGGCCTGATCATACACATTGAAAATGGCCATGGTGTCGTCATGACATGTAGCGGCGACGGCGGCACATGAACCTTGTCGGCATATATATAACATTTATGGAATTTTTAGGAATAATTAATGTAATCCCCTTCCATGGTTAGCCAATAAGTATCAGTGATGCACCCAAAAGAGTGTATCTTATTTAACCTTGCACTAAAAAGATAAATTGTAAGTATAGTAGTTAGCAAGGGTCGAGTCCTCAGGGATTGGGTTTTAGTTTATAAGTTAATAGTTTAAAACTTAAATTCAAGAACAATAAAAGAAAAGGGGTTTTTGAAGCCAGATTTAAACTAAAGTAAATAATAAGAATAAGATGCAAGGCGGTATAACCAGCCAATAAAAATATATATACTAAATTAGGCGGTATAACCAGCCAATAAAAATAAAACAAAGTTAATATACAAATTAGGCGGTATAACCAGCCAATAAAAATAAATATACTTTTAAAAATAAGCAAACTAGAAAAGTAAGAAAACAAGTAAGTAAGAAGAATCAAATATGAAAAATATGGTTAAGGTTTCATTCTCCACCACTAGACATCATTAAGAATCAATTTCAGATCTATCAATATCAACCAACTATCAAAGTTAACAACCGTAGATAACAACAAGCTCTGTTATCCCAATCTTTCCTTAGTTTGTCGTTAAATAGAACAAGCTCTCTATTTAATCTCTAACCATTAAACAACCTCGAATAAGCTCTCTAAATTCAATTTAATGGCAGCTTTATGATGAGAAAGATAGGTTGATCTAAGCAACAAACACATAAGCTTGGATTGTTCAACTTAGGTTATGTTCCACTTTGCAATTATTGAAAACTTGACCATAATCATTAATCACAAATTGCCACTTATGAATAGGAAATCAAGACAATTACACGGATCAAGACTCCTAAACTAGCAATAGATAATTATCAAGATCTATCTAGTTGTACACCTAAATAAATCAAGACAACATCATGAACAATTCTTGTAGAAGAACATAAGCAACTTTGATAGAAAATTAATGATAGATAGAATCTGAAAATCAATCACAAAACATGTCTAGGGCTTTGAAATCACCCTTAACCAAATAGAAGTTTAGCCTAGCATAGGCATTGTAAACATAAACATAAAATTAAAGAGAATCTAAGAAGGAAATAAAAGAAAGAAAGAAGAAGAAGAAAATAAAGAAAAAGAAAACTAGAGAAAAGAAAGAAGAAGAAGAAAACTTAGAGAATTTTATTACAATGGCTAATATCCTACCAATGTACAATATCATACAATCATCCAAGGCCCTCTATTTATACACATTTTGGAGGGCTAAATGACAAGAGACAAGCTTTACAAATTTCAAAGGTAGGTATAATAGGTGGGTGCATTTTTCTAACAATTTTCGTCATATTGTATGACAATTTTGATCAGCCAACTTGATGGTCGATTTTGTCAATTTTGGAGGCCTGATCTGATCACATGGTCTTCTAGAAAAATGTTCCCCTATCAGTTAATGATCCATAGCCATTGGAATCAGCTCATTTTCGGATGTGGATAAGAAGATATGGGCAAAATACGAAAACAGGTCAGCACAGACGTCATTGCACATTAGCCACCTTGATGGTCGATTTCGCTAGGGAAAACGACTCCGTTTAAAGAAGTGTAAAACATGAAAAAGATAGATATGCCTCTTAACTTTGCACGGTTAAAATTTCAGCCTTATTGCTTCAGTGAAACTCGAGATATAGCTGATATGGAAAAAGGTGTCGGAACTGGAACTGAACTGGATTTGCCCTTAATTCTAGTAATCTGAAATCACTCAAAGAAACTTGTGAAAAACACCAAATTACATAAAAATATAAAAGATCATAAACACAATTAGACTAAACAATAATAACTCGTATTTGACACAAAACAATAATAAAACATAACTAAAAACTATATAATTATACGAGTTATCACACCCCCACACTTAGATTGTTGCTAGTCCCTAGCAACGACTCAATAAAAATAAAATAAGAAAATCTAATCTAATCCACTTTCGTAGGAAATCACGGTGGCACTTAGCATGTGACACAAGCCTTTAAACCCCTAGGTGTCCCTAGAGGACGAGTTTAGTCTCGTGAGGGTTTACTAGAACGATACCCACAAACATTGAAAAACTAAAATATAAATAAACTACAAATACTAAAAATATTTACTCCTAATCCTTTCAATACAAATTAGAGACAATCTTTGAACAAGTCTTATAAACTAATCAATAGCTTAAAGAATTTCACAAAAAATCATGCTTGAATGTAAATTGTTTGAGTTAAGCCAATATTAACATAACATATTTCAATCAAAATAGTGCATATTCAAACTTAATCTCAACTACTCACATGGGATACCCTCATGATTTTCACTCTTTAAAGTAGTGGTGAAGTGTTTACACTCAATCAATCTCATGAAAACAGTTCTACCATATTCTTGCTTGTCCACCTATTCTCCACTATTTAGATCATACAACTTCATGAATCAAGAGGTCTTTAATCAAGGTTGTAATGGGGCCAAGGGGTTTGTAATGTGTTTGAAGAACAAAAGGATAAAGATATCACAAAGGTTCCAAAGAGTTCATAAAGTTTAGAGACATAAAAAGATCATACAAATAAAACTTCTCAAAACTCTTATAAAGCACATAATAACATAGGCTAAATATTCATGTTGAGCCTTTGCATCATTTTAACCAACTTTGTAACATCTTTTTCTTTACTTTAACTAGAAGTTCAAGAGAAGATTTTTTTTTTTTTTAATATGGGAATGTATTTGACAATGATCCATTTCTTTTTCTCTTGACTTTTTTCTTTCTTTTCCCCCCACACTTATTTCTTGTTTCTAACCCAAATTTTCAATAAATCTTCCTTGTCTTTGCAACTTGTCTCAAAACATGCTAATTCATCTTTGGAACAAAGGTAAAGATATAAGTATATTTAGGTTAGGGACAAGTTATGGTTACCAAATAAATAGCTTATTCAATGTAGGCTCAAATTGGTTCACTAAGGGTGTGTTCTCTTGGAACATTAATAATGGATGGCTGTTTGGCCCTGGCTAAAAATCCTAATGCCTCTATCATATTCATGTTGTCACATGCATCAATATAGTCTCAACAAAGTCTACAGCAAGTTCTAGAGAATCATGTAATCATAAGAGCACTCAAGAAAGAAATTAGATTGATTTGTATAATGTATCAATCATTATAGGCTCAAAAACTCACAAGGATGATTATACAAGTCAGATTAAGTCTAAACATGCTTCTTTCTCAATCAACATATCATATTAACATTGGCTCATAAGAAGGTTGATATCAAGCTCAATTCTCATGAAAATCTTTTCACTAATAAATCTGTTTTAGACTTATGCAATTCATATCTCATCATTGTATTAAAAAGGAACTAAAACATACTAAAAAAATAATAATAATAATAAAGACTCATAAAAAAAAATAGTAGACAAAAATAAAAGAAATCCTAAATCATTCTCCCCCACACTTAATTCTTACATTGTCCTCAATGTAAGTCTATTAACCCAAACGAAAGAATCATGTGTAAGAGAAAAGAACTAATAATATAAGAATAGGAACAACTAAGACTCAAAACAAAACAAAACAAACTCATGCAACCTAAATAATCCTAAAATACTAAACAAACAATTAACAAATAAACATAAAAACAATAAACATAATAAAAGAAAAAGGAAAAGGAAAAGGAAAATAAAGCAAATCTGAGTATGGCAGGTTGGCAATTTATTCTTTAATTGGGTTGCCTTCCCAATTAACACTTGAGTTAGTGTTTTGAACCTAACCAACACCCCTTCTTGGCTGTTTAGGATTTGCAAGATCATACAAGAAACTTTCCGAATTTGTACGTTTGATAGGAAGCTTTCTTTGCACAAAAATGGATGTATTCTCCATTACAAGTATTATTCCATCATCCTTTGTAGTGCATTGCTCATCGAGGAACAGTGCATCTTTTGGTACTTGTTGAATGGCATCCAAAAACAAACTGTTTAAGGTTTCTAGCATGTCTTGTTCATGTTCCTCCTCCTTGAACTTTGTGAATCTACTAGAAAAAGGTGGAGAAGAAATATTAGTAAAAATTGGAATCTTAAACGATACCTCAGGTTCCGAAATACTCTTATTTGAATCTGTGGCTTCATTATCCTCAAGAATAGAATCCATCTCAAATTTTGTCTCATCCTCATCTTGTTTTTCATTCCTCAAGGTCACAATAGTAGCATTCTCCTTTGGGTTAATCATCGTTTGGGCAGGGAGTTCTTCAGATCTTTGTGCTACCCATCCCACCATACTACTAGCCAATTGGCTCATTTGCTTTTCCAAACTCTGAATTTTATTACAATGGCTAATATCCTACCAATGTACAATATCATACAATCATCCAAGGCCCTCTATTTATACACATTTTGGAGGGCTAAATGACAAGAGACAAGCTTTACAAATTTCAAAGGTAGGTATAATAGGTGGGTTCATTTTTCTAACAATTTTCGTCATATTGTATGACAATTTTGATCAGCCAACTTGATGGTCGATTTTGTCAATTTTGGAGGCCTGATCTGATCACATGGTCTTCTAGAAAAATGTTCCCCTATCAGTTAATGATCCATATCCATTGGAATCAGCTCATTTTCGGATCTGGATAAGAACATATGGGCAAAATACGAAAATAGGTCAGCACAGACGTCATTGCACATTAGCCACCTTGATGGTCGATTTCGCTAGGGAAAACGACTCCGTTTAAAGAAGTGTAAAACATGAAAAAGATAGATATGCCTCTTAACTTTGCACGTTTAAAATTTCAGCCTTATTGCTTTAGTGAAACTCGAGATATAGCTGATATGGAAAAAGGTGTCGGAACTGGAACTGAACTGGATTTGCCCTTAATTCTAGTAATCTGAAATCACTCAAAGAAACTTGTGAAAAACACCAAATTACATAAAAATATAAAAGATCATAAACACAATTAGACTAAACAATAATAACTCGTATTTGACACAAAACAATAATAAAACATAACTAAAAACTATATAATTATACGAGTTATCAATCAGGCTGTCATAATCTGCTTAGCCAGCATGTCGCCACTGACGTGGGTGCCATATATCCCTTCGTGGACCTCTTCAAGGATTCTATGAGCCTCCGCAGAAACAACACATCTCAATAGAACCTGGTCTTTCCCTTTCTTGTAAAGGATTTCACTGTCCAAGACAAAACCTATTGCCATTCTTCTTAGGGTTCTCTTATCATTTTATGTTGCTTGCTCAGGGTACTTTTGACTCTTGATGTATTGCAACATGTCGTAATACCAAGGGTGACCATCTGCTTCTTCTTTGGTACTCAAGCAATGGACAGGAGACTCATATATGCTCATCTTGATAGGCACAACTTCGGCCCCTTCATTCACTTTAAACATTGATGATAAAGTGGCTAAAGCTTCTGCTATTTGATTCTCTTCTCGAGGGAAGTAGTTGAAAATCACCTTTTCGAGCTTCTCAATCAAGCTTAGTATAAGCTCTCGATAATAGATTAGCTTCGCATCTCGGGTTTCCCATTCTCCGTGTAGTTGGTATATCACCAGGGCTGAATCTCCGAAAACATCTAGTGTTTTGATCTTTCTTTCTATGGCAGCACGAAGACCCATGGTACATGCTTCATACTCAGTCGTATTGTTTGTACAATCAAAATCCAATCTAGTAGTGAAAGGATAGTAATCTTCCTCAGGGGATATGAGCACCGCACCGATTTTGTGCTCCATGGCATTAGATGCAACATCAAAATATATTTTCTAGGTTTTCTTCTCAGAGGAAGTCCCTCCTTCTTGTGAGACACACATTAGGTATTCATCAGGGAAATCAAAATCCAAAGGCTTATAATCCTCCACTGCTCGACTTGCTTGGAATTCGGCTATTGCGCTACCCTTTATAGCCTTTTGCTCACAAACAAAATATCGTTTTTGAAAAGCAACACTTGCCATCTTCCCGTTCTTCTTGACAATGAAGGCCCTTTGAATACGTATTTGAGGGGATATAGCTTCGCAATCAGCCATGTCGTGTGATACAACATGTACTGTCTGAGCCTTCGGGCGGTCCAAGCTAGAGCACAACAAAGCCTTTCTACAAATGAATACTTCAACTCGTACTTAGTGAACTTTTTGCTAAGGTAGTAGATGGCTTGTTCTTTCTTTCTAGTTTCATCATGTTGCCCCAACACATACCCCATGGACCTTTCAAATATTGACAAGTACAATATCAACGACTTCCGTAGGACTGGTGGCATTAGTACTGGTGGATTTGACAGATAATGGTTGACCTTATCGAAGGCTATTTGACATCTTTCATCCCATTCCCCTGGATCACGCTTTTAGAGTAACTTGAAGATCGGGTCGCACATATCAGTCATTTGTGAAATGAATCGTGCGATGTAATCTAGCCAACCCAAAAAGCTTGTTACTTCTTTTTTAGTACGAGGGGGAGGCAGGCTTTGAATATCTTTTACTTTATCAGGATCAATCTCAATTCTTTTATGGCTAACCACGAAATCCAATAGCTTTCCCGGAGTGACTCCAAAATTACACTTTGCCGAGTTGAGTTTAAGTTGAAATTTTCACAACCTTTAAAAGATCCTTTTAAGATTCACAATGTGTTCATCCTCTCCTTGCGACTTTACTATCATATCATCGACATAAACTTCGATTCCTTTCTGCATCATGTCATGGAACAAAGTTACCATAGCTCTTTGATATGTTGCACCAACGTTTTTCAACCAGAATGGCATCACTTTATAGCAAAAGGTTCCCCACATCGTCATGAATGTGATTTTCTCCATATCTTTCTGTGCCATCTTAACCTGATTATTCCCTGAGAACCCGTCCATGAAAGAAAACAATGAATTCTTTATGGTATTATCGAATAGAGTAACAATGTGAGGCAATGGGAAGTTATCCTTAGGGCTTGCCTTATTCAGATCCCAGTAATCAACACACATCTGGACTTTGCCATCTTTCTTAGGAACTGGTACAATGTTTGCTACCCACTCTGGGTATTTTTCCACTTCCAAGAATCCGGCAACGAATTGCTTTCTTACTTCCTCTTTCACTTTTAACAGCATTTCGGGCCTCATTCTTCTCAATTTCTAATGAATAGGCTTGCAATCTGGTCTCAATGGGAGTTTGTGAACCATAATGTCGGGGTCCAACCCAGGCATGTCTTGGTATGACCATGCAAATACATCTGTATATTCCCTGAGTAGACTTATTAAATTTTGCTTTATTGAGGGTGAAATGGCAGTCCCAATCTTGACTTCTCTTATTTCTTCTCCATTCCCCAAGTTTACCACTTCCAACGGCTCTTTGAGAGGCAATACTTGCTTATCTTCTTGTTCTATTATTCTCAACAAAATCCGAGGCAAATCACAGTCCTCGACATCTTCGCTAGTGTCAAAATCACCCGTACAAATAGGTTTTTCAAAATCAATTTCAGAATTATTGACAGGGCGATCGTCATATTCTGTATCCGATCACCTATAAATAGGTGGGGAAAAAACAATATAGGAAGGCATATAGGTAATCATAATGAAAGAATAAAAGAATGTGGACACATCAATATGAAGGAAATGCATCATTGTTGTTATTTATTAAATGATAAGTTTTAAACATAAGCCCGTACGAAGGACTCTTAATGCCTTCGGGCAAGGGAAATTAAGGTTGATTCGAGCATTACACTGCAGTAGACCTAAAAACTATGGGAAGTTCAGTCATGCTCCAATTGGTTAGCTCATAACCCGGAGGGCAAGGGCGCACCATCCAACTAGTGTTATCCTCTCTCTGTTCCTTTATTTTAGCCATACTGACCATCATTTCATATGGTTGTTTGTCTCCAACTCCATAGAGCTTCTCAAAAGCCTGCTCCATTAGGACTATCACATCCTCGAAATTCTTACTCCCAAACTCAAATACGACCGAGTGAAAGATGTGAAGGATTGGCGAGAAAGTCATGGGTTCCCACTCTATATTCACACTCGCAAGATGATCCATCCTCCTTTTACGATTCTTCTCAATCTGTTTTCTTTTCTCGTGAGCTTTAGGGAGATATCCGAGATCGAATTTGTCTTTCTTCCCGGCTACTTCTATTGCACTGACCATCCCTAGAGATACTTTCCTAGTACAATTCTACAGCATCTTCGCGTACCTCTATGTAGGGGGTATCTGTAAATGCAGAGGCGGTGATATCCTATTTTCCTGACACGCTAACCAGGTGCCCTTCCATTATAAATTTCAACTTTTGGTGGAGAGATCACGTACAGCCCCTGCAGAGTGAATCCACAGTCTTTCTAACAAGCAATTTGTAAGATGGGGTGATGTCCATCACTTGAAAATCCACTTTATAGGTACAAGGACCTATCCGAAGTGCGATCTCAATATTTACCATCACTTCCCAACGAGTGCCATCAAAGGCTCTGACAACGGTATGACTCGGTAGCATATAGGACATATCAATTGGTAGTTTTGATAAGGTAGCCAATGACATCACATTTAGAGAAGACCAATTGTCAAGGAGTACTCGGGGTAGAATGTGCCTCTTGCAAGTAGTGGTGATATGGAGGGCCTTGGTGGATCCTATTCCATTTGGCGGTATCTCATCATAACTGAACAAGATGTAATCATCTGCTGTGATGTTCCCTACCAACCGATCTAACTTTTCCACTTATATGTTGTTGGCTACATAAGTCTGGCTAAAAAATTCTCAACAGATTGTTTCGATGTGGCTCTGAGTTTAACAGTAGTGAAAGTACTGATATCCTCGCCGGTTGGCAGTGCAACTGTTCCACTACACTGTACTCGTTGTGCTTGATCAATTTTAAGAACTCATAGGCTTTTTTCTTATTTACCGATTCCTTTACCTTACTAGCTGGAGCTGGATCTTTTACTAGCTCCCCAAGTTGTTCTACCTCTATTGGATCTGGTCCTACTGCCCTTTTTCCTTAATTAGGTCCTCCTATCTTTCCAGGTTCAACTGTCCCCGGGGCATAACATCTATCGCTTCGGGTTAGATGCCCCACTCCGATTACAACTACGATCATTGCTGATGGTTTGAAGATCATGGCATCGTCATATTGCATTCATACTTCCATGGAATCATCTTATCCCCTTTGTAAGGAAAAGGTGACGACAATTCTATGATCATCTTTGGAGCGGGTCCCTCGACTATTAGAATAGCCTTTACCTCGAGCTAGTCAAAGTATATAATCAGGGGTCTATCCATCCCATAACCAGTCTCATTCATACTAATTTCATGCTCCTCTATTTTTTTAGAAAAAACTTGGCCTCGCCCATATCCATCATCTGTTGAACTTTGGCTAAAAACTCTTCACAATACTAAATGGCGTGCCCCTTGCACTCATGATATTAGTAAAAGTCCTCCACCTTGCTGACTATCTTCCCTACATCTAATTTTGGCTTAACCAACCCTACCTTGACCACTTCAAATCAGACTCTGATCATAGGCGTTTTCACTTTCCTGACATCCCTTTTTACCCTTTCAAACTCCCCTGACATGATTACGTTAACCTTGGCCTCTGTATGATAAGGTAATGGGTTTCTTGCAATCTTTAATCTATTTTTTGACACGAATTTCAAAATTCCAGCATTAATAAGACTCTGAAGCTTGCGCTTGAAAGCAGTGCAGTTCTCGGTTGAGTGTCCTTGGACCCCCGCATGGTACGCGCAATGAGTGTTGGAATCGTACCACTTGGGATATGGAGGTTTTAAAGGTTGAAGATAGACAGGTGCAACGAGTTGACCCTATAGCAGCTTCGGGTATAACTGACTGTAAGTAGTGGGGATAGGGTCATATTGAGGCTTTTGGGTATTCCTCACAAGCCTTTGATCATTTGGTGGAAAGTTTTGAGTGTTTGAGGTAGTGTTTGAGGGAGTTGCTATCTAAGGAGATATGCCAGTCGGATATGGTTGTTGTGGCATGGATGTGTAGGGAAAAGGATTCTAAATGAGGCTGTTTATAGCTGGATAGTAAGGGTTGTAGGTCGGGTAAGGTGTATAAGGCATTGGAGGTGAAAAAGGTCGGTTATTAAAACTGACTACATGAGCCTCCCCTTTTTTTTTCTTGGTAAGAGTTGTTTTCTTTTGAGCGACTTGTTCCCTACTTCCTATCTTTCCGCTTTTGATCATAGTTTCAATCATCCCTCCAGATATGACCACATCTGTAAAATTTTTGGTGGCATTACCCACCAACTTCTCGTAGTATTGAGCCTTCAGGGTGTTGATGAAGAGAACTGTAGTTATTTTATCAGACAAGGGTGGCTGCACCTGGGTAGCCATGTCTCTCCATTTCTAGGCATTCTATTTAAAACTCTCAGTATCTTTCTTCTCCATGTTTTGCAAGGATAATCTGTCAGGTACCATGTCAGAAATGTGCTTGTAGTGTTTCAGGAAGGCCCTAGCTAAATCCGTCCATGATTTGATCTTGCTGCGGGTGAGTTAATTGTAGCATCGAGTGGTAGACTCGATGAGGCTATCTTGGAAACAGTGGATGAGCAACTTCTCATCACTATCATGTTCTGCCATTTTTCGGCAATACATCATCAAATATACTGAAGGATTGGTGGTCCCGTTATACTTCTCAAAATCTGACGTCTTGAACTTGGGTGGGATTACTAAACCAAAGACCAGACTCATCTTTTTAGCATCGAGGCTTCCAAACAGCTCAGCTCCTTCCACAGCCCTCAACCTTTCTTCCAATAGTTGATACTTTTTTTGTGATTCGGCTGTTTCAACTTTTTCAGTTTCGCTGCTTTCTTCTTTTCTTGCTCGGAAAGCTCATCCAGGTCTAAGATATTGATAAGATCTGTCGGGACTACCACAAGGTTTACCCCAATTGACATCTGTTTCTTTGCCCCTGTGTTGGGTTGAATATACACGAAAGGCGTTTCAGCTGTCGGTGGTGGATTTTCTGTATTGTGTACAGGTTGGCCATTTGTTAATACGGCTTCTTGCTGGCTCTCTTTTCCCCTTGATGTCTTGATTCTAATTCTGGGGCTAAATTCTCCATGTGTCCCTTTCCTTTGACTGCGACGTACACCAGTTCCATCAGCTTAATCATCTGATCCTTTGATTCGGCCTAAGACTTGGCCAATTGTTCCCTTAACTCATCTTGAGCCCTTTCCATTCTCTCCATTCGGGCCATTTGTTCATTCTCCATGATCTTGACTTGTGATCGAGTATTATCCTGATGTGGAGTGCTTCTCTCTGGGAGTTTCGGTGGGTGCCCAATTTTTGAACCTTGGTGTAAATACCATGGATTACAATTTCATGGCATATTATTCTTTTATTAATTTAATATGTATAAGGATGAATGAATAAATCAATGCATGACTGATCAAAAAAATAAATGAATGAATGTATGTATGCTTCTTTAATTGTCTGAAATGAGATGATGCAAATAATAGTATTAAGATCAAATTCCAACACAAAGGTTTTTCATTAATTCGTGGAAACTTGTTACATATCCTCTCTCACTCTCGGGTTACATAAAAAGATCGTATCTACTCATACTGGTCTTGAGCCTCCTCTAGGAAATTCAATAGGCGCTGTCCATGCTCTCCTATCGGGTTGACATCACACCTCAGAGTCTTCACTTTCTCTGACATCTCTCTGGCCTTCATCACAACCTTGCGAATCTGCCTAGTCAGATGATCTATATACTGCTGCCTTCCAAGGTCTTAGTCTTCCACCTTGAGCTATCATCGAAAGCTAAGTCATTCGCTTGGCTCCATTCGGCCTCCCTCTCTCTGTATTCTTGAATGATGGCAGCAATGTCAGCTTTCTGGACTTGCAACTGATGCTCTAAGGTCTGAATGGTCGCATGGAGTGTCTCATTCTCCTTCCGTAGCATGGATGTCCGTTCCCTCTTATTTTCCAACTTTCCTTTCAATAGCTTATTCTCTTGCTAGAATCTTTCAAACCTGGTTGAAAATCAGTGACTGGGCATCTCCCCACTTTTGTCGCTCATGAGAAAATCGGGACTCCTTTTCCTTGCTGTCCTTAACCTTACCCTTCTAGAAGTCCAATTCTTTCTGAAGCTTTTCTATCTCTTTCTCATGGACGCTCAGAAACCTATGAGTTCCAGTGAACTGTCCCTTGGTTCTTAGACTCTTGTTCTCTTGATGTAAGTCCTGTATATCGGATTGCGCCGCTTCTCGCTCTTTAACCAACCTCCGCATCTTGGCCTCTTAGATCTCAAGGTCAGTCTTCAAATCTTTGACTTCCTCCTGAAGCTTATCATACTCACGCTTCAGTTTCCCTTTGTCCTTTTCTAATTCTTGCCTAACAAGCTCGATCTCTGAGAGTACTACCAGCTCTGGTTGAAGGATTATCGGATAAACAGAGGCATCATCGGTAGGGAGCACTATGTCGTGGATCCTCTTGGCTCTCCAAACCAAGTATCTGGGAGTAGCGTTATCAGTATATCTACCCAATTCTGATCGGTTCAACTTCCTCCATGCTTTCATGAGCTCACGTGTTTCTTTCATGTACCCGGGCCCATTATATGCAAAATCTACCAAAGTGAGCCCATAAGTCATCGGGATGAACTGCTCAGACCCATACTACCTTCATACCAAGAGTGGTGCAAAACTGATAGTTCCCCAAATTCCCAATAACGGAACCCACAGTTTGTCTCCACAACTATACAGAATGGATCCCATGGGCATCCACGGAGCCCTTCAAGTGACGTCTTCTCGGGCTAAGCTACGAAGAGTCATGATCCACTGTTTCTTATCTCCCTTTCTTGGTCACTCTTTCTTACAAAATTCCTTAAGAGGAATGAGAGTATTTATGTAGGGATGAAGTTTTTCCTTATCTTCTCCCCATAAATGGCTCTGGATCCAAAGATACAAAAGCTGTGCACATCTCTCGAATCGTCCCTTGCTTTTTCTTCGATAAAAAATAAGTGACCTAAACATCTCGGCAAGGATAGCAGGAGCCGGATCAATGTGTTTTCCTAGACACTCAAAGAAGTCTATTACAATCATCTCAATGTGCCTCAAGATCTTTGGAAATTTCACCAAACCATAGACCGCCAATGGAAATACATCCACCACATGATCACTCTACGGATTATTCATGATATAGTCTCACAAGAACACCCATGGGATATAAATACTCAAACCCTTCTTCTTAATATCCGGTGAATCGACCGGGATCTCCATACCTAGTATGTTGGATAGCTTCTTCCAAAAGCTAACTGTCTTTTGCTGCTTGTAATATATCTTATCAAGTGTGGATAACTCAATACGGAGCAAGACAGAGTACTCCTCAATGGTGGGTGTCATATCTTCCCGGTTGAATGGGAAGCATCGGTAGGAAGGATCCCAAAACTCTACCACTTCCCTGATCTACTGCTCATCTATATAAAAAAAGGGAGAAGTAATGCTATGTCTCCGTACTTCTTAATGAACTGTTTTTCCTTGCAGTTCCCCATCGACCCTAAATCTCTTCCAATTTTGTCAAATCATTTTGACTCAGATCTAAATGAATTGACTCAGGAAGAAAAAACACGAAGCTTCAAGCCAAGTAGTCTCCCCTATCAACCTGATGCTTCTCTAACTCTGTTTGGACCTCTCGGTATGTCTTGGAAGTAACTGACACTAGCGCAAGATCTCGGTGCTCCATGACCGTAAAGAAAACCCCTCTAATTGGAAGCCGGCTTAAGGCAAACACTCCTAAGTGACCATGATGCATGCAATAAAAACAAAAGAAAACAAACAAACAAACAAAACAAAACAAAGGGAAATGAGTCAGTACAAGGGTATAATAATCAAATCAATGTGATATTGAAATAAATAGCTGAACGTGAGAAAGGTTCCTCCTAGTGTCCCTAGCTTCGGTACCTCTAACAAAAATTCGGCATGGTTTTGCCTAGGTTCACTTTATTCGGTTGCATTAGCTTTTAAAAAGGCTCCAACTTGCACCTTACTGTCGTCGATGAAGGCTAGTAAGGCACCCCAATAAAAACTGGTTCAATTTGTTAGAGTGTATTTCCCAGGCCTATACGAAGGTTATCACCCCATGAAGGCGTAGGTAGTCTACTACTCCGAATGTGTTTCGCTAGCCCATGCGGAGGTTAACACCTCACGAGAGCGTAGTTACTTTACTTCCACCTAAAGGACAGAACCCGGGTAGAGGGCTCATGTTATGCAAATGCAAGTATAGTGTGTGAGGAGGAACAAACAAACCTTTCACCACCTATTCTATACCCTTATTCTAAAACCCGAGCAATTTAATAAAAACAATATAAAGCATTAATTAAACAAAGAATAATAATGACACAAAAATTTAAATAACCAAAGGACAATAAAAATATGCATGCACATGGGAATGAACAGATTTAAAACAAATCACTTTTATTAGGAAATGAGAATTAACAATAAACACCGACCAAAACCAACAAAATCGAGACTTTCGATAACACACGACTAATTCTAGTCCTGACTCTCTAAAGTCCCCAGCAGAGTTGCCAAGTTGTCGAGACATGATTTGGGGTGGACCCATTCGAGTGAGGGGGAAAAACAGGTAGAGGAAAAGACGACTTAATTCCTCTTAAGTTAAAGGGTTGAGGGTGTGAAAACGACATCGAAAAAGAAATGGAGTCGCCACCAATCTTTTTTGGCTAGGTGTGATCAGCCACCTATTAAAATTGGTTTTTATAAAATATTTTAAAATTAATTAAAACATTTTAAAACCAATTTTATAGTCTGCGCTTTAAACTAGAGAAAAACAAGTGCAGGTTCGGGAGTCGGTTACGTGTGGGGAAGGATTAGCATCCCACAACGCCCATATAAAACGGTACCTTATTAGTCGTGTGTTATCTCGAATCTTGATAAAAAGTCGATTTAAAATTGGTGTTTGTAAATAATTACCTTACAATTTTTTATTTTATTTGGAAATTATCCGAAATTTTCTTAGCATAAAATTTCCCATGTTTTCCGAAAGACATAGCAAAACATGGAATTTTTCTTTTATTTTGAAATTCTTCAAGTCATTTTCATTGAAAAAGATATTCCGTTATTAATGATAATTGATGATATCCTCCCCGGTAGACCTAGCAGAGAATTCATGAATTATTTTAACTCGAGAATAATCTTGATTTATAGAAATATTATTTATTTTCCATGTGTTTGAAAATTTATTGAAAATAACCATGAATATGCAAACATGTTGCTAAGACAAAAATTAAATAGGCATGCGTATTTATAATGGCATGGTAAGCAGAGTGACATAGCATGAAAAATGGCATGCCATAGAATGAATGTCATGTGAATGAAATCGACATGGCAAATAAAATGGCATGGCACGGAAAATGGTATGGTATAAGAATAAATGTGATGCACCCAAAAGAGTGTATCTTATTTAACCTTGCACTAAAAAGATAAATTGTAAGTATAGTAGTTAGCAAGGGTCGAGTCCTCAGGGATTGGGTTTTAGTTTATAAGTTAATAGTTTAAAACTTAAATTCAAGAACAATAAAAGAAAAGGGGTTTTTGAAGCCAGATTTAAACTAAAGTAAATAATAAGAATAAGATGCAAGGCGGTATAACCAGCCAATAAAAATATATATACTAAATTAGGCGGTATAACCAGCCAATAAAAATATATATACTAAATTAGGCGGTATAACCAGCCAATAAAAATAAAACAAAGTTAATATACAAATTAGGCGGTATAACCAGCCAATAAAAATAAATATAAAAAATAAGCAAACTAAAAGTAAGAAAACAAAAAAGTAAGAAGAGTCAAATATGAAAAATATGGTTAAGGTTTCATTCTCCACCACTAGACATCATTAAGAATCAATTTCAGATCTATCAATATCAACCAACTATCAAAGTTAACAACCGTGGATAACAACAAGCTCTGTTACCCCAATCTTTCCTTAGTTTGTCGTTAAATAGAACAAGCTCTCTATTTAATCTCTAACCATTAAACAACCTAGAATAAGCTCTCTAAATTCAATTTAATGGCAGCTTTATGATGAGAAAGATAGGTTGATCTAAGCAACAAACACATAAGCTCGGATTGTTCAACTTAGGTTATGTTCCACTTTGCAATTATTGAAAACTTGACCATAATCATTAATCACAAATTGCCACTTATGAATAGGAAATCAAGACAATTACACGGATCAAGACTCCTAAACTAGCAATAGATAATTATCAAGATCTATCTAGTTGTACACCTAACTAAATCTAGACAACATCATGAACAATTCTTGTAGAAGAACATAAGCAACTTTGATAGAAAATTAATGATAGATAGAATCTGAAAATCAATCACAAAACATCTCTAGGGCTTTGAAATCACCCTTAACCAAATAGAAGTTTAGCCTAGCATAGGCATTATAAACATAAAATTAAATAGAATCTAAGAAGAAAATAAAAGAAAGAAAGAAGAAGAAGAAGAAGAATATTAATTATCCAACCTCTTGATCTTTCTAAAGAAAAAGAAAACTAGAGAAAAGAAAGAAGAAGAAAACTTAGAGAATTTTATTACAATGGCTAATATCCTACCAATGTACAATATGATCCTCTACAATCATCCAAGGCCCTCTAGTTATACACATTTTGGAGGGCTAAATGACAAGAGACAAGCTTTACAAATTTCAAAGGTAGGTATAATAGGTGGGTGAATTTTTCTAACAATTTTCGTCATATTGTATGACAATTTTGATCAGCCAACTTGATGGTCGATTTCGTCAATGTTGGAGGCCTGATCTGATCACATGGTCTTCTAGAAAAAGGTTCCCCTATCAGTTACGGATCCATAGCCGTTGGAATCAGCTCATTTGCTGATGTTGATAAGCAGATATGGGCAAAATACGAAAACAGGTCAGCACAGACGTCATTGCACATCAGCCAACTTGATGGTCCATTTCGTCAATATTAGAGGCCTGATCTGATCATATGGTCTTCTAGACAAAGGTTCCCGTATCAGTTACGGATCCATAGCCATTGGAATCAGCTCATTTTCTGATGTGGATAAGTAGATATGGGCAAAATACGAAAACAGTTCAGCACAGACGTCATTGCACATCAGCCAACTTGATGGTCGATTTCGCTAGGGAAAACGACTCCGTTTCAAGAAGTGTAAAACATGAAAAAGATATATATGCCTCTTAGCTTTGCACGGCTACAAATGTCAGCCTTATTGCTTCAGTGAAACTCCAGATATAGCTGATATGGCAAAAGGTGTCGGAACTGGAACTGAACTGGATTTGCCCTTAATTCTAGTAATCTGAAATCACTCAAAGAAACTTGTGAAAAACACCAAATTACATAAAAATATAAAAGATCATAAACACAATTAGACTAAACAATAATAACTCGTATTTGACACAAAATAATAATAAAACATAACTAAAAACTATATAATTATACGAGTTATCACACCCCCACACTTAGATTGTTGCTAGTCCCTAGCAACGACTCAATAAAAATAAAATAAGAAAATCTAATCTAATCCACTTTCGTAGGAAATCACGGTGGCACTTAGCATGTGACACAAGCCTTTAAACCCCTAGGTGTCCCTAGTGGACGAGTTTAGTCTCGTGAGGGTTTACTAGGACGATACCCACAAACATTGAAGACATAAAATATAAATAAACTACATATACTAAAAATATTTATTCCTAATCCTTTCAATACAAATTAGAGACAAACTTTGAACAAGTCTTATAAACTAATCAATAGCTTAAAGAATTTCACAAAAATTCATGCTTGAATGTAAATTGTTTGAGTTAAGCCAATATTAACATAACATATCTCAATCAAAATAGTGCATGTTCAAATTTAATCTCAACTTCTCACATGATATACCCTCATGATTTTCACTCTTTAAAGTAGTGGTGAAGTGTTTACACTCAATCAATCTCATGAAAACAGTTCTACCATATTCTTGCTTGTCCACCTATTCTCCACTATTTAGATCATACAACTTCATGAATCAAGAGGTCTTTAATCAAGGTTGTAATGGGGCCAAGAGGTTTGTAATGTGGTTGAATAACAAAAGGATAAAGATATCACAAAGGCTCCAAAGAGTTCATAAAGTTTAGAGACATAATAAGATCATACAAAGAAACTTCTCAAAACTCTTTACAAGTACATAGTCACCTAGGCCGAATATTCATGTTGGGCTTTTCTTCATTCTAAACAACTTTGTAACATCTTTTACTTTTTCCACAAATTCAAGAGATGAATCATATTTTTTACTTAGGAATGTATTTGCCAGTATTCCATTTTTTTTTCTCTTGACTTTTCTTTTCTTTCCCCCCCACACTTATTTCTTGTTTCTAACCCAAATTTTCAACTAAAAATATCCCTTGTTTTTTTGCAATATGTCTCAAAATATATAAACCATCTTTAGAACAAGGGTAAGGATATAAGTATATTTAGGCTAGGTGTAAGTTGTGGTTACCAATAAAACAGCATATTTAATGTAGGCTCAAATTGGCTCACTAGTGGGGATGTTCTCTTAGAACATTAATAATGGATGGCTGTTTGGCTCTGGTTATAATCCTAATGCCTCTATCATATTCATGTTGTCACATGTATCAATATAGTCTCAAACGGTTTAAAGCAAGTTCTAGAGAATCATGTAATCATAAGAGCACTCAAGAAAGAAATTAGATTGATTTGTATAATGCATCAATCATTATAGGCTCAAAAACTCACAAGGATGATTATACAAGTCAGATTAAGTCTAAACATGCTTCTTTCTCAATCAACATATCATACTAACATTGGCTCATAAAAAGGTTGACATCAAGCTCAATTCTCATGAAAATCTTCTCACTAATAAATCTGTTTTAGACTTATGCAATTCATATCTCATCATTGTATTAAAAAGGAACTAAAACACACTAAAAAAAATTTAATAATAATAATAAAGACTCATAAAAAAAAATAGTAGACAAAAATAAAAGAAATCCTAAATCATTCCCCCACACTTAATTCTTACATTGTCCTCAATGTAAGTCTATTAACCCAAATGAAAGAATCATGTGTAAGAGAAAAGAACTAATAACATAAGAATAGGAACAACTAAGACTCAAAACAAAACAAACTCATGCAACTTAAATAATCCTAAAATACTAAACAAAAATTAACAAGTAAACATAAAAAGATTAAAATCAAACTGACAAGGTATGTCTCAAGTCTCCCTTACTCAGACCTTGTTCAGAATGAATACTTCTAAATTGCTTAAAACACAACAAAATTTTTTTTTTTTGAAAAGAAGAAATCAAACTGACAAGGTATGTCTCAAGTCTCCCTTACTCAGACCTTGTTCAGAATGAATACTTCTAAATGGCTTAAAACACAACAAATTTTTTTTTTTTTAAATTAGCAAAATATGTCCCTTACCCCCTACTAAAATATGGCATTGTCCCCAATGTCAAATTTTAAAGGTAGAATTTAGGAGATATTACCTGCAGAGGTTGCTAATCACTTATTATAACTGAGACACAACAAACAAAATGTTAGATAATGTCACAAAGACAAAGTGCAATCCACTCCTTGCTCGTCCATATCTCTTTTTCTTTTTCCGAGCGTTTGCGAAACAACCGTAGTAGATAAACACTCATAAGCTTGGAGCTTTTTGAGTAAATCTTCAATGGTTGTAGCAGAAATTATGGTTCTCCTTGCCTCTGAAAACATGAATCCATTATCCACAGCATTATCTAAATATGAAAGCAAATTACTAAAATAACCATTAATATTAAGCAAACCAATGGGTTTCTTATTTGTGACCAAAGATGACCAAGAAGCCACGCAAGCTATTTCTTCCAATGTACCCAGACCTCTTGGTAAAGAAATGAATGCATCGGCAGAATGGTACATGATTGTTATCCGTTCAGGGATACTCCAGACTTGTATTTCCTTACCCAAGGTAGGTCCACAAAAATCTCTGAATAGTTTTGGCACGATTCCTAGAACTGGACTTCCTCCGGCGTGTGCTGCTGTAGCGACTGCTCCCATTAAACCCGTACTACCGCCTCCATAAATCAACTGGATCTTTTGTTGGGCAAGTATTACTCCAACTCTTATGGCTTCATCAGCGAATATGTTATTTTTCCCTGGATAAGCACCTCCAAAAACACAAATTTTTTTAATGCGTTTGGACGAAGTACTTTCCATTTTTTTTTCTTTTTTTTTTTCTTTTTTTCGAGTGCCTGAAAGAGAATGAGTACATGGTGTAATATATAGAGGACTGAGTAGTGAATCAGACAAGAGTAATAATGTCGCCGAAAGTGTATCTGACCTGTCAGAAGAAAATGTTAACCTAACAAAAGATTTTTGCGTGATTTCAGGAAGAAAATCAAAAAGAGAAGAAAAATCAACCGTAAAAGTCAAGAGTAATAATGTCGCCGAAAGTGTATTTGACCTGTCAGAAGAAAATGTTAACCTAACAAAAGATTTTTGCGTGATTTCAGGAAGAAAATAAAAAAGAGAAGAAAAATCAACCGTAAAAGACAAATAAAAAAAATGAGAATAATTACACAAATCGAATAACACGTAAATTAAACCGAAATAAAGTTATTGCAAATCAAACCAAAAGCTGAGAAGTCATTTATTGTAGTTGTGATTGTGGCTCACATCTTCCTCTGGTTTTACATCCCGAAACGGCTTAAACGTCTTCTATGAGTCGAGGATATGCTTCCCATCCAGTTTTCTTACAAGCTGGCAAACAGGGTCTTTTAACATCAGATTCCCAAGATGTTGCCATTCCCTTTTGGAATTGCGGCCATAAATCAAGAATTTCTCTTTGTACGTCTCCACTAGGATGCGTCTCAAGAGAAAGTTGGATATTACCCAAATTCTCCTTACTCATTCCATCCTTAATGAATTCAATTTTATCATCTCGATTAGAGGACGGAATCCCAATAGAACGACATTTACCGTTACACGTCCATCGTGCACATTTGTGGCAATTTGAACTCATGCGCTTTGCTCGTCGCTTCTTTGCAAAAGTGCTTCTACCTGTACCTGGTAAATGTAAAATAGGAAGATATTCATCTTCACGTACCTTGGCTTCAATTATCCAACGTATGTCGTCAGGAATCCCTTTGTGCATAAGCATTCTTAATCTTTCAAATCGAACTTGGTAAAGCTTCAGTAAAATATTTCGAGGAAAAGGAGGAAATCGTTTCTGCAATCTTGTGAGAATATCATCCATCCTGAAAAAAAAATGAAAAAAAATGAAAGAGAAATTGGAAGAGAAATTTATATACAATATCAGTTTTGTGGGTAGCTGATGAAACCGATTTAAATAATCACGGAGTACCGTTATCCGCCATTTAACCGGGGTTAAAAAAAAATAAAAATAATAATTATATTTACATCTAGTTATTTTCAAAACAAGGATCAGAAAGAAAAACAACATAAAAAGACTCAAAAACAAAACACTCTAAATAAAATCCTAAATTCTTCCCCCCACACATAATTTTTACATTGTCCTCAATGTAATGCTATTATCCCCCAATGCAAGAATTATATGTAAGAGAAAAGAACTATTAAACAAAAGAAACTTATGCAGCCTAAATGAACTTAAAAGCAGTAAACACAATTAACAAAGAAACATAAGAAATAAAAATAATAAAAATAATAAAAGAAAAAGGAAAAGAAAGAGAAAGCAAATCTGAATATGGAAGGTTGGCAATTTCATCTTTAATTGGGCTGCCTTCCCAATTAACACTTGAGTTAGTGTTTTGAATCTAACCAACACCCCTTCTTGGCTTTTTAGGCTTGTCAGGCTCATACATGAAATTTCCCAAATTTATGCGTTTGAGAGGTAGCTTTCTTTGCACAAGAGTGGATGCATTCTCCATTACAAGTATTATTCCATCATCCTTTGTGGTGCATATGTCATCGAGGAATGGAGCATATTTTGATACTTGTTGAATGACCTCCACAAACAAGTTGTTTAAGGTTTCCGGCATGTGTTGTTCATGTTCTTCCTCCTTGAACTTTGCAAATCTACTAGGAAAAGGTGGAGAAGAAACATTAGTAAAAAGTGAAACCTTAAACGTTACCTCAGGTGCCGAAATACTCTTATTTGGATCTTTGGCTTCATTATCATCAAGAATAGAATCCATCTCTAATTTTGTTTCATCCTCATCTTGTTCCTCATTCTTCAAGGTCACAAGAGTAGCATTCCCCTTTGGGTTAACCATCGTTTGGGCTGGGAGTTCTTCAGATCTTTGTGCTACCCATACCACCATACTACTAGCCAATAAGCTCATTTGCCTTTCCAAACTCTGGATACTTGCCCTTGTTTCCTGTTGAAATTGCAAAGTATTAGTAACAAGAGAATCGACAAGATCTTCTAAAGAAGTACCTGAGTTTTGAGTCATATGTAGTGGCTGAAAAAGATCTGGTTCTTGAGACCATGATTGATTAAATCTAGATGGATGAGTGTAATTGGCATAAGGATCTACTTCTTGGTAATTTTTCGAGTAGCCATAATTAGTATGATCCCACCATCCCTCATGGTAAGTGTTTGAGTAATGATCATACTGTTGGTCTTGGAACACTTGATGGCCTTGACATCCTCCCATGGCCAATTGTTGAACTGGGTAGGTGAGATTGGCTTGTTGATTTTCCATGTTCATGTATGCCACCAACTCTTCAAGTGTTAGATTGCTCAATTCCATCGTTTCTTTTTTTTTTTTTCAAAATTTGATAAGAAAAACTTGTATGTACAAGAAAATAGAACTAATTAGAACTGAAAATAAGAATAAACCAAGTAACAAATAAACTAAAGAAAACAATCCCCGGCAACGGCGCCAAAAATTTGATGCACCCAAAAGAGTGTATCTTATTTAACCTTGCACTAAAAAGATAAATTGTAAGTATAGTAGTTAGCAAGGGTCGAGTCCTCAGGGATTGGGTTTTAGTTTATAAGTTAATAGTTTAAAACTTAAATTCAAGAACAATAAAAGAAAAGGGGTTTTTGAAGCCAGATTTAAACTAAAGTAAATAATAAGAATAAGATGCAAGGCGGTATAACCAGCCAATAAAAATATATATACTAAATTAGGCGGTATAACCAGCCAATAAAAATATATATACTAAATTAGGCGGTATAACCAGCCAATAAAAATAAAACAAAGTTAATATACAAATTAGGCGGTATAACCAGCCAATAAAAATAAATATAAAAAATAAGCAAACTAAAAGTAAGAAAACAAATAAGTAAGAAGAGTCAAATATGAAAAATATGGTTAAGGTTTCATTCTCCACCACTAGACATCATTAAGAATCAATTTCAGATCTATCAATATCAACCAACTATCAAAGTTAACAACCGTAGATAACAACAAGCTCTGTTACCCCAATCTTTCCTTAGTTTGTCATTAAATAGAACAAGCTCTCTATTTAATCTCTAACCATTAAACAACCTAGAATAAGCTCTCTAAATTCAATTTAATGGCAGCTTTATGATGAGAAAGATAGGTTGATCTAAGCAACAAACACATAAGCTCGGATTGTTCAACTTAGGTTATGTTCCACTTTGCAATTATTGAAAACTTGACCATAATCATTAATCACAAATTGCCACTTATGAATAGGAAATCAAGACAATTACACGGATCAAGACTCCTAAACTAGCAATAGATAATTATCAAGATCTATCTAGTTGTACACCTAAATAAATCTAGACAACATCATGAACAATTCTTGTAGAAGAACATAAGCAACTTTGATAGAAAATTAATGATAGATAGAATCTGAAAATCAATCACAAAACATGTCTAGGGCTTTGAAATCACCCTTAACCAAATAGAAGTTTAGCCTAGCATAGGCATTATAAACATAAAATTAAATAGAATCTAAGAAGAAAATAAAAGAAAGAAAGAAGAAGAAGAAGAAGAATATTAATTATCCAACCTCTTGATCTTTCTAAAGAAAAAGAAAACTAGAGAAAAGAAAGAAGAAGAAAACTTAGAGAATTTTATTACAATGGCTAATATCCTACCAATGTACAATATGATCCTCTACAATCATCCAAGGCCCTCTATTTATACACATTTTGAAGGGCTAAATGACAAGAGACAAGCTTTACAAATTTCAAAGGTAGGTATAATAGGTGGGTGAATTTTTCTAACAATTTTCGTCATATTGTATGACAATTTTGATCAGCCAACTTGATGGTCGATTTCGTCATTGTTGGAGGCCTGATCGGATCACATGGTCTTCTAGAAAAAGGTTCCCCTATCAGTTACGGATCCATAGCCGTTGGAATCAGCTCATTTTCTGATGTGGATAAGCAGATATGGGCAAAATACGAAAACAGGTCAGCACAGACGTCATTGCACATCAGCCAACTTGATGGTCGATTTCGTCAATATTAGAGGCCTGATCTGATCATATGGTCTTCTAGACAAAGGTTCCCGTATGAGTTACGGATCCATAGCCATTGGAATCAGATCATTTGCTGATGTGGATAAGCAGATATGGGCAAAATACGAAAACAGTTCAGCACAGACGTCATTGCACATCAGCCAACTTGATGGTCGATTTCGCTAGGGAAAACGACTCCGTTTCAAGAAGTGTAAAACATGAAAAAGATAGATATGCCTCTTAGATTTGCACGACTACAAATGTCAGCCTTATTGCTTCAGTGAAACTCCAGATATAACTGATATGGCAAAAGGTGTCGGAACTGGAACTGAACTGGATTTGCCCTTAATTCTAGTAATCTGAAATCACTCAAAGAAACTTGTGAAAAACACCAAATTACATAAAAATATAAAAGATCATAAACACAATTAGACTAAACAATAATAACTCGTATTTGACACAAAACAATAATAAAACATAACTAAAAACTATATAATTATACGAGTTATCAAAATGTCATGTGAATGAAATCGACATGGCATACAAAATGACATGGCATGAAAAATGGCATGTGAATGAAATCGACGTGGCATACATAATGACATGGCATGTGAATGAAATTGACATGGCATAAGGAGAATGTCAAGTGAATGAAATTGACATGGCATATGGATGACATAAAATGACATGGCATGTCACATAGCATAAAATGACATGACATGTGAGTGAAATCGACATGGCAAGCAAGATGTCATGGCATATCGATGACATAAAATGGTAGGGCATGTGACATGGCATGTGAATGAAAACGTCATGACAAGCAAGATGACTTGACATAAAGTGATGACATGGCATGTGAATGAAATCAACATGGCAAGCAAGATGACATGGCATGTAACATGGCATAAAATGAAATGGCATGTGAATGAAATTGACATGGCAAGCAAGATGACAAGGCATATGGATGACATAAAATGACATGGCATTTGACATGGCACAAAATGACATGGCATGTGAATGAAAACATCATGACAAGCAATATGACATGGCATAAAGTGATGACATGACATAAGATGACATGGCATAAAATGATGACATGACATATGGATGGCATGGCCTAAGGTGATGACATGGCATAGGTGACATGGCCTATGGATACATAAAATGACATGGCATGTGACATTGCATAAAATGACATGGCATGTGAATGAAATCGACATGGCAAGTAAGCTGACATGGCATATGGATGACATAAAATGACATGACATGTGAATGAAATTGATGTGGCAAGCAAGATGACATGGCATATGGATGACATAAAATGACATGGCATGTGACATGGCACAAAATGACATGCCATGTGAATGAAACTGTCATGACAAGCAAGATGACATGGCATAAAGTGATGACATGACATAAGATGACATGGCATAAAATGATGCACAAAATGACATGGCATGTTAATGAAAATGACATGACAAGTAAGATGACATGGCATAAAGTGATGACATGACATAAGATGACATGGCATAAAATGATGACATGGCATATGGATGGCATGGCATAAGGTGATGACATGGCCTATGGATGACATAAAATGATGTGGCATGTGACATGGCATAAAATGACATGGCATGTGAATGAAATCGACATGGCAAGCAAGATGGCATGGCATATGGATGACATAGAATGACATGGAAAAAAATGACATGGCATGTGAATGTAAATGTCATGACAAGCATTATGACATGGCATAAAGTGATGACATGACAAAAGATGACATGGCATAAAATGATGACATGGCATATGGATGGCATGGCAAAAGGTGATGGCATGGCATAAAATGATGACATAGCATAGATGAATTTATTTGAGATTGACTTGGCATTTATTAATTCCAAAAATCTTTTCATGTTTCTTGGCAAAACCTGGCGAAACATAGAAAGTTTTATTTATTTCGAAATTTTACGAGTCATCTTTGTTTTAGAAAAGCATATTCCTTCGTTAATAATTGATGATATCCTCTCCGACAGACCCAGCAGAGAAAATCATGAATTATTTAAACTCGGGAACATTGCCTTATTTATTAAAAAAGATATGAATAGCAGAACATGATAATAAACGTCATGTGAATGGAATTGACATAGCAAACAGAATGATAAGCATAATGACATGACAAACCAAGTGACATGGCAATGAAAATGAATGTCATGTGAGTGAAATCAACATGGCAAACATGAGCTTAGCATACTAAATGACATGGCAAAAAAAATGTGCTATGGAATTAAATGCTATGGCATAAAAATACAATGGCATGTAGGAAATATCATGGTGGTCGAATAGTCATGGTAATGGCATGTGAATGGCCGAATACATGGTGATGGCATATGGCTGGCCGAATGGTATGAAATGATAACATGGCATGGATGGCATGGCATGAAAATACACCTAGACTATAAATGAAATGGAAAATGACATGTTATGTGGATGACATGGCATGGCATGTTGTAAAATGAATGACATGGCATAGGTGACATGGCATGAAATGATGACAAGGCATATGTGACATGGCAGAAAATGATGACATGGCATAGGTGACATGGCATGAAATGATAACATGGAAAGTGACCTAAGATTGCATGACGTAGCTACATGACCTAAGATGCATGAAATAGGAAAATATAATGCAAAGCATGACCTAGACCTAAAATGCATGGGAGGGCCAAATGTGATGCAAAATGTATCATGGACACAACATGCTAAATGACATAGCTAGATGTCCTAAGATGCATGACGTAGGCAAATATAATGAAAAGCATGGCATGAACACAAAGTGCAAGGGCTGACCGAAATGCATGTATAACATATTATGAGCACGAAATGCAAGAGAACACAACTACATGGCCTAGAATACATGATACAACCAAGTATGATGCAAGGCATGATATGAACCAAAAATAAAGAGATGAACGAATGATATAGAGGACTTATTACAACATGAAAATGATGTAAAAACTAACATGACATAAAAATAATGCAAAGAACACGACCAAAATATGTATAGACATGTAAGGAAGTAATAAGAAAAATAAGTAAACAAAGAACAAGGAAAGTTGAGCTCCATGGTTGGTACAAATGGGCATAGCCCTCCCCTAACCATAATCACTTGATATTATCAAGATCATGAAGCCTTTCCAACTCACAAATCAGAAAATAAACCTAGCTAACTAAAAAAAATGGAGGAGAGCTCCATGGTTGGTACAATGGGCATAGCCCTCCTCTAACCATGGTCACTTGATTTTTATCAAGATCATGTAGCCATTCAACCTCATTTACTTCATTTATTTTGAAAAATCAAAATAAAAAAATTAGTAAACCTTCCACAATCCTGTTTCCCACAATAAACATGCAAAACAAAATCAAGGTAAGCACAAATAAGGCATTCGGCCATGTTAAAAAAAAATTTGTGAAAATTTAATTTCTTCCATTTTTGATGAAAAAAAAAGGTGAAAGCTTAAATGAACATTTCAAAACTTTTATTTTCATAAGAAAAGAAGTAGAAGTCACATAGAAAACAAAGAAAAACACATGAGAATGAAGAAGAAAATCATGCTGGAGCTATGTAGGAATGGCTACCTTCCAAGCTTTTTGGTAAACCCTTTCTTTCTTTCTTTCAAAAACCTTTTTTTCCCAAATTAGCTACTGACTTCCCTCCATAAATGACCTGCCAACTTAAGGAAATAAAACATTCCCCCTCCCTTTCTCATGCTTGGCCGGTTGGCCTCCCAACCATAGGATGTAATGTGCTCATTGTCTCCAACAATCTTAGCCTTTAGATTAGGATCTTTTCATGGCAAATAAAAATATTATCTTGCCATTTGATCTTGGCCCTTGAAAGGTGTACTCATCCTTTACAAAGTGCCTAGGCCATTGGATGAAACAAAGGCCACTTGCATGCTTCCCTTGGCCGAACCTCTCCTCACCATTGGATGGATTGTGCTCATCTTTCTTCCACCAATCTTGGCCATTGAATGAGGATCATTTCATGACAAATAAAAATTTCATCTTGCAATTTATCTTGTCCATTGAAGGGTATACTCATCTTCTCTACAAGGCACATAGGCCATTGGATGAGGGGGACCATTTGCAAGGAAATAAAGATGGCATTTTTAGCTTGATAGTGACCATTGAATTAAATTGATCAAACCTCCCCTTCTCCCCTATGCATGGCCGGCCAAGACCTGGAATGTTCAAGAATTTCCTCCATCTTCATATTTTTCTTAATTGCAAATTTGCCCTTTTCGGTTTCTTCGATAAAATTACCTTTTTGCCCCCCAAACTTAGTTTAATTGCAAATGGACCTCAATTTTGGATTTGTCTTTTCCAATTCATCCCATTCAATGTAAAACTTGATTCTAGAGGTTTCACATTTTTTCGAGCTCATTTGCTCTTTCTCCCGGATTTATCTCTGAAATTTTGATTTAGTGCCTCCCAAACTTAGCCTTTTTCAAATGAGCTCCGATTTTGGATTTTTCTTCACCAATCTCTTCCAAAAATTATAAAACTCAGATCTGAAAATTTTTATAATTTTTCGAGCTCATTTGCTATTTTTCTCAGAATTTTCTTTTGGAATTTTCGGATTAGTGCACCCGAAATTCACCTTTTTCATTTGAGCTCCGATTCTGGATTTTTCTTCACCAATCTCTTCCAAAAATTATGAAACTCAGATCTTGAAGTTTTCATAATTTTCTGAGTTTATTTGCTATTTTTCCCAAAATTTTCTTTTGGAATTTTAGGATTAGCGCACCCGAAATTGACCTTTTTCATTTAAGCTCCGATTTCGGATTTTTCTTCACCAATCTCTTCCAAAAATTATGAATCTTAGATCTGAAAGTTTTCATAATTTTTTGAGCTCGTTTACTATTTTTCCCAGAATTTTCTTTGGGATTTTTTGGTATTGCCCTTTAACCTCCAAAACCTTATTTTTACTCGAAACGGGTCCGATTTTTGGATTTTCTTTCTCTACTGCCTTTTTCATATATTGAATTTGAGTTGGTCTGAAAACGCCCAATTTTTACGATCAAATTCCTCTCCAATTTAGCTTTCTCCAAATTTACCAGATTAGGTCTTCCTCTGCATGAAAATTCTGCAACCCATCTTTCGGAGTCTATATTTTTCGTTGTAGGTCTGAAAACGATTTTTTTTAGACGAAATCAACGACAAACCCTAAACGCTAAAACCCTAGGCTAGACTTTTTGTTATGGAAATGAAACTAATATTTATATTACTTATAATAAGTATTAACAAAATTTTGGATGCTTCTCATGAACATATCAAATCCGTATAAATCATAGTATGGTCTCATACAATACAATTGAATTCTAGTCCCGAGAAATAGAAAAATGAGCAAATTCAATGTTTTAAAATTCACAAAAAAAAAGTCTAAAATTAATAGCCTAAACTATGTTTTTTGGACAAAATCGGTGACAAACCCTAAAACCCTAAATCCTAGGCTAGCCTTTTTGTTATGAAAATGCAACTAATATTTATATTACTTATAATAAGTATTAACAAAATTTTGGCGCTTCTCATGCACAGATCAAATCCATATAAATCATAGTACGGTCTCGTACAGTACAATTGAATTTTGGTCTTGAGAAATAGAAAAATGAGCAAATTCAATGATTTAAAATTCACGAAAAAAAAAACTAAAATCAATAGCCTAAACAATTTTTTTGGATGAAATCGACGACAAACCCTAAACACTAAAACCCTAAACCCTAGGCTAGCCTTTTTGTGATGAAAATGCAACTAATAATTATATTACTTATAATAAGTATTAACAAAATTTTGGACGCTTCTCATGCACTGATCAAACCCGTATAAATCATAGTATGGTCTCGTACAGTACAATTGAATTTTTGTCTCGAGAAATAGAAAAACAAGCAAATCCCATGTTTTAAAATTCACAAAAAAAAAATTAAAATTAATAGCATAAACGATGTTTTTTTGGACGACATCGGCAACAAACCCTAAACACTAAACCCCCAAACCCTAGGCTAGCATTTTTGTTATGAAAATGCAACTAATATTTATATTACTTATAATAAGTATTAATAAAATTTTGACGCTTCTCATCCACATATCAAATCCGTATAAATCATAGTATGGTCTCGTACAGTACAATTGAATTTTGGTCTTGATAAATAGAAAAAGGAGCAAATTCAATGTTTTAAAAATCACTAAAAAAACAAAAATTAATTGCCTAAAAGATGTTTTTTTTTTAACGAAATCGATGAAAAACCTTAAAACCAAAAATCCTAGTCTAGCCTTTTTTTATTTATTTATGAAAATGCAACTAATATTTATATTATTTATAATACGTATTAACAAAATTTTGGACGCTTCTCATGCACAAATCAAATCCGTATAAATCATAGTATGGTCTCATATAGTACAATTGAATTTCTATCTCGAGAAATATAAAAATGAGCAAATTCAATGTTTTAAAATTCAAAAAAATATAAAAAACTAAAATTAATAGCCTAAACGATGTTTTTTTGGACAAAATCGGTGACAAACCCTAAAACTCTAAACCCTAAACCCTAGGCTAGCCTTTTGGCTATGAAAATGCAACTAATATTTATATTACTCATAATAAGTATTAAAAAATTTTGGATGCTTCTCATGCACAGATCAAATCTGTATAAAACATAGTATGGCCTCGTACAGCACAATTGAATTTTGGTCTTGAGAAATAGAAAAATGAGCAAATTGCATATTTTAAAATTGACGAAAAAAAAACTAAAATTAATAGCCTAACCGGTGTTTTTTTTTTTGGAAAAAAATCGGCGAAAACCCCTAAACCCTAGGCTAGCCTTTTTGTTATGAAAATGCAACTAATATTTATATTACTTATAATAAGTATTAACAAAATTTTGGGCACTTCTCATGTTGGTGTAAGCCCTGCAAGCCAATCTAGTTGGGCTTGTAAGACACTATTTATATATTCATGTATTGCACATTATAGTTTATTAATTATAATTGAGGTATTTCTTTATCCATAAGTATTGTTATAATTGTTATAAATAACTTTTGAAGATAAAGCCCATGAAACACAATGGCATTGCAAAGAAATTGAAAGGAGTTACAATTATGAGGATCCTTATGCATCAATGCCGTGTTTCTAAAACTGTTCATGGTTATCGTATTGTCAAGATAGGGCATTGACAATGCTCAAAGACTGGCATATGTTAAGCTTTCATGCACTTGATGCATGGAACCGATCTGATAGGTTGAAAGTATAGAGATATTTGGGGATAACATATGGATGCTTGTAGTTTACTGAACATGATCCGCTATGAGAGCTCCATTTGGTATTTCTCTCAAGTGTCTATGGAAAATACTCTCATGTGTCAATAGTGTAAGTAATCCTTTGACTTGTGACACTAGGTCATCTTGTATGTGAATTGTCATACTCAGATTTCATCACGAACGGGTCCCAACAAAAGGATGCTTATAGTAGGGTGTTATTGGGTATAACATGAAGCATACGAAGATGAATGAGTGGTCCAAAGAGGATTCATCACCCCAAGTGATATGAGGGGACATATCTCACATGCATCTGGCTTATATTAACTTATGGAAGTCCTTGGCCAAGGCAATACTTAAGGAGTTAATATTAAAGTTGCAGATCTAATATGGAATGGGATTAAGAGTAGACACTGAACCATGTTGTTTCCTATCCCGAGATATTTGATAAAGGGATCAAATTACATAGACATATTGTCCACGAAAGGTTTGTCGAACCTTGCAGACTCTCTCGGCATTTGGGTGGTCATGATGCATTGCTAGATGCCTCTCATGATCTATAAATATAAATAGGAAATTCTTAAATGAATTTAATTTATATTTATTGCCAACATGTTGGGGGCCTAATGGGTCACACACAAAAGGTGATTAATGGAATTAAAATGGGATTGGGCCAGATTAAATATTCATTAAGTGTTGTGGGCTTACTGTGAATATTTAATAATATGTATAAGGGCTTTAGTGCAGTTAGTCAAATAGTTGGCATACACTAAACCTGATTATATATATGCCTAATGTTGTTGCCACCTCCTCGAAGCTGAAACCCTGGTAGCCGCATCTTCTCACCTCCCTGTGAGAATCAGCCGCATAGAGAAAAAAAAGAGGAGAAATCCATTTTCTTCATGCCTGCTTCTTTTCAGCTAACTAGTGTAAAAGGAGGAACGTTTCTCACAACCTAGACTACTAGCGTCATCTTGTCAAAACATAATCTCAACCTTGTAAACGTTTTCGAGTCACTTGTATGGTGTTAGAGGCCGAACAATTGGACGGCTTTGGTTTGAGATAATCGGGCTTTGTGTGCTAGAACAAGAACATCAAGAATTTGTCTTGAGGTTTCGACAATCTCCATTATAGAGGTATGAGATTTTGATTGCTATTCATTCTTGACAGGATGATCGTCTTGAATTCATAAGCAAATCCATGGAGGGATTCGGTTTCTTTATGTTTTTGTTTTATTCCGCTGCGTTGTTAATTTAACTTGTTGATTAAATTATACATTATCTCTGTTTGAACATGATTCGAATCCCAACAGTGGTATCAGAGCCTTGCTTATGTTATTCCTATACGATCTATGCTTTGTTGTTACCTTTAACAAAACTGTTTTGTTCTTTGAGTTGTTTTGATCCGATTGTCACTAACCGAAATTATGAGAATTTGCACTTGTAGTGTTTCGGTGAAGGCAGCAGGTTATCATGGTGAATTCCTATTGATTAATTGGTTTAAATTATTTGAAACTGATTAATGCAAAGGGTAAAAGTTTGGCAGCAATTATGAATTATTTTTGCCTGCTTTGCGCCAACTTTGATGATTTGAAGCAGAAAAACTTGTAGATTTTTCTTGGCTATTTTTAATGCATGGTTTGATGATTTTTAGGTTTTAAAATTTCTTAGAATTGTTCTTGGCAAGCTTAAAAAATCATAAAACTGATTTGGCATTGAAAAATTTGAAGCTGTGAAAAGAGGATAGAAAGGCTGCAGAGAAAAATGAGGCGGCGGCTATACCATATAGCCGCAGCCTGTGCCTTCCCTTGCTAGGGTTTTTGGTTCTATCAAATTTTCACCGCATGTGGATTTTCGGTAATATTGAGTTACCAATGTTTTAGTGTCCTAGTTGAACTACAACACATGAATTGGTGACAATGGAGATATTGTTGAATTAATTAAATCACCAATATGAGAATTTACATGCTATAAATATTCAATTAAATTGTTTAATTGGATGATAATTTAATTAGATGAAATAATCCTAATTGGATTAAGATTTATTCTAATGAGATTAGAATAAATGTTTATTATTTTCTTTAAATTAAGTTATGGATCAAATATAGTCATTGAATGGTAACTAGAGATTAAAGCATGATTTATATGTTCATAAATTGTTTGTGAGTGTATGGGATGATTATGGACTTAGATCCAATATGATTGTGGATGGTTAAATTTATTTTTCATGGTTTTTATTATTAAATAGGGACTGTGTGCCCTGTTTTATCTCTTATTTTATGGAATTGTAAAAATTCTTTCCTCACCTAATTCCCCTCAAATGTAACTTGAGGTTTCTTTATTGCAAATGTAATTAGTTACATCAAAGTGTAAAATTAGGATTAGCTAGGAATAATTTTTGTAATTTGAAACATGGAGATTAAAGGCGCCATGAAGATAAGGAGATTACAAGCAAGCTTTTGAAGACTATGTATGTAATCACTTAGGAATTTGACCAACTAATTTCCTTTGATGGGTCAAGGAAATTAGATTAGAAAAGTCCATAATCATCTAAGTGGAAAATATGTTATAGATTTATTTTATGCGATATTATAAATGCTATGAATGCTTGATATGATGAGACTTATAAGAAAAAGGAAATCCCTCTTTACAATATTGAGTCACATGTTTCGCATGATAAAGTTACCTTCCATCATCATAGCAAGATAACCAGAGTTCTTCCAGTAGGAGGCTTGTTGAGTCACTCAAGGTCAAACTAGTGTACGATTATGTTTGAGTTATGAAGATGGGTCTTACTCAACTAATGCTATATTGTCCGAGTGCTTTAAAACTTGACCACATATTGTTAGAGGCAAAGTTAGGCGAAGTACATATGATGTGCTTAGACAAGGAGTTGTCACCTAGCTGATCTTGGAGTTGCATAGAGATGCAATTGATAAGATATGTTATCTACCCAACTAGGCTTGTTGTAATTTGTTGAGTCACTCAAGGTTGCAACATGTTGAAAGGGATCCCAGCGCACTAGAAATACCTTAATGAGATTTCAGATAATAGTGAGGGCTATTATCTCGAAAAAATAGTGGGAGAACCAATAAGAGATTTAATACCTCATCTTGAATTGGTATAAATACATGAATATAACTGATATATATACTTTTTCCATATTAGGTTGTTGAAAAATGGTTAACACTTTAACTGCATTACGCGGCATTATGAATGCCATTAGTCCAAAATGTTTGGATTGGTACATGAGATTGAGAAGTGTTCTCCATGAAAGGAAGGTTGCTCAGTTGACAAGTCAAGAAGAACTTATAGAAGTTTCTGGGTTGACTGTGTTTGTGATTGAATTGAATCTTTCTACTGTTAAATCTAATTCCTGGATAGTTGATTAAGGATGCGGTTCACATCTATGTAATGACATAGCGATGTTGAAAGGAAGTAGAAAGTTAAGCAAAGATGAAGTAGTTCTAAGAGTAGGCAAAGGTGCAAAAGTTGCAGCATTGGCCGTTGGAACATGTACTTTATCTTTGCCTTCTAACATGATGTTGGAACTGAAAGATTGTTACTTTGTTCTAGAAACATCATTTCGGTTTCATACCTCACTGTTATTGATGGTTTTGAGATAAGAATGAAGGGCAATAGTTTCTTTATCATTCTTAAAGACATACACTATGGATCAGCAACATTACATAATGGTTTATATGTTTTGGATCTAGAGATGCCAGTGTTCAATATAAATGTCAAGAAAGCAAGAAAGGATGATCCAAGTAAGACCTACATCTGGCACTGTAGACTTGGTCATATCAATGAGACAAAGATTTCCAAATTGCATAAACATGGTTATTTGAAACCCTTTGATTATGAATCCTATGGGACATATGAATGTTGTCTCCTTAATAAGATGACAAAGACTTTCTTTACAGGAAATGGTGAAAGAGTGATGCACCCAAAAGAGTGTATCTTATTTAACCTTGCACTAAAAAGATCAATTGTAAGTATAATGATTAGCAAGGGTCGAGTCCTCAGGGATTGGGTTTTAATCTATAAGTTAATAGTTTAAAACTTAAATTCAAGAACAATAAAAGAAAAGGGGTTTTTGAAGCCAGATTTAAACTAAAGTAAATAATAAGAAGAAGATGCAAGGCGGTATAACCAGCCAATAAAAATATATATACTAAATTAGGCGGTATAACCAGCCAATAAAAGTAAAACAAAGTTAATATACAAATTAGGCGGTATAACCAGCCAATAAAAATATATATACTAAATTAGGCGGTATAACCAGCCAATAAAAATATATATACTAAATTAGGCGGTATAACCAGCCAATAAAAATAACTATACTTTTAAAAATAAGCAAACTAGAAAAGTAAGAAAACAAGTAAGTAAGAAGAATCAAATATGAAAAATATGGTTAAGGTTTCATTCTCCACCACTAGACATCATTAAGAATCAATTTCAGATCTATCAATATCAACCAACTATCAAAGTTAACAACCGTAGATAACAACAAGCTCTGTTATCCCAATCTTTCCTTAGTTTGTCGTTAAATAGAACAAGCTCTCTATTTAATCTCTAACCATCAAACAACCTATAATAAGCTCTCTAGATTCAATTTAATGGCAGCTTTATGATGAGAAAGATAGGTTGATCTAAGCAACAAACACATAAGCTCGAATTGTTCAACTTAGGTTATGTTCCACTTTGCAATTATTGAAAACTTGACCATAATCATTAATCACAAATTGCCACTTATGAATAGGAAATCAAGACAATTACACGGATCAAGACTCCTAAACTAGCAATAGATAATTATCAAGATCTATCTAGTTGTACACCTAAACAAATCAAGACAACATCATGAACAATTCTTGTTGAAGAACATAAGCAACTTTGATAGAAAATTAATGATAGATAGAATCTGAAAATCAATTATAAAACATGTCTAGGGCTTTGAAATCACCCTTAACCAAATAGAAGTTTAGCCTAGCATAGGCATTGTAAACATAAACATAAAATTAAAGAAAATCTAAGAAGAAAATAAAAGAAAGAAAGAAGAAGAGGAAGAATATTAATTATCCAACCTCTTGCTCTCTCTAAAGAAAAAGAAAACTAGAGAAAAGAAAGAAAACTAGAGAAAAGAAAGAAGAAGAAAACTTAGAGAATTTTATTAAAATGGCTAATATCCTACCTATGTACAATATGATCCTCTACAATCATCCAAGGCCCTCTATTTATACACATTTTGGAAGGCTAAATGACAAGAGACAAGCTTTACAAATTTCAAAGGTAGGTATAATAGGTGGGTGAATTTTTCTAACAATTTTCGTCATATTGTATGACAATTTTGATCAGCCAACTTGATGGTCGATTTCGTCAATGTTGGAGGCCTGATCTGATCACATGGTATTCTAGAAACAGGTTCCCCTATCAGTTACGGATCCATAGCCGTTGGAATCAGCTCATTTGCTGATGTGGATAAGCAGATATGGGCAAAATACGAAAACATGTCAGCACAGACATCATTGCACATCAGCCAACTTGATGGTCGATTTCGTCAATATTAGAGGCCTGATCTGATCATATGGTCTTCTAGACAAAGGTTCCCGTATCAGGTACGGATCCATAGCCATTGGAATCAGCTCATTTGCTGATGTGGATAAGCAGATATGAGCAAAATACGAAAACAGGTCAGCACAGACGTCATTGCACATCAGCCAACTTGATGGTCGATTTTGCTAGGGAAAACGACTCCGTTTCAAGAAGTATAAAACATGAAAAAGATAGATATGCCTCTTAGCTTTGCACGGCTACAAATTTCAGCCTTATTGCTTCAGTTAAACTCCAGATATAGCTGATATGGCAAAATGTGTCGGAACTGGAACTGAACTGGATTTGCCCTTAATTCTAGTAATCTGAAATCACTCAAAGAAACTTGTGAAAAACACCAAATTACATAAAAATATAAAAGATCATAAACACAATTAGACTAAACAATAATAACTCGTATTTGACACAAAACAATAATAAAACATAACTAAAAACTATATAATTATACGAGTTATCAAAGAGCTGGTGCTTTATTGGGCTTAATACATTTAGATGTATGTGGGCCACTAAACACAGTTGCTAGAAGTGGTCACACATACTTCATAACCTTTATTGATGATCATTCAAGATTTGGTTATGTGTATCTGGTGAGATACAAGTCTGAAGCTTTCGAAAAGTTCAAAGAGTTCAGAGCTGAAGTAGAGAAATAGACTAGGAAAAATATTCTAGTTCTTAGATCAGATTGAGGAGGAGAATATTTAACCCATGATTTCTTGGATCATTTGACAGAAAATGGAATTCTATTGCAATGGACTCCACCTGGAACTCCTAAGCATAATGGAGTGTCAAGAGGAGAAATCGAACCTTGTTGGACATGGTTCCATCCATGATATCTAAGGCTGACCTTCCGATATCCTTTTGGGATATTCCTTAGAGACTACAGCTTACCTTCTAAAAAGGGTTCCAAACAAGTCGGTAGATAAAGTACCATATGAGATATGGAATGGAAAGAAGCCATGTTTATCTTTTCTAAAGATTTGGGGATGCACGACTTATGTGAAGCGTGTACCTTCTGATAAGCTGGGAGCTAGATCAAAAAAATGTAAGTTTGTCGGATATCTTAAAGAGACTGTTGGATATTACTTTTACAGTTTTACTGATCAAAAGGTGTTTGTGTCAAAACACGTTGCTTTTCTAGAGAAAGCGTTTCTACTAGAAGAATTCAGTGGGAGTAAAGTAAAACTTGAAGAAGTTCAAGAACCACAACCTAACATTCCCTCAGAACCTGAGCCATCGGTCTAGGAATTAGATGCTCGGACTGATGCTCAAGAAACACAAGTACTCTGAAGTTCTAGTAGGGAGAGGCAAACACCAATAAGATATGGATTTCTTTTGGAAAGAGATGGTTTGCCCGTTGATAATGAACCTACAACATGTAAGGAAGCGATGTCTGACATCAATTCGAAGAAATGGCTTGAAGCCATGAAATCTGAAATGGATGCAATAGAAGTTAACCATGTTTGGTCTTTAGTTGATCCACCTTAAGGGATAAAACTCATAGGGTGTAAATGGGTATTCAAAATAAAGGTAGACATGGACGGCAACGTTCAAATGTATAAGGCCAGACTGGTAGCAAAAGGTTATAATCAAGTTGAAGGCATTGATTTAAGAGAAACCTTTTCACTAGTTACCATGGTTAAGTCCATTAGGATTATGCTTGCTACTGCTGCATACCATGATTATGAGATATGGCAGATGGATGTAAAAATTGCATTCCGTAATGGGAATTTGCAAGAGGAATTGTATATGACACAACCTGAAGGTTTTTCATCCAAGGCCACTTCTAATAGGGATATGCAAGCTGCAAAAGTCCATTTATGGACTAAAGCAAGCATCTTGGACTTGGAACATTAGGTTTGATGAAACAATTAGATAATTTGGTTTCATTAAGAATCCTGATGAACCATGTGTTTACAAGAGGTAAATGGACATGCAGTTGTGTTCCTAGTGTTATATGTCGACGATATGTTACTCATAGGAAACGATGTATCTATGCTTCAGACGACCAAAGTCTGGCTCTCCAAACAATTCTCCATGAAGGATTTGGGAGAAACAACATATATTCTAGGAATTAAGATCTATAAAAATACATCGAAAAGGTTGCTTGGATTATCCCAATCCGTTTACATAGACAAGGTGCTAAAGAGGTTTAGCATGGATATCTCCAAAAGAGGTAACTTGCCTATGTTACATGGTGTACATCTCTCGAAAGAGATGTGTCCTAAAACAATTGAAGAGAGGACACAAATGGATAGGATCCCGTATGCTTCGACAATTGGATCTATCATGTACGCCATGTTGTGCACAAGACCAAATGTATCATATGCTCTGAGTGTCACGAGCAGATACCAAAGCAATCCTGGTGAGAGTCACTGGACTACTGTGAAAAATATCCTCAAGTACTTGAAAAGAACTAAGGATATTTTCTTGGTCTATGGAGAAATTGAACTCAAAATTAAGGGTATTACAGAAGCTGGATTCCGAACTGATAAGGATGACAGTAAATCGCAAGGCGGTTACGTATTCACCTTAAGTGGAGCTGCAGTTAGTTGGAAAAGTTCCAAACAAACTACAACTACAGATTCAACAACAGAAGCTGAATACATCTCCGCGTGTGAGGCAGCGAAGGAGACTGTTTGGATTAAGAAGTCCATAACTGAACTTGGTGTGGTTCCAAGTATTGTTGATCCAGTACCACTTTACTGTGATAACAATAGAGCCATAGCGCAAGCTAAGTAACCAAGGTCTCATCATAAATCCAAACATGTATTGCGGCAATATCACTTGATTAGAGATATAATACAAAGACGTGATATAAGTATGGAAAGGGTACCCATAGAGGATAATATAGCTGATCCTTTCACTAAGGTTCTATCCCAACAGAAACACACTCTGTTGGTGTATGCCCTAGAACCAATCAATTGAGTATGGGATACACAGTCAATAAAGCATACCCTTCACTATGAAGATAGTGATATAAGGTTTTCCTTCATGTTAGTACAATAATAAGGAGTTATTAAGTACTAATCGAATGAAGCCCATGGAACATAATGGCCTTGCAAAGGAATTATAAAGAGTTATAATTATGAGATCCTTATGCATAAAAGCCTTGTTCCTCAAACTTTTCCTGGTCATCATATTCCCAAGACGGGGCATTGGCAATGCTCAAAGCTAGTATATGTTAAGCCTTCTTACTTATGAAGTAAGCAACTGATCTCATACAGGTTGAAGCATGAGATACTTGGGATAACATATAGGTGCTTGTCTGTTGAACAAGTTCACTGAACATGGCCCTCCAAGAGAACTTCATTTTGGTAATATCACTCCAATGTCTATGATAAATGTTCTCTTAGTACCAGTCGTGTAAATTAGTCCTCAGACTTGTTATACCAAGTCATCTTGTATGGAGATTGTCATACTTAGATTCCATCACGAACGGGTCCCAAACAAGAGGATGCTTATGGTAGGGTGTTATTGGGTATGACATGAACCATATGAAGATGAATGAGTGATCTAGAGAGGATTCACCACTCCCTGTGATAATGGAGACATATCTCGTTTGTTCTTGACTACGATTAACTTGATTAAGTTTTTGGCGAAAGCATGATGGATTTAGGAGAAAGTAGTTTCTCTAATTTCATAAGGTTAATCATAAGTTGCGAAGAACTTATATGGATTTATCATGAGTAGACACTGCACCATGCTCATGCGCTATCCTGGATATATGGGGAAATGACCGTATTACACTGACAGGTTGGCTGCTGAAAGGTTTCTAAAAGGTCACACTGACTTCACAATATTTGGGTGGTCATGATGGGTTGTTAGATCCCACTCATGATCTATGAAAAACAAGTTAATGAGATTAACTTATGTTCATTGCCAACATATAAAGAACCTAGAGGGTCATACACATAAGAACAGATATGTATGGATTAAACATGGTATTCTATTAAGGTAAAACTTAATGGAATAAAAGATCTATATTGAGGACTTAATTTAAGAAGTTCAATTAAGAAAGATTAAGACATAATTGAGATTTGAGAAATCCAAAGGCAATGTCTTAATGAGATAAGAGGAATCAAGAAGTCTTATATAAACTAGTATAGTCACTTTGGCATAGTGATATGCAAGGTGTATTACGAATGACTATGATGTTGGATTAATGTCATGAGATGCTATTAATAGATTAATGAAATGAATTGTTCATGAGGAGAAAGAACTTTAATTTAGAATTAAATTACTTTCGTTTAGAAATTAATCTATCCAATAAATAAGTATGATAAATTAGAATGGGTCCAAAGTGACTATTCTAATTTAGGACTGCCCACTAAGGATGGTTGGCCCAACTTAAGGCATTAAGATTGTTGGACCATTATTATTATTATATAATATAATGGGCCTATTGATCCATCTTAGAATTAAATAGTTTAAGTCCAAGTAGATTAATGAAAATCTTGTGCAACAAGCTAAAGGGGCCGGCCAAGCTTAGGGAGAGGGGGTCAGGGTTTGCGCCTGCTTATATATCAGATATAGAGGCTGTAGCCACAACCTAAGCTTGTAACTCTACTTAAGATATTCTGATTTTTGGTTGACAGAAAGTTGGTTTCAAGAAGAGAACCCTAGCCTTTCAAAAATAGTATATCACCACCTCGCTACAGAAACAGTGCTAGCCGCAATTCCTCTTGTTCTTGGTGTTTTCTTGCCGCCTCTTCACCTTGTTGAGTGAGATTGGTTTAGTGAGATAAATACAAGAAGTAGATCTTTTGATTGTGATCTTAGGATCAACTTCCTAGCACAAGTGAATCACCATACCTTAGAGAAGGATCATCAGATGGTCGTGTGGACTACCACTAGAGAAAGGACAATTGCGCTTCTTGTGATCTTGTTCGAATTGGAACTTCGGCATAAGAGCAATTTGCTATTTGGATCTGCAACTTAAGGTTACAATGTATTAAGTAGGTAACTTCTAAATCATATGGGTGATTTAATTTGTTTTGAATGCTATAAACCTATGCTAAACACAAGCCTAAGATCTTGTTGTACTTCGGGTGCTTCTTTGTTTAATTCCGCTGCACTTTGATTATTTTGTTTAAGCATGAGCCTGAGGTAGAGTAAACCCAATAGTGGTATCAAATCCAAGGTTCTATTGTTTACATGAGGTTTGTGCATGTCAATTCTTGGTGATATACAAGTTATTGTATTGTGCTTCGATTTTGGCATGATTTCGGTTCCTAAGGATTTAAAAGAAAATTAATTTTTTTTTTTAATTTTGTTAAATCTGGACTGCAGCTACATAATGACTTTAATCATGTTTAAAATTGTTTAAATGGTAGATTAAAATTGTTTTAATCAATAAGGATCAAAGCCATGACATGTCTTAGTAAACCCAACAAGTTTTGATGTCGAAAACATAGTTTTGAGTCAAGTTTGTAAGCTGATTCGGGGATGATATAAAATTGATTTTTTAGATATTTTAATCTGGAAATTTTATATTGCATGCTGCCATTGAAGTTACAAATTTTTATTTGAGCTTAAAACATTTAAGCAAAGTTGTTTTTGGGCATGAAACGTTGTTACTACAATGCTGAAATTTTTTGGACTGTTTTCTAGGTGTTTGATAAATGCTTAATTTCATGCATTTTCCTATTGAATTTTCTTATACTTTGCATTTTGATTCTTAAGTTCCTTGACATTTTACTAGGTTTTTATGCTTTGTAGGTATTTTGGAAGAAATGAAGTCAAAACATGTCAATTAGGATATTAAAAAGCTTACAAAATCACAATCACAAGATTGAAAAAGACTTGAGAGTCAAAAAGATCAAATTCTTGGTGCAAAGCAAGAAGACAGATTTGACCTCCAGATCTTGTTGCTAAGAAAACATGATGTTAGACTCTTTATTTGAAGAAACTTCTTTCTTGGCTTTTGAAGATCACTTGATTAACTTTCAACGGTTGGTCATGACCCTAAATCGGATAAAAAATGGTCATCCAAATCGGCATTAGAATATCTCCCTAAACAACCCTAGTGGCAGAAAAAACCCTAGCCGCAAATTACAATTTTTTCTTAATACCCTGGCTGACATTTATGTTTATCCTTGTTAAAGAAGGATTAGTGGCTGTCAACTTGCATTAATTGCAAGTATATTTCCTTAAAGCTAATCCTAGTCAAAGTAGGAGAATTAAATCAGCCAAGACTTTCCTTCCTTGCACTTACTTTGGCTGCAAGTTTGTAATCTCTCTTCATAAAAGTGTGCTTTGACTAAAAATTTCCTACTTTATTCAAACCTGGCTGCCAAGGCTTATATCTTTCCTTAAAACACAAAAGTCAGCCACTTTTCCTTAACTTTAGCCACAAGTCAGCATTTATTGAAGGGAGAGAGCTGAAATTCACTTGTTTGATGCCCTAGCTATTGACTATAAATAAAGATCAAGGGGGCAAACGAAATTTAAACTTCCCCAAGCATCAAAGTTCTGATTTCTTCTTTGTTTCTTTGTTATTGAGAGAGCAAGAGGCTGGATAATTAATATTCTTCTTCTTATTCTTCGTTCTTTCTTTTATTTTCTTCTTAGATTCTCTTTAATTTTATGTTTATGTTTACAATGCCTATGCTAGGCTAAACTTTTATTTGGTTAAGGGTGATTTCAAAGCCCTAGACTATGTAATTAATTTTCAGAATCTATCTATCATTGTTTTCTATCAAAGTTGCTTATATTCTTCTATTATAATTATTCATGATGATGTTTTGATTTGTTTAGGTGTACAACTAGATAGATCTTGATAATTATCTATTGCTAGTTTAGGAGTCTTGATCCGTGTAATTGTCTTGATTTCCTATTCATAAGTAGCAATTTGTGATTAATGATTATGGTCAAGTTTTCAATAATTGCAAAGTGGAAGATAACCTAAGTTGAACAATCCGAGCTTATGTGTTTGTTGCTTAGATCAACCTATCTTTCTCATTATAAAGCTGCTATTAAATTGAACTTAGAGAGCTTATTCTAGGTTGTTTGATAGTTAGAGATTAAATAGAGAGCTTTTTCTATTTAATGACGAACTAAGGATAGATTGGGGTAACAGAGCTTGTTGTTATCTACGGTTGTTAACTTTGATAGCTAATTAATGTTGATAGATATGAAATTGATTCTTAATGATGTCTAGTGGTGGAGAATGAAACCTTAACCATATTTTTCATATTTGATTCTTCTTAATTACTTGTTTTCTCATTCTTATTGTTAACTTTAGTTTAAATCTTATTTCAAAATCCCCTTTACTTTTGTTTACTTGCTTTTAAGTATTAAACTATTAACTTATAAAGTAAAACCCAGTCCCTGAGGACTCGACCCTTGCTAATCACTATACTTTACAATTGAGTTTTTTTAGTGCAAGGTTAAATAAGATACACTCTTTTGGGTGCATCAAGTTTTTGGCGCCGTTGCTGGGGATTGCTTTCTTTAGTTTATTGGTTTATTCTTATTTTATGTTCTAATTATTTATTTTCTTTTTTTGTTTATTAGTGAATGTTTCAAGCTCCCGAAGAAGACTTAAGACTTAGGAGAATTTGGGAATTTATAACTTCTCACCAACAACGAATCGAGGAGTTGATCCAAAACATCCAAGAGGAGCAAGGATAGATGGCAGCAGCTGACAATCAAACTCTCAAGGAGCTAGCCACTCCGGACTTGGGTCAACAACCATTATGCATTGAATATGCTAATCCTGTGGTAGCTTTTGAATTAAAATCTGGTTTGATTCATCTTCTCCCAACTTTTCATGGTTTTGCAGGGGAGGATCAAAATAAGCACCTCAAGGAATTCCATGTAGTTTGTTCAAGCATGAGACCAACAAGGGTCACGGAAGAGCAAGTTAAGTTGAGAGCCTTCCCATTCTCTTTAGCTTATTCAGAATAGGAATGGCTCTACTATCTACCATCCGGGACCACCAGTACATGGAATGATATGAAGAAAGCATACTTGGAAAGGTATTTCCCAGCATCTAAGGCTGCCAACATTAGAAAAGAGATATGTGGGATTCGGCAATACAACGGAGAGTCGTTTTATTAATATTGAGAGAGGTTCAAGAAACTTTGTGCATCATGTCCACACCATCAGATTATTGAACAACTTCTCATCCAATACTTCTATGAAGGTCTCATGCCCATGGATAGAAGTATGATAGATGCCGCTAGTGGGAGAGCTTTAGTTGATAAGACTCCCGGGGCTGCTAGAACATTAATCTCCAACATGGCAACCAATTCTCAACAATTCTCAATGAGACATGATCCACCACCACAACCCAAGAAAGTCAATGAAGTATATCACCCCTTGAACAAAAATTTGATATACTGACTTCTCTTGTTCAACAATTGGCTGTAGGTAATATACAGCAAATAAAGGCTTATGGCATATGTTCAAACATGGGGCACCAAACTGATATGTGTCCAACACTTCAAGAGGACACCAATGAACATGTGAATGCCATGGGTGGATTTCAGAACCAATCAAGGAAATATGATCCCTACTCAAACACTTACAATCCAGGATGGAGGGATCATCCAAACTTCAATTATGGAGGGAACCAATCACAAACTATTCCTCCACCATTTGACAATAGGCCACCGGCTTTTCAGCAAAGAGTGCAACAACCATACCAAACCCGACAACAAGTGCCACCCGCCCAAAATTCAGGTACTTCTCTTGAAGATCTTGTTAAAGCTCTTTCTACTAATACAATTCACTTTCAACAGGAAACAAAGACAAGTATCCAAAATTTGGAGACTCAAATTAGGCAATTGGAAACAACCATGAGTCAAATGCAAGCAAGGGATTCCGGGAAATTACCTTCCCAAACCATAGTGAATCCAAGAGAGAATGCCAATGCTATAACTCTAAGAAGTGGGAAACAGCTTGAGACACCACGAACGGATAATGCTCAAGGGGAGGACAACACCATGGCATCATCTTCACATCCCAATGAGCCATTACAAAAGGTAGCTCCTAAACCATCCTTTCCTTCTTATATAACTCCTCCACCTTTTCCTAGTAGGTTAGCAAAGTCCAAGAAGGAGGAGCAAGAGAAGGAAGTTTTGGAAACCTTCCGGAAAGTAGAGGTGAACATTCCTTTACTAGATGCTATCAAGAAAGTTCCAAGATATGCCAAGATCCTAAAAGAGTTGTCCACATCTAAACAGAAGTTGAAATGGAATGAAAAGGTAAGTGTGGAGGAGAATGTGTCAGCTGTTCTTCAAAAGAAACTCCCACCTAAATACAAGGATCCAGATATGTTTACCATTCCTTGTAAGATAGGAAACACCAGGTTTGAGCGTGCTATGCTAGATCTGGGGGCATCTATTAATGTCATGCCATATTCAATTTAAGCTTCATTGAATCTAGGACCATTAGACGAAACCGGTGTTATAATACAACTTGCTGACCGTTCTAACACTTATCCAAGAGGAGTTGTAGAAGACGTTCTTGTACAGGTTAATGAATTGGTTTTTCCTGCTGAGTTTTATGTTATTGACATGGAATATGAGATTCTATTAATCCCACACCTATTCTATTAGGGAGACCATTCTTGAAAACAGCAAGAACTAAAATAGATGTACATGATGGCTCTTTAACTATGGAATTTGATGGTGAAATAATTCGCTTTAACATTTTTGAGGCTATGAGATATCCTAGTGATGTGCATTCTATTTTTAATATTGATATAATTGACTCACTAGTGCTGCAAGCTTATGAGCTAGATGGTGAAGATAGTGTGGAGATAGTCCTTTGCAAACATCTCGAAATGGGGAATGCTAAAGGGGAGCCTTGAGTGACCATGTGGAAGGGGCACTAGAATCTTTACACTCGCTGCCACCTAAAGATGCAAGGTTTGATATTTTATTTATTGATTTGCATTTATCTAATGAGAAACTTCTACCTTCCATTTTGCAGGCACCAACTTCAAGTTGAAACCACTACCAAACCACTTGAAATATGTGTTCTTAGGTGAAAAGGACACACTACCAGTCATCATTGCCAAAGAGCTCACACCTTTGCAAGAAGAGCGACTTATCCGGGTGCTTAGAGAGCATAAAACAGAAATTGGTTGGACAATTGCTGATATCAAGGGAATAAGCCCATCCATGTGCATGCACCGAATTTTGTTAGAGGAGGCATCCAAACCAACAAGAGAAGCACAAAGAAGATTGAAACCTCATATGATGGAGGTTGTGAAAAAGGAGATACTGAAGCTCCTAGATGTTGGAGTGATCTATCCTATATTGGATAGCAAATAGGTGAGCCCGATCCAAGTGGTTCCAAAGAAATCAGGTGTAACAGTGGTAACAAATAATGAGAATGAACTTGTTCCTACTAGGATTCAAACAGGGTGGCGAGTTTGTATTGATTATCGTAAACTTAATTCCACAACTCACAAAGTCCACTTTCCTTTACCTTTTATTGATCAAATGCTTGAAAGGTTAGCTGGCCATTCTCATTATTGTTTTCTTGATGGTTTTTCAGGTTATAATTAGATTTCCATTGCTCCGGAAGACCAAGAGAAAACAACATTAACATGTCTATTTGGTACTTTTGCATACCGGCGTATGCCATTTGGTCTTTGTAATGCACCAGTTACATTCCAAAGGTGTATGGTTAGCATATTTTCAGATTATGTAGAGAACATCATAGAAATGTTTATGGATAATTTTAGTGTCTACGGTGATTCTTTTGATAGATGTCTAGAGAACCTTACACTTGTACTTGAAAGATGCATGGAAACTAACCTTGTTTTGAATTGGGAAAAATATCACTTTATGGTAGAACAAGGAACAGTTTTGGGCCATGTTATTTCTTCTAGAGAGGTTGATAAATCTAAAATAGATATTATGCATTCTTTACCACCTCCCACAAATGTGAGAGAGGTTCGTTCTTTTCTTTGACATGCAGGTTTTTATAGGAGATTTATCAAAGACTTCTCAAAGATCACATTACCTCTTTGCAAGCTACTATAAAAAGATGTGGTTTTCCACTTTGATGATAAATACAAAGAGGCGTTTGAAACACTGAATCGACTCTTGACATCAGCTCCTATCATGCAACAACCAGATTGGAATGTACCTTTTGAAATCATGTGTGATGCTAGTGACTATGCCATTGGAGCTGTTTTGGGCCAACGAGTTGGCAAAGCCTTACATTCCATTTATTATGCCTCCCGAACTCTTAATGATGCTCAATTAAACTATTCCACTACTGAAAAAGAACTTTTGGCTGTTGTATTTGCTTTAGAAAAATTTTGATCTTATTTAATTGGTACTAAAGTAATCGTATTTTTTGACCATGCAGCCCTTGGTTACTTACTCACTAAGAAGGAGGCCAAACCAAGGTTGATTAGATGGATACTTCTCTTACAAGAGTTTGATTTGGAGATAAAAGATAAGAGAGGTAGTGACAACCTGGTTGCGGACCATCTTAGCCGTTTAGTTCATGAGGAGGATGCACTACCTTGAATGAGAACTTTCAGGATGAGCAACTTCTTTTTATAAGTACAACAACTCCTTGGTATGTCGATATTGTTAATTACTTAGTTATCAAGAAGTTGCCACAAGAGTCGACATTAGCTCAAAGAAATAAGATCAAGAGTGATGCCAAATACTACATATGGGATGATCCTTACTTTTGGAAGCATTGCTCCGATCAAATTATAAGAAGGTGTGTACTCGAAATTGAATTTCAATATATTCTCACCTTTTGTCACTCTTATGCATATGGAGGACACTTTGGATCCAAAAGAACAGCTATGAAAGTTCTTGATTCCAGATTTTATTGGCCTACTATATTCAAAGATGCATACCTCTTTTGCAAGTCATGTGATCGTTGCCAAAGAACAGGTAACTTAGGTGCTAGAAATCAAATGCCTCAAACTCCAATACTTATTGTTGAAATTTTTGATGTATGGGGCATGGATTTCATGGGACCTTTTCCTTCTTCTTTTGGTAATCTTTATATTTTACTTGCCGTTGATTATGTTTAAAAGTGGGTGGAAGCAAAAGCCACTAAGACTAATGACTCTAAAGTTGTTTCAGATTTTGTCAAGACTAACATCTTTGCTAAGTTTGGAACACCAAAGGCCATAATCAGCGATAGAGGTACTCACTTTTGCAATAGGACTGTGGAAGCAATTTTGAGGAAGTATAACATCACACACAAGGTCTCCACCTCATACCATCCTCAAACTAGTGGGCAAGCTGAAGTGTCAAATAGAGAAGTAAAGTCCATCCTTGAAAATACAGTTAACCCAAATAGGAAGGATTGGAGTTCACGACTTGATGATGCACTTTGGGCTTATAGGACAGCATATAAGACACCCATTGGTATGTCTCTTTATCGACTTGTTTATGGTAAGCCTTGTCATCTTCCGGTTGAATTGGAACATAAATCATATTGGACTATCAAACAATTCAACATGGAGATGGATGAGATAGGTAAGCCAAGAAAACTTGACCTACAAGAGTTAGAGGAGATAAGGAATGATGTCTATAAGAATTCTAGGATTTACAAGGAAAAGACTAAGGCATTCCATGACAAGATGATATCAAGAAAGGACTTTGTTGTTGGACAAAAATTTCTTCTCTTCCACTCACGCCTGAAGTTATTTCAAGGTAAGTTACGTTCTCGTTGGGTTGGACCTTTTGTTATTACTAATGTATTTATTCATGGTGCAGTTGAAATTCAAAGCCCAAAAACAGATAAAGCATTCAAAGTGAATGGTCATCGATTGTAGCCTTACTATGACAACTTTCCAATACAAGATGTGGAGGAGTTACCACTCTTTGAGCCAAATTATGTTGAATAATAATGGCATGGGTCTAAGTCAGGCTGAGGACAATAAACCAAGCGCTTCTTGGGAGGCAACGCAAAAGGATGGAGAGCATATATTATATCAGATTTGCATATTCCTTACTCTCCATCATTCTATCTTTTATTGTTTTTCTTTTGTTTTGTTTAGTAGTTCTTTTCTCTTACATATAATTCTTGCATTGGGGGATAATAGCATTACATTGAGGACAATGTAAAAATTATGTGTAGGGGGAAAAATTTAGGATTTTATTTAGAGTGTTTTGTTTTTGATTCTTTTTATGTTGTTTTTAGTGTGTTTTAGTTACTTTCAATACTATGATGAGATATGAATTGCATAAGTCTAAAACTGATTTATTAGTGAGAAGATTTTCATGAGAATTGAGCCTGATGTCTTTTTTTTTTAGCCAATGTTAATATGATATGTTGATTGAGAAAAAAGCATGTTTAGACTTAAATCTGACTTGTATAATCATCCTTGTGAGTTTTTGAGCCCATATGATTGATGCTTTAAACATATCAATCTAATTTCTTTCTTGAGTGCTCTTATGATTACATGATTCTCTAGAACTTGCTTTAAACCTTGTTGAGACTATATTGATGCATGTGACAACATGACCATGATAGAGGCATTAGGATTTTTAACCAGGGCCAAACAACCATCCCTTATTGATGTTCCAAGAGAACATCCCCCTTAGTGAACCAATTTGAGCCTACATTGAATAAGCTATTTCTTTGCTAACCATAACTTGTCCCTAACCTAAATATACTTATTTATATCTTTACCCTTGTTCGAAAGATGAATTAGCATGTTTTGAGACATGTTGGAAAGACAAGGAAGATCTATTGAAAATTTGGGTTAGAAACAAGAAATAAGTATGGGGGAAAAGAAAAGAAAAGTCAAGAGAAAAAATAAAAGGAATATTGGCAAATACATTCCTATGTGAAAAAAAATGAAAAATATATATATATATATATATGAATCATCTCTTGAACTTGTAGAATAAGTAAAAGATGTTACAAAGTTGTTTAGAATGAAGAAAAGGCCCAACATGAATATTCGGCCTATGTACTATGTGCTTTGTAAAGAGTTTTGAGAAGTTTTCTTTGTATGAATCTTATTATGTCTCTAAGCACTATGAAATCCTTGGAACCTTTGTAATATCCTTTTCCTTTTATTCTTTAACCATATTTATTACCCCTTAGCCCCATTACAACCTTGAATAAAGACCTCTTGATTCATGAAGTTGCATTATCTAAATAGTGGATAATAGGTGGACAAGCAAGCATATGGTAGAACTGTTTTCATGAGATTGATTGAGTGTAAACACTTTACCACTACTTTAAAAAGTGAAAATCAGGAGAGTATCCAATGTGAGAAGTTGAGATTAAGTTTGAACATGCACTATTTTGATTGAGATATGTTATGTTAACTTAACTCAAACCCTTTACTATGAAGCATGATTCTTTGTGAAACTCTTTAAGCTATTGATTAGTTTGTAAGACATGTTCAATGATTATCTATAAGTTGTATTGAAAGTGAACTAGATTCGGTTTTCTTACATTGTCTCTATTTGATTTTGCTTGAGGACTAGCAAAAGATTAAGTGTGGGGGAGTTTGATAAATGCTTAATTTCATGCATTTTCCTATTGAATTTCCTTATACTTTGTGTTTTGATTCTTAAGTTCTTTGACATTTACTAGGTTTTTATGCTTTGTAGGTATTTTGGAAGAGATGAAGTCAAAACATGTCAATTAGGATAATAAAAAGCTTACAAAATCACAATCACAAGATTGAAAAAGACTTGGGAGTCAAAAAGATCAAATTTTTGGTGCAAAGCAAGAAGAAAGATTTGACCTCCAGAGCTTGTTTCTAAGAAAACATGATGTTAGACTCTTTATTCAGAGAAACTTCCTTCTTTACTTTTGAAAATCACTTTATTACCTTTCCAACGGTTGGTCATGGGCCTAAATCAGATAAAAAATGGTCATCCAAATCGGCATTGGAATATCTCCCTAAACAACCCTAGTGGCAGAAAAAACCTTAGCCGCAAATCACATTTTTTTCTTAATACCCTAGCTGACATTTATGTTTATCCTTGTCAAAGAAGGATTAGTGGCTGTCGACTTGCATTAATTGCATTAATTGCAAGTATCTTTCTTTAAAGCTAATCCTAGTCAAAGTAGGAGAATTAAATCAGCCAAGACTTTCCTTCCTTACACTTACTTTGGCTGGAAGTTTGTAATCTCTCTTCATTAAAGAGTGCTTTGACTAAAACTTTCCTACATTATTCAAACTTGGCTGCCAAGGCTTATATCATTCCTTAAAACACAAAAGTCAGCCACTTTTCCTTAACTTTAGCCATAAGTCAGCATTTATTGAAGGGAGAGAGCTGAAATTCACTTCTTTGATGCCCTAACTATTGCCTATAAATAGAGATCAAGGGGGCAAACGAAATTTACACTTCTCCAAGCATCAAAGTTATGATTTCTTTTTTGTTTCTTTGTTTTCGAGAGAGCAAGAGGCTGGATAGTTAATATTCTTGTTCTTATTCTTCTTTCTTTCTTTTATTTTCTTCTTAGATTCTCTTTAATTTTATATATATATTTACAATGCCTATGCTAGGCTAAACTTTTATTTGGTTAAGGGTGATTTCAAAGTCCTATACATGTTATGTAATTAATTTTCAGAATCTATCTATCATTGTTTTCTATCAAAGTTGCTTATGTTCTTCTATTAAAATTGTTCATGATGATGTTTTGATTTGTTTAGGTGTAGAACTAGATAGATCTTGATAATTATCTATTGCTAGTTTAGGAGTCTTGATCCGTGTAATTGTCTTGATTTCCTATTCATAAGTAGCAATTTATGATTAATGATTATGGTCAAGTTTTCAATAATTGCAAAGTGGAACATAACCTAAGTTGAACAATCCGAGCTTATGTGTTTGTTGCTTAGATCAACCTATCTTTCTCATCATAAAGCTACTATTAAATTGAACTTAGAGAGCTTATTCTAGGTTGTTTGATAGTTAGAGATTAAATAGAGAGCTTGTTCTATTGAACGACGAACTAAGGATAGATTGGGGTAACAGAGCTTGTTGTTATCTACGGTTGTTAACTTTGATAGCTAATTAATGTTGATAGATATGAAATTGATTCTTAATGATGTCTAGTGGAGAATGAAACCTTAACCATATTTTTCTTATTTGATTCTTCTTTATTACTTGTTTTCTCATTCTTGTTGTCAACTTTAGTTTAAATCTGATTTTAAAATCCCCTTTACTTTTGTTTACTTGTTTTTAAATGATAAACTATTAACTTATAAACTAAAACCCAATCCCTGAGGACTCGACCCTTGCTAATCACTATACTCTACAATTGATTTTTTTTTAGTGCAAGGTAAAATAAGATACACTCTTTTAGGTGCATCAGTGTTTACGTGCCATAAAATTCGAGCATGAGTATGGAAACATTCTACATGTTTGCTAGGAATTTTGGACAACATCTACGGTGCATATGGTTCATCTATGATGGCTGGTTTAGGCGTGGAACATGATTGGATTAAGCGGCAATTGTTGCTGCATGCTAGTAGGCCGAACCACGGCACCAAGGAGGCAATTGTTCCAGCATTGAGTACAACTGTAAGGTGCGGCCAGCAAGCTCTTTTAAGGGCATCCAGTAGCCACAATATATGGCCTACAATAGTCTAATCACAGGCTGGCAGTGGCCATTCGATGGCCAAAGAGTTTGCCTGCGCCTAAGACACTAAGAGTTAGAGTCCTAATTCAACAAGGAAACCATTTCCTAGTGGAAGTATGAATCCTAAATGTTAGGAGAGATGTGTAGTATAATTAGGTAAGAGTTACCTTATGAAATTTTAAGTTACTAAAGAGTTAGGATGGATTGCAAACTTAAAGACTTGGTATAAGACAATGAGATGTCCTAAAATTTGTAGGATGTTTGAGCATGCTAGAATGTTTTGCCCTAATTAAGACAAGCAACCTAAAAGTTAGGTAAAGTCCGATTTCAAGATAGCTTTCTTAATTGTTAAGATTTTATTAAAAGTGTTTTAATAAGTTGAACCAAAATTGCTAGAATAATTTGATAAATTGTCTCAAATTTATTTGGTGACATTTATGCAAATAGTACACAAGATCACCAGGTGATATTGACTATGCATGTTTTTGATTCATGCTTATAATATGATTATGTATGCATGAAGGATGGTTATGGACTAGACCTTAATATGACTAGGGAATGTATGGTTGAATTTTCTTTTTGGTATTTTATAAATACGGTCTGTGCACCTTGCCTTTTCTTTTTCATTCTAGAGTTGTAAATTTTCTTCTCATCTAACTCCCCTAGAATGTAACTCGAGATTTCTGATAAAGCAATGTAATTGTTATATTCTTTATAGATTTAGATTTAGGATAGAAAGTAGAATTTATGTAAATTCCAAGTTTGTAAAGAGATATGACGCCAAGAAGAAGTAACCAAGGAGATCACCAACAAAGCTTTCGAAGAATATGTATGGTATCCCCTAGGAATTTGACCAACTTGTTTCCTAATGGCTCAAGGAAACTAGATTAAAATTAAGTCCATAATCATCCTAGTAGTTTGCTTGTGATAGATTTGTTTTGAATTATATATATGTGATGTATGTAATTAAGTGAATGCTATGCATGCCAATCGATTATGAAATCAATGAGACCTATATAAGAGTTAAATGAAATCCCTCATTAAATTATATTGAGTCCATGTTACACATGATAAGTGTTGTCAGATTTCAATACGCAAGTGCACGCTATCGCAAACAAGTAATAAAGTGGAAGTGGAGTGTCGTACCCACGAGGAATTGATATTAAATTTGTTAAATACTAAAATTAAAACAACTTACTCTTATCCAAATAATTAATAAAAAAGTGTGTAAATTAAAACTAAATTAAAGAAAATAATAAACAAATAAAGTAAATAAAAATTTAGTTTAAATCAATGGAGAAAAGCCTAGGATTACAACTTCCCTCAACACTTCGCTTGGATGTCTTTTACCTCTTAATTTGATTAATGATCTTGAGTTGTTAATCTAGAGTTCTAATATATTTATAAGCATTTGTCGATGGTCTTACAAAAATATCTCCCTTAACCAATTAACTATATGTCTATGATAATTGAATTTAAGAGAAACTCATTAAGCTTAGACTCTAAAAGTGACTACACATGACATGTAAGTGTATGTCTACCCTACATGCATATCAATTCATTCTAATAAATGAATATGAAACATGTGTTATGCAGTCCATGTCTAACACTAAACTCCCTATGTCTAGTTGTATTTAGGTTAACAAATCAGTTTAATTGGTGATCAAGAAATTAAAAGCATTGAGTACAAGAATGCATAAACAACTCAACTATCATTAAATCAAACTAGAGAGTAAAATAATCCAAACTATGTGTTGAGTTCCATTGCAATCCTAAAAAAGAAATTTACTTCATGCTTGACATTGAAAACAATAACCAAAGGAGTTTCACCAACATCAAATTACAAGTGTCGCAACCTAAAAAATAACGAGTCTCATCGCAAGACTTTATTAATCGTTAAGCGTGACATAAAAAAAATCGAGGAAAAGTCGACTTAATTCCTCTAGAAAAATGAAGGTTTTTAAAATGACCTTGAAAAAGACATGGAGTCGCCACCAATCTTTTTTAGCTAGGTGTGATCAGCCACATATTAAAATCGGTTTTATAAAACATTTTAAAATTAATTAAAACATTTTAAAAACCAATTTCAAGTCTGCGTTATAAACCAGAGAAATCAAAGAAACGGGTTCGGGAGTCGGTTACGTGCGGGGAAGGATTAGCACCCCCACAACGCTCGCATAAATCGGTACCTTATTAATCGTGTGTTATCTCAAATCTCGGTAAAAAAGTTGGTTTTAAATTTAGTATTTCAAGTTAATTCCCAATTTAAAGAAAAATAATTCCATTTTTAATTGAAAATGATCCGGAATTTATAAATTCAAAATTTTCCTATATTCCCCAACAAACGTGGCAAAATATAGAAATTTTGATTAGTTTTGGAAAACTTTCCGAATCATTCTCTTTTTTTTGAAAGAAAGATGTTCCTTTATTAATGATAATTGATGATATTCCCTCCAGCAAACCCGGTAGAGAACTCATGAATTATTTTAACTCGGGAATATCTTTATTTTTTATTGAAAAATCATTATCCTTTTGAAAACATTTTAAAAGATATGAATATGTATATGTATGACATAAATAAAATGACATAGCAAAATCTAAATAATATAATGCTTCCTAAATAATATGATATAATGTAAATGCCTTAGCATATTCTAAATGAAATGAAATAAATTCTTAGCATATTCTAAATGAAATGAAATATCCTAAGTTATATGACATATTATAAATAAAATGAAATGACCTAGGTAACATAGTATATTCTATATGAGATGCAATATCCTAGGTCATATGACATATTCTAAATGAAATAAAATAACCTAAGTAACATAATATATTCTATATGAAATGACATGGCAAATATGGATGATATGGCATATAATTTAAATGACATAAAATATAAAATAATGCTATCATATAATATGCATGAAAATCAAAATGAAAATAATAATGCATGAACATAGCATATGCTAAATAATATGACAAAAAGAATAACTAAATAAAAAAGCATAGAATATCATGAAATATTCCAAATCATATAATAAACAATATAACATAACTTAAAATCATAACAATATCATAGAAATTATCATAGCAAAAATCACATATTATATAAAAATGCATGAATATGAAAATGCAATGCATGAAAATGTATTTTTTCCTTTAATTAAGGAAATCCGTATATCTAAAATGATATTAGAAAAATATGTCAACTTAAATATTCTAAAACCAAAATACTTTGTCATTGTTTGAAAACAATTTTGGAAAGCTTGAATTAAAAGTAAAAACTGGGCTAAATCTTTTTTAAATGGCTCTAATTTCCTAAGTTTAAAATCACGGACTTGACTACCCTTAACCCGAGACTTAAAAAATCAGTTTTAGAGTTTAAAAAAGCTTAGAAACTACCCTAAGTCAGTAGCTAACCTTCCTAATCAGCTCCCCTCTAAGTAACTTAACCAAAACAGAAAAATGATTTTTCTTTAAATTCAATTTTGACTCCACTGTCCAGTTTTAAGCCACGATTTTTTATCCTATTTTTAAAAATTCAAAAAATTCTGAAAAATATACTGGAGATTCAGGACATGTAAAACTACACGGGAAAAAAATTGGCTTAATTTTCTGGTTAAAGATGAATTCCCAGAAAAATCGGAAATGTACGAGTACTGGGTGAAAAAACTGTTTTGTCAAAACACATTTTTTTGCCTTTGATAAAATCATTTAAAAATTAAAGTAAAATATTTAAAACTCACAAAATGACTTAAAAACAGTAGCTAGGACTTTCTGAAAGTTAGATAAAAATTGGCTAAGTAAAAAAAATCACAAAGGTAAAATAATCAATTTGACAAACTTAATTTTTCACAAGTGTGCTCAAGAGAGCATGACTTTGAACCATTAATTGGCTCAAGTAATTATTCAAGTGGCATGAACATGGAATTCATGAAACAATAAAGCAAACATAATGCATGAAATGCATGAGTTTAAACCTAAATGTCATGAAAATTCATGGCATTCATATAGTGACCTAGACCTAAATGAACTTGCATGGCATTTAATGCAACCTAGACCTAAAATGCATGAACATGAATGGCAAATAAACCAAACCTAATAACTAAAATATGCATGGCATTTTCACAAACATAAAGAATGCTTAAACCAAAAACTCAACCAAATATCATGCAAATGCTAACCTATCAACTAATCATAGCAAAAATGCACATATAATGCAAAGATTCCAAGAGTGGCCGAATGGAATAATGTAACTAGTAAACATGGCATTTTCACAAACACTTGGTATACTAACATGCTCAACTAAAATATAACACTCAAATCATGCAAAAACAACACAAGCATTTTCACAAACACTTAATATACTAAATCTAAAACATGCTCAACTAAGTTATAAAACTCAAATCATGCAAAAACCACACAAGCATTTTCACAAACACTTGATATACTAAATCTAAAACATGCTCAAATTTAAACATCATGAAAACAGAAAATTAAAAATGCAAGAACATTATATTTAAATCATAAATGGTAACAAACAAAGCAACCAAATTAAAATATAACTCAAGAATATGAAGTAAAATAACATTTAAAACATCAAGACAAAAGAAAATAACATCAATAACATGATAAAATAAACCAAAACAGCAACTTAACAAAATAATGTAGGCCATTCGGCCATGGTGAGTATATTATAAAACAAATTGTAAAAAATATATTTAAGAAAGAGATGAAGGAAGAACTTAAGAAGAACAATAAAAAAACATTTATTTAAAATAGAAACTCACCAAATAATAATCAAAATAGAAAAAACAAGAATGGAAAATCAATAAAGTGCAAGAGTTGGTGCTCAAGAGCAACCTCAAGAAGCTATATTTCAAGCTTTATCTCTTCAAACTTTCCTTTCTTTTCTAAACTTTTCTTTTTTGCTTTCAACCAAGGAGAGAAAAACCAAGTAAAAACCAAAATAACTCAGCAAAATGAAGATGAAAATTGCAAATTCTGAACCCCCCATCATGCTGCCGAATGCCCCCTATATTGCTCCAAGATGTTGTCATTTTTTTTTGTAACCAATTTTCCATCAAATGGCTAATAATTCAAGGTGAAAAAATCATGAAATTACCACCTTTAGATTAGCATCTCAGCTATCCCAAATTACAGCTGTTCAAGAATAATGTTGACATCTCTCTTGGCCTATGTGGCTTAATCACCATGGCTTGATCAAAGAGAATCTCTAACTAACTCTTGATTTTTAGCCATTTGATTGAAAAATCAGAAGCTTCCTCCTTCCTTTAGGCCTTGGCAGGCCAGCACTTCTCTTTTCCAGCCCAACTCTAATTTTTTGAAAGGCCCAAAGTAGCACTTTTTGGTTGCTTGGGTAAAATGACCGTTTTGCCCCCTGGATGCAAATAAATATGAAACGGACTCCAAATTCAATTTTTATTTTTTTAATACTTCCCAAATAATAAAATATTGAGTTCTGGAAGTTTTCAAAATTATCCGAGTCCGTTTGCTATTTATTTGGATTTTTTCTTCCAAAAATGCCCTTTTATGCCCCCACAGTTTACAATTTTTTAAAGGAGCTTCAAATCAAGATTTTTCTTCACCAATTTCTTCCAAATAATTTAAAAGTGTGATCTGGAAGTTTTCATAATTTTTGGAGCTCATTTGGTATTTTTTCGGGATTTATCGGCTTGAATAGTAATTTGGCCATTTTGCAAATGAACTCCGAATCAAGATTTTTCTTCACCAATCTCTTCCAAATAATTTTAAAGTGTGATCTGGAAGTTCTCATAATTTTTGGAGCTCATTTGGTATTTTTCAGGATTTATCGGCTTGAATTACTACATAGGAGGCCTGGGATTTGGCCATTTTGCAAACGAACTCTGAATCAAGATTTTCTTTCGCCAATCTCTTCCAAATAATTTAAAAATGAGATTTGCAAAATTTCAGAATTTTTGGAGTCCATTTGCTATTTTTCCAGGATTTTCCTTTTTGAATTACTACATTAGAGGCCCGGGATTTGGCCATTTTGCAAACGAACTCCGAACCAAGATTTTATTTCGTTAATCTCTTCCAAATGATTTAAGAATGAGATTGAAAAATTTTCAGAATTTTTGGAGTCCATTTGCTATTTTCCCAAATTTTCCAATTTTGCCCTTTTGCCTCCGAAACCCGGTTTTGCTCAAAACAAGTCCGATTTTCAGATTTTATTCAAGCTGAGCCTTGGGCTATCCTTTTTTAATCATTCCTCATCCATTGGGAGCGTTGGTCTTACCAATTCAGGCCATTTCTGTCATTCTTCCTGATTTCACCGAAATCCACTAAAAACCCTAATTCTCGGTTTTATCCCAGATTGACTTTTCTTTCGATTTTTTTGCAAGTGACTTCGAAATTACCCGTAGTCAGTTCTTATCTTTCATTTGGAACCTTCAATTTCGACCAATTTGATTGTTTAAGCACTTTTCCCCATATTTCTCGGATTAGGGTTTCCTTTCTATTGAATCTCCAAATCCCATCTTCCGAACTCCATATCTTTCAACGTAGACCTCAGATTATCAAAATTCTTTCACCGTTTTTCAATTGAGCTTAAAATCTTGATTTTGAAAGTGGGTTGACTTTTTTAGTAGTTGAATTTTTGGGCTTGACTTTTTCAGAGTTGACTTTTCTAAGGTTGACTTTTTTCAAGTTTGACTTTTTATGCTCGCCCTCTTAAACTAAGTCTCAGAGTACCACCTGCAGGATGAAAAAAGTCTTTTTACACTCGGAAACATCAATTTAGGAAGAAAACTTACCTGTTTTAGTGGTTCGGACAAAATTAAGTGTCTACAACAAGAAAATAAGAGAAGATTAAGGAAGAAGAAAAAACTAAAGGTTGTCAGTTCTTCAGTCTTTTAGTCTCCAAAACTGTTCTTGGCTTCTTGTAAGATGGTGGTGGCTGCTCTCCTCCTTTTGAAAACTAAAACAAAAATTGACTAAGAAGAAAAAATAAAGCCTAAGGGTTCCTATTTATAGAGCCTTGAAAGCCTGAAGAAGGGAAACTTAATAGCCAAGTAATTGCCTCCAGCTTGGACTTTCCATATATGAGTTGAGTTTTTCCTTCTAACTTTAGGACTCTACAAAATTTTAGAAGACATTAATTAATAACTAAAATAAAACATAAAAATAAATAAATAAAACTAAATAAGAAATAAATAAAAATAACTAAAAATAGTAAATTAATAGTTTAAACTACAAGGACTTAGCTATTTTAAAAGCACAAAATGGGATTAAATAACTCTATTTTATAGAGTTATCACACCCCTAAACTTAAGATTTTTCTAGTCCTCGAGCAAAACAAAACAAGACAAACTAATCAAAACAAAACAAAATAAATAATAGCTAAAGATGAATGCACTCAACTAATGATTTCCTTAATTTTTCCTCAAAAGTTATCTCAAAATCTCAATTCAAAGTAACACACAAACATAATCCAACTTTATGATTCAATTCAATCGTATGTTTCATGCTTGAATGGATTTCAGTGTGTGTGTGAATAATATCTTGACAAATCATTGCATGCAATCCGAATAAGTTTATGTCAATGCAAAATACGAATTATAGTACTAGATTCTCATATGTTTGCTTTTCATCGCTCTCTCCACTAATGTAGACTAACACTTTGTCAAGGATCAAGTAGGTATTTATTAAGCTTGTAATGTAAGGCTAGGGTCAAGGTATGATAAAGGATATATTTCGGTTAAATTCACCCATAGACACTTTACATTTTTATCAGGATTTTTGAGAGCCATAGTCTTTTCCTCAAATTACATTCTCCATTCTTTCTTTGAATACACTTCCTTTTTGCTTCACCAATTTATTCACTTTTTTTTTTACCACCAATTCACCCAAATTCAACATGGATCATAATTGTTTCCTATAATATCATCACATGCCTATGTAGTGAGGGTTAATCATGGTTTTTCTTATTTGGTTAGGTTAAAAGATCTGGCAATTAAAGAAAATAGATATATATCAATTAGGCTGAAAGAGGTAGACTAAAGATATTAATGTATAAAGGTAGGCTCGAAATGCTCAAACGATCCAAAGATGGCCTAAATCACTTCCTTAACTTGGTGTTGTCTAGGATTTCGCCTTGAGAGAGACTCAAACAAATTCTAGGTTCTAGACATAATCGCAATTTACAACAACATAATCAGTCTTTAAATAAGCAATGCAAATCTAAACAAGAGATTAAGTGCTCAATTTGTTGAAAATCACATCCTAACAGGCAACTAACAAAAGAATTTAACACAAATTCTTCTCATGCTTATGTTGTTCCTTTGAATCAAGATAAATCAAGATTTTGGTGTCGTTGCCAGGGAATTGTTTATTATTTTTGTTAATATTAATACCAAGCAACCTTAGTCTTAATTTAAACTTTCTTTTTCTTTCTTACTTTTAGGTACAATGGCTGAAGCTGACGAAACAAAGACTTTGCGAGAGTATGGGGTTCCTCTCATGCAACATCTTCAGACTAGTATTAAGAGGCCTACCATCAAGGCTAATACGTTCGAGATAAAGCCAGCCATCCTTCAGATTATCAATACATCAGTTCAGTTCAGCGGCTTACCGAACGATGACCCGAATGCTCACATCATGAATTTCCTGGAAGTTTGCGATCTTTTCAAACAGAATGGTGTTACTGATGATGCCATTAGATTGAGACTCTTCCCTTTCCCACTTCGAGATAAGGCCAAGAGTTGGTTGAGCTCTCTTCCTGCTGGCTCCATTACCACTTCGGCTGATCTTGCCTAGAAATTTCTTGCCAAGTATTTTCCTCTTGCCAAGACAGCTAAGATACGGAATGATATCACATCTTTTGTGCAATATGACTCAGAATTATTATATGAAGCTTGGGAAAGGTACAAATATCTGCTTCGACGATGTCCTCATCATGGGATACCTGGTTGGCTTCAGGTAAACACCTTTTACAATGGGTTAATGGGTCAAACTAGAAGTTCTATAGATGCTGTAGTAGGTGGATCACTCATGGGCAAAGAAATTTATGAGGCTTATAATTTAATTGAGGTGATGGCATCTAATAATTATCAATGGTCCACTGAGCGAATTTTGCCAAGGAAAGCTCCAGGCAATTATCAGTTGAATGAAATCAGTGACTTATCGACACAAATGGAAGTGTTATCCAAGAAAGTTAAAACCTTGAGTGTACAAGCAGACCGAACCCTGTTTGTATTATGTGAATTATGTGGTGAAGGACATACCAGTGATAGATGCCCAACCAATGCCGAATCAGTTCAATATGTTGGAAACTACAATAGACAACAAAACAATCCTTATTCCAACAATTACAATCCAGGTTGGAGAAATCATCTAAACTTTTCTTGGAATAATAATCAAAGGCCTACTTCCGCCACTAAGCAAGCATCTCCTCTTGGGTTTTCTTCAGAAACAAGCCCATGCTCCTATCTCAGAAAAGAAGCCATATATGGAAGAAATGCTTATGCAATACATGGCATCAAACAATGCCATACTTAGAAGTCTTGAGACACAAATAGGCCAGCTTGCTAATGCAATTAACAATCGTCCCCTGGGAACTCTTCCAAGTGATACTGAAACAAATCCTAAGGGCCATAGGAAAGAGCAATGCAATGCCATTACATTAAGGATTGGGAAAGAAGCAGAAGTGGGTAGCCAAAAGCATAATGAGAGAATTCAAGAGAAAACACCTCTAGGTTACGCACCACCACCTTTTCCTCAACGTCTTCAAGGAAAAGTGCCAGAATTGCTACCCAATCCTCTTGAAGTGGAACATTTGGGGGAAAAAGAAATTGAAAAAGCACAAGAAGAAGAGAAGAAGCCTTCAGTCTATTCATCACCACCTTTTCCTTAGCGCCTTCAAAAGAATAAGCTTGACAAACAGTTTAAAAAGTTTCTTGAGGTATTCAAAAAGCTCCATATTAATATACATTTCGCTGAAGCATCAGAATAAATGCCTAAGTATGTCAAGTTTATGAAAGAAATTTTGTCTAAGAAGAGGAAATTAGATGAGATTGAGACAGTTGCACTTACTGAAGAGTGTAGTGCTATTTTTCAAAAGAAACTCCTATCCAGACTCAAAGATCCGGGAAGCTTCGCCATTCCATATGCCATTGGTGATAAATTTTTTGGTAAAGCTTTATGTGATCTAGGGGCGAGTATCAATTTAATGCCTCTATCTTTTCTATCTATCTATCATAAGCTTGGTTTGGGGGAAATAAAGCCCACTACAGTGATGTTGCAACTTCTCGATAGATCCATCAAACATCCAAGAGGCATGGTTGAAGATGTGCTATCAAGGTTGATAAATTTTTCTTTCTTGCTGATTTTATTGTGCTTGACATGGAGGAAGATAGTGAAATACCCATAATTCTTGGGAGACTATTCTTAGCCACTGGTAGAACTCTCATTGATATGCAAAAAGAAGAACTTACCATGAGAGTTTTAGACCAACACGTAAATTTTAAAGTTTTTAAGGCTATGAAGTTTCCTAATGAATTTGATGAATGTTTCGCAGTTAAAGTGGTGAACAGTGATTCCAAAAAAGCATTCAATGAAAGTTGTTCCACCACACCACTTAAGGCAATTTTCACATTCTACTTCCAAGATGCATGGAAGCCATAATTTTGTGAATGTAAGGCCTCATAAAGCAAAGAAAAAGAGAGGGCAATGATTCAAGTGGAAAGATGTAGGCTAATGAACAATGAGATAGTCAAGCCGATGACTATAAATCAAGCGCTTCTTGGGAGGCAACCCAAGTTTCTAAACTTTTTATTTTTCTTTTCTTTTAGTTTTTAGAGTATTTTTGTTATTATTAATTTTCTTTGTACTTTATTTTCTTTTGTAGTGACTACACACCTAACTTGGACAAGCATCATGAGGTTTAAGAGGAAAACTAAAGCTTCTCTTGCATTGCTTTCATCTATAGGGGAGTTTTCTTGTTCTTTCTCTTTTTAGTTCTAAATATTGAGGACAATGTTTGTTTTAAGTTTGGGGGTGTGTCTTTAGGTTTATTTGAGTTTGTGTGGTTGTCTAATTTTTTTTAGGAGTCTAATTTTTTTTTTGCTTGAGATATATTTCACTCAGTATGATGGAGTCTTTACCCAATGACGAATTTTAGTTAATGATTTATCTTGATTCTTGGGAAAACATAAGCATGAGAAGAATTTATGTTAAATTCTTTTGTTAGTTTCATGTTAGGATGTGATTTTCAACAAATTGAGCACTTGACCTCTTGCTTAGAATTGCATAGCTTATTTAAAGAATGATTATGTTAATGTGAACTGCAATTATGTCTAGAACCTAGAATTTGTTTGATTATCTCTCAAGGCGAAATCCTAGACAAAACTAAGTTGAGGAAGTGATTTAGGCCATCTTCAGATCGTTCGAGCCTTTCAAGCTTACCTTTATATATTAATATCCTTAGTCTACCTCTTTGTGCCTAATTTATATATCTATTTTCTTTGATTGCCACATATTTTAGCCTAGCCAAATAAGAAAAACCATGATTAACCCTCACAACATAGAAATGTGATGATATTACAGGAAATAATTATGAGCCATGTCGAATTTGGGTGAAATAGTGTTATAAAAAAAATGTTATGGTTCTTTGAAAATGAAGAATAGAAAAAAAAAATTGAATTGGTAAAGCAAAAAGGAAGTGTATTCAAAGAATAAAGTATGTAATATGAGGAAAGACTATGGCTCTCAAAAATGCTGAAAAAAAAAATCTAAAGTGTCTATGAGTGATTTAAACCGAAATTTATCCTTTATCATACCTTGACCCTAGCCTTACATTACAAGCTTAATATATACCTACTTGATCCTTGATGAAATGTTAGTCTACATTAGTGGAGAGAGAGATAAAAGCAAACATATGAGAATCTAGTACTAATTCGTATTTTGCATTTATATAAACTTATTTAGATTGCATGTGATGATTTGCAAAGAGATTATACACACACACACTGAAAATCCATTCGAGTATGAAGTTTACGATTGAATTGAATCATAGATTTGGATTATGTTTATGTTCTACTTTGAATCGGGATTTTGAGGTAACTTTTGAGGAAAATTAAGAAATCATTGTTTGAGTGCATTTATCTTGAGTGATATGTTGAGTCATGTTATTTAATTAGTGTGTTTTGTTTTGCTCGAGGATTTGTAAAATATTAAGTTTGGGGGTGTGATAACTCTAGGAAATATAGTTATTTTTCCACCTTTTATGCTTTTGAATCGGCTAAGTCCTTGAGAACTTTATTAGGATTTGATTAGTTTTAGATGTTTTTATATTTATTTTAATTATTCATTTTATGTTTAAAAATAGTTATTTATTTGTTATTTATGTGTTTTTATAGGTCCAAGGTGATCTGGAGCTTCGAGGTGCAAAACGACAAAAATCGGTGCATTCCAATGTGCAGGCTTCTTTCAAGTCTTAAAGACTTAATTTGTGAAAACATCCTTCTTTAATTTTTAATCTGACTTCCATACCTTTCCAACAGTGTAAGGATCGTCAAAATCAGACAAAATTTTCTCAGTAAAAACAACTAACAAAGTTCAAGACGCTAACAGGAACCAGTTCGGAAAAAATGAGGAGAAACACCAAGGAGGCAGTAGCAGTGGCGCCGTGGTGCCCAAAGCTGGTGCCATGGTGCTGGGAGCTTGTGAACAGTACCACAAAAATGGAAAAAAACTGCAAAAACACAAATTTTACCTATTTTGCTTGGGAAGGAAGTTTCAGACTTTAGGAGGCCTTGGACACTTTAAATAGGAATCTTTTAGGTCAAAATAAAAGGGATTAGACATCAAGAAACCTAATTCTCTCTTAAGAAGATAGCCACCATCAAATTCTCTCAAGAAGATTGGAAGCTTGAAGATTGAAGACTCAAGAACTGACAACTCTTAGTTTCTTCTTTTCTCTTTTATCTTCTTTATTTTTCTTGTATTGTTGATGATGGTGAAACTATTTTATTATTTGTTTTCATTAATTATCATGAACTAGATTTCTTTTACTAGGATTTCAATGGAACTCAACACATAGTTTGAATTTACTTTCTCTCTCTAGCTTGATTTAATGGTTTGTTGAGTTGTTTGTTTATTCTTTGTTCTTAATGCTTCTAGTTGATTAGCCACCAATTAGATTGATTTGTTAACCTAAATACAACTTTGAAAAGGGATTTTAGTGTTAGACATGGATTGAATGACACATGTTTCGTATTCATTTATTAGGATGAATTGATCTGCATGTAGGGTAGAAATACACTTACGTGTCATGTGTAACCAATTTTAGAGTCTAAACTTAATGAGTTTCTCTTTAATTCAATTATCGTAGGAATATAGTTAATTGGTAAAGAGGGATATTTTTATAAGACCATCGGAAGATCCTTATAAATAGATTAGAACTCTAGGTTAACAACTCAAGATCATTAATCAAGTTAAGAGAGTAGGAAAAGTTCATACGAAGTGTTGAGGGAAATTGTAATCCTAGGCTTTTCTTATTTGTTTAATCTAGTTTTAATTTATCTTCTTTATTTATCAGTTTCTTTTATTTAATCTTTATTACTTGTTAACGTAATAAAGATTAAGTTATTTGATAGAAAACTAATAGATTAAAACTCTATGTTAACAACTCAATATCATTAATCAAGTTAAGAGGGTAGGAAAAGTTCATACGAAGTGTTGAGGGAAATTGTAATCCTAGGTTTTTCTTATTTGTTTAATCTAGTTTTAATTTATCTTCTTTATTTATCAGTTTCTTTTATTTAATCCTTATCAATTTCTTTATTTATTACTTGTTAATCTTTTATTTAATCTTTATTTATCAGTTTCTTTTATTTAATCTTAACGAATTTAGTGACAATTCCTTGTGGGATTGACACTCTACTTTTCACTTTATTACTTGTTAACGATATGTGCACTTGCGTGATAAATCTGACAACAAGTTTTTGGCGCCGTTCCCAGGGAATTGTTTATTATTTTTCTTAATATTAATACCAAGCAACCTTATTCTTAATTTAAACTTTATTTTTTCTTTATTTTCAGGTTTTGTTGATTTGGATGCACTATGTGAGATTATAAATAGGATGCAATAAATACTTTATCTGCACAGGTGGCTGCACTTAACAAGAAGCTTGACAATTTGGGTGTACATGCCGTCCAAAGTTCGTTTGTGATTTGTGAATTTTGTGGGGAAAGACATCATAGTGATTGTTGCCAATATGTTGGAAACTACAATATGCATCAAAATAATATTTATTCCAACTACTACAATCCAGGTTGGGGAGATCACCAAAAATTTTCCTATAGCAAAAATCAATGGTCCTCCTATTCCGAAAATCAAGCATATTATCTTGGGTTTTCATCAAAAGCTCGAGCTAATGTTTCAGAAAAGAAGCTATCATTGGAATAGATGGTGTTGCAATTTATGGCGGAAAATGATGCATCAATTAGAAATCTTGAGACACAAATAAGCCAGTTTGTTACTGCCATTAACAACCAACCTCAAGAAACTCCTCCATTGCAAGGTCAAGCTCCAGTCCCAGAAAGAAGCCATCATTGGAAGAGATGATGTTGCAATACAGGGCGAAAAATGATGCATCAAGTAGAAATCTTGAGACATATATAAGCCAGCTTTACCGCCATTAACTACATATCTCAAGAAACTCTTTCAAGTGATACTGAAATTAATACCAGAAGAGAATAACAAGAGCATTGTAACGTCAACACACTTGGGATTGAAAAAGAGATCAATAAAGATAGCAAGAACCCAGAATTGTCAACTGAGCCTATTGAAAAAGAATTTGTGAAAGCTCAAGAAGATGGGATTCAGTGCGACCCACCACCACCACTAATCAAATCTCTTGAAGAATAAATTATGGGTGCAAAAGAAGTTGAAAAGTTCAAATAGTGGAGACCCAGTGTGACCCACCACAGCATGTTCCCCAACGCATCCAACAGCCAAAGCTAATCAATGGGATAGATAGTGGTAACAATGAGGAATTCATAGAGATTTATCCCATTGATCCACTTAAGGCATTAATAAATTCTACCACTGAAAGAGATGAATTTCGCTTTCAAGCCTGCAAGAAAGGGAAGTTGTTCAAAGAAAGACCAGCCAAATGGCATAAATCGAAAATCATCAAGTGGTTGGATATCGGCTAATAAACAATGAGAATGTCAAGCAAATGACTATAAATCAAGCGCTTCTTGGGAGGCAACCCAAGTTCTAAACTTTTTATTTTTTCTTTTAATTTTAGAGTATTTTTATTATTATTAATTTCTTTTTATTTTGTTTTCTTTTGTAGTGACTACTCACCTAACTTGGACAAGCATGATGAAGTCTAAGAGGAAAACTAAAGATTCTCCAGCGTTGCTTTCATCGATAGGGGAGTTTTCTTGTTCTTATTTTTTTTTAGTTCTAAACATTGAGGACAATGTTTGTTTTAAGTTTGGGGGTGTGTCTTTGATTTATTTTAGTTTTTGTGATTGTCTAATTTTTAAGAGTTTAATTTTTTAATTTTTTTTTTTTTTGCTTGAGATACATTGCACTTAGTATGATGGAGTCTTTATCCAATGATGAATTTTAGTTATTGATTTATCTTGATTTTTGGGAAAGCATAAGCATGAGAAGAATTTGTGTTAAATTCTTTTGTTAGTTTCATGTTAGGATGTGATTTTTCACTAATTGAGCACTTGATATCTTGCTTAGAATTGCATACTTATTTAAAGAATGATTATGTTAATGTGAATTGCAATTATGTCTAGAACCTAGAATTTATTTGATTCTCTCTCAAGGCGAAATCCTAGACAACACTAAGTTGAGGAAGTGGTTTAGGCCATCTTTGGATCGTTTGAGCCTTTCAAGCTTACCTTTACATATTAATATCCTTAGTCTACCTCTTTTTGCCTATTGATATATCTATTTTCTTTGATTGCCACATCTTTTAGACTACCCAAATAAGAAAAACCATGATTAACCCTCACTACATAGGCATGTGATGATATTACAGGAAACAATTATGAGCCATGTCGAATTTGGGTGAAATAGTGATGATATAAAAATAAAAAAAGTTATGGTTCTTCAAAAACGAAGAACAGAAAATAGAAAGAAAAAAAAGTGAATAAATTGGTGAAGCAAAAAGAAAGTGTATTCAAAGAAAGAATAGAGAATGTAATTTGAGGAAAAGACTATGGCTCTCAAAAATCCTTAAAAAAATGTAATGTGTCTATGGGTGACTTAAACCGAAATTTATCCTTTATCATAACTTGACCCTAGCCTTACATTACAAGCTTAATAAAGACCTACTTGATCCTTGATAAAGTGTTAGTCTACATTAGTGGAGAGAGAGATGAAAAGCAAACATATGAGAATCTAGTACTAATTCGTATATTGCATTGATATAAACTTATTTAGATTGCATGTGACGATTTGCAAAGAGATTATACACACACACACTGAAAATCCATTCGAGTATGAAGTTTATGATTGAATTGAATCATAGATTTGGATTATGTTTATGTTCCACTTTGAATCAGGATTTTGAGGTAACTTTTGAGGAAAATTAAGAAATCATTGTTTGAGTGCATTTATCTTGAGTGATGTTTTGAGTCAATTTATTTAGTTAGTGTGTTTTGTTTTGTTTTGCTCGAGGACTAGCAAAATATTAAGTTTGGGGGTGTGATAACTTTTGGAAATATAGTTATTTTGTCACCTTTTATGCTTTTGAATCGACTAAGTTCTTGAGGTTTTTATTAGGATTTGATTAGTTTTAGATTTTTTAGATTTATTTTAATTATCCATTTTATGTTTAAAATAAGTTATTTAGTTATTATTTATGTGTTTTGATAGGTCCAAGGTGATCTGGAGTTTCGAGGTGCAAAACGACAAAAATCGGTGCATTCTAATGAGCAGGCAGATTCGACCTCCGGAGATTCTTTCAAGAAAAATTAGGTCTTAAAGATTCAAATGAGAAAACTACCTTCTTGACTTTTGAAGCTGACTTCTATACCTTTCCAACTGTGTAAGGCGCGTCAAAATTGGACAAGATTTTCCTAGTCAAAGCAGCTGCCAAAGTTCGAGAAGGCGACAAAACCTGCAGGCAGCGGACAGAAAATTGGGGCTTGCTTAGCTACCAATTAGATTGATTTGTTAACCTAAATACAACTATACATAGGGAGTTTAGTGTTAGACATGGATTGAATAACATATGTTTCATATTCATTTATTAGGATGAATTAATCTGCAGGTAGGGTAGAAATACACTTACTTGTCATGTGTAACCATTGTTAGAGCCTAAGCTTAATGAGTTATTCTTTAATTCATTTATCATAGACATATAGTTAATTGGTTAGGAGGAATATTTTATAAGAGCATCGATAGATGCTTATAAATAGATTAGAACTCTAGGTTAACAACTCAGGATCATTAATCAAGTGAAGAGCTAGAGAGAGATTTGAGCGAAGTTTTGAGGGAAATTGTAATCCTAGGCTTTTATATAATTAATTGAATTCAATCTTTTTAATTTACTTGCTTTTATTTTTAGTTTCTTTTAAGTTTGATTACCTTTTTTAATTATTTATTTAGATAAGATTAGGTTGTGTTAATTTTAGTACTTAACGATTTTAATAACAATTCCTCGTGGGTTCGACACTCTACTTCTCATTATATTACTTGTTTACGATACATGCACTTGCGTAGTGAAATCTGACAATAAGTTCTTATGGAGATGGATAGTTGAGCGAAAATGAGAGATTTTGAAAAAGAACAAAGAGTTGAAAGTTGAGAGAGAAAAAGGAGAGGGTTTTGGTGGCTGCCAAAAAAAATGAAAAGATGAAAAGGGTTTGGGGGGTTAGTTAGTTTTTCTTTTAAAACCCTAATTTTTTTTTATGATGTTGGCACCGCGGTGCAAGATTTGGACGTCGCAGCGCCAGCTACACTGACTTTAATTTGATTTTTTTTACGAGGTTTGGCGCCGCGGCGCCAACTTGTCTGACTTCAATTTTTTTTTTACGTTTTTAGCCGCTGCAATCCAGAATTCGGCGTCGCGACGCTGACCTCTCTGCCATCTTTTTTTTTTTGAAATAAACCTGTACAAAAAATTACAAAATATTAGTTAAAAGAGAAAATTTTCAAAGAAAAGCAATATAAAATAAAATAAAAGCAAACATTAAAGAGTAAAGAGCTTGGGTTGCCTCCCAAGAAGCGCTTGATTTATAGTCGTTCTGCTTGACTATCTCAAGCTTATTCTGGGTTGGCTAAGATGATTGAGGGCTTGTGGCATTCAAAATTGCCTCCCCAGTAATGCTTGAGTCGTTGCCCATTCACTTTAAAGTTGAGATTGGCCTTTTCATTGATTAACTCGACTGCTCCATAAGGGAATACTTTTGTGATTTTGAAAGGGCCGGACCATCGATATCTTAGTTTTCCTGGGAATAGTTTGAGTCGAGAGTTGTAGAGTAAAACATATTGGCCTGGTTCAAACTGTCACTCAATGATCTTTTTGTCATGCTATCTCTTGGTCTTTTCCTTGTAAACCTTGGCATTTTCATAGGCTTGAGGACGGAATTCATCCATTTGATTGAGTTGCAATAGACGCCTCTCTCCTGCTACTTGAAGATCAAAATTCAACTTCTTGATAGCCCAATATGCATTGTATTCCAACTCTACTAGAAGATGGCATGCTTTCCCGAAAATCAACTTGTAAGGGGACATTCCAATTGGAGTTTTATAAGCCGTCCTATATGCCCACAATGCATCATCGAATCTCTTGGACCAATCTTTTCTAGTTGGGCTGATAGTCTTCTCCAAAATCCTCTTGATTTCTCTGTTAGAGAGTTCGGGTTGACCGCTTGTTTATCGATGGTAGGCAGTGGCAATTTTGTGCTTGACTCCATATTTAGCAAGGAGGGCTTCAAAATATTTATTGAAAAAGTGAGACCCCTCATCACTAATAATTTCTCTTGGAGTGCCAAAGCGGGTAAAGATATTCTTTTTCAAGAAGTTTAATACCACTTTGGAATCAGTGGTTGGCAAGGCTGTTGCTTCCACCCATTTAGATACATAATCAACCACAACTGGAATGTAAAGATTGTTTTATGAGGAAATAAATGGACCCATGAAATCAATTCCCCATACATCAAAAATCTCTACCTCAAGAATGTTGTTGAGAGGCATCTCTTTTCTCCTTGAGATATTGCCCACTCTTTGACATCTATCACATCTGGCAACAAACTGGTGAGCATCTTTAAAGTGAGTGGGCTATTAAAAACCTTATTGTAGCACTTTTGCTGCAGTCCGTTCTCCTCCAAAATGTCCTCCATAGTCCGAAGAGTGACAATATTGCAAAATATCATCAATTTCTTCCTTGGGTACACACTTTCTAATAATCTGATCATTGCATTGCTTAAACAAGAAAGGTTCATCCCAGTAATAATGCTTGACATCATGCAATAATTTCTTCTTTTGTTGTGAATTTAAATCAGGTGGAAAGATTCTACTTACAATATAGTTCACATAGTCGGCATACCATGGTGATTCCTGTTGATGAACTAGAAAGAGTTGGTCATCAGGAAAAGTCTCATTGATTTGGATTGCATCGCCAACTTGTGCCCCATTATCCAATCTTGATAAATGATCTGCCACTTGATTTTCTATTCCTTTTTTGTCTCGGATCTCTAAATCAAACTCTTGCAAAAGAAGTATCCAATGGATCAAGCGAGGCTTTGTATCCTTCTTATCAATCAAGTACTTGATAGCTGAATGATCGGTGTAGACAATGACTTTGGTGCCCACAAGATAAGATCGAAATTCATCAAAAGCAAATGCTACTGCAAGCAATTCTATTTTAGTGGTGGTGTAATTCAACTGAGCATCCGTCAAAGTTTTGCTTGCATAGTATATAGAATGAAATATCTTAACTTTTTGTTGGCCTAAGACTGTGCCAACTGCAAAGTCACCAGCATCACACATGAGCTCAAATGGCAAGTTCCAATTTGGAACAATAATGATAGGTGCTGAAATTAGTCTCTCTTTCAATGTCTTAAAAGCTGTTAGACATGCATCATCAAACTTGAAAGGGAAATCTTTTTCAAGTTGGTTGCAAAGTGGCTTTGAGATCTTGGAAAAGTCTTTAATGAACCTCCTATAAACTCGGCATGACCAAGGAAACTCCGAATACCTTTGACATAGATTGGAGGTCGGAGCTTCTCAATTGTTTCAATCTTTGCTTTATCTACTTCAATCCCTCTACTAGAAACTTGATGTCCTAAAACAATGCCTTCTTGAACCATGAAGTGGCATTTTTCCCAGTTTAACACCAAGTTTGTTTATTCACATCTCTTAAGCACTCTAGAAAGGTGATGTAGACATTCATCAAAAGAATCTCCAAAAATTGAAAAGCCATCCTTAAATACCTCTAAACCTTGCTCCACCATGTCGGAGAATATGGCCATCATTCATCTCTGAAAGGTAGTAGGAGCGTTCCAAAGTCCGAATGGCATTCTCTGAAAAGCAAAAGTTCTATAGGGGCAAGTAAAGGTAGTCTTTTCTTGATCTTCAGGAGCTATTTCAATTTGATTGTAACCTGAATATCCACCCAAAAAACAATAAAACTCCTTACCAGCCAATCTGTCTAGCATCTGATCAATGAATGGCAAAGGAAAGTGGTCTTTCCTAGTGGCTTTGTTAAGCTTTCTGTAATCCACGCAAATTCGCCAACCAGTCACTGTTCTAGTTGGAATGAGCTCATTATTAGCATTGGCAACCACTGTCATTCCTTCTTTCTTGGGCACAAATTGAACTGGACTTACCCATGAACTGTCAGAGATAGGATATATGATGCCTGCATCCAACCACTTAATAATCTCATTTTTTACCACTTCTTTCATGATGGGATTCAGTCTCCGTTGATGCTCTATGGTAGCCTTGTGATTGTTTTCAAGAAGGATTTTATGCATTCAAATTAAAGGACTAATCCCCTTAATGTCGGCAATCGACCAACCCAAAGCCCTCTTGTGTTCTCTAAGTACTCTAAGGAGTTTATTTTTTGCTCAACATTAAGACAAGATGAGATAATAATAGGTAATTCAGATGTTTCACCAAGAAAAGCATACCGCAAATGTGAGGGTAACTGCTTAAGCTCTAGGGATGGTGGCTCTTTAATGGATGGCTTGGTAGATGATGTTTCACTTGTCTTAAGTCCCAATAATTCAAATTGATGAATGGATCTTCCAATACGTGGATGAGCATTCAACAAATGTACACATTCAATAAAATCATCATCATCCCTTTTTGAAGTACTTATCAAGGATGCCTTAGGTGGATCAACAGGATAGCTATTTTCAAAAATCTTAGTTATAGCACTATCCACCACATTAACTGCAAAATTCTCATCAGATTCATTAGGAAATTTCACACCTTTAAAAACATTAAAGGTTACCTCTTGATCTTGAACTCTCATGGTAAGTTCGCCTTTTTGCACATCGATGAGAGTTCTACCGATAGCTAAGAAAGGTCTTCCAAGAATAATTCGTATTTCGCGATCTTCCTCCATATCCAATACAGTGAAATCAGCTGGGAAGATAAATTTATCTACCTTCACTAATACATCTTCAACAATGCCTCTTGGATACGTGTAAGATCTATTCGCCAATTGTAGTGTGACTATAGTAGGCTTAACTTCCCTCAAACCCAGTTTTCGATAGATTGATAAAGGCATAAGATTAATGCTTGCTCCCAAATCACATAAAGCTCTACCAATGAACTGATTTCCTATTGTGCATGGAATGGTGAAACTTTGAATTTTTAAGCTTTGGTGGAAGTTTCTTTTGGAGGATATCACTGCACTCTTCAATAAGTGCAATAGTCTCAAATTCACCCAATTTCCTTTTCTTTGACAATATTTCTTTCATAAATTTGACATATTTTGGCATTTGTTCCAAAGCTTCAGCAAAAGGTATATTAATATGGAGCTTTTTAAATACCTCAAGAAATTTCTGGAATTGTTTGTCAAGCTTATTTTTTTGCAGGCGCTGAGGAAAGAGTGGTGGTGGATAACATTGCTTCTTTTCCTCTTGAGTCTTTTCAACTTCTGTTCCACCATATATTTTTCTTTAAGAGGCTTAGGAGGCAAATCTGGCTTTTTGCTCTCCTCTTCTAACTCTCCTCCATTCCTAAGTGTGATAGCTTTGCAATGCTCTTTTTCCTTCGTCCTAGGATTAGTTTCAGTATTACTTGGAAGAGTTCCCAAGGGATAATTGTTAATTACATTAGCAAGCTGGCCTATTTGTGTCTCAAGACTTCTAAGTGTGGCATTGTTTGATGCCATGTATTGCACAAACATTTCTTCCATAAATGGCTTCTAATCTGGGACACGAGCACGGGCTTGTTGTGAAGAAAACCCAGGAGTGGGTGCTTGCTTAGTGGTAGAAGTGGACACTTGATTATTATTCCAAGAAAAGTTTGGATGATTTCTCCAACTTGGATTGTAATTGTTGGAATAAGGATTGTTTTGCTGTCAATTGTAGTTTCCAACATATTGAACTAATTTGGCATTGGTTGGGCATCTATCACTGGTATGTCCTTCACCACATAATTCACATGATACAAATGGGCTTTGGACTGCTTGTACACTAAAGGCTTCAACTTTCTTGGATAATGCTTCCATCTGTGCCGATAAGGCTCTGATTTCATTCAACTGATAACTACCTGGAGCTTTCTTTGGCAAAATTCTTTCAGTGGACCATTGATAATTATTGGACGCCATCACTTCAATTAAATTGTAAGCCTCATCAATTTCTTTCCCCATGAGTGATCCACCTGCTGCAGCATCTATAGATCTTCTAGTATGACCGATTAACCCATTGTAGAAGGTGTTTACCTGAAGCCAGTCAGGTATCCCATGATGAAGACATCGTCGAAGCAAATCTTGGTACCTTTCCCAATCTTCATATAATGATACTGAGTCATATTGCATAAAAGATGTGATATCATTCCGCATTTTAGCTGTCTTGGCAGGAGGAAAATATTTGGCAAGAAATTTTTGGGCCAGATCAGACCAAGTGGTAATGGAGCCAGCAGGAAGAGAGTTCAACCAACTCTTGGCCTTATCTCACAGTGAGAAAGGGAAGAGTCTCAATCTTATGGCATCATCAGTAACACCATTTTGTTTGAAAAGATTGCATACTTCCAAAAAATTTACGATATGAGCATTAGGATCATCGTTCGATAAGCCGCTGAACTGAACTAATATATTGATCATCTGAAGGATGACTGGCTTTATCTCGAACATATTGGCCTGGATGGCAGGCTTCTGAATGCTAGTTTGAAGGTCTTGCATGAGAGGAACCCCATACTCCGCAAAGTCTTAAGCTCATTAGCTTCAGCCATTGTATGGTTGTTAGTTGCGACTTGTAAATTATCCCTTCGATCTTGATCAAAAGTTCTTTCTGGTTCTGGATCAAAATGGGCAAGTTCAAAACTTCTAGATCTCCGCATTCAACAACCAAAAGTACCTGGGAATAAGAAAAATAAAATTTGAATTAAGACTAAGTATGCATGGTATTAATATTAACAAAAATAATAAAACAATTCCCCAGCAACGGCGCCAAAAACTTGTTGTCATATTTCAATACGCAAGTGCACGCTATCGCAAACAAGTAATAAAATGGAAGTGAAGTGTCGTACCCACGAGGAATTGATATTAAATTTGTTAAATACTAAAATTAAAACAACTTACTCTTATCCAAATAATTAATTAAAAAGTGTATAAATTAAAACTAAATTAAAGAAAATAATAAATGAAAAAAGTAAATAATAATTTGGTTTAAATCAATGGAACAAAGCCTAGGATTACAACTTCCCTCAACACTTCGCTTGGGTGTCTTTTACCTCTTAATTTGATTAATGATCTTGAGTTGTTAATCTAGAGTTCTAATCTATTTATAAGCATCTGTCGATGGTCTTTTAAAAATATCTCCCTTAACTAATTAACTATATGTCTATGATAATTGAATTTAAGAGAAACTCATTAAACTTAGACTCTAAAAGTGACTACACATGACATGTACGTGTATGTCTACCCTACATTCAGATCAATTCATTCTAATAAATGAATATGAAACATGTGTTATGCAATCCATGTCTAACACTAAAATCCCTATGTTTAGTTGTATTTAGGTTAACAAATCAATTTAATTGGTGATCAAGCAATTAAAAGCATTGAGTACAAGAATGCATAAACAACTCAAATATCATTAAATCAAACTAGAGAGTAAAATAATCCAAACTATGTGCCGAGTTCCATTGCAATCCTAGAAAAGATATTTAGTTCATGCTTGACATTGAAAACAATAACCAAAGGAGTTTCACCAACATCAAATTACAAGAAAATAAGAGAAGATTAAGGAAGAAGAAAAAACTAAAGGTTGTCAGTTCTTCAGTCTTCTAGTCTCCAAAATTGTTCTTGGCTTCTTGCAAGATGGTGGTGGCTGCTCTCCTCCTTTTGAAAACTAAAACAAAAATTGATTAAGAAGAAAAAATAAAGCCTAAGGGTTCCTATTTATAGAACCTTGAAAGCCTGAAGAAGGGAAACTTAATGGCCAAGTAACTGCCTCCAGCTTGGACTTTCCATATATGAGTTGAGCTTTTCCTTCTAACTTTAGGAATCTACAAGATTACAAAAGACATTAATTAATAACTAAAATAAAACATAAAATAAATATATAAAACTAAATAAGAAATAAATAAAAATTACTAAAAATAGTAAATTAATAGTTTAAACTACAAGGATTTAGCTATTTTAAAAACACAAAATAGGATTAAATAACTCTGGTTTATAGAGTTATCAATAAGTTTCCTTCCACCATCATAACAAGATAACCAAAGTTCTTCTATTCGGAGACTTGTTGAGTCACTCAAGGTCAAACTTATGTACGAACATGTTTGAGTTATTGAAGGTGGGTCTTACTCAACTAAGTGTCATGTAATCCGGATGCGTCAAACTTGATCACATGACATTTAGAGGCAAATTTAGGCGAAATGCATATGATGTATTTAGGCAAAGAATTGTCACCTAACTAGATCTATTAGTTGCATAGAGATGTAATTGGTAAACTAAGTTACCTACTCAATTATTTTCAACATAGCTTGTTGAGTCACTCAAGGTTATGCTGGAATGAAAGGGGTCCTAGCTCATTAAGAAGTTAAAGAGTTAAATTTCTCGAGATAGTAGTTGAGGGCTATTATTTTTTTAAAATAATGAGAATAATCATTTAAGTATTAAAGCCTGACATAAATGATTACTACTTGCTATTTATTGACTATTAAATGTTTTGATTCATATAGGACATAAACGCTAAAATGGCAAATGCATTATCACTGAGAAACATACTTGATGCTAATAAATTAAATGGGCCAAACTTTGTTGACTGGTTTCGCAATGTCAAGATTGTCTTGACACAGGAAAAGAAGGGCTATGTTCTTGATGAGCCCATTCCAGATGAGCCTGCTGCTGATGCAACTGAGGAGGAGAGGATGGCCTATAGAGTTCATAAAGATGATCTCGTACAAGCAACATGTGTTATGTTGGCTAGTATGGCACTGATAACTCTAGGAAATATAGTTATTTTGCCATCTTTTATGCTTTTGAATCAGCTAAGTCCATGAGGATTTTATTAGGATTTGATTAGTTTTAGATATTTTTATATTTATTTTAATTATCCATTTTATGTTTAAAAATAGTTACTTATTTGTTATTTATGTGTTTTTATAGGTCCAAGGTGATCTGGAGCTTCGAGGTGCAAAACGACAAAAATTGTTGCATTCCAATGAGCAGGCAAATTCGACCTCTGAATATTCTTTCAAGAAAAACATGGTCTTAAAGACTTCAAATGAGAAAACTCCCTTCTTAACTTTTGAATATGACTTCCATAACTTTCCAACGGTATAAAGCGCTTCAAAATCAGACAAGATTTGCCCAGTCAAAACTGCTAACAATATTCGAGAAGCTGATAGGAACCAGTTCGGACTAAATGAGGAGAAACACCAAGGAGGCAGTAGTAGTGGCACTAGGGGCACATGAACAGTACCAAAAAAAACATAAAAAAATGCAAAACTTAATTGTTTTGCTTGGGAACGAAGTTTCGGACTCCAAGAGACCTTGGACACTTTAAATATGACTCTTTTAGGTCAGAATAAAGGGGATTAGACATCAAGAAACCAAAAACTCTCTCAAGAAGATAGCCACCATCAAATTCTCTCTCAAGGAGATTGGAAACTTGAAGATTGAAGACTCAAGAACTGACAACTCTTAGTTTCTTCTTTTCTCTTTTATCTTCTTTATCTTTCTTGTTTAGTTGATGATGGTGAAACTATTTGATTAATTGTTTTTAGTAATTATCGTGAACTAAATCTCTTTTACTAGGATTTCAATGGAACTCAACACATAGTTTGAATTTACTTTCTCTCTCTAGCTTGATTTAATGCTTTTTTGAGTTGTTTGTTCAATCTTGTTCTTAATTCTTCTAGTTGATTGGCCACCAATTAGATTGATTTGTTAACCTAAATACAACTTGGAAAAGGGAGTTTAGTGTTAGACATGGATTGAATGACACATGTTTCATATTCATTTATTAGAATGAATTGATCTGCAAGTAAGGTAGGAATACACTTACTTGTCATGTGCAACCATTGTTAGAGCCTAAGCTTTTTGAGTTCTTCTTTAATTCAATTATCATATGAATATAGTTAATTGGTTAAGAAGGATATTTTTATGAGACCATCGAAAGATCCTTATAAATAAGATAGAACTCTAGGTTAACAACTCAGGATCATTAATCAAGTGAAGAGGTAGATAGAGAGATTCAAGCGAAGTGTTGAGATAAGTTGTAATCCTAGGCTTTTATAATTAATTGAATTCATCCTTTTTAATTTACTTTCTTTTAATATTAGTTTCTTTTAATTTTAGTTGTTAATTATCATCTTTATTTAATTGTTTAGATAAGATTGAGTTTGTTAATTTTAGTACTTAACGATTTTAATAACAATTCCTCGTGGATTCGACACTCTACTTTTCATTATATTACTTGTCAACGATACGTGCACTTGCGTGGTTAAATCTGACAACAAGTTTTTGGCGCCTTTGTCGGGGAATTGTTTATTATTTTTGTTAATATTAATACCAAGCAACCATAGTCTTAATTTAAACTTTCTTTTTTCTTTCTTATTTTCAGGTACAATGGCTGAAGTTGACGAAACAAAGACTTTGCGAGAGTATGGGGTTCCTCTCATGCAACATCTTCAGACTAGTATTAAGAGGCCGGCCATCCAGGCCAATACATTCGAGATAAAGCCAGCCATCCTTCAGATGATCAATAAATCAGTTCAGTTCAGCGGCTTACCGAACGATGACCCGAATGCTCACATCATGAATTTCTTGGAAGTTTGCAATCTTTTCAAACAGAATGGTGTTACTGATGATGCCATTAGATTGAGACTCTTCCCTTCGAGATAAGGCCAAAAGTTGGTTGAACTCTCTTCCTGCTGGCTCCATTACCACTTGGGCTAATCTTGCCTAGAAATTCCTTGCCAAATATTTTTCTCCTGCCAAGACAGCTAAGTTGGGGAATGATATCACATCTTTTATGCAGTATGACTCAGAGTCATTATATGAAGCTTGAGAAAGGTACAAAGATCTGCTCTGATGATGTCCTCATCATGGGATACCTAAACGGCTTCAAGTGAACACTTTATGCAATGGGTTGATGGATCCTATTAGAAGTTCTATAGATGCTGCAGCAGGTGGGGCACACATGGGGAAAGAAATTGATGAGGCTTATGATTTAATTGAGGTGATGGCATCCAATAATTATCAATGGTCCACTGAGCGAATTTTGCCAAAGAAAGCTTCAGGTGTTTATCAGTTGGATGAGACCAGTGCTTTATCAGAGCAGATGGCTGCTTTGTCCACGAAATTTGACACTATGAGTGTGCAGTTAGTCCAAAGCCTATTTGTAACATGTGAATATTGTGGGGAATGACACAACAGTGATAGATGCCCAACCAAGGCTGAATCTGCTGAATATGTGGGAAACTATATTAGGCAACAGAAAAACCCATATCCAAACGACTATAATCCAGGTTGGAGAAATCAGCAAAACTTTTCTTGGAACAATCAAAGGCCATCATCACAAGCTAAGCAAGTAGTCCCCCTTGGTTTTTAAACACAAGCCAGGGATCCTATCCAAGAAAAGAAGACAACATTGGAAGATATTTTTACAAAGTTCATGGCTAGTCAAGAAGCGACAAATCAGACTCATGCAGCGACACTTCGAAATCTTGAGACACAAGTGGGCCAGCTTGCTAATGCATTTAACAATCGTCCAATTGGATCTTTACCAAGCTATACTATGACCAATCCTAAGATCCATGGGAAAGAGCAATGTAATGCCATTACATGAAGAAGTGGGAAAGAAGTAGAAGTGGGTAGCCAAAATAATAATGAGAGAATTCAAGAGAAGACACCTCGAGGTTACCCACCACCACCCTTTCCTCAACGTCTTCAAAGAAAAGTGCCAAAATTGTAGCCCAAGCCTCTTGAAGTAGAAAATTTGGGGGAAAATTTTGAAAAAGCACAAGAAGAAAAGAAGAAGCCTCCAGTCTATCCACCACCATCTTTTTCTCAACGCCTTCAAAAGAATAAGCTTGACAAGTAGTTTTAGAAGTTTCTTGAGGTATTCAAAAACCTCCATATTAATATACCTTTTGCTGAAGCTTTAGAACAAATGCCTAATTATGTCAAGTTTATGAAAGAAATTTTTCTAAGAAGAGGAAATTGGATGAGATTGAGACAGTTGCACTTACTGAAGAGTGCAACGCTATTCTTCAAAAGAAACTCCCAGCCAAACTCAAAGATCCGAGAAGCTTCGCTATTCCATGCGTCATTGGTGATAAATTTTTTGGTAAAGCTTTATGTGATTTGGGGGCGAGTATCAATTTAATGCCTCTTTCTATCTATCGCAAGCTTGGTTTGGGGGAAATAAAGCCCACTACAGTGATGTTGCAACTAGCCGATAGATCCATCAAACATCCAAGAGGCATGGTTGAAGATGTGCTAGTCAAGGTTGACAAATTCTTCTTTCCTGCTGATTTCATTATGCTTGACATGGAGGAGGATAGTGAAATACCCATAATTCTTGGGAGACCATTCTTAGCCACCGGTAGAACTCTTATTGATGTGCAAAAAGGAGAACTTACCATGAGAGTTTTAGACCAACATGTAACTTTTAAAGTTTTTAAGGCTATGAAGTTTCCTAACGAATTTGATGAATGTTTTGCAGTTAAAGTGGTGAACAGTGATTCCAAGAAGCATTCAATGAAAGTTGTTCCACCACACCACTTAAGGCAATTTTACATTCTACTTCCAAGATGCATGGAAGCAATAATTTTGTGAATGCAAGGCCTCATAAAGCAAAGAAAAAGGGGGGCAATGGTTCAAGTGGAAAGATGCAGGCTAATGAACAATAAGATAGTCAAGCCGATGATTATAAATCAAGCGCTTCTTGAGAGGCAACCCAAGTTCTAAACTTTTTATTTTTCTTTTTCTTTTAACTTTTAGAGTATTTCTATTATTATTAATAATTTCTTTTTACTTTGTTTTCTTTTATAGTGACTACTGACCTAACTTGGACAAGCATGATAAACTAAATAAAGCTTATCCTGCTTTGCTTGCATCGATATGTGAGTTTTCTTGTTCTTACTCTATTTATTTCTAAACATTGAGGACAATGTTTGTTTTAAGTTTGGGGGTGTGTCTTTAGAATTATTTTAGTTTGTGTGATTGTCTAATTTTCATTAGGAGTCTAAATTTCTTTTTGTTTTTTGCTTGAGATATGATGCACTTAGAATGATGAAATCCTTATCCAATGATGAGAATTAGTTATTGATTTATCTTGATTTTTTAGGAAAACATAAGCATGAGAAGAATTTGTGTTATATTCTTTTGTTAGTTTCATGTTAGGATGTGATTTTCAAAAAAAATTGAGCACTTAATCTCTTGTTTAGATTTGCATTGCTTATTTAAAGATTGCTTATGTTGATGTGAATTGTAATTATGTCTAGAACCTAGAATTTGTTTGATTCTCTCTCAAGGTGAAATCCTAGACAACACTAAGTTGAGGAAGTGATTTAGGCCATCTTTGGATCGTTTGAGCCTTTCAAGCTTACCTTTATACATTAATATCCTTAGTTTACATCTTTTAGCCTAGCCAACTAAGAAAAACCATGATTAACCTTCACTACATAGGCATGTGATGATATTATGAGCCATGTCAAATTTGGGTGAAATAGTGGTGATATAAAAAAAACAGAAGTTTATGGTTCTTTATAAAACGAAGAACAGAAAAGAAAAGAAAAAGATGAATAAATTGGTGAAGCAAAAAGGAAGTGAATTCAAAGAAAGAATAAAGAGTGTAATTTGAGGAAAAGACTATGGCTCTCAAAAATCCTGATAAAAATGTAAAGTGTCTATGGGTGAACTTAAAAAGAAATTTATCTTTATCATACCTTGACCCTAGCCTTACATTACAAGCTTAATAAAGACCTACTTGATCCTTGATGAAGTGTTAGTCTACATTAGTGGAGAGAGAGATGAAAAGCAAACATATGAGAATCTAGTACTAATATGTATTTTTGCATTGATATAAACTTATTTCGATTGCGTGTGATGATTTTCAAAGAGATTATATGCACACACACTGAAAATCCATTCAAGCATGAAGTTTACGATTGAATTGAATCATAGATTTGGATTATGTTTATGTTCTACTTTGAATCGGGATTTTGAGGTAACTTTTGAGGAAAATTAAGAAATCATTATTTGAGTGCATTTATCTTGAGCGATGATTTGAGTCAATTTATTTATTTAGTGTGTTTAGTTTGTTTTGCTCGAGGACTAGCAAAATATTAAGTTTGGGGGAGTGATAACTCTAGGAAATATAGTTATTTTGCCATATTTTATGCTTTTGAATCGGTTATGTCCTTGAGGATTTTATTAGGATTTGATTAGTTTTAGATTTTTTATATTTATTTTAATTATCCATTTTATGTTTAAAAATAGTTATTTAGTTGTTATTTATGTGTTTTTATAGGTCCAAGGTGATCTGAAGCTTCGAGGTGCAAAACACCAACATGGCAGTAGAAGTGGTGCCTCAGTGCCACAAGCTGGTGCCGCAGCGCCGGGGGCTCATGAACAGTACAACAAAAATGTAGAAAAAGGCAAAACTTACCTGTTTTGCTTGGGAACAAAGTTTCGGACTCCAGGAGGCTTTGGACACTTTAAATAGGACTCTTTTAGGTCAGAGTAAAGGGGATTAGACATCAAGAAACCAAAAACTCTCTCAAGAAGATAGCCATCATCAAATTCTCTCTCAAGGAGATTGGAAACTTGAAGATTGAAGACTCAATAACTAACAACTCCTAGTTTCTTCTTTTCTCTTTTATCTTCTTTATCTTTCTTGTTTAGTTGATGATGGTGGAACTATTTGATTAATTGTTTTCTTTAATTATCATGAACTAAATCTCTTTTACTAGGATTTCAATGGAACTCAACACATAGTTTCAATTTACTTTCTCTCTCTAGCTTGATTTAATGCTTTGTTGAGTTGTTTGTTCAATCTTGTTCTTAATGCTTCTAGTTGATTGGCCACCAATTAGATTGATTTGTTAACCTAAATACAACTTGGAAAAAGGAGTTTAGTGTTAGACATGGATTGAATGACACATGTTTCATATTCATTTATTAGGATGAATTGATCTGCAGGTATGGTAGGAATACACTTACTTGTTATGTGTTACCATTGTTAGAGCCTAAGCTTAATGAGTTAATCTTTAATTCAATTATCACAAGAATATAAGGATATTTTTATGAGACCATCGGAAGATCCTTATAAATAAGATAGAACTCTAGGTTAACAACACAGGATCATTAATCAAGTGAAGAGGTAGAGAGAGATTCAAGCGAAGTATTGAGGGAAGTTGTAATCCTAGGCTTTTATAATTAATTGAATTCATCCTTTTTAATTTACTTGCTTTTAATATTAGTTTCTTTTAATTTTAGTTGTTAATTATCATCTTTAATTAATTGTTTAGATAAGATTGAGTTTGTTAATTTTAGTACTTAACGATTTTAATAACAATTCCTCGTGGGTTCGACACTCTACTTTTCATTATATTACTTGTCAACGATACGTGCACTTGCGTGGTTAAATCCGACAACAGGCACCCGATCTCCAAAAGCAGCATGAGACCATGAATGCTCAGGATATCATCTTTAACCGTAGAGAACTGTTCACTAAGGAGAATTTCACTGAGAGATTTGACATCTCAAAGGAATTGTTCTAAACAAAGATTTCAGAGGGAATCCCAGTAAGGCTTCATGAACTTAAGATGATAGGGTATATTACCCGTTTGGAGCAGATTGGATGGGTTATGGATCATGATCTAAGCATTGATCTAATCCTTACTTCACTACCTGAGAACTATTCGTAGTTTGTGTTGAACTTCAACATGAACCACTTGGAGGCTACCCTTTCTGGTTTGCTGAATATGCTCACACAGGCCAAACAAACCATTGTTAAGGACAAGTCATCCATCCATTTAGTCTCTTCCTCTAAACTGAAAGGTAAGAAGAAAAGAAAGACTAGATGGGATCTACCTCCTGCTTCAAAGAGTTTGAAGCCCAGTGATGGTGTTGTGAAGGAAGCAAAGGATAAGGATAATGCTAACAAAACTTGCATTCATTGTGGGAAAACTGGTTATTGGAGGTGCAATTGCAAGGAGTACCTTAAGTCTAACAAGGGAAAGAAGCTGAAAGAAGTTTCAACTTCAGGTATAATATGATGTAGTCTTCTTGGTATATGATACCTATCGTTTGATACTACATATGTATGACATATTGTAGGGACCAAAGGAAAGGAGTAGTGAAGCTGGACCATGAAGATGGCAACCGAGTTTGATATTACATCAGAGCTTGTCGATCTTATGGATTTTTAATAAGACATTTATTTATGATTTATTTAGAAACATTTGATGTTTTATTGGCATTTTGGGCCAATGTTGAAGATATTTAATTTATGTTTTCAAAACATATTGCTTTGCTGGCATAAGATGCCATGCTTATTTAATTTCCTCTTAAATAAATCAGTTATAGAATTGTTATATAACATAGTCTTATATTATACAACTTGCAAAGTATTATGAATACTATTTAGCTTAGTGATATGGAATTCGAATTGTTATTGAATTAATCCCTAAACATCTGCATATGTAGGATTTAGTGGGAGCTATTAATAACTCTTGAATGATAAAAGGTTATAATAAATTTCCATTTTTGAAAAATGCAATTGGTTGGAAACGTTCCAAGCTTAAAAGGATTACACGTTTATATTAAAGGTTTTTAAGATTAACTCTTTTGTTTTGGCTTGCAAAAAGAGTTATATTTGGATCATTAGCTACTTGCTAATAAGTAGATTCCAATTGTTGTTATAGAAACAACTAAGCCTTTTGAATGGAATCTAGGTCTTCTGGGATCTAAATTATTAACCTTGATAATCAGATTATCATGAATATGACAAAGCATATTCTCAATGCACTAAAGCTATGTCCTTGTAGAGACACAGTTGCGAATAGAAAGAGTTCGGCATTGGATGCGTTAGTGATTAGCTTAGTGCAAGTGGGTGATTGTTGGTGTATGCCCTAGAGCCAATCAGATTGAGCATGGGATACACAGCCAATAAAGCATACCCTTCACTATGAAGATAGTGATACAAGGTTTTCCTTCATGTTAGTAAAATAATAAAGAGTTATTAAGTAATAATCGGATGAAGCCCATGGAACATAATGGCCTTGCAAAGGAATTATAAAGAGTTATAATTATGAGATCCTTATGCATCAAATCCTTATTCCTCAAACTGTTCCTAGTCATCGTATTGCCAAGACAGGGTATTGGCAATGCTCAAAGACTAGTATATGTTAAGCCTTCTTAGTTATGAAGTAAGCAACCGATCTCATATAGGTTGAAGCATGGGATACTTGGGATAATATATAGGTTCTTGTCTATTGAACAAGTTCACTGAACATGGCCCGCCAAGAGAACTTCATTTGGTAATATCAGTCCAGTGTCTATGATAAATGTTCTCTTAGTACCAGTCGTGTAAATTAGTCCTCAGACTTGTGATACCAGGTCATCTTGTATAGAGAGTTGCATACTTAGATTCCATCATGAATGGGTCCCAAAGAAGAGGATGCTTATGGTAGGGTGTTATTGGGTATGACATGAACCATACAAAGATGAAAGAGTGATCAAGAGAGAATTCACCACTCCCTGTGATAATGGAGACATATCTCCTTTGTTCTTGAGTACGATTAACTTGCTTAAGTCTTTGGCCAAAGCATGATGGATTTAGGAGAAAGTAGTTTCTCTAAATTCATAAGGTTAATCATAAGTTACGAAGAACTAATATGGATTGATCATGAGTAGACACCGCACCATGTCATGCGCTATCCGGGATATATGGTGAAAAAACCGTATTACACTGATAGGTTGGTTGCTGAAAGGTTTCTAAAAGGTCTCGCTGACTTCACAATATTTGGGTGGTCATGATGGGTTGCTAAATCCCGCTCATGATCTATGAAAAACAAGTTAATGAGATTGACTTATGTTCATTGCCAACATACTGGGAACCTAAAGGGTGTTAGTGGGTATGACATGAAGCATACGAAGATGAATGAGTGGTCTAGAGAGGATTCATCACCCCAAGTGATATGAGGGGACATATCTCACATGCATCTGGCTTATATTAACTTATTGAAGTCCTTGGCGAAAGCAATACTTAAGGAGTTAATATTAAAGCTACAGATCTAATATGGAATGAGATTAAGAGTAGACACTGAATCATGCTCTTTTCTATCCCGGGATATTTGATGAAGGGATCAAATTACACAGACATATTTTACACGAAAAGCTTGTCGAACCTTGTTGACTCTCTCGACATTTGGGTGGTCATGATGCATTAATAGATGCCTCTAATGATCTATAAATATAAATAGGAAATTCTTAAATGAATTTAATTTATATTTATTGCCAACATGTTAGGGGCCTAATGGGTCATTCACAAAAAGTGATTAATGGAATTAAAATGAGATTGGGCCATATTAAATATTCATTTAGTGTTGTAGGCTTACTGTGAATTTTTAATAATATGTATAAGAGCTTTAGTGTAGTTAGTCCAATAGTTGGCATACACTAAACCTGATTATATATATGCCTTATGTTGTTGCTGCCTCCATGAAGTTGAACCCTGGTAGCCGCAGCTTCTCACCTCCCTGCGAGAATCGGTCGCATAGAGAAAAGAAAAGGAGGAATCCATTTTCTTCCTGCCTGCTTTTTTTTTGGCTAACTAGTGTAAAAGGAGGAAGGTTTCTCGCAACCTAGACTACTAGCATCGTCTTGGCAAAACATAATCTCAACCTTGTGAAGGTTTTCGAGTCACTTGGTGGATTACTATTAGAGGCTCGACAATTGGATGGCTTTGGTTTGTGACAACTGGACTTTGTGTGCAAGAACAAGAACATCAAGAATCTGTCTTGAGGTTTCGGCAATCTTCATTATAGAGGTATGATATTTTGATTGTTATCTGTTCTTGACATGATGATCGTTTTGAATTCATAAGCAGATCCATAGAGGGATTCAGTTTCTCTATGTCTTTGTTTTATTCCGCTGCATTGTTAATTTAACTTGTTGATTAAATTATACATTATCTCTATTTGAGAATGATCTAAATCCCAACATCTCATGCACAGATCAAATCTGTATAAATCAAAGTATATTCTTGTACAATACAATTTAATTTTTGTTCGAGAAATAGAAAAATTAGCAAATTAAATGTTTTAAAATTCATAAAAAAAAAAAACTAAAATTAATAGCCTAAACGATTTTCTTTTCGACAAAATCGACGACAAACCCTAAAACCCTACACCGTAGGCTAGCCTTTTTGTTATGAAAATACATCTAATATTTATATTACTTATAATAAGAATTAATAAATTTTTTAACGCTTCTCATGCACAGATCAAATCCGTATAAATCATAGTATGGTCTCGTACAATATAATTGAATTTTGGTCTCGAGAAATAGAAAAATGAGCAAATTCAATGTTTTAAAATTCACAAAAAAAAAAATAAAAAAAAAAACCAAAATTAATAGCCTAAACGATGTTTTATGGGATGAAATCGACGACAAACCCTAAAACTCTAAACACTAAACCCTAGGCTAGCCTTTTTGTTATGAAAATGCAACTAAAATTTATATTACTTATAATAAGTATTAAAAAAATATTTGGATGCTTCTTATGCACATATCAAATCCGTATAAATCATAGCATGGTCTCGTAAAGTACAATTGACTTTTGATCTCGAGAAATAGAAAAACGAGCAACTTCAATGTTTTAAAATTCACGAAAAAAAAAAACTAAAATTAATAGCGTACACGAAATCGGCGACAAACCCTGAACCCGAAACCCTAGGCTAGCCTTTATGTTATGAAAATGCAACTAATATTTATATTAATTATAATAAGTATTAAAAAAAAATTTGGACGCTTCTCATGCACAGATCAAATCCGTATAAATCATACTATGGTCTCGTACAGTGAAATTGAATTTTGGTCTCGAGAAATAGAAAAACGAGTACATTCAATATTTTAAAATTCAAGAAAAAAAACTAAAATTAATAGCCTAAACGATGCTTTTTTGGACAAAATCAATGAAAAACCCTAAAACCCTAAACCTTAGGCTAGCCGTTTTGTTATGAAATTGCAACTAATATTTATATTACTTATAATAAGTATTAACACAATTTTGGACGTTTCTTATGCACAGATCAAATACGTATAAATCATAGTATGATTTCGTACAGTACAATTGAATTTTGGTCTCGAGAAATAGAAAAATGAGCAAATTCAAGGTTTTAGAATTCACAAAAAAAAAAAAAAAACTAAAAATAATAGCCTAACCTTTTTTTTTTATGAAATCGATGACAAACCCTAAACCCTAGGCTAGCCTTTTTGTTATGAAATTGCAACTAATATTTATATTACATATAATAAGTATTAACAAAAAATTTTACGCTTCTCATGCACGATCAAATCCATATAAATCATAGTATGTTCTCGTACAGTACAATTGAATTTTGGTCTCGAGAAATAGAAAAACGAGCAAATTCAATATTTTAAAATTCACGAAAAAAAATACTAAAAAACCAAAATTAATAGCCTAAATGATGTTTTTTGGACGAAATCGGTGACAAACCCTAAACCCTTGGCTAGCCTTTTTGTTATTAAAATACAACTAATATTTATATTACTTATAATAAGTATTAACACAATTTTGGATGCTTCTCATGCAAAGATCAAATATGTATAAATCAAAGTATGGTTTCGTACAGTACAATTGAATTTTGGTCTTGATGCACCCAAAAGAGTGTATCTTATTTAACCTTGCACTAAAAAGATAAATTGTAAGTATAGTAGTTAGCAAGGGTCGAGTCCTCAGGGATTGGGTTTTAGTTTATAAGTTAATAGTTTAAAACTTAAATTCAAGAACAATAAAAGAAAAAGGGTTTTTGAAGCCAGATTTAAACTAAAGTAAATAATAAGAATAAGATGCAAGGCGGTATAACCAGCCAATAAAAATATATATACTAAATTAGGCGGTATAACCAGCCAATAAAAATATATATACTAAATTAGGCGGTATAACCAGCCAATAAAACAAAGTTAATATACAAATTAGGCGGTATAACCAGCCAATAAAAATAAATATACTTTTAAAAATAAGCAAACTAAAAGTAAGAAAACAAGTAAGTAAGAAGAATCAAATATGAAAAATATGGTTAAGGTTTCATTCTCCACCACTAGACATCATTAAGAATCAATTTCAGATCTATCAATATCAACCAACTATCAAAGTTAACAACCGTAGATAACAACAAGCTCTGTTATCCCAATCTTTCCTTAGTTTGTCGTTAAATAGAACAAGCTCTCTATTTAATCTCTAACCATTAAACAACCTAGAATAAGATCTCTAAATTCAATTTAATGGCAGCTTTATGATGAGAAAGATAGGTTGATCTAAGCAACAAACACATAAGCTCGGATTGTTCAACTTAGGTTATGTTCCACTTTGCAATTATTGAAAACTTGACCATAATCATTAATCACAAATTGCCACTTATGAATAGGAAATCAAGACAATTACACGGATCAAGATTCCTAAACTAGCAATAGATAATTATCAAGATCTATCTAGTTGTACACCTAAATAAATCAAGACAACATCATGAACAATTCTTGTAGAAGAACATAAGCAACTTTAATAGAAAATTAATGATAGATAGAATCTGAAAATCAATCACAAAACATGTCTAGGGCTTTGAAATCACCCTTAACCAAATAGAAGTTTAGCCTAGCATAGGCATTGTAAACATAAACATAAAATTAAAGAGAATCTAAGAAGGAAATAAAAGAAAGAAAGAAGAAGAAGAAGAATATTAATTATCCAACCTCTTGCTCTTTCTAAAGAAAAAGAAAACTAGAGAAAAGAAAGAAGAAGAAAACTTAGAGAATTTTATTAAAATGGCTAATATCCTACCAATGTACAATATGATCCTCTACAATCATCCAAGGCCCTCTATTTATACACATTTTGGAGGGCTAAATGACAAGAGACAAGCTTTACAAATTTCAAAGGTAGGTATAATAGGTGGGTGAATTTTTCTAACAATTTTCGTCATATTGTATGACAATTTTGATCAGCCAACTTGATGGTCGATTTTGTCAATGTTGGAGGCCTGATCTGATCATATGGTCTTCTAGAAAAAGGTTCCCCTACCAGTTACGGATCCATAGCCGTTGGAATTAGCTCATTTTCTGATGTGGGTAAGCAGATATGGGCAAAATACGAAAACAGGTCAGCACAGACGTCATTGCACATCAGCCAACTTGATGGTCGATTTCGTCAATATTAGAGGCCTGATCTGATCATATGGTCTTCTAGACAAAGGTTCCCGTATCAGTTACGGATCCATAGCCATTGAAATCAGCTCATTTGCTGATGTGGATAAGCAGATATGGGCAAAATACGAAAACAGGTCAGCACAGACGTCATTGCACATCAGCCACTTTGATGGTCGATTTCGCTAGGGAAAACGACTCCTTTTCAAGAAGTGTAAAACATGAAAAAGATAGATATGCCTCTTAGCTTTTCACGACTACAAATTTCAGCCTTATTGCTTCAGTGAAACTCCAGATATAGCTGATATGGCAAAAGGTGTCGGAACTGGAACTGAACTCGATTTGCCCTTAATTCTAGTAATCTGAAATCACTCAAAGAAACTTGTGAAAAACACCAAATTACATAAAAATATAAAAGATCATAAACACAATTAGACTAAACAATAATAACTCGTATTTGACACAAAACAATAATAAAACATAACTAAAAACTATATAATTATACGAGTTATCAGGTCTCGAAACAGAAAAATTAGCAAATTCAAGGTTTTAAAATTCAAGAAAAAAAAAACTAAAATTAATAGCCTAAACGATTTTTTTTGGATGAAACCAATGACAAACCCTAAAACCCTATGCTAGCCTTTTTGTTATGAAAATTCAACTAATATTTATATTACTTATAATAAGTATTAACAAAATTTGGACGCTTCATAGTATGGTCTCGTACATTACAATTGAATTTTGGTCTCGAGAAATAAGAAAATGAGCAAATTTATCGTTTTAGAAAACTCAAAAAAAAAACTAAAATTAATAGCCTAACCTTTTTTTTGGATGAAATTGGCGACAAACCCTAAGCCCTAGGCTATCTTTTTGTTATGAAAATGCAACTAATATTTATATTACTTATAATAAGTATTAAGAAATTTTTTTACGCATCTCATGCATAGATCAAATCCATATAAATCATAGTATGTTATCGTAATGTACAATTGAATTTTAATCTCGAGAAATAGAAAAACGAGCAAATTCAATCTTTTAAAATTCACGAAAAAAAAACTAAAATTACTAGCCTAAACGATGTTTTTTGGACAAAATCAGCGACAAACCCTAAAACCCTAAATCCTTAGCTAGCCTTTTCGTTAAGAAAATCCTACTAATATTTATATTACTTATAATAAGTATTAACAAAATTTTGGCGCTTCGTATGCACAGATCAAATCCGTATAAATAATAGTACGGTCTCGTATAGTACAATTGAATTTTGGTCTCGAGATATAGAAAAATGAGCAAACTCAATGTTTTAAAATTCACAAAAAAAAAACAAAAAAAAATTATTAGCCTAAACGATTTTTTTGCATGAAATCAACGACAAACCCTAAATCTCAAAACCCTAGGTTAGCCTTTTTTGTTATGAAAATGCAACTAATTTTTATATTACTTATAATAAGTATTAAAAAAAATTTGGATGCATCTCTGATAACTCGTATAATTATATAGTTTTTAGTTATGTTTTATTAATGTTTTGTGTCAAATACGAGTTATTATTGTTTAGTCTAATTGTGTTTATGATCTTTTATATTTTTATGTATTTTGGTGTTTTTCACAAGTTTCTTTGAGTGATTTCAGATTACTAGAATTAAGGGCAAATCCAGTTCAGTTTCAGTTCCGACACCTTTTGCCATATCAGCTATATCTCGAGTTTCACTGAAGCAATAAGGCTGAAATTTGTAGCCATGCAAAGCTAAGAGGCATATCTATCTTTTTCATGTTTTACACTTCTTAAAACGGAGTCGTTTTCCCTAGCGAAATCGACCATCAAGTTGGCTGATGTGCAATGACATCTGTGCTGACATGTTTTCGTATTATGCCCATATCTTCTTATCCACATCAGAAAATGAGCTGATTCCAAAGGCTATGGTTCCGTAACTGATAGGGGAACCTTTGTCTAGAAGACCATGTGATCAGATCAGGCCTCCAATATTGAAGAAATCGACCATCAAGTTGGCTGATGTGCAATGACGTCTGTGCTGACATGTTTTCGTATTTTGCCCATATCTGCTTAACCACATCAGAAAATGAGCTGATTCCAAAGGCTATGGTTCCGTAACTGATAGGGGAACCTTTGTCTAGAAGACCATGTGATCAGATCAGGCCTCCAATATTGAAGAAATCGACCATCAAGGTGGCTGATGTGCAATGACGTCTGTGCTGACATGTTTTCGTATTTTCCCCATATCTGCTTAACCACATCAGCAAATGAGCTGATTCCAACGGCTATGGTTTCGTAACTGATAGGGGAACCTTTGTCTAGAAGACGATGTGATCAGATCAGGCCTCCAACATTGACGAAATCGACCAACAAGTTGGCTGATCAAAATCGTCATATACCTACCTTTGAAATTTGTAAAGCTTGTCTCTTGTCATTTAGCCCTCCAAAATGTGTATAAATAGAGGGCCTTGGATGATTGTAAGGGATCATATTGGAGATTGGTAGGATATTAGCCATTTTAACAAAATTCTCTAAGTTTTCTTCTTCTTTCTTTTCTCTAGTTTTCTTTTTCTTTAGAAAGAGCAAGAGGTTGGATAATTAATATTCTTCTTCTTCTTCTTTCTTTCTTTTATTTCCTTCTTAGATTCTCTTTAATTTTATGTTTATGTTTATGATGCCTATGCTAGGCTAAACTTCTATTTGGTTAAGGGTGATTTCAAAGCCCTAGACACGTTTTGTGATTGATTTTCAGATTCTATCTATCATTAATTTTCTATCAAAGTTGCTTATGTTCTTCTACAAGAATTGTTCATGATGTTGTCTTGATTTATTTAGGTGTACAACTAGATAGATCTTGATAATTATCTATTGCTAGTTTAGGAGTCTTGATCCGTGTAATTGTCTTGATTTCCTATTCATAAGTGGCAATTTGTGATTAATGATTATGGTCAAGTTTTCAATAATTGCAAAGTGGAACATAACCTAAGTTGAACAATCCGAGCTTATGTGTTTGTTGCTTAGATCAACCTATCTTTCTCATCATAAAGCTGCCATTAAATTGAATTTAGAGAGCTTATTCTAGGTTGTTTAATGGTTAGAGATTAAATAGAGAGCTTGTTCTATTTAACGACAAATTAAGGAAAGATTGGGATAACAGAGCTTGTTGTTATCTACGGTTATTAACTTTGATAGTTGGTTGGTATTGATAGATCTGAAATTGATTCTTAATGATGTCTAGTGGTGGAGAATGAAACCTTAACCATATTTTTCATATTTGATTCTTCTTACTTACTTGTTTTCTTACTTTTCTAGTTTGCTTATTTTTTATATTTATTTTTATTGGCTGGTTATACCGCCTAATTTGTATATTAACTTTGTTTTATTTTTATTGGCTGGTTATACCGCCTAATTTAGTATATATATTGGCTGGTTATACCGCCTAATTTAGTATATATATTTTTATTGGCTGGTTATACCGCCTTGCATCTTATTCTTATTATTTACTTTAGTTTAAATCTGGCTTCAAAAACCCCTTTTCTTTTATTGTTTTCTTTGAACGTAAGTTATAAACTAATAACTCATAGATTAAAACCCAATCCCTGAGGACTCGACCCTTGCTAATCATTATACTTACAATTGATCTTTTTAGTGCAAGGTTAAATAAGATACACTCTTTTGGGTGCATCAAGTTTTTGGCGCCGTTGCCGGGGATTGCTTTCTTTAGTTTATTAGTTTATTGGTTTATTCTTATTTTCTGTTCTAATTATTTACTTTCTTATTTTTTTTTTTAGTGAATGTTCCAAGCCCCCGAAGAAGACTTACGACTTAGGAAAATTCGGGAATTTATAACTTCTCACCAACAACCAATTGAGGAGTTGATCCAAAACATCCAAGAGAAGCAAGGAGAGATGGCAGCAGCTGACAACCGAACTCTCAAGGAGCTAGCCGCTCCGGACTTGGGTCAACAACCATTATGCATTGAATATGCTAATCTTGAGGTAGCTTTTGAATTAAAATCTGGTTTGATTCATCTTCTCCCAACTTTTCATGGTTTTGCAGGAGAGGATCCAAATAAGCACCTCAAGGAATTCCATGTAGTTTGCTCAAGCATGAGACCAACAGGGGTCACGGAAGAGCAAGTTAAGTTGAGAGCCTTCCCATTCTCTCTAGCTGATTCAGCAAAGGAATGGCTCTACTATCTACCATCCGGGACCATCACTACATGGAATGATTTGAAGAAAGCATTCTTGGAAAGGTATTTCCCAGCATCTAAGGCTGCCAACATTAGGAAAGAGATATGTGGGATTCGGCAATACAACGGAGAGTCCTTATATGAATATTGGGAGAGGTTCAAGAAACTTTGTGCATCATGTCCACACCATCAGATAAGTGAACAACTTCTCATCCAATACTTCTATGAAGGTCTCATGCCCATGGAGAGAAGTATGATAGATGCCGCTAGTGGGGGAGCTCTAGTTGATAAGACTCCCAGGGCTGCTAGAACATTAATCTCCAATATGGCAGCAAATTCTCAACAGTTCTCAATGAGACAAGATCCACCACCACAACCCAAGAGAGTTAATGAGGTAAGTATATCATCCCTTGAACAAAAATTTGATAAACTGACTTCTCTTGTTCAACAATTGGCTGTAGGTAAAATACAACAAATAAAGGCTTGTGGTATATGTTCAAACATAGGGCACCAAACTGATATGTGTCCAACACTTCAAGAGGATACCAATGAACATGTGAATGCCATGGGTGGATTTCAGAACCAATCAAGGAAATATGATCCCTACTCAAACACTTACAATCCAGGATGGAGGGATCATCCAAACTTCAATTATGGAGGGAACCAATCACAAACTATTCCTCCACCATTTGACCACAGGCCACCGGGTTTTCAGCAAAGAGTGCAACAACCATACCAAACCCGACAACAACTACCACCCACCCAAAATTCAGGTACTTCTCTTGAAGATCTTGTTAAAGCTCTTTCTACTAATACAATTCAATTTCAACAGGAAACAAAGACAAGTATTCGAAATTTGGAGACTCAAATAGGGCAATTGGCAACAACCATGAGTCAAATGCAAGCAAGGGATTCTGGGAAATTACCTTCCCAAACCATAGTGAATCCAAGAGAGAATGCCAATGCTATAAATTTAAGAAGTGGGAAACAGCTAGAGAAACCACAAAATGATAGTGCTCAAGGGGAGAACAATACCATGGCATCCTCTTCACATCCCAACGAGCCACTAAAAAAGGTAATTCCTAAACCATCCTTTCCTTCTTATATAACTCCTCCACCTTTTCCTAGCAGGTTAGCAAAGTCCAAGAAGGAGGAGCAAGAGAAGGAAATTTTGGAAACCTTCCGGAAAGTAGAGGTGAACATTCCTTTACTAGATGCTATCAAGCAAGTGCCAAGATATGCCAAGTTCCTAAAAGAGTTGTGCACATCTAAACGGAAGTTGAAATGGAATGAAAAGGTAAGTGTAGGGGAGAATGTGTCAGCTGTTCTTCAAAAGAAACTCCCACCTAAATGCAAGGATCCAGGTATGTTTACCATTCCTTGTAAGATAGGCAACACCAGGTTTGAGCGTGCTATGCTAGATCTAGGGGCATCTATTAATGTCATGCCATATTCAATTTATGCTTCATTGAATCTAGGACCATTAGAGGAAACCGGTGTTATAATACAACTTGCTGACCGTTCTAACACTTATCCAAGAGGAGTTGTAGAAGACGTTCTTGTACAGGTTAATGAATTGGTTTTTCCCGCTGACTTTTATGTTATTGAGATGGAAGATGAGATGTCTTCTAATCCCACACCTATTCTATTAGGGAGACCATTCTTGAAAACAGCAAGAACTAAAATAGATGTACATGATGGCACTTTAACTATGGAATTTGATGGTGAAATAATTCGCTTTAACATTTTTGAGGCCATGAGATATCCTAGTGATGTGCATTCTGTTTTTAATATTGATATAATTGACTCACTAGTGCAGCAAGCTTATGAGCTAGATGGTGAAGATAGTGTAGAAATAGTCCTTAGCAACCATCTCGGAATGGGGAATGCTAAACTAGCCTTGAGTGACCAGGTGGAAGGGGCACTAGAATCTTTACACTCGCTGCAACCTAAAGATGCAAGGTTTGATGTTTCATTTATTGATTTGCCTTTATCTAATGAGAAACTTCTACCTTCCATTTTGCAGGCACCAACTTTAGAGTTGAAACCACTACCGAACCACTTGAAATATTTGTTCTTAGGGGAAAAGGACACACTACCTGTCATCATTGCCAAAGAGCTCACACCTTTGCAAGAAGAGCGACTTATCCGGGTGCTTAGAGAGCATAAAACAGCAATTGGTTGGACAATTGCCGATATCAAGGGAATAAGCCCATCCATGTGCATGCACAGGATTTTGTTAGAGGAAGGGTCTAAACCAACAAGAGAAGCACAAAGGAGATTGAACCCTCCTATGATGGAGGTTGTGAAAAAGGAGATACTGAAGCTCCTAGATGTTGGAGTGATCTATCCTATCTCGGATAGCAAATGGGTGAGCCCAGTCCAAGTGGTTCCAAAGAAATCAGGTGTAACGGTGGTAACAAATAATGAGAATGAACTTGTTCCTACTAGGATTCAAACAGGATGGCGAGTTTGTATTGATTATCGTAAACTTAATTCCACAACTCGCAAAGACCACTTTCCTTTACCTTTTATTGATCAAATGCTTGAAAGGTTAGCTGGCCATTCTCATTATTGTTTTCTTGATGGTTTTTCAGGTTATAATCAAATAGCCATTGCTCCGGAGGACCAAGAGAAAACAACATTCACATGTCCATTTGGTACTTTTGCATACCGGCGTATGCCATTTGGTCTTTGTAATGCACCAGCTACATTCCAAAGGTGTATGGTTAGCATATTTTCAGATTATGTAGAGAACATCATAGAAGTGTTTATGGATGATTTTAGTGTCTATGGTGATTCTTTTGATAGATGTCTAGAGAACCTTACACTTGTACTTGAAAGATGCATGGAAACTAACCTTGTTTTGAATTGGGAAAAATGTCACTTTATGGTAGAACAAGGAATAGTTTTGGGTCATGTTATTTCTTCTAGAGGGATGGAGGTTGATAAATCTAAAATAGATATTATGCATTCTTTACCACCTCCCACAAATGTGAGAGAGGTTCGTTCTTTTCTTGGACATGCAGGTTTCTATAGGAGATTTATCAAAGACTTCTCAAAGATCACATTACCTCTTTGCAAGCTACTACAAAAAGATGTGGTTTTCCACTTTGATGATAAATGCAAAGAGGCGTTTGAAACATTGAAGGGACTCTTGACATCAGCTCCTATCATGCAACCACCAGATTGGAATATACCTTTTGAAATCATGTGTGATGCTAGTGACTATGCCATTGGAGCTGTTTTGGGCCAACGGGTTGGCAAAGCCTCACATGCCATTTATTATGCCTCACGAACTCTTAATGATGCTCAATTGAACTATTCCACTACTGAAAAAGAACTTTTGGCTGTTGTATTTGCTTTAGAAAAATTTCGATCTTATTTAATTGGTACTAAAGTAATTGTATTTTCTGACCATGCAGCCCTTAGGTACTTACTCACTAAGAAGGAGGCCAAACCAAGGTTGATCAGATGGATACTTCTCTTACAAGAGTTTGATTTGGAGATAAAAGATAAGAGAGGTAGTGACAACTTGGTTGCGGACCATCTTAGCCGTTTAGTTCATGAAGATGATGCACGACCCTTGAATGAGAACTTTCCGGATGAGCAACTTCTTTTTATAAGAACAACAACTCCTTGGTATGCTGATATTGTTAATTACTTAGTTACCAAGAAGTTGCCACAAGAGTTGACACAAGCTCAAAGAAATAAGATCAAGAGTGATGCCAAATACTACATATGGGATGATCCTTACCTTTGGAAGCATTGCTCCGATCAGATTATAAGAAGGTGTGTACTCGAAACTGAATTTCAATCTATTCTCACCTTTTGTCACTCTTATGCATGTGGAGGACACTTTGGATCCAAAAGAACAGCCATGAAAGTTCTTGATTCTGGATTTTATTGGCCTACCATATTCAAAGATGCATACCTATTTTGCAAGTCATGTGATCGTTGCCAAAGAACTGGTAACTTAGGTGCTAGAAATCAAATGCCTCAAACTCCAATACTTATTGTTGAAATTTTTGATGTATGGGGCATGGATTTCATGGGACCTTTTCCTCCTTCTTTTGGTAATCTTTATATTTTACTTGCCGTTGATTATGTTTCAAAGTGGGTGGAAGCAAAATCCACTAGGACTAATGACTCTAAAGTTGTTTCAGATTTTGTCAAGACTAACATCTTTGCTAGGTTTGGAACGCCAAAGGCTATAATCAGCGATAGAGGTACTCACTTTTGCAATAGGACTATGGAAGCACTTTTGAGGAAGTATAACATCACACACAAAGTCTCCACCTCATATCATCCTCAAACTAGTGGGCAAGCTGAAGTGTCAAACCGAGAAGTTAAGTCCATCCTTGAAAAGACAGTTAATCCAAATAGGAAGGATTGGAGTTCACGACTTGATGATGCACTTTGGGCTTATAGGACAGCATATAAGACACCCATTGGTATGTCTCCTTATCGACTTGTTTATGGTAAGCCTTGTCATCTTCCGGTTGAATTGGAACATAAATCATATTGGGCTATCAAACAATGCAACATGGAGATGGATGAGATAGGAAAGAAAAGAAAACTTGACCTACAAGAATTAGAGGAGATAAGGAATGATGCCTATCAGAATTCTAGGATTTACAAGGAAAAAACTAAGGCATTCCATGACAAGATGATATCAAGAAAAGAATTTGTTGTTGGACAAAAAGTTCTTCTCTTCCATTCACGCCTTAAGTTATATCCAGGTAAGTTACGTTCTCGTTGGGTTGGACCTTTTGTTATTACTAATGTATTTACTCATGGTGCAGTTGAAATCCAAAGCCCGAAAACAGATAAGGCATTCAAAGTGAATGGTCATAGATTGAAGCCTTACTATGAGAACTTTCCAATACAAGATGTGGAGGAGTTTCCACTTTTTGAGCCAAAGTATGTTGAATAATAATGGCATGGGTCTAAGTCAAGCTGAGGACAATAAACCAAGCGCTTCTTGGAGAGGCAACCCAAAAGGATGGAGAGCATCTATTATATCAGATTTGCATATTCCTTACTCTCCATCATTCTATCTTTTATTGTTTTTCTTTTCTTTTGTTTAATAGTTCTTTTCTCTTACATATAATTCTTGCATTGGGGGATAATAGCATTACATTGAGGACAATGTAAAAATTATGTGTGGGGGGAAGAATTTAGGATTTTATTTACAGTGTTTTGTTTTTGAGTCTTTTTATGTTGTTTTTCTTTCTGATCCTTGTTTTGAAAATAACTAGATGTAAATATAAATTTTTTTTTTTTAACCCCGGTTAAATGGCGGATAACGGTACTCCGTGATTATTTAAATCGGTTCCATCAGCTACCCACAAAACTGATATTGTATATAAATTTCTCTTCCAATTTCTCTTTCAATTTTTTTTCATTCTTTTTTTTTTTCAGGATGGATGATATTCTCACAAGATTGCAGAAACGATTTCCTCCTTTTCCTCGAAATATTTTACTGAAGCTTTACCAAGTTCGACTTGAAAGATTAAGAATGCTTATGCAAAAAGGGATTCCTGACGACATACGTTGGATAATTGAAGCCAAGGTACGTGAAGATGAATATCTTCCTGTTTTGCATTTACCAGGTACAGGTAGAAGCACTTTTGCAAAGAAGCGACGAGCAAAGCGCATGAGTTCAAATTGCCACAAATGTGCACGATGGACGTGTAACGGTAAATGTCATTCTATTGGGATTCCGTCCTCTAATCGAGATGATAAAATTGAATTCATTAAGGATGGACTGAGTAAGGAGAATTTGGGTAATATCCAACTTTCTCTTGAGACGCATCCTAGTGGAGACGTACAAAGAGAAATTCTTGATTTATGGCCGCAATTCCAAAGGGAATGGCAACATCTTGGGAATCTGATGTTAAAAGACCCTGTTTGCCAGCTTGTAAGAAAACTGGATGGGAAGCATATCCTCGACTCATAGAAGGCGTTTAAGCCGTTTCTGGACGTAAAACCAGAGGAAGATGTGAGCCACAATCACAACTACAATAAATGACTTCTCAGCTTTTGGTTTGATTTGCAATAACTTTATTTTGGTTTAATTTACGTGTTGTTCGATTTGTGTAACTATTCTCGTTTTTTTTTATTTGTCTTTTACGGTTGATTTTTTTTTTTTTTTTTTTTCTCTTTTTGATTTTCTTCCTGAAATCACGCAAAAATCTTTTGTTAGGTTAACATTTTCTTCTGACAGGTCAGATACACTTTCGGCGACATTATTACTCTTGTCTGATTCACTACTGAGTCCTCTATATATTACACCATGTACTCATTCTCTTTCAGGCACTCGAAAAAAAAAAAATGGCAAGTACTTCATCCCAGCGCATTAAAAAAATTTGTGTCTTTGGAGGTGCTTATCCAGGAAAAAATAACATATTCGCTGATGAAGCCATAAGAGTTGGAGTAATACTTGCCCAACAAAAGATCCACTTGATTTATGGAGGCGGTAGTACAGGTTTAATGGGAGCAGTCGCTACAGCAGCACACGCCGGAGGAAGTCCAGTTCTAGGAATCGTGCCAAAACTATTCACAAGTTTTTGTGGACCCACCGTGGGTAAGGAAATACAAGTCTGGAGTGTCCCTGAACGGATAACAATCATGTACCATTCTGCCGATGCATTCATTGCTTTACCAGGAGGTCTGGGTACATTGGAAGAAATAGCTTGCGTGGCTTCTTGGTCATCTTTGGTCACAAATAAGAAACCCATTGGTTTGCTTAATATTAATGGTTATTTTAGTAATTTGCTTTCATATTTAGATAATGCTGTGGATAATGGATTCATGTTTTCAGAGGCAAGGAGAACCATAATTTCTGCTACAACCATTGAAGATTTACTCAAAAAGCTCCAAGCTTATGAGTGTTTATCTGCTACGGTTGTTTCGCAAACGCTCGGAAAAAGAAAAAGAGATATGGACGAGCAAGGAGTGGATTGCACTTTGTCTTTGTGACATTATCTAACATTTTGCTTGTTGTGTCTCAGTTATAATAAGTGGTTAGCAACCTCTGCAGGTAATATCTCCTAAATTCTACCTTTAAAATTTGACATTGGGGACAATGTCATATTTTAGTAGGGGGTAAGGGACATATTTTGCTAATTTAATAAAAAAAAAAAAAAAAATTTAAGAAGTATTCATTCTGAACAAGGTCTGAGTAAGGGAGACTTGAGACATACCTTGTCAGTTTGATTTCTTCTTTTCAAAACAAAAAAAAAAAAAAAAAAAAAAAAAAAAAAAAAGAGTTTGTTGTGTTTTAAGCAATTTAGAAGTATTCATTCTGAACAAGGTCTGAGTAAGGGAGACTTGAGACATACCTTGTCAGTTTGATTTTAATCTTTTTATGTTTACTTGTTAATTTTTGTTTAGTATTTTAGGATTATTTAGGTTGCATGAGTTTGTTTTGTTTTGAGTCTTAGTTGTTCCTATTCTTATGTTATTAGTTCTTTTCTCTTACACATGATTCTTTGATTTGAGTTAATAGACTTACATTGAGGACAATGTAAGAATTAAGTGTGGGGGGGAATGATTTAGGATTTCTTTTATTTTTGTCTACTATTTTTTTTTTTTTTGAGTTTTTATTATTATTATTATTTTTTTTAGTGTGTTTTAGTTCCTTTTTAATACAATGATGAGATATGAATTGCATAAGTCTAAAACAGATTTATTAGTGAGAAGATTTTCATGAGAATTGAGCTTGATGTCAACCTTTTTATGAGCCAATGTTAATATAATATGTTGATTGAGAAAGAAGCATGTTTAGACTTAATCTGACTTGTATAATCATCCTTGTGAGTTTTTGAGCCTATAATGATTGATGCATTATACAAATCAATCTAATTTCTTTCTTGAGTGCTCTTATGATTACATGATTCTCTAGAACTTGCTTTAAACCGTTTGAGACTATATTGATACATGTGACAACATGAATATGATAGAGGCATTAGGATTTTTAGCCAGGGCCAAACAGCCATCCCTTATTGATGTTCCAAGAGAACACACCCTTAGTGAACCAATTTGAGCCTACATTGAATAAGCTATCTCTTTGGTAACCATAACTTGTCCCTAACCTAAATATACTTATATCTTTACCTTTGTTCCAAAGATGAATTAGCATGTTTTGAGACAAGTTGCAAAGACAAGGGATATTTTTAGTTAAAAATTTGGGTTAGAAACAAGAAATAAGTGTGGGGGGAAAAGAAAAGAAAAGTCAAGAGAAAAAGAAATGGAATACTGGCAAATACATTCCTATGTAAAAAAAAAAAAAAAAATATGAATCATCTCTTGAATTTGTGGAAAAAGAAAAAGATGTTACAAAGTCGTTTAGAATGAAGAAAAGGCCCAACATGAATATCCGGCCTAGGTGACTATGTACTTGTAAAGAGTTTTGAGAAGTTTCTTTGTATGATCTTTTTATATCTCTAAACTTTATGAACTCTTTGGAACCTTTTTGATATCTTTATCCTTTTGTTCTTCAACCACATTACAAACCCCTTGGCCCCATTACAACCTTGATTAAAGACCTCTTGATTCATGAAGTTGTATGATCTAAATAGTGGAGAATAGGTGGACAAGCAAGAATATGGTAGAACTGTTTTCATGAGATTGATTGAGTGTAAACACTTCACCACTACTTTAAAGAGTGAAAATCATGAGGGTATCCCATGTGAGAAGTTGAGATTAAATTTGAACATGCAATATTTTGATTGAGATATGTTATGCTAATATTGGCTTAACTCAAACAATTTACATTCAAGCATGATTTTTTGTGAAATTCTTTAAGCTATTGATTAGTTTATAAGACTTGTTCAAATATTGTCTCTAATTTGTATTGAAAGGATTAGGAGTAAATATTTTTAGTATATGCAGTTTATTTATATTTTAGTTTTTCAATGTTTGTGGGTATCGTTCTAGTAAACCCTCACGAGACTAAACTCGTCCACTAGGGACACCTAGGGGTTTAAAGGCTTGTGTCACATGCTAAGTGCCACCGTGATTTCCTACGAAAATGGATTAGATTAGATTTTCTTATTTTATTTTTATTGAGTCGTTGCTAGGGACTAGCAACAATCTAAGTGTGGGGGTGTGATAACTCGTATAATTATATAGTTTTTAGTTATGTTTTATTAATGTTTTGTGTCAAATACGAGTTATTATTGTTTAGTCTAATTGTGTTTATGATCTTTTATATTTTTATGTATTTTGGTGTTTTTCACAAGTTTCTTTGAGTGATTTCAGATTACTAGAATTAAGGGCAAATCCAGTTCAGTTTCAGTTCCGACACCTTTTGCCATATCAGCTATATCTCGAGTTTCACTGAAGCAATAAGGCTGAAATTTGTAGCCATGCAAAGCTAAGAGGCATATCTATCTTTTTCATGTTTTACACTTCTTAAAACGGAGTCGTTTTCCCTAGCGAAATCGACCATCAAGTTGGCTGATGTGCAATGACATCTGTGCTGACATGTTTTCGTATTATGCCCATATCTTCTTATCCACATCAGAAAATGAGCTGATTCCAAAGGCTATGGTTCCGTAACTGATAGGGGAACCTTTGTCTAGAAGACCATGTGATCAGATCAGGCCTCCAATATTGAAGAAATCGACCATCAAGTTGGCTGATGTGCAATGACGTCTGTGCTGACATGTTTTCGTATTTTGCCCATATCTGCTTAACCACATCAGCAAATGAGCTGATTCCAAAGGCTATGGTTCCGTAACTGATAGGGGAACCTTTGTCTAGAAGACCATGTGATCAGATCAGGCCTCCAATATTGAAGAAATCGACCATCAAGGTGGCTGATGTGCAATGACGTCTGTGCTGACATGTTTTCGTATTTTGCCCATATCTGCTTAACCACATCAGCAAATGAGCTGATTCCAACGGCTATGGTTTCGTAACTGATAGGGGAACCTTTGTCTAGAAGACCATGTGATCAGATCAGGCCTCCAACATTGACGAAATCGACCAACAAGTTGGCTGATCAAAATCGTCATATACCTACCTTTGAAATTTGTAAAGCTTGTCTCTTGTCATTTAGCCCTCCAAAATGTGTATAAATAGAGGGCCTTGGATGATTGTAAGGGATCATATTGGAGATTGGTAGGATATTAGCCATTTTAACAAAATTCTCTAAGTTTTCTTCTTCTTTCTTTTCTCTAGTTTTCTTTTTCTTTAGAAAGAGCAAGAGGTTGGATAATTAATATTCTTCTTCTTCTTCTTTCTTTCTTTTATTTCCTTCTTAGATTCTCTTTAATTTTATGTTTATGTTTATGATGCCTATGCTAGGCTAAACTTCTATTTGGTTAAGGGTGATTTCAAAGCCCTAGACACGTTTTGTGATTGATTTTCAGATTCTATCTATCATTAATTTTCTATCAAAGTTGCTTATGTTCTTCTACAAGAATTGTTCATGATGTTGTCTTGATTTATTTAGGTGTACAACTAGATAGATCTTGATAATTATCTATTGCTAGTTTAGGAGTCTTGATCCGTGTAATTGTCTTGATTTCCTATTCATAAGTGGCAATTTGTGATTAATGATTATGGTCAAGTTTTCAATAATTGCAAAGTGGAACATAACCTAAGTTGAACAATCCGAGCTTATGTGTTTGTTGCTTAGATCAACCTATCTTTCTCATCATAAAGCTGCCATTAAATTGAATTTAGAGAGCTTATTCTAGGTTGTTTAATGGTTAGAGATTAAATAGAGAGCTTGTTCTATTTAACGACAAATTAAGGAAAGATTGGGATAACAGAGCTTGTTGTTATCTACGGTTATTAACTTTGATAGTTGGTTGGTATTGATAGATCTGAAATTGATTCTTAATGATGTCTAGTGGTGGAGAATGAAACCTTAACCATATTTTTCATATTTGATTCTTCTTACTTACTTGTTTTCTTACTTTTCTAGTTTGCTTATTTTTTATATTTATTTTTATTGGCTGGTTATACCGCCTAATTTGTATATTAACTTTGTTTTATTTTTATTGGCTGGTTATACCGCCTAATTTAGTATATATATTGGCTGGTTATACCGCCTAATTTAGTATATATATTTTTATTGGCTGGTTATACCGCCTTGCATCTTATTCTTATTATTTACTTTAGTTTAAATCTGGCTTCAAAAACCCCTTTTCTTTTATTGTTTTCTTTGAACGTAAGTTATAAACTAATAACTCATAGATTAAAACCCAATCCCTGAGGACTCGACCCTTGCTAATCATTATACTTACAATTGATCTTTTTAGTGCAAGGTTAAATAAGATACACTCTTTTGGGTGCATCAATCTCATGCACAGATCAAATTCATATAAATCATAGTATGGTCTCGTACAATACTTGCATTCATTGTGGGAAAACTGGTTATTGGAGGTGCAATTGCAAGGAGTACCTTAAGTCTAACAAGGGAAAGAAGCTGAAAGAAGTTTCAACTTCAGGTATAATATGATGTAGTCTTCTTGGTATATGATACCTATCGTTTGATACTACATATGTATGACATATTGTAGGGACCAAAGGAAAGGAGTAGTGAAGCTGGACCATGAAGATGGCAACCGAGTTTGATATTACATCAGAGCTTGTCGATCTTATGGATTTTTAATAAGACATTTATTTATGATTTATTTAGAAACATTTGATGTTTTATTGGCATTTTGGGCCAATGTTGAAGATATTTAATTTATGTTTTCAAAACATATTGCTTTGCTGGCATAAGATGCCATGCTTATTTAATTTCCTCTTAAATAAATCAGTTATAGAATTGTTATATAACATAGTCTTATATTATACAACTTGCAAAGTATTATGAATACTATTTAGCTTAGTGATATGGAATTCGAATTGTTATTGAATTAATCCCTAAACATCTGCATATGTAGGATTTAGTGGGAGCTATTAATAACTCTTGAATGATAAAAGGTTATAATAAATTTCCATTTTTGAAAAATGCAATTGGTTGGGAACGTTCCAAGCTTAAAAGGATTACACGTTTATATTAAAGGTTTTTAAGATTAACTCTTTTGTTTTGGCTTGCAAAAAGAGTTATATTTGGATCATTAGCTACTTGCTAATAAGTAGATTCCAATTGTTGTTATAGAAACAACTAAGCCTTTTGAATGGAATCTAGGTCTTCTGGGATCTGAATTATTAACCTTGATAATCAGATTATCATGAATATGACAAAGCATATTCTCAATGCACTAAAGCTATGTCCTTGTAGAGACACAGTTGCGAATAGAAAGAGTTCGGCATTGGATGCGTTAGTGATTAGCTTAGTGCAAGTGGGTGATTGTTGGTGTATGCCCTAGAGCCAATCAGATTGAGCATGGGATACACAGCCAATAAAGCATACCCTTCACTATGAAGATAGTGATACAAGGTTTTCCTTCATGTTAGTAAAATAATAAAGAGTTATTAAGTACTAATCGGATGAAGCCCATGGAACATAATGGCCTTGCAAAGGAATTATAAAGAGTTATAATTATGAGATCCTTATGCATCAAATCCTTATTCCTCAAACTGTTCCTAGTCATCGTATTGCCAAGACAGGGTATTGGCAATGCTCAAAGACTAGTATATGTTAAGCCTTCTTAGTTATGAAGTAAGCAACCGATCTCATATAGGTTGAAGCATGGGATACTTGGGATAATATATAGGTTCTTGTCTATTGAACAAGTTCACTGAACATGGCCCGCCAAGAGAACTTCATTTGGTAATATCAGTCCAGTGTCTATGATAAATGTTCTCTTAGTACCAGTCGTGTAAATTAGTCCTCAGACTTGTGATACCAGGTCATCTTGTATAGAGAGTTGCATACTTAGATTCCATCATGAATGGGTCCCAAAGAAGAGGATGCTTATGGTAGGGTGTTATTGGGTATGACATGAACCATACAAAGATGAAAGAGTGATCAAGAGAGAATTCACCACTCCCTGTGATAATGGAGACATATCTCCTTTGTTCTTGAGTACGATTAACTTGCTTAAGTCTTTGGCCAAAGCATGATGGATTTAGGAGAAAGTAGTTTCTCTAAATTCATAAGGTTAATCATAAGTTACGAAGAACTAATATGGATTGATCATGAGTAGACACCGCACCATGTCATGCGCTATCCGGGATATATGGTGAAAAAACCGTATTACACTGATAGGTTGGTTGCTGAAAGGTTTCTAAAAGGTCTCGCTGACTTCACAATATTTGGGTGGTCATGATGGGTTGCTAAATCCCGCTCATGATCTATGAAAAACAAGTTATTGAGATTGACTTATGTTCATTGCCAACATACTGGGAACCTAAAGGGTCACACACATAAGAACAAATATGTATGGATTAAACATGGTATTCTATTAAAGTAAACTTAATGGAACAAAATATCTATATTGAGGACTTAAATGAAGAAGTTCAATTAAGAAAGATTAAGACATAATTTAGATTTGAGAAATCCAAAGACAATGTCTTAATGAGATAGAGGAATCAAGAAGTCTTATATAAACTAGTATAGTCGACTTTGGCATAGTGATGTGCAAGGTGTATTTCGAATGACTATGCTATGTTGGATTAATGTCATGAGATGCTATTAATAGATTAATGACATGAATTGTTCATGAGGAGAAAGAAATTTAATTGAGAATCAAATTACTTTCTTTTAAAAATTAAGCTATCCAATAAATAAGCATGATAAATTAGAATGGGTCCAAAGTGACTATTCTAATGTAGGACTGTCCACTAAGAATGGTTGGCCCAACTTAAGGCATTAAGATTGTTAGACCATTATTATTATTTGATAATATAATGGGCCTATTGATCCATCTTAGAATTAACTAGTTTAAGTTCAAGTAGATTAATGAAAATCTTGTGCAACAAGCTACAAGGGCCGGCCAAGTTAGGGAGAGGGGGTCAGGGTTTTTGCCTGCTTATATATGAAATATAGAGGCTGTAGCCGCAACCTAAGCTTGTAATTCTACTTGAGATATTCTTATTTTTGCTTGAGAGAAAGTTGGTTTCAAGAAGAGAACCCCAGCCTTGCAAAAATAATTTATCGCTACCTCTCTGCAGAAATAGTGCATGCCGCAATTCCTCTTGTTCTTGGTGTTTTCTTGCCGCCTCTTCACCTTGTTGAGTGAGATTGGTTTAGTGAGATAAATACAAGAAGTAGATCTTTTGATTGTGATCTTAGGATCAACTTGCTAGCACAAGTGAATCACCATACCTTAGAGAAGGATCCATAAGATGTTCGTGTAGACTAGCTCTAGAGGAAGGACAATTGTGCTTCTTGTGATCATGTTCAAATTGGAACTTGGACTTAAGAGCAATTTGCGATTTAGATCTGCAACTTAAGGTTACGATATCTTAAGTAGGTAACCTCTAAATCATATGGGTGATTTAATTTGTTTTGAATGCTATAAACCTATGCTAAACACAAGCCTAAGATCCTGTTGTACTTCGGGTGCTTCTTTGTTTACTTTCACTGAACTTTGATTATTTTGTTTAAGCATAAGACCGAGGTAGAGTAAACCCAGCACACTCGTCACATGGAAGGACATGGGTGATTGGCTTTATTGGTAGAGTAAACCCAGCACACTCATCACGAACGGGTCCCAACAATAAGGACATGGGTGATTGGCTTTATTGGTAGAGTAAACCCAGCACACAGACATTTTTTACACGAAAAGCTTGTCGAACCTTGTTGAGTCTCTCGACATTTGGGTGGTCATGATGCATTAATAGATGCCTCTAATGATCTATAAATATAAATAGGAAATTCTTAAATGAATTTAATTTATATTTATTGCCAACATGTTAGGGGCCTAATGGGTCATTCACAAAAAGTGATTAATGGAATTAAAATGAGATTGGGCCATATTAAATATTCATTTAGTGTTGTAGGCTTACTGTGAATTTTTAATAATATGTATAAGAGCTTTAGTGTAGTTAGTCCAATAGTTGGCATACACTAAACCTGATTATATATATGCCTTATGTTGTTGCTGCCTCCATGAAGTTGAACCCTGGTAGCCGCAGCTTCTCACCTCCCTGCGAGAATCGGTCGCATAGAGAAAAGAAAAGGAGGAATCCATTTTCTTCCTGCCTGCTTTTTTTTGGCTAACTAGTGTAAAAGGAGGAAGGTTTCTCGCAACCTAGACTACTAGCATCGTCTTGGCAAAACATAATCTCAACCTTGTGAAGGTTTTCGAGTCACTTGGTGGATTACTATTAGAGGCTCGACAATTGGATGGCTTTGGTTTGTGACAACTGGACTTTGTGTGCAAGAACAAGAACATCAAGAATCTGTCTTGAGGTTTCGGCAATCTTCATTATAGAGGTATGATATTTTGATTGTTATCTGTTCTTGACATGATGATCGTTTTGAATTCATAAGCAGATCCATAGAGGGATTCAGTTTCTCTATGTCTTTGTTTTATTCCGCTGCATTGTTAATTTAACTTGTTGATTAAATTATACATTATCTCTATTTGAGAATGATCTAAATCCCAACATCTCATGCACAGATCAAATCTGTATAAATCATAGTATATTCTTGTACAATACAATTTAATTTTTGTTCGAGAAATAGAAAAATTAGCAAATTAAATGTTTTAAAATTCATAAAAAAAAAAAACTAAAATTAATAGCCTAAACGATTTTCTTTTCGACAAAATCGACGACAAACCCTAAAACCCTACACCGTAGGCTAGCCTTTTTGTTATGAAAATACATCTAATATTTATATTACTTATAATAAGAATTAATAAATTTTTTAACGCTTCTCATGCACAGATCAAATCCGTATAAATCATAGTATGGTCTCGTACAATATAATTGAATTTTGGTCTCGAGAAATAGAAAAATGAGCAAATTCAATGTTTTAAAATTCACAAAAAAAAAATAAAAAAAAAACCAAAATTAATAGCCTAAACGATGTTTTATGGGATGAAATCGACGACAAACCCTAAAACTCTAAACACTAAACCCTAGGCTAGCCTTTTTGTTATGAAAATGCAACTAAAATTTATATTACTTATAATAAGTATTAAAAAAATATTTGGATGCTTCTTATGCACATATCAAATCCGTATAAATCATAGCATGGTCTCGTAAAGTACAATTGACTTTTGATCTCGAGAAATAGAAAAACGAGCAACTTCAATGTTTTAAAATTCACGAAAAAAAAAACTAAAATTAATAGCGTACACGAAATCGGCGACAAACCCTAAACCCGAAACCCTAGGCTAGCCTTTATGTTATGAAAATGCAACTAATATTTATATTAATTATAATAAGTATTAAAAAAAAATTTGGACGCTTCTCATGCACAGATCAAATCCGTATAAATCATACTATGGTCTCGTACAGTGAAATTGAATTTTGGTCTCGAGAAATAGAAAAACGAGTACATTCAATATTTTAAAATTCAAGAAAAAAAACTAAAATTAATAGCCTAAACGATGCTTTTTTGGACAAAATCAATGAAAAACCCTAAAACCCTAAACCTTAGGCTAGCCGTTTTGTTATGAAATTGCAACTAATATTTATATTACTTATAATAAGTATTAACACAATTTTGGACGTTTCTTATGCACAGATCAAATACGTATAAATCATAGTATGATTTCGTACAGTACAATTGAATTTTGGTCTCGAGAAATAGAAAAATGAGCAAATTCAAGGTTTTAGAATTCACAAAAAAAAAAAAAAAAAACTAAAAATAATAGCCTAACCTTTTTTTTTATGAAATCGATGACAAACCCTAAACCCTAGGCTAGCCTTTTTGTTATGAAAATGCAACTAATATTTATATTACATATAATAAGTATTAACAAAAAATTTTACGCTTCTCATGCACGATCAAATCCATATAAATCATAGTATGTTCTCGTACAGTACAATTGAATTTTGGTCTCGAGAAATAGAAAAACGAGCAAATTCAATATTTTAAAATTCACGAAAAAAAATACTAAAAAACCAAAATTAATAGCCTAAATGATGTTTTTTGGACGAAATCGGTGACAAACCCTAAACCCTTGGCTAGCCTTTTTGTTTTTAAAATACAACTAATATTTATATTACTTATAATAAGTATTAACACAATTTTGGATGCTTCTCATGCAAAGATCAAATATGTATAAATCAAAGTATGGTTTCGTACAGTACAATTGAATTTTGGTCTTGATGCACCCAAAAGAGTGTATCTTATTTAACCTTGCACTAAAAAGATAAATTGTAAGTATAGTAGTTAGCAAGGGTCGAGTCCTCAGGGATTGGGTTTTAGTTTATAAGTTAATAGTTTAAAACTTAAATTCAAGAACAATAAAAGAAAAGGGGTTTTTGAAGCCAGATTTAAACTAAAGTAAATAATAAGAATAAGATGCAAGGCGGTATAACCAGCCAATAAAAATATATATACTAAATTAGGCGGTATAACCAGCCAATAAAAATATATATACTAAATTAGGCGGTATAACCAGCCAATAAAACAAAGTTAATATACAAATTAGGCGGTATAACCAGCCAATAAAAATAAATATACTTTTAAAAATAAGCAAACTAAAAGTAAGAAAACAAGTAAGTAAGAAGAATCAAATATGAAAAATATGGTTAAGGTTTCATTCTCCACCACTAGACATCATTAAGAATCAATTTCAGATCTATCAATATCAACCAACTATCAAAGTTAACAACCGTAGATAACAACAAGCTCTGTTATCCCAATCTTTCCTTAGTTTGTCGTTAAATAGAACAAGCTCTCTATTTAATCTCTAACCATTAAACAACCTAGAATAAGATCTCTAAATTCAATTTAATGGCAGCTTTATGATGAGAAAGATAGGTTGATCTAAGCAACAAACACATAAGCTCGGATTGTTCAACTTAGGTTATGTTCCACTTTGCAATTATTGAAAACTTGACCATAATCATTAATCACAAATTGCCACTTATGAATAGGAAATCAAGACAATTACACGGATCAAGATTCCTAAACTAGCAATAGATAATTATCAAGATCTATCTAGTTGTACACCTAAATAAATCAAGACAACATCATGAACAATTCTTGTAGAAGAACATAAGCAACTTTAATAGAAAATTAATGATAGATAGAATCTGAAAATCAATCACAAAACATGTCTAGGGCTTTGAAATCACCCTTAACCAAATAGAAGTTTAGCCTAGCATAGGCATTGTAAACATAAACATAAAATTAAAGAGAATCTAAGAAGGAAATAAAAGAAAGAAAGAAGAAGAAGAAGAATATTAATTATCCAACCTCTTGCTCTTTCTAAAGAAAAAGAAAACTAGAGAAAAGAAAGAAGAAGAAAACTTAGAGAATTTTATTAAAATGGCTAATATCCTACCAATGTACAATATGATCCTCTACAATCATCCAAGGCCCTCTATTTATACACATTTTGGAGGGATAAATGACAAGAGACAAGCTTTACAAATTTCAAAGGTAGGTATAATAGGTGGGTGAATTTTTCTAACAATTTTCGTCATATTGTATGACAATTTTGATCAGCCAACTTGATGGTCGATTTCGTCAATGTTGGAGGCCTGATCTGATCACATGGTCTTCTAGAAAAAGGTTCCCCTACCAGTTACGGATCCATAGCCGTTGGAATCAGCTCATTTTCTGATGTGGGTAAGCAGATATGGGCAAAATACGAAAACAGATCAGCACAGACGTCATTGCACATCAGCCAACTTGATGGTCGATTTCGTCAATATTAGAGGCCTGATCTGATCATATGGTCTTCTAGAAAAAGGTTCCCGTATCAGTTACGGATCCATAGCCATTGGAATCAGCTCATTTGCTGATGTGTATAAGCAGATATGGGCAAAATACGAAAACAGGTCAGCACAGACGTCATTGCACATCAGCCACTTTGATGGTCGATTTCGCTAGGGAAAACGATTTCAAGAAGTGTAAAACATGAAAAAGATAGATATGCCTCTTAGCTTTGCACGACTACAAGTTTCAGCCTTATTGCTTCAGTGAAACGCCAGATATAGCTGATATGGAAAAAGGTGTCGGAACTGGAACTGAACTCGATTTGCCCTTAATTCTAGTAATCTGAAATCACTCAAAGAAACTTGTGAAAAACACCAAATTACATAAAAATATAAAAGATCATAAACACAATTAGACTAAACAATAATAACTCGTATTTGACACAAAACAATAATAAAACATAACTAAAAACTATATAATTATACGAGTTATCACACCCCCACACTTAGATTGTTGCTAGTCCCTAGCAACGACTCAATAAAAATAAAATAAGAAAATCTAATCTAATCCATTTTCGTAGGAAATCACGGTGGCACTTAGCATGTGACACAATCCTTTAAACCCCTAGGTGTCCCTAGTGGACGAGTTTAGTCTCGTGAGGGTTTACTAGAACGATACCCACAAACATTGAAAAACTAAAATATAAATAAACTACATATACTAAAAATATTTATTCCTAATCCTTTCAATACAAATTAGAGACAATCTTTGAACAAGTCTTATAAACTAATCAATAGCTAAAAAAAATTTCACAAAAAATCATGCTTGAATGTAAATTGTTTGAGTTAAGCCAATATTAGCATAACATATCTTAATCAAAATAGTGCATGTTCAAATTTAATCTCAAGTTCTCACATGGGATACCCTCATGATTTTCACTCTTTAAAGTAGTGGTGAAGTGTTTACACTCAATCAATCTCATGAAAACAGTTCTACCATATTCTTGCTTGTCCACCTATTCTCCACTACAACTTCATGAATCAAGAGGTCTTTAATCAAGGTTGTAATGGGGCCAAGGGGTTTCTAATGTGGTTGAAGAACAAAAGGATAAAGATATCACAAGGTTCCAAAGAGTTCATAAAGTTTAGAGACATAAAAAGATCATACAAAGAAACTTCTCAAAACTCTTTACAAGTACATAGTCACCTAGGCCGGATATTCATGTTGGGCCTTTTCTTCATTCTAAACAACTTTGTAACATCTTTTTCTTTTTTCACAAATTCAAGAGATGATTCATATTTTTTTTTTTTACATAGGAATGTATTTGCCCGTATTCCATTTCTTTTTCTCTTGACTTTTCTTTTCTTTTCCCCCCACACTTATATCTTGTTTCTAACCCAAATTTTTAACTAAAAATATCTCTTGTTTTTTTTTTTTTGCAATATGTCTCAAAATATATAATCCATCTTTAGAACAAGGGTAAGGATATAAGTATATTTAGGCTAGGTGTAAGTTGTGGTTACCAATAAAACATCATATTTAATGTAGGCTCAAATTGGCTCACTAGTGGGGATGTTCTCTTAGAACATTAATAATGGATGGCTGTTTGGCTCTGGTTATAATCCTAATGCCTCTATCATATTCATGTTGTCACATGTATCAATATAGTCTCAAACGGTTTAAAGCAAGTTCTAGAGAATCATGTAATCATAAGAGCACTCAAGAAAGAAATTAGATTGATTTGTATAATGCATCAATCATTATAGGCTCAAAAACTCACAAGGATGATTATACAAGTCAGATTAAGTCTAAACATGCTTCTTTCTCAATCAACATATCATATTAACATTGGCTCATAAAAAGGTTGACATCAAGCTCAATTCTCATGAAAATCTTCTCACTAATAAATCTGTTTTAGACTTATGCAATTCATATCTCATCATTGTATTAAAAAGGAACTAAAACACACTAAAATAATAATAATAATAATAATAAAGACTCATAAAAAAAAAAATAGTAGACAAAAATAAAAGAAATCCTAAATCATTCCCCCCACACTTAATTCTTACATTGTCCTCAATGTAAGTCTATTAACCCAAATGAAAGAATCATGTGTAAGAGAAAAGAACTAATAACATAAGAATAGGAACAACTAAGACTCAAAACAAAACAAACTCATGCAACCTAAATAATCCTAAAATACTAAACAAAAATTAACAAGTAAACATAAAAATATTAAAATCAAACTGACAAGGTATGTCTCAAGTCTCCCTTACTCAGACCTTGTTCAGAATGAATACTTCTAAATTGCTTAAAATATAACAAACCCTTTTTTTTTTTTTTTGAAAAGAAGAAATCAAACTGACAAGGTATGTCTCAAGTCTCCCTTACTCAGACCTTGTTCAGAATGAATACTTCTAAATTGCTTAAAACACAACAAACTTTTTTTTTTTTTTTTAAATTAGCAAAATATGTCTCTTACCCCCTACTAAAATATGACATTGTCCCCAATGTCAAATTTTAAAGGTAGAATTTAGGAGATATTACCTGCAGAGGTTGCTAACCACTTATTATAACTGAGACACAACAAACAAAATGTTAGATAATGTCACAAAGACAAAGTGCAGTCCACTCCTTGCTCGTCCATATCTCTTTTTCTTTTTCCGAGCGTTTGCGAAACAACCGTAGCAGATAAACACTCATAAGCTTGGAGCTTTTTGAGTAAATCTTCAATGGTTGTAGCAGAAATTATGGTTCTCCTTGCCTCTGAAAACATGAATCCATTATCCACAGCATTATCTAAATATGAAAGCAAATTACTAAAATAACCATTAATATTAAGCAAACCAATGGGTTTCTTATTTGTGACCAAAGATGACCAAGAAGCCACGCAAGCTATTTCTTCCAATGTACCCAGACCTCCTGGTAAAGCAATGAATGCATCGGCAGAATGGTACATGATTGTTATCCGTTCAGGGACACTCCAGACTTGTATTTCCTTACCCACGGTAGGTCCACAAAAACTTGTGAATAGTTTTGGCACGATTCCTAGAACTGGACTTCCTCCGGCGTGTGCTGCTGTAGCGACTGCTCCCATTAAACCCGTACTACCGCCTCCATAAATCAAGTGGATCTTTTGTTGGGCAAGTATTACTCCAACTCTTATGGCTTCATCAGCGAATATGTTATTTTTCCCTGGATAAGCACCTCCAAAGACACAAATTTTTTTTATGCGCTGGGACGAAGTACTTTCCATTTTTTTTTCGAGTGCCTGAAAGAGAATGAGTACATGGTGTAATATATAGAGGACTGAGTAGTGAATCAGACAAGAGTAATAATGTCGCCGAAAGTGTATCTGACCTGTCAGAAGAAAATGTTAACCTAACAAAAGATTTTTGCGTGATTTCAGGAAGAAAATCAAAAAGAGAAGAAAAAATCAACCGTAAAAGACAAATAAAAAAAACGAGAATAATTACACAAATCGAACAACACGTAAATTAAACCAAAATAAAGTTATTGCAAATCAAACCAAAAGCTGAGAAGTCATTTATTGTGATTGTGGCTCACATCTTCCTCTGGTTTTACGTCCAGAAACGGCTTAAACGCCTTCTATGAGTCGAGGATATGCTTCCCATCCAGTTTTCTTACAAGCTGGCAAACAGGGTCTTTTAACATCAGATTCCCAAGATGTTGCCATTCCCTTTGGAATTGCGGCCATAAATCAAGAATTTCTCTTTGTACGTCTCCACTAGGATGCGTCTCAAGAGAAAATTGGATATTACCCAAATTCTCCTTACTCAGTCCATCCTTAATGAATTCAATTTTATCATCTCGATTAGAGGACGGAATCCCAATAGAACGACATTTACCGTTACACGTCCATCGTGCACATTTGTGGCAGTTTGAACTCATGCGCTTTGCTCGTCGCTTCTTTGCAAAAGTGCTTCTACCTGTACTGGTAAATGCAAAACAGGAAGATATTCATCTTCACGTACCTTGGCTTCAATTATCCATCGTATGTCTTCAGGAATCCCTTTGTGCATAAGCATTCTTAATCTTTCAAATCGAACTTGGTAAAGCTTCAGTAAAATATTTCGAGGAAAAGGAGGAAATCGTTTCTGCAATATTGTGAGAATATCATCCATCCTGAAAAAAAAATGAAAAAAATTGAAAGAGAAATTGGAAGAGAAATTTATATACAATATCAGTTTTGTGGGTAGCTGATGGAACCGACTTAAATAATCACGGAGTACCGTTATCCGCCATTTAACCGGGGATAAAAAAAATTATATTTACATCTAGTTATTTTCAAAACAAGGATCAGAAAGAAAAACAACATAAAAAGACTCAAAAACAAAACACCCTAAATAAAATCCTAAATTCTTCCCCCCCACACATAATTCTTACATTGTCATTAATGTAATGCTATTAATCCTAAATGAAAGAATCATGTGTAAGTGAAAAGAACTAATAAACAAAATAAACTTATGCAGCCTAAATGAACTTAGAAACACTAAACACAATTAGCAAAGAAACATAAGAAAAAGATAAAGAAAAAGAGAGCAAATCTGAGGATGGCAGTTTGGCAATGCTTTCACTAATTAGGCTGCCTCCCCCAATTAGCACTTGATTGATTGTTTTCAGCCTAGCCAATTCCCCTTCTTGGCATTTTAGGCTTGTCAGGCTCATACATGAAATTTCCCAAATTTATGCGTTTGAGAGGAAACTTTCTTTGCACAACAGTGGATGCATTCTCCATTACAAGTATTATTCCATCATCCTTGGTGGTGCATATCTCATCGAGGAATGGTGCATCTTTTGGTACTTGTTGAATGACATCCACAAACAAACTGTTTAAGGTTTCCAGCGTGTCTTGTTCATGTTCATCCTCCTTGAACTTTGCAAATCTACTAGGAAAAGGTGGAGAAGAAACATTAGTAAAAAGTGGAACTTTAAACGTTACCTCAGGTGCCGAAATACTCTTATTTGTATTTGTGGCTTCATTATCCTCAAGAATAGAATCCATCTCTAATTCTGTCTCATCCTCATCTTGTTCATCATTCCTCAAGGTCACAATAGTAGTATTCTCCTTTGGGTTAATCATTGTTTGGGCAGAGAGTTCTTCAAATCTTTGTGCTACCCATACCACCATACTACTAGCCAATTGGCTCATTTGCTTTTCCAAACTCTTGATGCTTGCCCTTGTTTCCTGTTGAAATTGCAAAGTAATAGTAACAAGAGAATCGACAAGATCTTCTAAAGAAGTACCTGAGTTTTGAGTCATATGTGGTGGTTGAAGAAGATCTGGTTCTTGAGACCATGATTGATTGAAGCTAGATGGATGAGTGTAATTGGCATAAGGATCTACTTCTTGGTAATTTTCTGAGTAGCCATAATTAGTATGATCCCACCATCCCTCATGGTAAGTGTTTGAGTAATGATCATACTGTTGGTCTTGGAACACTTGATGGCCTTGACATCCTCCCATGGCCAATTGTTGAACTGGATAGGTGAGATTGGCTTGTTGATTTTCCATGTTCATGTATGCCACCAACTCTTCAAGTGTTAGATTGCTCAATTCCATCGTTTTTTTTTTTTTCAAAATTTGATAAGAAAAACTTGTATGTACAAGAAAATAGAACTAATTAGAACTGAAAATAAGAATAAACCAAGTAACAAATAAACTAAAGAAAACAATCCCCGGCAACGGCGCCAAAAATTTGATGCACCCAAAAGAGTGTATCTTATTTAACCTTGCACTAAAAAGATAAATTGTAAGTATAGTAGTTAGCAAGGGTCGAGTCCTCAGGGATTGGGTTTTAGTTTATAAGTTAATAGTTTAAAACTTAAATTCAAGAACAATAAAAGAAAAGGGGTTTTTGAAGCCAGATTTAAACTAAAGTAAATAATAAGAATAAGATGCAAGGCGGTATAACCAGCCAATAAAAATATATATACTAAATTAGGCGGTATAACCAGCCAATAAAAATATATATACTAAATTAGGCGGTATAACCAGCCAATAAAACAAAGTTAATATACAAATTAGGCGGTATAACCAGCCAATAAAAATAAATATACTTTTAAAAATAAGCAAACTAAAAGTAAGAAAACAAGTAAGTAAGAAGAATCAAATATGAAAAATATGGTTAAGGTTTCATTCTCCACCACTAGACATCATTAAGAATCAATTTCAGATCTATCAATATCAACCAACTATCAAAGTTAACAACCGTAGATAACAACAAGCTCTGTTATCCCAATCTTTCCTTAGTTTGTCGTTAAATAGAACAAGCTCTCTATTTAATCTCTAACCATTAAACAACCTAGAATAAGCTCACTAAATTCAATTTAATGGCAGCTTTATGATGAGAAAGATAGGTTGATCTAAGCAACAAACACATAAGCTCAGATTGTTCAACTTAGGTTATGTTCCACTTTGCAATTATTGAAAACTTGACCATAATCATTAATCACAAATTGCCACTTATGAATAGGAAATCAAGACAATTACACGGATCAAGATTCCTAAACTAGCAATAGATAATTATCAAGATCTATCTAGTTGTACACCTAAATAAATCAAGACAACATCATGAACAATTCTTGTAGAAGAACATAAGCAACTTTAATAGAAAATTAATGATAGATAGAATCTGAAAATCAATCACAAAACATGTCTAGGGCTTTGAAATCACCCTTAACCAAATAGAAGTTTAGCCTAGCATAGGCATTGTAAACATAAACATAAAATTAAAGAGAATCTAAGAAGGAAATAAAAGAAAGAAAGAAGAAGAAGAAGAATATTAATTATCCAACCTCTTGCTCTTTCTAAAGAAAAAGAAAACTAGAGAAAAGAAAGAAGAAGAAAACTTAGAGAATTTTATTAAAATGGCTAATATCCTACCAATGTACAATATGATCCTCTACAATCATCCAAGGCCCTCTATTTATACACATTTTGGAGGGCTAAATGACAAGAGACAAGCTTTACAAATTTCAAAGGTAGGTATAATAGGTGGGTGAATTTTTCTAACAATTTTCGTCATATTGTATGACAATTTTGATCAGCCAACTTGATGGTCGATTTCGTCAATGTTGGAGGCCTGATCTGATCACATGGTCTTCTAGAAAAAGGTTCCCCTACCAGTTACGGATCCATAGCCGTTGGAATCAGCTCATTTGCTGATGTGGGTAAGCAGATATGGGCAAAATACGAAAACAGGTCAGCACAGACGTCATTGCACATCAGCCAACTTGATGGTCGATTTCGTCAATATTAGAGGCCTGATCTGATCATATGGTCTTCTAGACAAAGGTTCCCGTATCAGTTACGGATCCATAGCCATTGGAATCAGCTCATTTGCTGATGTGGATAAGCAGATATTGGCAAAATACGAAAACAGGTCAGCACAGACGTCATTGCACATCAGCCACTTTGATGGTCGATTTTGCTAGGGAAAACGACTCCTTTTCAAGAAGTGTAAAACATGAAAAAGATAGATATGCCTCTTAGCTTTGCACGACTACAAATTTCAGCCTTATTTCTTCAGTGAAACTCCAGATATAGCTGATATGGCAAAAGGTGTCGGAACTGGAACTGAACTCGATTTGCCCTTAATTCTAGTAATCTGAAATCACTCAAAGAAACTTGTGAAAAACACCAAATTACATAAAAATATAAAAGATCATAAACACAATTAGACTAAACAATAATAACTCGTATTTGACACAAAACAATATTAAAACATAACTAAAAACTATATAATTATACGAGTTATCTGGTCTCGAAACAGAAAAATTAGCAAATTCAAGGTTTTAAAATTCAAGAAAAAAAAACTAAAATTAATAGCCTAAACGATTTTTTTTGGATGAAACCAATGACAAACCCTAAAACCCTATGCTAGCCTTTTTGTTATGAAAATTCAACTAATATTTATATTACTTATAATAAGTATTAACAAAATTTGGACGCTTCATAGTATGGTCTCGTACATTACAATTGAATTTTGGTCTCGAGAAATAAGAAAATGAGCAAATTTATCGTTTTAGAAAACTCAAAAAAAAAACTAAAATTAATAGCCTAACCTTTTTTTTGGATGAAATTGGCGACAAACCCTAAGCCCTAGGCTATCTTTTTGTTATGAAAATGCAACTAATATTTATATTACTTATAATAAGTATTAAGAAAATTTTTTACGCATCTCATGCATAGATCAAATCCATATAAATCATAGTATGTTATCGTAATGTACAATTGAATTTTAATCTCGAGAAATAGAAAAACGAGCAAATTCAATCTTTTAAAATTCACGAAAAAAAAACTAAAATTACTAGCCTAAACGATGTTTTTTGGACAAAATCAGCGACAAACCCTAAAACCCTAAATCCTTAGCTAGCCTTTTCGTTAAGAAAATCCTACTAATATTTATATTACTTATAATAAGTATTAACAAAATTTTGGCGCTTCGTATGCACAGATCAAATCCATATAAATAATAGTACGGTCTCGTATAGTACAATTGAATTTTGGTCTCGAGATATAGAAAAATGAGCAAACTCAATGTTTTAAAATTCACAAAAAAAAAACAAAATAAAATTAATAGCCTAAACGATTTTTTTGCATGAAATCAACGACAAACCCTAAATCTCAAAACCCTAGGTTAGCCTTTTTTGTTATGAAAATGCAACTAATTTTTACATTACTTATAATAAGTATTAAAAAAAATTTGGATGCATCTCATGCACAGATCAAATTCATATAAATCATAGTATGGTCTCGTACAATACAATTGACTTTTGGTCTATAGAAATAGAAAAACGAGCAAATTCAATGTTTTAAAATTCACGAAAAAAAAAAAAAAACTAAAATTAATTGCTTAACAAAATCGGCGACAAACCCTAAAACCCGAAACCCTAAGCTAGCCTTTTTGTTATGAAAATGCAACTAATATTTATATTACTTATAATAAGTATTAATAAAATTTTGGAAGCTTCTCATGCACATATCAAATTCGTATAAATCATAGTATGGTCTCGTACAGTACAATTGAATTTTGGTCTCGAGAAATAGAAAAATGAACAAATTCAATGTTTTAAAATTCATGAAAAAAACAAAAATTAATAGCCCAAACGATGTTTTTTTGGACAAAATCAGCTACAAACCCTAGGCTGGCCATTTTGTTATGAAAATGCAACGAATATTTATATTACTTATAATAAGTATTAACACAATTTTGGACTCTTCTCATGCACAGATCAAATCCGTATAAATCATAGTATGGTCTCGTACATTGCAATTGAATTTTGGTCTCGAGAAATAGAAAAATAAGCAAATTCAAGGTTTTAAAATTCATGAAAAAAAGCACAAGAAAAAAAACTAAAATTAATAACCTAAATGATTTTTTTTGGACGAAATTGATGAAAAACCCTAAGCTAGCCTTTTTGTTATGAGAATTCAACAAATTTTTATATAATAAGTATTAACAAAATTTTGGACACTTCATAGTATGGTCTCATACATTACAATTGAATTTTGGTCTCGAGAAATAGAAAAACGAGCAAATTCATGGTTTTAGAATTCACCAAAATAAAAAATTAATAGCCTAGCTTTTTTTTTTGGACGAAATTGGCGACAAACCCTAAACCCTAGGCTAGCCTTTTTTTTATGAAAATGCAGCTAATAATTTATATTACCTATAATAAGTATTAATAAACAAATTTACGCTTCTCATGCATAGATCAAATCCGTATAAATCATAGTATGTTCATGTACAGTACAGTTGAATTTTGGTCTCGAGAAATAGAAAAACGAGTAAATTCAAGGTTTTAAAATTCACGAAAGAAAAGAAAAAAAAATTAATAGTCTAAACGATGCGTTTTTGGACGAAATTGGCGACAAACCCTAAACCCTAGGCTAGCCTTTTTGTTATGAAAATGTAACTAATATTTGTATTATTTATAATAAGTATTAACAAAATTTTGGGTGCTTCGCATGCACAGATCAAATCCCTATAAATCATAGTATGGTCTCGTACAGTACAATTGAATTTTGGTCTCGAGATATAGAAAAACGAGCAAATTCATTGTTTTAAGATTCACGAAAAAATAAAAAAACTTAAATTAATAGCCTAAACGATGTTTTTTTGGATGAAATCGGTGACAAACCCTAAAACTCTAAACCCTAACCCCTAGGCTAGCCTTTTTGTTATGAAAATGCAACTAATATTTATATTGCTTATAATAAGTATTAAAAAAAATGGACGCTTTTCACGGACAGATCAAATACGTATAAATCATAGTAACGTCTCGTACAGTACAATTTACTTTTGGTCTCGAGAAATAGAAAAACGAGCATATTCAAAGTTTTAAAATTCACGAAAAAAAAACTAAAATTAAAAGCTTAAACGAAATCGGCTGCAAACCCTAAACCCTAAGCTAGCCTTTTTGTTATGAAAATGCAACTAATATTTATATTACTTATAATAAGTATTAATAAAATTTTGGACGCTTCTCATGCACAGATCAAATCCGTATTAATCATAGCATGGTCTCATACAATACAATTGAATTTTGGTCTCGAGAAATAGAAAGATGAACAAATTCAATGTTTTAAAATTCACAAAAAAAAAAAAAAAAACTAAAATTAATAGCCTAAATGGTGCTTTTTTGGACAAAATCGACGACAAACTCTAAAACCTTAAACCCTAGGCTAGCCGTTTTGTTATGAAAATGCAACTAATATTTATATTACTTACAATAAGTATTAACACAATTTTGGACGCTTCTCTTGCACAGGTCAAATCCTTATAAATCATAGTATGGTCTCGTACAGTACAATTGAATTTTGGTCTCGAGAAATAGAAAAATGATCAAATTCAAGGTTTTAAAATTCACGAAAAAAACAAAAAAAAAATACTAAAATTATTGGCCTAAATGATATATATTTTTTTGGATGAAATCGATGACAAACCCTAACACCCTAGGCTAGCCTTTTTGTTATGAAAATGCAACTAATATCTATATTACTTATAATAAGTATTAAACAAAATTTTGGACGCTTCTCATGAACAGATAAAATCCATATAAATCATAGTATGTTCTCGTACAATACAATTGAATTTTGGTCTCGAGAAATAGAAAAACAAGCAACTTTAATGTTTTAAAATTCAAGAAAAAAACAAAAACAACAAAATTAATAGTCTAAACGATGTTGTTTTGAACAAAATCAGTGACAAACCCTAAACCCAAAACTCTAAAACCCTAAACCCTAGGCTAGCCTTTTTGTTATGAAAAATGCAACTAATATTTATATTAATTATAATAAGTATTAAGAAAATTTTGGACGCTTCTCATGCACAGATCAAATCCGTATAAATCATTGTATGGTCTCGTATAGTTCTACAGAGTTTTGGTCTCGAGAAATAGAAAAAAGAGCAAATTCAATGTTTTAAAACCCGAAACAAAAAAAAAAAACTAAAATAAAATAAATAGCCTAAACGACGTTTTTTAGACGAAATCGGTGATAAACCCTAAAACCCTAAACTTAGGCTAGCCTTTTTGTTATGAAAATGCAACTAATATTTATATTACTTATAATAAGTATTAAACAAAATTTTGGACGCTTCTCATGCACAGATAAAATCCATATAAATCATAGTATGTTCTCATACAGTAAAATTGAATTTTGTTCTCGAGAAATAGAAAAACAAGGAAATTTAATGTTTTAAAATTCAAGAAAAAAACAAAAACAACAAAATTAATAGTCTAAACGATGTTTTTTTGAACGAAATCAGCGACAAACCCTAAACCCTAGGTTAGCCTTTTTTTTTTATGAAAATGCAACTAATATTTATATTACCTATAATAAGTATTAAGAAAATTTTGGACGCTTCTCATGCGCAGATCAAATCCGTATAAATCATTGTATGGTCTCGTACAGTTCTATTGAATTATGGTCTCGAGAAATAGAAAAACGAGCAAATTCAATGTTTCCAAACACGAATGAAACAAAAAAAAAAAAAAAAACTAAAATTAATAGCCTAAACGACGTTTTTTTGGACAAAATCGGCGACAAACCTTAAAACCCTAAACCTAGGCTAGCCTTTTTGTTATGAAAATGCAACTAATATTTATATTACTTATAATAAGTATTAACAAAATTTTGGACTCTTCTCCTGCACAGATCAAATTTGCATAAATAAGTTTTTTGTTTGAAGCTAGCATGTAATTTAATCATATTTAATTATTTTGTTTTGCAACTTTTCATTCTTATTTATTAAGAATAATTTACTTTGGTAAAGAGTTCCCTACATGACAAATGTGTTTAAAAAGCACTTTGTTAATAGCATTTTACAAGTGCTATTAATAATTTCTAAGATAGCATTTATACAACATTTAATAAATTGCTATCATTTATTAAAATAAAAAATAAGTTACAACACTCTGAATACTTTTGAAGCATTTTATATAAAAAGTCATTGTCAAATTCCTAACTATTTAAAGTCCATTAACCACTTTGCTTCTAATTAGAAAAGAAATTAATTCATGGTTAAATGGGTCAAATAATAAATTACCACGTATCTTATTTCACTATAAATGAAGAGAGAAAACTCTATTCCTTACTTCTTGCTTCACCGATTCTTCACTTCTTTCTTATATTTGATTGCTTCATCAGTTTTTCGCTTCTTTCTTCAATTTGATCTTCATCGATTGCTTCGCTTCATTCTTTAATTTGAACATCTTCACTGATTGCTTTACTCTCTCAATTTGAATCCTATCTAGGGCCCTAACTTTTCAATCTTTTGACGAGGATGTCGCCAATAACAACTCTTGCGACAGTGATCCTTTTACGAGAGCCAATCTCGACCTCAATGATTCTACTATAATAATGGTTTCCCTCTTTCTCCATCTAGGGGAGAATTTTATGTTTTACCTATTTATTTTTTGAATTATCCTTGTTTCTTAGTTTATTTGTTTGTTGAAAAAATATAATCAAATTGATGGATTTTAATTTCAGTAGCTATCCTCGTCGCCGAAATAAGCCTCCATTTTCACCGATAAAACTCACTAATCCTAATAAAACTTAATCCAAACTCCTTTTGACTCATTGTTTTGTTTTAAATCATTTTTATTATTTTTTCTTCTAATTTTATGTTTTTCTTTAAAATGTTAGGATACCGAATGGAAAAGAAATGATGAATTGGAGATCTTCTGATTGATGTTGCGATTGATCAGGTATGAATATGCTTTGCTCTTAAGTGAAATCACTTTCCTTTTTCTCTCTCTAACTACATTATAAGATTTTGGTGATAACCACTTCAAATTATTGTTGGAATTTCCATTAAATAAAATCATCATTAATTTCTTCTAATTATTACTTATATATGCATAGATGATTGCTATGATTGCCTTGTACTTTTCTCTTCAATTGGAATGAGCATAGTTCTCTTTACTAAAATGATTTCTAATTATCTGATAGACATACAAAATGAATGGTGAAAATTTTGTACATTTGAATCCTCAACCTCAAGCCTAAGATGCCAAACCATCAACAAAATAAAAAAATGGTGTTGCCTGTGAAGCTTCGCTGAAGAGAGGAGATCCTTTGAGTGTTGTTCCAAAAAAAAAAAATTATCTGGGTGATTTCTGTATATTCTAATTGTTGGAATAAGGATTATTTTGCTGCATATTGTAGTTTCCAACATATTGCATTGATTCATCATTGGTTGAGCACCAATCACTAGTATGTCCTTCCCCACATAGTTCATGAATTACAGACGGGCTTTGGACGACATGTACACCTAGTGCGTTAAACTTCTTGGACAGTGCAGCCATCTGTGCCGTTGAATCATTGATTGCAGCCAGTTTATGAATCCAAATAGTGCACCCCTTTTGCATACAAACCAATAGAACCTGAAAATAAAGAAAAAGAAACTTTGAATTAAGACTAAGATTGCTTGGTATTAATATTACTAAAAAATAGTAACACAATTCTTCGACAACTGCGCCAAAAACTTATTGTCGGATTTTCCATGAAGTGCACGTATCCTAACAAGTAATATAATGAAATGTAGGGTATCAATCCCACGAGCAATTATTACCAAATTCGTTAACTACTAAAACTAAAACAACTTAATCTTACTTTGAACACTTGATTAAATGTTGTTAATTTTAAACTAAATAAAAGAAAAGCAAATTAAGCAAAGAAGACAAATTAAAATTTAGATTAATCACTTGAAAAACGCTTAGGATTATAATTTCTTTCAACACTTCGTTTGAACCTCTCATATTCTCTTAACTTTATTAATGAAATTGATTTGTTAACCTAGAGTTCTAATTTATTTATAAGTATCTTACGATGGTCTTATAAAATATCTCTCTTAACCAATTAACTATATTCCTATGAAAATTGAATTAAAGAGAAACTCATTAAGCTTAGACTCTAAAATTGGTTACAAATGACATGTAAGCTTAGACTTTAAAATTGGCTACACATGATTTGGTGCATCTAAAATATGTTTTCTGGGTTGAATATATTCTTGACTTTTGACTTTAAAATGCTGTCAATTGGTTTACAATTGATTTGGGCTTAAAATATTTTAATAAAATAGATAATGGGCTTAAAACGATGTTACTCCAATGCTGGATTTTCTAGACTGTTTGTAGGTGTTTGCATGCCTTAAATCTCCAAGCATTTGTGTGGATTCCACAACCTTGCTAAAAATTTTGGATAGCTTGTTGACATGAATACGATTCATGTTTGAGGATTGGTTAGGGCATGAAACAAAGCTGGAACAAATAGCAAGCGTTGCTGCACGTGCACCTCCCAGACCGTGGCCAAAAGTGTGACAATCATTGTCCATCTTGTTGCTGCCATGAGGGGCGGACAACAGCACAATTTTGGGCATCCAGCAGCAACTGAAAGTGGCACACAACAGCCCTATCATGGGCGGTCAGCAGCCATTCGATTGCCAAAGAAGTTGCCTTTGCCTAGGACACTAAGTGTTAGAGTCCTATCAAATTGGAAATTGTTTCCTAATGGGAGTGTGATTCTTAAAAATTAGGAGCAGAGTTCTAGTTAGGTTAGATAATTGTTACCTAATGGGATTGAAATTCCCAAGAATTAGGATGGATTTCAAACTCCTTGATCTGGTTGAAAACAAAAAGGTTTTCTAAAATGAACATGTTTTAAAGAATTAAAATTTGGTAACTTGGTTCTTACTAAAATGTTTAGATAAAAAGTGATGCACCCAAAAGAGTGTATCTTATTTAACCTTGCACTAAAAAGATCAATTGTAAGTATAATGATTAGCAAGGGTCGAGTCCTCAGGGATTGGGTTTTAATCTATGAGTTATTAGTTTATAACTTACGTTCAAAGAAAACAATAAAAGAAAATGGGTTTTTGAAGCCAGATTTAAACTAAAGTAAATAATAAGAATAAGATGCAAGGCGGTATAACCAGCCAATAAAAATATATATACTAAATTAGGCGGTATAACCAGCCAATAAAAATATATATACTAAATTAGGCGGTATAACCAGCCAATAAAAATAAATATACTTTTAAAAATAAACAAACTAGAAAAGTAAGAAAACAAGTAAGTAAGAAGAATCAAATATGAAAAATATGGTTAAGGTTTCATTCTCCACCACTAGACATCATTAAGAATCAATTTCAGATCTATCAATATCAACCAACTATCAAAGTTAACAACCGTAGATAACAACAAGCTCTGTTATCCCAATCTTTCCTTAGTTTGTCGTTAAATAGAACAAGCTCTCTATTTAATCTCTAACCATTAAACAACCTAGAATAAGCTCTCTAAATTCAATTTAATGGCAGCTTTATGATGAGAAAGATAGGTTGATCTAAGCAACAAACACATAAGCTCGGATTGTTCAACTTAGGTTATGTTCCACTTTGCAATTATTGAAAACTTGACCATAATCATTAATCACAAATTGCCACTTATGAATAGGAAATCAAGACAATTACACGGATCAAGACTCCTAAACTAGCAATAGATAATTATCAAGATCTATCTAGTTGTACACCTAAACAAATCAAGACAACATCATGAACAATTCTTGTAGAAGAACATAAGCAACTTTGATAGAAAATTAATGATAGATAGAATCTGAAAATCAATCACAAAACATGTCTAGGGCTTTGAAATCACCCTTAACCAAATAGAAGTTTAGCCTAGCATAGGCATTATAAACATAAAATTAAATAGAATCTAAGAAGAAAATAAAAGAAAGAAAGAAGAAGAAGAAGAATATTAATTATCCAACCTCTTGCTCTTTCTAAAGAAAAAGAAAACTAGAGAAAAGAAAGAAGAAGAAAACATAGAAAATTTTATTACAATGGCTAATATCCTACCAATGTACAATATGATCCTCTACAATCATCCAAGGCCCTCTATTTATACACATTTTGGAGGGCTAAATGACAAGAGACAAGCTTTACAAATTTCAAAGGTAGGTATAATAGGTGGGTGCATTTTTCTAACAATTTTCGTCATATTGTATGACCATTTTGATCAGCCAACTTGATGGTCGATTTTGTCAATCTTGGAGGCCTGATCTGATCACATGGTCTTCTAGAAAAATGTTCCCCTATGAGTTACTGATTCATAGCCGTTGGAATCAGCTCATTTTCTGATGTGGAGAAGAAGATATGGGCAAAATACGAAAACAGGTCAGCACAGACGTCATTGCACATCAGCCAACTTGATGGTCGATTTCTTCAATATTGGAGGCTTTATCTGATCACATGGTCTTCTAGACAAATGTTTCCCTATCAGTTAGTGATCCATAGCCGTTGGAATCAGCTCATTTTCTGATGTGTATCGGATGATATGGTCAAAATGCGAAAACTGTTCAGGACAGACGTCATTGCACATCAGCCAACTTGATGGTTGATTTCGCTAGGGAAAACGACTCCGTTTCAAGAAGTGTAAAACATGAAAAAGATAGATATGCCTCTTAACTTTGCACGGTTAAAATTTCAGCCTTATTTCTTCAGTGAAACTCGAGATATAGCTGATATGGAAAAAGGTGTCGGAACTGAAACTGAACTGGATTTGCCCTTAATTCTAGTAATCTGAAATCACTCAAAGAAACTTGTGAAAAACACCAAATTACATAAAAATATAAAAGATCATAAACACAATTAGACTAAACAATAATAACTCGTATTTGACACAAAACAATAATAAAACATAACTAAAAACTATATAATTATACGAGTTATCACACCCCCACACTTAGATTGTTGGTAGTCCCTAGCAACGACTCAATAAAAATAAAATAAGAAAATCTAATCTAATCCATTTTCGTAGGAAATCACGGTGGCACTTAGCATGTGACACAAGCCTTTAAACCCCTAGGTGTCCCTAGTGGACGAGTTTAGTCTCGTGAGAGTTTACTAGAACGATACCCACAAACATTGAAAAATTAAAATATAAATAAACTACATATACTAAAAATATTTACTCCTAATCCTTTCAATACAAATTAGAGACAATATTTGAACAAGTCTTATAAACTAATCAATAGCTTAAAGAATTTCACAAAAAATCATGCTTGAATGTAAATTGTTTGAGTTAAGCCAATATTAGCATAACATATCTCAATCAAAATAGTGCATGTTCAAATTTAATCTCAACTTCTCACATGGGATACCCTCATGATTTTCACTCTTTAAAGTAGTGGTGAAGTGTTTACACTCAATCAATCTCATGAAAACAGTTCTACCATATTCTTGCTTGTCCACCTATTCTCCACTATTTAGATCATACAACTTCATGAATCAAGAGGTCTTTAATCAAGGTTGTAATGGGGCCAAGGGGTTTGTAATGTGGTTGAAGAACAAAAGGATAAAGATATCACAAAGGTTCCAAAGAGTTCATAAAGTTTAGAGACATAAAAAGATTATACAAAGAAACTTCTCAAAACTCTTTACAAGTACATAGTCACCTAGGCCGGATATTCATGTTGGGCCTTTTCTTCATTCTAAACAACTTTGTAACATCTTTTTTTTTCCACAAATTCAAGAGATGATTCATATATATTTTTTTTTACATAGGAATGTATTTGCGAGTATTCAATTTCTTTTTCTCTTGACTTTTCTTTTCTTTTCCCCCCACACTTATTTCTTGTTTCTAACCCAAATTTTTAACTAAAAAGATCCCTTGTTTTTTTTTTTTTTTTGCAATATGTCTCAAAATATATAATCCATCTTTAGAACAAGGGTAAGGATATAAGTATATTTAGGCTAGGTGTAAGTTGTGGTTACCAATAAAACATCATATTTAATGTAGGCTCAGATTGGCTCACTAGTGGGGATGTTCTCTTAGAACATTAATAATGGATGGCTGTTTTGCTCTGGTTATAATCCTAATGCCTCTATCATATTCATGTTGTCACATGCATCAATATAGTATCAACAAGGTCTAAAGCAAGTTCTAGAGAATCATGTAATCATAAGAGCACTCACGAAAGAAATTAGATTGATTTGTATAATGCGTCAATCATTATAGGCTCAAAAACTCACAAGGATGATTATACAAGTCAGATTAAGTCTAAACATGCTTCTTTCTCAATCAACATATCATATTAACATTGGCTCATAAAAATTAGTATCAAGCTTAATTCTCATGAAAATCTTCTCACTAGTAACCAGTTTAGACCTATGCAATTCATATCTCATCATTGTATTAAAAAGGAACTAAAACACACTAAAAATAATAATAATAAAGACTCATAAAAAAATAGTAGACAAAAATAAAAGAAATCCTAAATCATTCCCCCCCACACTTAATTCTTACATTGTCCTCAATGTAAGTCTATTAACCCAAATGAAAGAATCATGTGTAAGAGAAAAGAACTAATAACATAAGAATAGGAACAACTAAGACTCAAAACAAAACAAACTCATGCAACCTAAATAATCCTAAAATACTAAACAAAAATTAACAAGTAAACATAAAAAATAAAAATAAAAGCAATAAAAATAAAAATAAAAATAATAAAAGAAAAAGTAAAAGAAAGAGAAAGAGAAAGCAAATCTGAATATGGAAGGTTGGCAATTTCTTCTTTAATTGGGTTGCCTTCCCAATTAACACTTGAGTTAGTGTTTTGAACCTAACCAACACCCCTTCTTGGCTTTTTAGGCTTGTCAGGCTCATACATGAAATTTTCCAAATTTATGCGTTTGAGAGGAAGCTTTCTTTGCACAACAGTGGATGCATTCTCCATTACAAGTATTATTCCATCATCCTTTGTGGTGCATATCTCATCGAGGAATGGAGCATATTTTGATACTTGTTGAATGGCATCCACAAACAAGTTGTTTAAGGTTTCTGGCATGTGTTGTTCATGTTCTTCCTCCATGAACTTTGCAAATCTACTAGGAAAAGCTCGAGAAGAAACATTAGTAAAAAGTGGAACCTTAAACGTTACCTCAGGTGCCGAAATACTCTTATTTGGATTTGTGGCTTCATTATCCTCAAGAATAGAATCCATCTCTAATTTTGTCTCATCCTCATCTTGTTCCTCATTCCTCAAGGTCACAATAGTAGCATTCTCCTTTGGGTTAATCATCGTTTGGGCAGGGAGTTCTTCAGATCTTTGTGCTACCCATCCCACCATACTACTAGTCAATTGGATCATTTGCTTTTCTAAACTCTTTATGCTTGCCCTTGTTTCCTGTTGAAATTGCAAAGTATCAGTAACAAGAGAATAGACAAGATCTTCTAAAGAAGTACCTGAGTTTTGAGTCATATGTGGTGGTTGAAAAAGATCTGGTTCTTGGGACCATGATTGATTGAAGCTAGATGGATGAGTGTAATTGGCATAAGGATCTACTTCTTGGTAATTTTCTGAGTAGCCATAATTAGTATGATCCCACCATCCCTCATGGTAAGTGTTTGAGTAATGATCATACTGTTGGTCTTGGAACACTTGATAGCCTTGACATCCTCCCATGGCAAATTGTTGAACTGGGAAGGTGAGACTGGCTTGTTGATTCTCCATGTTCATGTATGCCACCAACTCTTCAAGTGTTAGATTGCTCAATTCCATCATTTTTTTTTTTCAATATTTGATAAGAAAAACCCGTATGTACAAGAAAACAAAACTCATTAGAACTGAAAATAAGAATAAACCAAGTAACAAATAAACTAAAGAAAACAATCCCCGGCAACGACGCCAAAAATTTTGATGCACCCAAAAGAGTGTATCTTATTTAACCTTGCACTAAAAAGATCAATTGTAAGTATAATGATTAGCAAGGGTCGAGTCCTCAGGGATTGGGTTTTAATCTATGAGTTATTAGTTTATAACTTACGTTCAAAGAAAACAATAAAAGAAAAGGGGTTTTTGAAGCCAGATTTAAACTAAAGTAAATAATAAGAATAAGATGCAAGGCGGTATAACCAGCCAATAAAAATATATATACTAAATTAGGCGGTATAACCAGCCAATAAAAATATATATACTAAATTAGGCGGTATAACCAGCCAATAAAAATAAATATACTTTTAAAAATAAACAAACTAGAAAAGTAAGAAAACAAGTAAGTAAGAAGAATCAAATATGAAAAATATGGTTAAGGTTTCATTCTCCACCACTAGACATCATTAAGAATCAATTTCAGATCTATCAATATCAACCAACTATCAAAGTTAACAACCGTAGATAACAACAAGCTCTGTTATCCCAATCTTTCCTTAGTTTGTCGTTAAATAGAACAAGCTCTCTATTTAATCTCTAACCATTAAACAACCTAGAATAAGCTCTCTAAATTCAATTTAATGGCAGCTTTATGATGAGAAAGATAGGTTGATCTAAGCAACAAACACATAAGCTCGGATTGTTCAACTTAGGTTATGTTCCACTTTGCAATTATTGAAAACTTGACCATAATCATTAATCACAAATTGCCACTTATGAATAGGAAATCAAGACAATTACACGGATCAAGACTCCTAAACTAGCAATAGATAATTATCAAGATCTATCTAGTTGTACACCTAAACAAATCAAGACAACATCATGAACAATTCTTGTAGAAGAACATAAGCAACTTTGATAGAAAATTAATGATAGATAGAATCTGAAAATCAATCACAAAACATGTCTAGGGCTTTGAAATCACCCTTAACCAAATAGAAGTTTAGCCTAGCATAGGCATTATAAACATAAAATTAAATAGAATCTAAGAAGAAAATAAAAGAAAGAAAGAAGAAGAAGAAGAATATTAATTATCCAACCTCTTGCTCTTTCTAAAGAAAAAGAAAACTAGAGAAAAGAAAGAAGAAGAAAACTTAGAGAATTTTATTACAATGGCTAATATCCTACCAATGTACAATATGATCCTCTACAATCATCCAAGGCCCTCTATTTATACACATTTTGGAGGGCTAAATGACAAGAGACAAGCTTTACAAATTTCAAAGGTAGGTATAATAGGTGGGTGCATTTTTCTAACAATTTTCGTCATATTGTATGACCATTTTGATCAGCCAACTTGATGGTCGATTTGGTCAATCTTGGAGGCCTGATCTGATCACATGGTCTTCTAGAAAAATGTTCCCCTATGAGTTACTGATTCATAGCCGTTGGAATCAGCTCATTTTCTGATGTGGAGAAGAAGATATGGGAAAAATACGAAAACAGGTCAGCACAAACGTCATTCCACATCAGCCAACTTGATGGTCGATTTCTTCAATATTGGAGGCTTTATCTGATCACATGGTCTTCTAGACAAATGTTCCCCTATCAGCTAGTGATCCATAGCCGTTGGAATCAGCTCATTTTCTGATGTCTATCGGATGATATGGTCAAAATGCGAAAACTGTTCAGGACAGACGTCATTGCACATCAGCCAACTTGATGGTTGATTTCGCTAGGGAAAACGACTCCGTTTCAAGAAGTGTAAAACATGAAAAAGATAGATATGCCTCTTAGCTTTGCACGGTTAAAATTTCAGCCTTATTGCTTCAGTGAAACTCGAGATATAGCTGATATGGAAAAAGGTGTCGGAACTGGAACTGAACTGGATTTGCCCTTAATTCTAGTAATCTGAAATCACTCAAAGAAACTTGTGAAAAACACCAAATTACATAAAAATATAAAAGATCATAAACACAATTAGACTAAACAATAATAACTCGTATTTGACACAAAACAATAATAAAACATAACTAAAAACTATATAATTATACGAGTTATCAAAAAGGTTCCCTAGTTTTAATGTCTTAAAATGTTATTTTGGAAACTTAGTGGCCTAAATGGTTTAGGAAAGAATGCATGCTAAATGTTTTGTCCAAATTAAGACATTTCTAAATGTTATATAATGTCCTAATTAAGACAAACAACCTAAAAGTTAGGTAATGTCCAATTCAAGACAACCTTCCAAAGAGTTAGGAATTTAATTAAAAATGTTTTAGTTAAAGAATCAAATTTGCTAAATAATTTGATAAATCATCTCAAATGAGTTGAAGAGAATAATGCAAATAACACACAAGATCACCAAGTAATATTGGCCATGCATATATTAATTTCATGCTTATAATATGATTATGAAGGCATGAGGATGATTATGGACTAAACCTTAGTATGACTAGGTTGTGGATGGTTAAATTTTTCCTTTTTAGTTAAAGAACCAAATTTGCTAAATAATTTGATAAATCATCTCAAATGATTTGAAGAGATTTATACAAATAACACACAAGATCACTAAGTGATATTGGCGATGCATATATTATTTTCATGCTTATAATATGATTATGAAGGCATGAGGATGATTATGGACTAAACCTTAGTATAACTAGGTTGTGGATGGTTAAATTTTCCCTTTTGGTATTTTTACAAATAGGGTATGCGACCCTACCTTCTCTTTTCATTTTTGGGGTTTTCAATAAATGTTCTTCAATGAGAATTGTCGCAACCCCTCTTAAAAAAGAGTTCAAAAAATTTGCCTCGTCGCGGGAAACCAACCATTCGTTAAGAGTGTGACATTGAAAAAAATAGAAGAAAATACGACTTAATTACTCTAGAAATAAAAAAGTTGAGGGTATGAAAATGACCTCGAAAAAAGAAATGGAGTCGCCACCAATGTTTTTTGGCTAGCTGTGATCGACCACCTATTAAAACCGATTTTTGAAAAATATTTTAAAACCAATTAAAATATTTTAAAACCAATTTCGAAGTCTACGCTTTGAACTAGAGAAAACAAGTGCGAGTTAGGGAGTCAGTTACGTGTGGGGAAGGATTAGCACCCCCACAACGCCCGTATAAATCAGTACCTTATTAGTCATGTGTTATCTCGAGTCTCGATGAAAAGTCGATTTTAGATTTGGTATTTGAAGATAATTCCCATTTTAAAAACAATCCCATTTTTGTTTGGAAATGATCCTGAATTTGTTATTACAAAAATGTTCTATATTCCTCGGCAAACCGGCAAAGATATAGAATTTTTATTGTTTTTAAAATCTCTACATCATCCTCGTTTTAGAAGGGTATTCCTTCGTTAATATAATTGATGAAGACTCCCCGGCAACCTAGAGGAGGATCCATGACTTATATTAACTCGGGGATATTGCCTTAATTATTAAAAAATATCAATTTTCAAAATTTTAAATATTCATGAATGTATAAACTATCATTAAAACATGAATACAAAAACATGCATAATTAACATGGCATGACAAACATTTTATTATAACATGGCAAAAAAATTAATGACATGGCATGCTTGACATGGCAAATCTTATTATGACGTGGCCAAAGAATAAATGATATGGCATGCTTTAAATGACATAGCACATGAATGAATGACATAGCATATGAATGAATGGCATGACATGACATGACATGTTTGACATGGAAAATTTTGAATGACATAGCATGCTTGACATGGCAAAATCTGAATGACTTGGCATATGAATAAATGACATGGAATGCTTGACATGGCAAAATATAAATGACATAGCATATGAATAAATGACATGGCATGGCATGCTTGGCATGGTCAAATATAAATGACATAGAATATGAATGAAGTATTCAATCATAAAAATGACATCATTATAGAATATTCACAAACATATCATGATTAAGATGATAAATCTAGATATCATGGAATATGCTCACATCATTATTTCAAAATTTATTTTCATGGATTTTTCAAGTGAAGAATCACATAAATGGCATATGTCAGAAAATATTATCATACTCCTGGCAAACCCGGCGAAGCTCGAAAAATAATTCTTTCCTATGACATTTAATATGATTCCGAATAAAACAAAAACCATACCTTTTGATTTCATAAACACGTGAAAGATTAGGAACTAATTCTTGCCAAATGTTTAGGAAACCAAAAACTACGTTTTTATGCCAAATTAAATAAAAACATTTTAAAATATGCAATGCATGAAGATGTATTTCTCCCTTCAAGTAAGGACATCTGTATGCCTAAAAAGGTATCCGACTACCTTTGGAAGAAACTTAAATTGGATTTTTAAAACTGAATGACTTTGGGCTCGGATTTAAAAAGTGCAAATTTTGGGATGAAAAAGGCCTTGGCCGAACACCCTAAAAAAAGCTCTAGTTTTCCTATTTTTAGAACCTGGGTTGACTACCCTTGATCCGATATTTGTAAAATAAATTTTTATCCTTGAGATGACAAGGAAAACAACCTAAAACAGTAGCTAATGACTCCAATCAGCCTCTCATTTTTACAAATAAGCAACAGAAAATTATTAATTTTGATAATACTCATTTTAACTCCAACAACTAGTTTTAGAAAACTATTTTTCTACCCCTTACAGAAAATGTAAAAAAATCAGTTTAGACTTGAAACATAATGGTATTTATTAGGAAAAATTAGTTTTAAAATCAAACTATATATGCCTTAACCGAAATTGCCTTAAAGTCAGAACAGTAGACTAAAATATGTTTTACCAAAAACCATTTTTCCAACCTTGATAAAAAATTCTAAAAATCTTGGAAAAATACCAGAGGCTCCTCTAAGGGTCTACTAAATGTGGTTAAAAAATATTTTTATTTTGACAAAAAGAACTTAGTAAAAAAATGCTCAAAGTCAGAATATCGAACTTAACAACCCATTAGTTTCTCAACTAGTTTGCACAAGAGACTTTGGCTAGAGATAATTGACTGATCTTAGACAAAAATCAAGTTGAAAATGGTATGAATGCATGATTTTATAGCCAAACACACATATGAAAATGATCAAATATAAGCTAAGCAAATAAACAAGCAAGAAAAACCAAGGTTGGCTTAATGGTTGGTTCCTTGGGCATAGTCCCACCTAACAAAAATCACTTGATAAAACTCAAGATCCTCAAGCTTTAGCTTCTCAAACCTTTTATTTGATTTTTTTTAAAAAGAAAAACTGAAGGAGAAAATCTATCCTACCACAATGGTGAAACCCACAATCAACAAGCAAGCAAGAAAATCAAACAAAGACAAGCACAATAAGGCCCCCTAGGTTTCGGCTACAGTAGAAAATGTGTAGAAAAATTTTGTCAACTTTGTTATTTTGTAAAGAATAAAGAAGAAAGGAAAAAATTTCTTTACAAATTATTTTTGAAAACATTTTTATTCAACCAAGAAAGTTAACAATCACATAGAAAAGAAGAGAAAAAGAACATGAAATCCAAGTAAATAATTGAAAAAGAAAAGAAGAAATAGCTACCTAGCTAAGCTTTCCTTCCAAGCTTCTTCTTTTTTTCTCTCTTCTTTCTCCTTGAGAGGTTTTCTTCTTTGCTCTTCTTTTTTCTTCTTCTCAAGAGTGTAGTGGAAAATGCCTTGAAAATAAATGAAATCCTTCTTCCTTTAGGGCTGGCCGATTGTCACATCCCAACTCCGAGAGTGTAACCATTCATCTACCTAACGAAATTTTGGCATAACCTCGCCCGATAAGAGGGTTTACCGAACCTGCAAAACATGCAACACAATAATAATAACACATGACATCCCGGTTAGGACACCTCCAACTAGGGAGTAACTAAGATGCCCTGCAGCAGACACACAAAGTGAACCACAATGCATATATTTATATACAATACCAAAAATATACACAACAATCTCGGTCTCCGACCGGATAACTGCATGACACATAATACAACATACTTAGACAAAATCACATATGACATCCCTAGGTGACTATGCACGACTCCTCAATCAAGTAACAGATCACCTCGTCAAAACGACATGTCATGCTCACCGACTAGCGTCACGAACTAAGCCGACGGGGTGGATGAGGGACCGGGTCGATTAGTATCTGAAAAAGAAAAATATCTAAAGAGTGATTCATGAGGACCCAGTGAGCAAATGCAAGTTATATTAACTAATATCACCTGGATGTTTCTATCCAACATCACAAATAACTATACATCCGGTAGGGTCCGTAGACTCCTACAAACCAGTAGGGCTCGAAAGCTCCTACAAAACTGGTAGGGTACGAAGGCTCCTACAAAACCAGTAGGGCTCGAAGGCTCCTACAAAACAGGTAAGGCTCAAAGGCTCTTACAAAACTGGTAGGGTTCAAAGGCTCCTACAAAACCAGTAGTGCACGAAGGCTCTTACAAAACCGGTAGGACTCAATGGCCTACAAATTTAGTAGAGCACAATGGCAGCCTACAAATCCAGTAGGGCACAATGGCAGCCTACAAATGCGGTATAGCTTAACATTACAATAAACATGCATCACATAGCATTTAAATAATCATACTAGCAAGGAACAATGTGGCGCCATATGGTCGACCACTCATGCGACAATCCAGGATTATTACATAATTATCACTTGTCCATTCATTGGAGCTTTTTCTCACATCTTTATGAGAACTCGATATCATAAGGTAATTCTTCATCATACATTCATACAATCACAGTCAGTATGTCATAACATAATCTAATGATCCTACGTCTATCGCTACACGTTTACTCACAATACTAACCACGAACTCAGCTAATTCGTGCTCCTAGCACATAAACAGTCATTTCATAAATATTTTATAAATTTGGAAACATTCACAATATCCAAATTGTAGCTAATTCGCTACAATCCAAAAATCTATAGCTTAGCTATTTAAACTTTATAATTTTTACACCTAGCTCGGATGGAAATCCGGAGCAACGATCAACTAGAAAGTTGCTCCCCCGAGCCTAGCAAAGCTAACGGTGGCCTCGGATGGTGGTGGAAGTGGCAGCACAAGGAGGTTGGCCAACATAGTGAATTAGGCCAAGCTTAGATTTCCATCTCCAAGCCACTTTTTCACTCAATCAACCCCAAATAATAGATGTAGGGTTGATTTAGGACTACCTATGGTGGTGATTTAAGGTGGTGACTATGTTGGAAACCACCAAAGGCAAAAATGGTCATCAAGAGAAACACATAGTTTCTCATGATTTCTTGAAAAACGAACACCAAATAAGTAATCCTTACCTTCTGGATAGTAGAAATATGTGTTTTTTTGGCTTGGTGATGAGTAAAAATCAAAAGATCAAGCTTACAAGCTTTTGGTTATGGAGTTTTCTTCACTTTGGTTAGGTTTCTCAAGGTTGAAGAAGAAGTAACTCTTAAGGAATGAAAAATGAAGGTCACGACAGATTAAGGGGTTTCTTGGCAGATTTTTATGGCCATTTACCAAGCCAAATGACAAAAATACCCCTTTAGCCTATTTTTTATCTTTTAGTGCCTAAATGGGGTCCACACGAAATTTTTACATTCGAAAGCTCATTTTTCACTTGTATCAGTACAAATATGTTTAAAATATCATTTAACACTATTACACAAGTTTTCGTAATTTTTTGATATCCAGAACATCAAATTCGGGCCCCGAACCGTTTACGGGTCATCGTTAAGACTTTTTCAGTTTTAGCTCTGATTCTGTCCATATGAATCCATATATTTACTTAAAACCTTTTTTGAACCTTCCCGCGACTAGTCCGGTTTTTCACTCTTTTAAGCTAATTAAAGGCGTACCCGATTTTTACTTAATTTTTTAGTAAAAAAATGTCAAATTTTCAATCTAAGCATCATATTGTGATCCTATATGATCCCAAAGTATGTAGGTACCGTATTTTAACCAAACACAAAATTTTGGGTAAAATAACCAAAATACCCTGGTTCATATTTTATCAGTTTTGTGCCGATTAGATTTTCCAAAAATCATGATCAGTAATATATCATATTTTAACACGATGTGAAGCTAAAATACCAAACTTTATGGGATTTACATTGTCCCTATTGCGATTCCTGACTCGTGGTCACTTTCGGGCTAAATCTCTCAAATAGCAGATTAAACCCTTACTCTAAAAATTATTAATATAACAATAAAGACCAGATGGTAGTGTGCTTTATCTACAAGCATACATAAAATTGATCCACCATCTATGAATCATTTAAAGAGACCCAAGTTGATCTCTATCTTACGAGGGTCTTACACCAAACCCCCCTCTAATATTGGTGTGCTAATCCTTTTTTTTAGCCTTTGTCATGCTTTGCATGCTCTCCCAAAATACTTGCCACATGGCTAATTCTTGTCCCCTCCTTGCATGATGCTTTCCTTAAATTAAGGGATCTTATCCCCTTTTTGCATGATGCTTTTCTTAAATTACGGGTTTTATAACCTCTCATTCGCCAATAATGCCACCAAGATTATTCTTGTCTCCTATCTTCACAAAATATCTAAGCCATTTGTCATGATCATATGGCTTACTATCAAAATATCTTCCTAGGTGGCATTTTTAATCCTATTTGGCATCATCACATAGCCTTCACATGCTCTTCACATGGCTTTGCAATTTGGAGACCTCCCATTTACAAAAAATGCCATGTAGGCAAGTAATGGAGAATTTTGTCCTTTCTTAAAAATGTCATCTTGCTATTCAATCTTGGTTATTTGATTTAAGATGATCACACCTCCTCTTCCATCCATGATCTGGACGAAAATGGCCTGAAATTTTCCAGGCCATTCATCTTTTTTTATTCGCAAAATGGCCCTTTTCGATTTTTTCGATAAAATTGCCTTTTGGCCCCTAAACTTAATTAATTTGCAAATGGACCCCAATTTCATATTTTTATTTTTTAATCCATCCTATCCTATATAAAGCTCAGTTCTGAAGGTTTTCATAATTTTCTGAGCTCGGATTCTATTTTTCCTAGATTTTTCTCTAAAATTTTGGTTTAGTGCCTCTCGAACTTTGTTTATTTCCATTTGGGCTCCGATTTTGGATTTTTCTTCTCCATTCTCTTCCAAAAAATATAAAACCCAGTTCTAGAAGTTTCCATAATTTTCCGAGCTCGTTTTCTATTTTTCTCAGATTTTTCTTTAAAATTTTGGTTTAGTGCCCCCGAACTTTGTCTATTTTCATTTGAGCTTCGATTTGGGATTTTTCTTCTCCAATCCCTCCCATGCACTATAAAACTCAGTTCTAGAAGTTTTCATAATTTTCCAAGCTCGGATTCTATTTTTTTGGATTTTTCGAAATTGCCTTTTAGCCCTTGAAACTCGGTTTTACTCGAAATGGGCCAAAATTATGGATTTTCTTTTTCCACTGCCTTTTTCATATATTGAATTAGAGTTGGACCGAAAATTCCCAATTTTTACATTTGAATTCCTCTCCGATTAAGTTTTTCCTTTTTCCTCAAAATTGGGAATTTTCTCGTTTTTCCCGTTTCTCTTCCAATCGGCTCTTTCTTGGGATCCACTTCAAATTGGGACTTGGGATATTTTTATTTATTTATTATTCAGCATCTGGGGGCTTCAATTTCACTGAATCAGACCATCTCTGTAGTTTTTCCCAAATTTGTGAATTTCCAATTTATTCATTAAATCCTTATTTTCCTTTTTTCTATTCAAACCACATCTTCCTTCAACTCCGATTCAAAATTGGACCTTCCAATATCTATATTTATTGATCTTATTCCATTTGGAGCCTCCAATTTTGTCCAATTTTATCGTTTATGCACTTTTCCCAAAATTTGCAAAATTTTCCATTTTCTCCTACACTGAGTTTTGTAATTTGTCTTTCAATCTCTCTATCTTCAATTGTAGATCTCCGATTATCAAAATTCCTTCACCATTGTTCAATTCAACTTCAAATCTTGAGTTTGACTTAGAGTTGACTTTTTTAGTGGTTGACTTTTTTGGAGTTGACTTTTTCCAGATTGACTTTTCGTGTTGACCTCCGAATTAAAGTCTTGGAAACTCTTCTATGGAATGAGGGAAGATTCTTTGCATTCCGAGAAGTTGAAGGAAGAATTTGTCTTGTTTAGGGGTCTTAGACAAAATTAGGTGTCTATAGTTGCCCCTCTTTGACTATTGCTGAGAATCAGGAATCAAGCAAAGATAAAATAGACAATAATTTTGTTCGGTTAGTGAAATCACATGTGAAGGATAGAAAGAAGAATTTTCTTTATTTTTTATTTGACTTTTTGTAAATTTTTTTATTTTTTTAAACTGTAAAATAAATGGATTGTCCTTAAAATAAGTTCCCTGACTAATCAAGGCTCGACCTGTCTTAAGGAAACAAGTTCAATTTGCAAGATAAGAAAATACCTCGGCGGAGATCCCAGGGCCTTACCTTATCTTGGTGAAATTTTAAAACAATAAGATTTGTCCTTAACTTGAGTTCCCTGACTAATCAAGGCTTCACCTGTCTTAAGGAAACGAGTTTGATTTCTTTAAAACAAAAAGGTTTGTCCTTAAATTGAATTCCCTGACAAATCAAGGCTCGACTCGTCTTAAGGAAACGAGTTCAATTTCTTTTAAAATTTGGATGTCTTGTCCGAGAAAAATCTGGTTGTCTTATCCAGGAAAAAATTTTGGATGTCATGTCCGAGAAAATTTTGGTTGTCTTATCTAGGAAAAATTTGTGTGAAATTATATAAATGGCATGGTATCAGGATATTTCACCAAACTCCTCGGTAACCCGGCAGAACTTTAGAAAAATATCTTTTCACATGACATGTATATAATTTTGGATCAAACGAAAACCATACTTTTGAATAATTTGTCCTTAAATTGAATTCCCTGACTAATCAAGGCTCAAACCGTCTTAAGAAAACGAGTTCAATTTTGAAAGAAAAGAAAATACCTCAGCGAAAATCCCGGGGCCTTATCTTATCTTGGTGTGAAATTATATAAATGGCATGTGTCAGGATATCGAACTCCCCAACAACCAGGTAGAGTTTTAGAAAAATATCTTTTCACATTACATGTATATAATTTTGGGGATGAAATTATAATTTGGATGTCTTGTTTAGAAAAAAATTTGGATGTCTTGTCTAGAAGAAGTTTGGATGTCTTGTCCATGGAATGTTGAATGTCTTGTCCAGAAAATGTTTGGATGTCTTGTCCTGAACGTTTGGATATCTTGTCCTTGAAATGTTTGATGTCTTGTACTGAACGTTTGGATATCTTGTCCTTGAAATGTTTGATGTCTTGTCCAGAATGCCCATATAAAGGGTTTTTTTTTTCTTTTCGTGCTAGCTACTTTGGACTTAAGAAGGAAAACTTTCCATAGTTTCTGCAATGTTAGTCGAATGCAGTCATATTGATGACAGGTTTTGCAAATGCTTGTAAGATGAATGTTCCCTATGGATGAATGCAATTACATGATTGTAATGAATTTTAATCCATAATTTCATTAAGGTTCACGGACTTCTCAACTCCACTATTTCCCTATTTGATGGGCTTTTCAGCATTATGAAGTCACTGAGATTCACAAATTTTCTGACTCTGTGATGGTGTCTTCTACCTATCCATGATTTGCCCTTCTTGATGGGTTTTTCTCTATGGTTTCATCGTGATCCACAAGTTTTCTGACTTTGTGACGGTGTTTCGATCCTATCCATGATTTGTCGTTCTTGATGGGCTTTTCTCTACGATTTCACCGTGATCCACAAGTTTTCTGACTCTATGATGGTGTTTCCAACCTATCCATGATTTGATCTACTTTATGAGCTCTAGCATACGGTGTCACCATGATCCACAAGTTTTCTGACTCCGTGGTGGTGTCTCTAACCTATCCATGGTTTGCCCTACTTGATTAGCTTTTCTCTACGGTTTCACCGTGATCCACAAGTTTTCTAACTCTATGATGGTGTCACCAACCTATTCATGGTCTGCTCTACTGGATGAGCTTTTCAGCTTTATGGATTGCCACGAGTTTTTCAAAATTTTAATGGTTTCCAAACCTCTTATAGAATTTGAATCTACTCCATATTAATGCAAAGAAATCCTTTTATTTAAAGAACTTTATGTTTACTAATTATCATTCAATTTGATAACATTCAAAATGCATCACAACATGTACGAAAAATGGTATGAAACAGCCAAATGCCATGAAAGGGCCAACAAGAATTCATTGCAAAAAGGTTTAGATAAAAAAGATGAATATCAAGGATTAAAAGGAAACGTAAAGGAGAAGGTACAGATGCCCCTGATGCGGAACATCATGGACCCTTCCTACTTCAAATCCTTTGAAATATCTTTTGAGCGAGCCAACTACTTGGGTGACTTCTCGGCTTTCGCAATTGCTTCAGATTGAGCTTTACCCATTTTCTCAGATTTTTTGATACTTTCTCCCCCTTTACACGGAGCACTTATTCAAATATTTGATCAGTACTTTGGCCGTCCTTTGCGGGTATTCAACCCAAGTGTACCCTATTCGATTTTAAGACACCCTTTTTGGGTTTTCGACTTAAACCTCTCCTTTTACATTCTTTTTTTATTTCTTTTTTCTTTTTTCGTGTTCCACCATGAATCTAAGAATTCTAAATTCTTCCATGGTAAAATGACAATTCAACAGATAGGATGAAATCTGAGATAAACCCTTCAAGTGAAATACCCAAGCTTGATCAAAATGGACTTTAGAAGCACGTAATGTAGGCCAAGGTTCGGGTTTAGAAAGAAAAGATAAATAGGCCCAAAATGTGTTTAATGGTGATCAGATCAAGGATCATTTCATGAGGAAGATTCATTTTCGAAACATTCAACCTTTTTGGACTTTTCTCTCCTTTTTTTTATTTTTTTTTAATTTTGTTTCTTTTCATTCTTGGCTTTTATTTGCCATTCTTTTTCACATATTTTTTGTTGTGTGTTTTTTTCTTTTTCTTTTTTTTTCTTTTGCTTTTACTTTTTTATTTTGATGGCTCATTTCGCCATGATTTCTTTTTAAGGAAGCCTTTCCTCGCATTTGCCCCCAGTATGGAGGGTGATCCTTAATCAAGGTTCAAAGAAAGAAAGAATTCTTAAGGCTCAAAGAGGGTAACTAAGGATAATTTCTTCTTAGTGAAAGGAAAATGAAAGATGGCAATTTCTCATATCAAGCACGGACATTCTTATTGAAAAGCAATCCTCAAGGGAAAAAGATAAATAGATTTTTCATTTTTGCACTTGAAATCATTCGAATTCTCATATGCACAGTATCACACTTTTTCTTTTTTTTCCTTCTTTTTTTCCATCAAGCATAGTATTTTTTCAATTCATCGGCGTTTACGGGATTTCTCAAGTCATCACCGTCCATCCGAATTAAGATCAATGCTCCTCCAGAAAAAACTCTCTAAACCACATAGGGTCCTTCCCAATTCGGAGCCCATTTTTCGCGAGGATCTTTCACAATAGGGAGAACCTTCCTCAGTACCAACTCTCCCTCTCAAAATTGCCTATGGCGAAGCTTTTTGTTGTGGGCTCGAATCATCCTATTCTGATACATCTGCACATGAAAAATTGCCTTCAACCTTTCCTCCTTGATGAGATTCAGCTGTTCATTACGAGCTCTAACCCATTCTGCCTATTCTAGGCCAACTTCCATCAAAATACGAAGTGAAGGGATTTCAACCTCAATAGGCAGCACTGTCTCTATCTCGTATACCAGCGAAAATGGCGTGGCACCCATAGATATGCGAACTGAGGTAAGATATGTGTGAAGAGCAAAAGGCAAGATCTCATGCCAATCTTTATACACATCGATCATCTTTTCAACAATCTTCTTGATGTTCTTATTGGCTGCTTCTACTGCCCTATTCATTTTCGAACGATAAGGTGCCGAATTATGATACTTGATCTTGAACTGGGTACATATTTCCCTCATCATCTTATTGTTCAGGTTGAGAGCATTGTCCAAAATTATTCTTTTCGGGAGTCCATATCGACACATAATCTTTTTCTTGATGAATCTGCACACCACTAACTTTGTTACATTGGTATAAGAAGCGGTTTCCACCCACTTTGTGAAGTAATCTATGTCCACTATGATGAAACGATGTTCAATCGAAGCTTTCAGGGTAATGGGCCCGATCATATCCATTCCCCACATCGAAAATGGCCATGGATCCGTCATGACATGCAGTGGTGATGGAGGCACATGAATCTTATCTGCATATATCTGGCATTTATGGCACTCCCGAGAATAATTGATACAATCCCCTTCCATTATTAGCCAATAGTATCCTGCCCACATAATATGTTTAGCCAGCATGTGGCCATTGGCGTGAGTGCCACATATCCTTTCGTGGACCTCGTCGAGGATTCTTGAGCTTCAGCAAAAATGACACACCTCAACAGAACCTGGTCTTTCCCTTTTTGTAAAGGATTTCACCATCTAAGACAAAACCCATCACCATTCTTCTCAGGGTTCTCTTGTCATTTTTCGTTGCTTGTTCAGGGTACTGTTGACTCTTGATGTATTGCAATATGTCGTAATACCAAGGGTGACCATATGCTTCTTCTTCAATACTCAAGTAGTGGATGAGAGATTCATATATGCTCATCTTGATTGGCACAACTGCAGCCCCTTCATTCACTTTAAACATTCATGATAAAGTGGCTAAAGCATCTGCCATTCAATTTTCTTCTTGGGATAAGTAATTGAAACTCACTTCTTCGAATCAATCAAGCTCAATATAAACTCTCGATATCAGATTAGCTTTGCATCCCTAGTTTTCCATTCTTCGCGCAGTTGGTATATTACTAAGGCTAAATCTCTGAAGACCTCTAATGTCTTGATCTTTCTTTATATGGTGGCATGAAGGCCCATAGTACACGCCTCATACTCAGCGTTATTGTTTGTACAATCAAAATCCAATCTGGCAGTGAAAGGATAATAATTTTCCTCAGGGGATATGAGCACTGCACCGATCCTGGGCCCATTGGCATTAGATGCGCCATCAAAATACATTTTCCAAGTTTTCTTCTCAGAGGAAGTCACATCTTCTTGCGAGACACACATTAAGTCTTCGTCAAGGAAATCAAAATCTAGAGGCTCGTAATCCTCCACCACTCGACTTGCAAGGAATTCGGCTACTGCGCTACCCTTTATAGCCTTCTGGCTTACATACACAATATCATATTCGAAAAGCAACATTTTCCATCTTGTCGTTCTTTCTAAAAACGAAGGTGCCTCAAATATGTATTTGAGGGGATCTAACTTTGCAATCAGCCACGTTGTGTGATACAACATGTACTACCTAAGCCTTCAGGCCGTCTAGGCTAGGGCACAACAAAGCCTTTCTACTAATGAATACTTCACTCAGTGAACTTCTTGCTGAGATAGTAGATGGCTTGTTCTTTCTTTTCGATTTCATCATGTTGCCCCAATACATATCCCATGGACTTTTCGAATATTGACAAATACAATATCAGCGGCTTTCCTGGAACAGGTGGCATTAGTATTGGCGGGGTTGAGAGATAATGCTTGACTTTATCAAAGGCTATCTGGCATCCTTCATCCCTTTTCCCCAGATCACGTTTTTGGAGTAGCTTGAATATCGAGTGACACTTATCGGTCAGTTGAGAGATGAATCAAGCGTTATAATTTAATCTACCCAAAAAGCTTCTTACTTCCTTCTGAGTACGAGGTGGAGGCAAGTTCTAAATAGCTTTCACTTTATTCGGATCAATTTCAACCCCTTTTTTGCTAACAACGAAACCCAGTAGCTTTCCTGAAGTGACTCCTAAAGTACACTTTGTCGATTTGAGTTTAAGTTGGAATTTTCTCAACCTTTCAAAAAGCTTTTTAAGATTTGCAAAACGTTCGTCCTCTCCTTGCGACTTTGCGTATCATATCATCGACATAAACTTCGATTCCTTTACGCATTATGTCATGGAATAAAGTTATCATGGCTCTTTGCTATGTTGCTCCAACATTCTTCAATCTGAAAGGTATCACTTTGTAGCAGAAGGTTCCCCACATTGTCACGAATATGGTTTTCTCTATATCCTCTGGTGCCATCTTAATCTGATTGTATCCTGAGAAATCGTCCATGAAGAAAAACACAGAATTATTCGCGGTATTATCGACTAGAGTATCAATGTGAGGCAATGGGAAATTATCTTTAGGGCTTGCCCTTTCCAGATCCTGATAATCAACACACATCTGTATTTTGCCATCTCTTCAGAACCGTGACAATGTTTGCTACCTACTCCAAGTATTTTTCCACTTCCAAGAACCTAGCATTGAATTGCTTTTCCATTTCTTCCTTTATTTTCAATAGCATCTCGGGCCTCATTCTTCTCAACTTCTGTTGAATTGACTTGCAATCTGGTTTCAGTGGGAGCTTGTGAACCACGATATCAAGGTTCAACCCAGGCATGTCTTGGTATGACCATGCAAACACATCTGCATATTCTCGAAGTAGAATTATCAATTCTTGCTTTATCGATGTTGAAATGGCAGTCCCAATCTTGACCTCTTTTATTTCTTCCCCATTCCCCAAATTTATCACTCCCAACTGCTCTTTATGAGGCAATACTCGTTTCTCCTCTTGCTTTATTATTCTCAACAGATCTGGAGGCAAATCACAATCCTCGACATCTTCGTAGGCGTCGAAATCACCCACACAAATGGGTCTTTTAAAATGAATTTCAGAATTATTGATAGAACAGTCCTCATATTCTGTATCTGGACACTTGTAGATAGGTGGGGAAGAAACAATATAGGAAGGCATATACGCAATAATAATGAAAGAATAAAAGAATGAAAGAATGTGGACACATCAATATGAAGAAAATGCATCGTGATTGTTATTTATTGAATGATAAAGTCTTAAAGATAAGCCATACAAAAGGATTCTTAATGCCTTTGGGCAGAGGCAATTAAGATTGATTCAGAGCATTACTCTAGAGTAGACCTAAAAATTATAGGAAGTTCACTCACATTCCAATCTGTCAACTCATAACCCGGGGGACATGGGCGCACCATCCAACTTGTGCTTTCATTCCCCAGCTCATCTATTTCGGCCATACCGATTATCATTTCTTATAACCCATGTAGAATTTCTCGAATGCTTGTTACAACATGACCATAACATCATCAGAATTCTTTTTACCAAACTCAAAACCTTTGAGCGAAAAATATGAAGGATTTGAGGGAAAGTCATGGGCTCCCATTCTATATCCACACCTGAAAGTCGGGCCATCCTCTTTTTCCTATTCTTCTCAACTTGTCTTCTTTTCTCATGGGCTTTAGGGAGGTACCCAAGACCGAATTGGTCTTTCTTTTCGGCCACTTCTATTGCTCTGGCCATTCTTTGGAGGTATTTTCCTAATCCTTTTCCTACTCGGTAGCCTTTTCCTACTGTTGTCTTTACCCTTAACCTGGTACTCTTATATAACCTCGGCTCTGGAATTTTATATCCCTCAGTGATGAATACAGCATTGACAAACAACAACAACAACAACATGTACGAGCACTCTTCGACATCTTCATTCACTTCTATATAAGGGGAATTGATGGATGCGAAAGCTATAATATCTCTTTCTCATGAGACACTGATTAGGCGTCATTCCATCATAAATTTTAGGTTTTGATGGAGAGATGATGGCACAGCCCCAGCAGAGTGAATCCATGGCCTTCCCAACAAACAATTATAAGATAGGGTGATGTCCATCACTTGGACTTTTATCTCATGGGTATAGGGACCTATCTGAAGCGGGATTTAAATGCTCCCCATCACCTCCCGACAAGTACCATCAAAGGCTCTAATAACGTTATGACTCGATAGCAAGTAGGACATAGCAATTGGCAGTTTCGGCAAGGTTTCCAATGACATCACATTCAAAGAGGATCCATTGTCGAGGAGTACTCGCGGCAGAATATGCCCATTGCAGGCAGTGGTTATATAGACAGCCTTGGTAGATCCTATACCATTTGGCAATATCTCATCATAATTGAAAGGGATATAGTCATCTGTTGTGATGTTCCCACCAATCGATCTAACTTCTCTATCGATTTGTTGTTAGCCACGTAAGCCTGGTTCAAAATTCTCAACAGAGCATTTCGGTATGGCTCAAAATTTAACAACAGAGAAAGAAATAAAATCCTTGCCGATTGGCGGTGCAATTGTTCTGCCACACTGTATTCACTATGTTTGATGAACTTTAAGAATTCGCAAGCTTCCTTCTCATTCATAGCCTCTTTCACTTTATTAACCAGGGACAAATCCTTCTCTACTTCCCCTGACTATTCTACCTCCATGTGGACTGGTTCCACTGTCCTTTTCCCTTTATCTGGTCCACCTGTCTTCCTCATTTGACCATGTTCAACTTTTCCCGGGGCATAGCATCTACCACTCGGGTTAGATGACCCACTCCAGTTATATCCATGATAGCTGTTTGATGATTCGAGGATCCCAGTATCGCCGTACTGCATTCATAGCTCCATGGAATTGCCTTGTCCTCTTTATAAGGGAAAGGGGATGGCAATTCTATGATCAATTTTGGAGCGGGTCCCTCGACCACTGGAATAGCCTTTATCTCTGGCTCGTCATAATATATGATCAGAAGTCTATCTACGACATAACCGGTTTCATTCATACTGACTTCAGGATCTTTTATGTTTTTAGAAAACTAGGCCTCGCCCATATCCATCATCCTTTGAATCTTTGCTAAGAACTCTTCACAGTCCTGAATGACATGCCCCTTTCACTCATGATATTGTCAAAAATCCTCTGACTGGTTGGCTATCTTTCTCACATCCAATTTCGGTTGAATCAACATTTCCTTGACCATCTCTACCCAGACTCTGATCATTACCTTTTCAACCTCTCCTGACATTATTGCGTTAACCTTAGCCTCGGTGTGATTAGGAAACGGCTTACCTGCAACATTAGGCCCATTTTTCGGTCTGAATTTTATAATTCTCGCATTAATAAGGCTCTGGACCTTGCGCAACAGTGCAGTTCTCGGTTGAGTGTCCTTGAATCCCTACATAGTATGCTCAATGAGCGTTGGAATCATACCATTTGGGATATGGAGGTTTTAAAGGTTGGAGATAGACAAGAGCAACGAGTTTCCCCTGTAGAAGCTTTGGGTACAACTTGCTGTAAGTGGTAGGGATAGGGTCATATTGATGCATTTTGTTATTCCTCACAGGCCTTTGTTCATTTCGGTGATGTTTTGAGTTTTTGGTGGAATGGCTATCTGAGGAGATATGCCAGTCGGGTATGGTTGTGTAAGGAAAAAGGTTTTGAGTGAGGTTGTTTATAGTCGGGTAGTATGGATTATAAGTTGGGTAAGGTGTATAGGGTGCTGGAGGTGTAAAAGGGCATTTATTGAAACTAACTGCATGAGCCTCCTCTTTTTTCTTCTTGGCAGGAGTTGTTTTCTTGTGGGTGGGTTGTTCCCCACTTTCCATCTTTTTGCTTTTGATAGCGGTTTCAATCATCTCTCTGGATATGACTGTAGACACCTAATTTTGTCCAAGCCCCCTAAACCAAGCCGATTCTCTCTTTCAACTTCCCAGAACTCAGAAAGACTTCCAATATTGCATAGATGGGTCCCCAAGACTTTCTTTGGGAGGTCAGTAAAAAAAGTCAACTCAAAAAAGTCAACTCTAAAAAAGTCAACCACTAAAAAAGTCAACTCCCAGTCAAAATCAAGGTTCAAAGTTGAACTGAATAATGGCGAAATAATTTTGACAATCCAAGATCTTCAACGAAAGATATAGAGTTCGAAAGATGGGTCACAAAAATTCAGTATAGGGAAGACCTAATCCGGCAAATTTGGGGAAAACTGCAAAGATGGACCGATTAGGTAAAATTGAAGCCCCCAATTGATAAAGGATGAATAAAGAAAAATAGCCCAAGGCCCAATTTGAATTGGATCCCAATGAAGAGCGAGTGAGAGCAAAAACAGAAAAATGATAAAATTTTCGAGTTTGAAAAGGGGAAAACTAAATCGGAAGGGCATTTGATCGTAAAAATTGGGCATTTTTGGACCAACTCAAATTCAATATAGGACAAAGGAATTGGAAAAAGAAAATACAAAAATCGAACCCGTTTTGAGTAAAACCGAGGTTTCGGAGGTTGAAGGGCATTCTCGAAAAATTCCAGAAGATAATTCTGGGAAAAATAGCAAACGAGCTCCAAAAATTATGAAAACTTTCAAATCTGAGTTTTATAATTTTTGTAAGAGATCGGTGAAGAAAAACCTGGAATCGGAGCTCATTTGAAAAATGGCAAAGTTTGGGTGCACTAAGCTGAAATTCCAGAAGATAATTCCAGGAAAAATAGCAAACGAGCTCCAAAAATTATGGAAACTTCCAGATCTGAGTTTTATAAATTTTGGAAGAGATCGGTGAAGAAAAATCTGGAATCGGAGCTCATTGGAAAAATGGCAAAGTTTGGGTGCATTAAGCCAAAATTTCAGAAGATAATCCTGGAAAAATAGCAAACGAGCTCCAAAAATTATGAAAACTTCCAGATATGAGTTTTATAATTTTTGGAAGAGATCGATGTAGAAAAATCCGGAACCGAAGTTCAAATGAAAAGGTGAATTTTGGTTGCACTAACCGAAAAATCCAAAAAATAATTTCGGGAAAAATAGGAAACGAGCTTGAAAATTTTTGAAAATCTCCAGATCTCAATATTATATTTATTTGGATGGATTGGAGAAAGAAAAACCGGATTCGGGGTCCGTTGACAATAAAATCAAGTTTGGGGTCCAAAATGCAATTTTACCGAAGAAACCGAAAAAGGCCAATTTTGCAAGATTAAAAGGTGAAAAAATAAAGGAAATCTAGAACATACCTGGCCCTTGGCCGGCCATGCATAGGGGAAGGTGGGGATTTAATTTATTTCATCCAATGGTCAATATCAAGCTACAAGATGTCATTTTGTCTATCTTGAAATGTCCTTGCTCATCCAATGGCCTAAGTACCTTATGAAAGGATGAGTACATCCTTGAATAGCCAAGATCAAATTGCTAGATGACATTTTTATTGTCACGAAAATATCCTCATCCAATTGCCAATATTGGTGGAAGAAAGATGAGCACAAGTCATCCAATGTTTGGAAATACATGTAGCCAAATGAAATGTCCTTGCTCATCCAATGGCTTATGCACCTTATGAAAAGATGAGTACATACTTGAATGGCTAAGATCAATTTGCTAGATGGCATTTTTATTGTCATCAAAATATCTTGGATCCAAGGGCTTAGATTGTGTAGGATAATTAAATGAATTAATCTCCACCCTTCACCAACACCAAGGGGGTTCGACCAAGGCTCTTCAAAGGGAGGGGATTTTCATTTTTGAGAGGAGGTTGGCTGATTATTGAATAGAGGCAGTAGCTAAAAACCTTAGAAAAAAATATTTTTTGAAAGAAAGGAAAGAAAGCTTTTGCTAAGGTAGCCATTCTACCTTTGCTCATACATTTTTCTTATTCTTCCTCATGCTTTATTTCTTGATTTCCATGTGATTTTCTACCATTTTTCTTTACTTAATAAATCTTTCTTGTTGTTTTTGCTTTTCAAAATTAAATAAAACAATGGTTAGGCTTCATGATCTTGATGAGAATCAAGTGATAATGGCTAGGGTGGGCTTTGTCCAATATACCAACCATGGAGTTAATTTCCATTTTTTTTCCTTAGTTATTTTTATGATTTTGAGCTTGAAAAGGCTTCACAACCTTGATGAAAATCAAGTGATAATGGCTAGGGTGGGCTTTGTCCAATGTCCCAACCTTGGAGCTCATCTCTTTTTTTATTTATTTGCTTACTTTAACTTGCTTATTTCTATTATTATTTATTTTTATGTGTATTTACATTCTTGCTAACCATTTTGTTCTTTCGATTTATGACATACTTTTGCATCTTGTGGCTATTGTCATATAGTTTAGGTCAATTTAATTTTTCATATCATTTTCCATAGCATTTAGTTAGGTCATGTTCATTTTTCATATCATTTTCCATAGCATTTAGTTAGGTTATTTTCCATGATATTCTCACAACATTTTGGCTCCTAGACCATTCGGCCATGTATTTTTTTTTTTTTAAGGTTTATGTCATTTTTTAGGCAATGATATTTGCTATTTCATTTAGGCATTTAGGCCATTTTATTATTCCATGTCATTTAAGCATTAGGCCATTTTCATATGCCATGTCATTTTCCATGTCATTTAAGCATTAGGTCATTTTTATTATTCCATGTCATTTTACATGTCATTTAAGCATTAGGCCATTTTCATATGCCATTTCATTTTCCATGTCATTTAAGCATTACGTCATTTTTACTATTCCATGTCATTTTACATGTCATTTAAGCATTAGGCCATTTTCAAATGCCATGTCATTTTCCATGTCATTTAAGCATTAGGTCATTTGTATTATTCCATGTCATTTTACATTTCATTTAAGCATTAGGCCATTTTCATATGCCATGTCATTTAAGCGTTAGCTCATTTTTATTATTCCATGTCATTTAAGCATTAGGCCATTTTCATATGCCATGTCATTTAAGCATTAGGTCATTTTTATTATTCCATGTCATTTACCATATCATTTAGACACTAGGTCATGCATATTTCATGTCATTTAGTTCATGGATTTTGCATTTCCCACTTGATTTTTGACTTAGGCCAATCAATGGCTCAAAGCCAAGCTCTCATGAGCATGCTTGTGGAAAATTAAAATTTGTACAAGTTGGATTTTCTAACTTTTGGATTTTTTTTACTAGGAAGCCCTTGTCTAAATTTTTAGAATTTTTTACCACTAGTTGTAGGACATTAGAGGAGTCTCCAATATTTTTATTCTGATTTTTGGACCTTTTTATCAATGGTTTAAAAATGTTTTTTGGTTAAGCAGTTTTTTGCCCATTATTCTGTCTTCCATGAATTTTTGGGTAGGACATCCTTAGCCTAAACATTAAGCTGATTTTTTCCCATAGATATAAACATGTTCTAGGTTTACCCTAATTGTTTCAGAATTTTTAGAAATTGTTTAGAAGGGTAAAAAATTTGGGTTTCAAAACTGTTCAGAGAAGTCAGATTTGTTTTTAAGAACTAATAATTTTCTGCTTTGTTTAAGCCTTTAAGAGGGGGCTCATTTGGGACATTAGTTGCTATTTTAGGTTAATTCCCAAGTAATTTCAATCATAAAATTTGATTTTATAAAAGTCGGGTCAAGGGTGGTCAACCTCGGATTTCAAAACTAAGAAAAACTAGAGATTTAAAAAAGTAGGTTCGGCCAAAACTTTTTTTCACTCAAAAATCCCAAATTTTTTAAATCCAAGTCCAAAATCCGAGTTAGAAAATCCAACTTAGGTCTCTTCCAAAGGTAGTCTGATGTCTTTTTAGATATACGAATATCCTTATTTCGAGGGTTTCACACATTTCCATGCATTTGCTTTTTCATATTCATGCATATTATGACATTTAATTTTTGCTATTTTGGTTATATAAATTCCATATATATAAATATATATATATATATATATATATATGAATATTCCATAGTGATGTCATTGCCTTGATTTAGATTTCATGTTGTCATTTTGATTATGGCATAGTTATAATATTCTATGATAATGCTTGCCATTTAATTTAGATTTTTGCTATGTCATATGGATTTCTATTATGACATATAGGTTTTATCATGTCATTGATTCTTGCCATTTAATTTATATTTTTGCTATGTCATATAGATTTCTAATATGTCACCTAGGTTTTATCATGTCATTAATTCTTGCCATCTAATTTTGATTTTTGCTATGTCATAGATTTCTAATATGTCATCTAAGTTTTATCATGTCATTAATTCTTGTCATTTTATTTAGATCTTTGCCATGTCATTTAGATTATGCCATGTCAAGCATGCCACGTCATTAAACCATATGCCATGTCATTCACTCATATGCCATGTCATTAGTAATAATTTTCATATTCATAACTATCTCTTTTAAATGTTTTTTTAATGCAATAAAAGTAATGATTTTCAATAAAATAAAGTTATTCCCGAGTTAAAATAATTCATGAGTTATCCTCCGGGCTACCGGGGAGGACATCATCAATTATCATTAATAACGAAATGTTTTTTTTTCCAAAACGAGAAGGATTCGAAAAATTTTCCAAATAAATAAAATTTTCTATATTTTGCCGGGTCTGTCGGGGAATATAGGAAAATTTTGAATTAATAAATTTCGGATCATTTTCAAATCAAGTGGAATTAATTTTCTTTAAAATGAGAATTATTTTTAAATACCAATTTCAAAATCAACTTTTACCCAGACTCGAGATAGAACACGATTAACAAGGTATCATTTTACGCGGGCATTGCGGGGGTGCTAATCCTTCCACGTGCGTAACCGACTTTCGAACTCGCTTTTTGATTTTCTCTGGTTTAAAGCGCAGATTTCAAAATTGGTTTTTTAAAAATGTTTTAATTAATTTTAAAATATTTTACAAAACTGGTTTTAGTAGGTGACTGATCACACCTAGCCAAAAAAAAATTGGTGGCGACTCCATTTCTTTTTTCAAGGTTGTTAATAAACCCTCATTATATTTCAAGAGGTTAAGTCATATTTTCCTCTCCCTATTGTTTTCCCCACCTCACTTGAACGGGTCCCCCGACGAACGGACGAATCACGTATTGACAATGACCATATCTGAAAAATTCTTAGTGGCATTACCCACCAAATTTTCATAGTATGGTGCCTTTAGAGTATTGAAAAAGAGAATCGTAGTTTTTTTATCAGTCAAAGGTGGCTGCACCTGGGTAGCCATGTCTCTCTATTTCTATGCATACTGCTTAAAGCTTTTAGTAGCTTTCTTCTCCATATTCTACAAGGATAGTCTGTCGGGTACTATGTCAAACACGTGTTTGTAGTGTTCCAGAAAGGCCCTAGCCAAGTCCATCCAAGAACGGATCTTGCTTCGAGTGAGCTGATTGTACCCGCGAGTTGCAGATCCAGTAAGGCTGTCTTGAAAACACTGGATAAGAAATTTCTCATCACTATCATGTCCAGTCATCTTCCAACAATACATTGTCAAGTGCACGAAAGGATTAGTGGTCCCGTTGTACTTCTCAAAATCTGGCGTTTTGAACTTGGGTGGGATCACTAGACCGAAAACTAAACTCATGTCTTTAGCATCGTGGCTGCCAAACAATTCAGCCCCTTCCACGACCCGCAACCTTTCCTCTAATAGCTGATACTTCTTTTGTGACTCAATCGTTTCAACCTTTTTCAATTCCACCATTTTCATCTTTTCTTATTCGACGAGATCATCCAGATCTGGGACCACGTTAGGATTTTCCGAGATTTCCCCAAGATTTACCTCAATCGGCATTTTTTTGGTGTCCCTGTGTTGGGTTGAACATACACGAAAGGCATTGCAGCTGCCTGTGGTAAAGTTTTTGTATTCTGTGAGGATTGCCTGTTTGTCAATACGGCTTCTTACTGGCCCTATTTGTCCCCTTGACTTCTTGATCCTATTCCTATGGCTGAATTTTCCATATGTCCATTTCCTTTCAATGCGATGGACACTAGCTCCATCAACTTATTTATCTGATCTCTTGATTCGGCTTGAGATTTGGCCAACTGTTCCCCTAACTCATCATGTGCCTTTTCCATTCTCTCTATCCGGGCATCTTGTTCATTTTCCATGATCCTGACTTGTGATCGAGTATTATACTAATGCGGGGTACTTCTCTCTGGTGTTTTGGTGGACGCCCAATTTTTATACCTTAGTGTAAATACCACGGATTAGAATTTCATGGCACATTATTTCTTTATATTTATTAAATGTATGGAAGAATGAATGAATAAATGATTTATTGAATCAACTGAACAAATGAAAGAATGAATGGATGTGTCTATGATATGTGGTATGAAATGATGAAACTAACGAAATTTGCCTTAAGATCAAATTCTAACACAAAGGTTTTTCATTAATTCATAGAAACTTTTTACAAATCATCTCTCAATCTCGAATTAAATAGAAATATCTGATCTACTCATACTGGTCTTGAGCTTCCTCTAGGAAATTCAACAGATGTTATCCATGTTCTCCTATCGGGTTGACACCCTGTCTTAAAGTCTTCACTTTCTCCACCATCTAACTTACCTTGACCACAGCCTTGCGGACCTGCCTAGTCAGGTGGTCTATATACTATTGTCTCCCCAAAGTTTCTATCTTCCACCTCATACTCGCATATATGGCTAAATCATTTGCCTGGCTCCACTCGATTTCACTCTCTCTGTATTCCTAAATGATGGCGATAATGTCGATTTTCTGGACTTGCAACTACTGCTCTAGGGTCTAAATGGTCGCGTAGAGCATCTCGTTTTCCTTACGCATCACGGATGTCCTTTCCCTCTCATTTCCCAACCGGGCTTTCAACAACTCATTCTTTTGTAAGCACCTCTCTAATTTGGCCGACATCAATGAGCGTGCATCACACCACTTCTGCCACTCATGAGAAAATCTGGACTCCTTTTCTTTTCTTTGCTTTCCTTAGCCTTACCTTTCCAAAAGTCTAGTTCTTTTTGAAGCTTCTCTATATCTTTCTCATGTATACCAAGAGATCTGCTAGTTATAGTAAATTTTCCCTTGGCCCTTAACTTCTTATTCTCTTGATGCAAATCTTTCAGATCAGAGTGTGCCTTATCGTGCTCGCTAACCACTTTTCGTGTCTTGGCCTCTTGGATCTCAAACTCGATCTTCAAATCCTTGACTTCCTCTTGAAGCTTATCATAATCACACTTTAGTTTCCCTTTGTCCTTTTCCAACTCTTGCCTGACAATTCAAGTTCTGATGGCACTACTTTCCAGCTGAAGTGTTACCAGATGAGCAAAGGTATCCTCGACAGGAAGCACAATGTCACGGACCCTCCTGGCTCTCCACACCTGATATGCTGGGTTATTGTTGTCAGTGTACCTACCTACTTGTGACCTGTGTAACTGCTTCCACGCCTTGATAACTTCACGTATCTGTCCCATATATCCAGACTCACCATATGAAAACTCCATCGAAATAAGCTCATGAGTCATTAGGATAAACTGTTCGGATCCATATTGCCTCCGTACGAGTAATGGCTCATAGCTAACGGCTCCCCAGATTCCCAACAGCGGAACCCATAATTTCTCACCTAAGTGGCATCCACAGAGCCCTCCAAGTTATATCCTTTCTGGCTAAGTGGCAGAGAGTCTTGATCCATTTCTTCTTATCCCCGTTCTTCGACCATTTTTCCTTCATGAATTCTCGAAGGGGGCTAAAAGTCTTTATGTAAAGGCCAAGCCTTCTGCCATCATCACCCCAAAAGTGGCTCTGAATCCAGACATACAAAAGCTGTACACAACCCTTGAAATGTCTCTTACCTCTTCTTCGACAATAACTGAGTGACCTGATCGTTTCAGCAAGAATGGCAGGGAAAGGGTCAATTTGTTAGTCTAGACGATCAAAGAAGTCTACCACAGCTGTTTCGATATGACCTTCCACCTTCGGGAATAGGACCAAACCATAGATTGCCAAGGAAAAGACATCTATTACACGGTCATTACCGGGTTATTCTTGATATAGTTCCTTAAAAGTACCCAAGGAATGCAGTCACTCGAAGCCTTCTTCTTTATGTGAGGAGAATCAATCGAAAACTCTATACATATCACTTTGGAAAGCTTCTTCCGATAGCTCGATGTTTTTTGCTCTTTCCAATAGATTTTATCCGGATTTGCTGACTCAATACGGAGTTAGATAGAATATTCCTTAATGGAAGGCACCATATCTTCATGATTAAAAGTGAAGCATCAATATGAAGGATCCCAAAACTGCACTATTTCCCTGACTAACTACTCGTCTATCTTGATCGAAAGGAGTAGTGCTATGTCGCCATATTTTTTTATGAACTCATCTTTCCTCGCAACTCTCTACTATCTCCATATCTCCTCTAACTCTGCTAAGTCATTCTGAACAAAATCCAAATGAAGTAACTCGGGGAGTGCAGACACAAAACCAGTGGCCAAACAGTCTCCTTTGTCACCCTGATTTTCGTAGAACTCAATTCTGACCTCCAGATATGTCTTGCTAACAATCGATACCGATAGAAGGTCTTGCGTTCCATGACTATAATGAAACCTCCTTGGTTGGCACTCGGCTTAAGGCAAATACCGCTAAATGATCATGATGCATGGAGTGGAAAAAACAAACACGAGTCAGTACGGGGATAAAAAAATATTATAATATTGTCGTAAAATAAATAGTAAAAGGTGAGAGATGATCCTACGAGTGTTCCTAACTTTGAGATATCTAACTAAAATCTGGCATGGCTTCGCCTATATGCACTATATGGAGTTGCATTAGGTTCTAAAAAGGCTCCTGATAAGCTCATAAAATACACATTTCATGCCCTTTCTATTCTTAGTTTTAGTTATGTTTTCGATCTTTATTTTTATTACTTAAATTATGGTTTTGAATTTTAGGTATATTTAGGAGAAAGGAGTGAAAATATGTCAGTAATGATGGTAAAGTACTTACAAAATCATAATCACTAGATGGAAAAAAACTTGGGAATCAAAAAGATCAAATTCTAGTTGCAAAGCAATAAGGCAGATTTGACCTCCAGAGCTTGTTGCAAGGAAAAAGTATATTAAATTCCTTATTTGAAGAATCTTTCTTCTTGACTTTTGAAGCTTACTTGAATACCTTTCCAACGGTAGTTTACAAGTCCAAATCGGACAAGAAATTGTCATTCAAATCAGCCGAGAAAGTGAAAGAAGGTGCGTTAGAAAAAATCAGCGACCAGCGCCACGGCGCCGGAGTCTGGCGCAGCAGTGCTAAGAAGCTGGCACTGCAGCACTGGCCGGTTGTCCAAAAATAAAAATAAAAAGGCAATTTTCTGCCACCTAACTTCCTTGTGCGACAAGAAGGGTTCCCAGGGTTTTAAAGCTCTATAAATACCATTTTTTGAGCCACAAACTAGTCATGTTTTGATTATTATCAATATTCTTCTTCTTCTTCTTCTCCATTCTCTTAGTTTTCTTTTAGTTTTTCTTCTTAGTTTCTTTTATGTTTATGTGAATAATGTCTATGCTAGGCTAAACTCCTTTTTGGTTAAGGTAAGGTGATTTCAAAGCCTTAGACATGTTGTGTAATTGATTTTCAGAGTTTATCTATCCTTTGTTTTCTATCAAAGTTGCTTATGTCTTCCATAAAATTTGTTCATGATATTGTCTTGATTTGTTTAGGTGCGCAACTAGATAAATCTTGATAATTATCTAATGCTAGTTTAGGAGTATTGATACGTAGCTTATCCTGATTTCTATTCAGTAGTGGCAATTTGTGACTAATGATTATGTTAAAGTTTTCGCTAATTGCAAAATGGAACATAACCTAAGTTGAATGTATCCCTGTTTATGTGTTTGTTGCTTAAATCAACCTATCCTTCTCATCTTAAAGCTTTTATCACTTTGAATCTATAGATGTTTATCTTAGGTTATTTGATAGTTAGAGATTAAGTAGTGGCGTTTGTCCTGCTTAACGACGAACTAAGGAAGGATTGGGGTAACACGAGATGTTGTTATCTACGGTTGGTAATTTTGATAGGTAATTTATGTTGATAGATCTGAAATTGATTCTCAATGATCTCTAGTGGCAGAGAATGAAACCTTAACCATGCTTTTCTCTTATTTGACTTCTTCTATTTACTTATTTGCACTCTTATTATTCTAATTTGCTTTACTTTTAATTATTTCAAAAAAACACCCTTTTCCTTTATTTTCTTTTCTTGTTCTTTGAATTGAAGTAATAAACCAATAATTGAAACCCAATCCTTGAGGACTCGACCCTTGCTCACTACTATACTTTATAATTGATCTTTTTAGTGCAAGGTTAAATAAGATACGCTCTTTTGAGTGCATCAACTCCAAATTGCTCCTCACTGTCGCCGGTGAAGGCTAGTAAGGCACCCCAATCAAAATGGGATCAATTTGTTAGAGTACATTTCCCAGGCTTATGCGGAGGTTAACACCTCACAAAGCGTAGGTAATTTGATACTCCGGAAGTGTTTCGCTAGCTTATGCAGAGGTTATCACCTCACGAAGCGTGGGTACTTCACTCCACCTAAAAGGACTGAACCCAGGAGAGGGCTCATGTTATGCAAATGCAAGTATAGTGTGTGAGGAGGAACAACAAACCTTTCACCACCTAGTTTACAACCCTTAATTTAAACACCCAACAATTTATTATTAAAAAAACTGACTCAAATAAAGGAAAGCATTAGTCAATCAAAGAATAACGATAATATACAGCACTTGAATAAACAGAGATCAAAAATAATATGCATGCTCATGAGAATGAACATATTTAGGAACATTTTATTATTTTTGGAAATCCTCCTTATTTTATAAAAAATAAAATGGGAATTATAATTAAATACCAATTAAAATCGACAAAACTGAGACTTTTGATAACACACAACTAATTCTAGGCCGACACTCTAAATGTCCCCAGTGAAGTCGCCAAGCTGTCGCAACCCCTCTTAAAAAAGAGTCTGAAAATTTTGCCCCATCCTGAGACAATCGACCATTCATTAAGAGTGTGACATTGGAAAAAATAGAGAAAAATAAGACTTAAAACCTCTAGAAATAAAATTTTAGGGTATAAAAACAACCTCGAAAAAAGAAATGGAGTCGCCACCAATCTTTTTTGGCTAGGTGTGATCGGCCACCTATTAAAACCGATTTTTGAAAAATATTTTAAAATTAATTAAAATATTTTAAAACCAATTTCAAAGTCTGCGCTTTGAACCAGAGAAAACAAGTACGGGTTCGAAAGTCGGTTACGTGTGGGGAAAGATTGGCACCCCCACAACGCCCATATAAAACGATACCTTATTAGTCATGTGTTATCTCGAGTCTCGATGAAAAGTCAGATTTAGATTTGGTATTTGAAGATAATTCCCATTTTAAAAACAATCCTATTTTTCATTGAAAATGACTCTAAATTTATTATTGCAAAACTTTTTTATATTCCCCAGCAAACTGGCAAAGATATAGAATTTTTATTGTTTTGAAAAATCTCTGCATCATCATCTTTTTAGAAGGGTATTCCTTCGTTAATAGAATTGATGAAGACTCCTGGCAACCCGGAGGAGGATCCATGAAAAAAATATAAACTAGGGGATATTGCCATATTTATTAAAAAATATCAATTTTCAAAAATTTAAATGATCATGAATGTATAAACTATCATTAAAATATGAATATAAAAACATGCATAATTGACATGGCATGACAAGTATTTTATTATAACATGGCAAAAAAAATGAATAACATGGCCAATCCTATTATGACGTGGCCAAAGAATGAATAACTTGGCATATGAATGAATGACATGGCATGGCATGCTTTAAATGACATAGCATATGAATGAATTATTGGTGTAAGTCCTACAAGCCAATCTAGTTGGGCTTGTAAGACACTATTTATATATTCATGTATTGCACATTATAGTTTATTAATTATAATTGAGGTATTTCTTTATCCATAAGTATTCTTATAATTGTTATAAATGACTTGTAAAGATAAAGCCCATGAAACACAAAGGCATTGCAAAGGAATTGTAAGGAGTTACAATTATGAGGATCCTTATGCATCAATGCCATGTTTCTAAAACTGTTCCTAGTCATTATATTGTCAAGACAGGGCATTGACAATGCTCAAAGATTGGCATATGTTAAGCCTTCATGCACTTGATGCATGCAACCGATCTCATAGGTTGAAAGTATAGAGATACTTGGGGGTAACATACTGGTGCTTGTTAGTTGAACAAGTTCAGTAAACATGATCCGCTATGAGAGTACCATTTTTGTATTTCACTCAAGTGTCTCATGTGTCAATAGTGTAAGTAATCCTTTGACTTGTGACACCAGGTCATCTTGTATTTGAACTGTCATACTTAGATTTCATCACAAACGGGTCCCAATCACGAGGGTGCTTATAGTAGGGTGTTATTGGGTATGACATGAAGCATACGGAGATGAATGAGTGGTCCAGAGAGGATTCATCACCCTAAGTGATTAAGGGGACATATCTTACATGTATCTGGCTTATATTAACTTATTGAAGTCCTTGGCCAAGGCAATACTTAAGGAGTTAATAAAAGCTGCCAATCTAATATGGAATGGGTTAAGAGTAGACACTGAACCATGCTATTTCCTTTCCCGGGATATTTGATGAAGGGATCGAATTACACAGACATATTGTACACGAAAGGCTAGTCGAAGCTTGATGACTCTCTAGGCATTTGGGTGGTCATGATGTATTGCTAGATGCCGCTCATGACCTAGAAATATAAATAGGAAATTCTTAATTGAATTAATTATATTTATTCGCAACATGTTAAGGGCCTAATGGGTCACACACAAAAGGTGATTAATGAAATTAAAATGAGATTGGGCCAGACTAAATATTCATTAAGTGTTGTGGGGCTTAGCATGAATATTTAATAATATGTATAAGGGCTTTAGTGCAGTAAGTCCAATAGTTGGCATACACTAAACCCACTTATATATATATATGCTTATGTTTTTCCCGCCTCCTCCCTAAGGATTTTACCTGAATCGACGCCTCTCACTAATATTGGTGAGATTCGGCTGAATAGCATATGTGAAGGAGGAATACGATTCTTCTTGTCACTTTTGGCTAACTAAGGTAGAGGAGGAAGGTTTCTCACAACCTAGACTACTAGCATCATCTTGGCAAAACATAATCTCAACCTTGATAAGGTTTTTAGATCACCTGTGTGGATTACTGTTAGAGGTCGGACAATTAGACAGCTTTGGTTTTCGACAAGTGAGCTTCGTGTACAAGAACAAGAACATCAAGAATCTATCTTGAGGATTCGGCAATCTTCAAAACAGAGGTATGATATTTTTATTGTTGTCTGTTCTTGACAGCCTGATCATTTTGAATTCATAGGCAGATCCTTGGAGGGATTCGGTATTCTCTATGTTTTATTCTATTCCGCTGCGTTGTATGTATAACTTGAAGATTAAGTTATACATTATCTCTGTTTGAGCATGAGCCGAATCCCAATAATGGTATCAGAGCCTCTCTTATGTTATTCCTATACGATCTATGTTTTGATTGTTACCTTTAACAAAATTGTTTTGTTCTTTGAGTTGTTTTGATCCGAATGTCACTAATCGAAACTGTGAGAATTTGCACTTGTAGTGTTTCGGTGAAGGAAGCAGTTAATCATGGTGAATTTTTGTTGATTAATTGGTTTAAAATTGTTTTAAATTGAGTAATGCAAGTGGCAAAAGTTTGGCAGCAATTGAAAACTGTTTTACCTGCTTTGCGCAAATTTGGTGATTTTAGTGAGAAAAACTTGTAGATTTTTCTTGGCTGATTTTTAATGCATGGTTTAATGATTTTTAGGATTTAAAATTGCTTAGAATTGTTCTTGGCAAGCCTGAAAAATTATAAAACTGATTTAGCATTGAAAAATTGGAAGCTGTGAAAAGTGGATAGACAGCCTATAGGGAGATAGAGGGGCAACGGCTACATCTAGTAACAAATGCCTGCGCCTCCCTTGCTAGGGTTTTTCGCTTCTATCAGATTCTCACAGCTTATGGATTTTAGCAATATTGAGTTACTAATGCTCTAGTGTCCTAGTTGAGATACAACACTAAAAATTAGTAACCATGCTAGTATTGTTAAATTAATTAAATTACCAAGAATAAGAATTTACATGAATATTCAATTAAATTATTTAATTGGATATAATTTAATTAAAGGAAATAATCCTAATTGGATTAGGATTTATTTAATGAGATTATAATAAATGTTTATTATTTTCTTTGAATTAAATAATGGTTCAAATATAATCATTGAATGGTAACTAGAGATTAAAGCATGATTTATATGTTCATAAATTGTTTGTTAATGTATGGGATAATTATGGACTTAGACCCAATATGATTATGGATGGTTGAATTTAATTTTATGGTTTTTATTAAATTAAATAGGGACTGCGTGCCCTGCCTTATCTCTCATTTTCTGGAGTTGTAAAAATTCTTTCCTCACCTAACTCCCCTCAAATGTAACTTGAGGTTTCTTTATTACAAATGTAACTAGTTACATTAAAGTGTAAAAGTAGGATTAGCTAGGAATAATTTTTGTAACTTGAAGATAAAGATAGGCGCCATGAAGATAAAGAGATTACGAGCAAGCTTTGAAGACTATGTATGTAATCACCTAGGATTTTGACTAACTAATTTCCTTTGATGGCTCAAGGAAATTAGATTAGAAAAAAGTCTATAATAATCCAAGTAGAAAGCATGTTATAGATATATTTTATGCGATATTATATATGCTATGAATGTTTGATATGATGAGACTGATATTTAAAGAAAAAGGAAATCCCTCTTTACAATATTGAGTCACATGTTTTGCATCATAAAGTTGCCTTCCATCATCATAACAAGATAACCAGAGTTCTTCCAATAGGAGGCTTGTTGAGTCACTCAAGGTCAAACTACTGTACGAATATGTTTGAGTTATGAAGTTGGGTCTTACTCAACTAATGCTATGTTGTCCGGATGCTTTAAAACTTGATTGCATAGTGTTAGAGACAAAGTTAGGTGAAGTACATATGATGTGCTTAGACAAAGAGTTGTCACCTAACTGATCTGAGAATTGCATAGAGATGTAATTGATAAGCTATGTTTTCTACCCAACTTGGCTTGTTGTAATTTGTTGAGTCACTCGAGGTTGCAACATGTTGAAAGGGATCCCAGCCCACTAGAAATACCTTGATGATATTTTCGAATAATAGTGAGGGCTATATCTCAAAAAATTAGTGGGAGAACCAATAAGAGATTTAATACCTCATCTTGAATTGGTATAAATGCATGAATATAACTGATTATACTTTTTCCATATTAGGTTGTTGAAAATGGTTAATACTTTAACTGCACTGCGCAGCATTATGAATGCCATTAGTCCAAAATGTTTGTATTGGTACAAAAGATTGAGAAGCGTTCTCAATGAAAGGAAGGTTGCTCACTTGATAAATCAAGAACTTATAGAAGTTTATGGGTTTACTGTGTTTGTGATTGAACTGAATCTTTCTACTGTTAAATCTATTCCTGGATAATTGATTCAGGATGCTGTTCATTTCTATATAATGACATAAGGATGTTGAAAGGAAGTAGAAAGTTGAGCAAAGATGAAGTAGTTCTAAAAGTAGGCAATGTTGCAAAAGTTGCAGCATTGGCCGTTGGACATTGTACTTTATCTTTGCTTCTGGCATGAAATTGGAATTGAAAGAATGATACTTTGTTCTAGTATTGTCTAGAAACATCATTTCGATTTCATACCTCACTGTTAATGATGGTTTCGAGATAAGAATGAAGGGCAATAGTTGCTCCATCATTCTTAAATACATTCACTATGGATCGGCAACATTACATAATGGATTATATGTTTTGGATCCAGAGATGCCTGTGTTCAATATAAATATCAGGAAAGCAAGAAAGGATGATCCAAGTAAGACTTACATCTGGCACTATAGACTTGGTCATATCAATGAGACAAGGATTTCCAAATTGCATAAACATGGTTATTTGGAATCCTTTGATTATGAATCATATAGGATTTGTGAATGTTGTCTCCTTTGACCAAGACTCCCTTTACAAGAAACGGTGAAAGAGCTGGTGTTTTATTGGGCTTAATACATTCAGATGTATGTAGGCCACTAAACACAGCTGCTAGAGGTAACTACTCATACTTCATAACCTTTATTGATGATCATTCAAGATATGGTTATGTGTATCTGATGAGATACAAGTCTGAAGCATTTGAAAAGTTCAAAGAGTTCAGAGCTAAAGTAGAGAAACAAACTGGGAAAAATATTCTGGCTCTTAGATCGAATCGAGGAGGAGAATATTTAACCCATGATTTCTTGGATCATTTGACAGAAAATGGAATTTTGTCGCAATGGGCTCCACTTGGAACTCCTCAGCATAACGGAGTATCCGAGAGGAGAAATAGAACCTTGTTGGACATGGTTCCATCCATGAGGTCTAAGGTTGACCTTCTGATATCCTTTTGGGGATATGCCTTAGAAACTGCAGCTTACCTTCTAAATAGGGTTCCAAGCAAGTCGATAGATAAGGTACCATAGATAAGAATTTAGAGCATGGTAATTTGGTTTGTGTCAAGGTTGTGCAAAACCATTCATGTCATTTTCAGCAAACCACAAAATACTAATTTTGCCCAAACATCACTTCATGATTGACACCCTGGGGCACAATGATTAAACTAGATTATCCCTTGTCCCAGAGAAAACCCGTTTTTGGGTCATATTTTCCTTGTCTCTTCAAAGAACTCAGATTTGAAATGCAGCCTTTTCAAAATAGACTTAGACTTGCGATGTTCCTCGTAATGATACAAATTCTCATGGTTAATCAAATTGGGGCATCATATGTGGAAATGATGGTTTTATGGTAAAAATGGATGGACTAACGCATGAATCATTGGGTCATGCGATGAAAAAAATAGCAAAAAAAGAAGAAAAATTGTGATATCATGCATATGAGAATTCAGATGATTCCAAAGTGCAAAATGAAATTTTGAATATCTATTTCCCCTGGGGATTTCTTTTCAATATGAATATTTGTGCTTGACATGAGAAATGGCCATATTTCATATCCCTTTCGCACAAAAAGAAATTATCCATAGTCACCCCTTTTGAGCCAAAAGAATTCTTTTTTCTTTAAAACACTAATCAACGATCACCCTCAACACTGGGGGGCAAATGTGAGGAAAGATCTTCTGAAAGACATAGAAAAATGAGTCCTAGCTCAAAGACAGATACAAAGCAAATGGAGCCTAGAATAAATACGGGCTCACTCTGTCAAAGAAAAATAAAAGGAAAAGATGGCGAAATGGAAGCCAAGAGCAAAAAGTGTGTGAAAAAGCAATGAAAAATGAAAGCCAAAAGCAAGGAAGAAAAAGAGCAAATTCAAAAGGAAAGAAATGTCCAAGAAGGGACAAATGCTTCAAAAATAATTCTCCTCAAGAAACTGATTACTCTCAAACACATATTTTGGGCCTATTTATCCTTTCTTTTTGAACCCTAAGCCATGGCCTACATTACGTGCTTCAAAAGTCCATTTTGATCAAGCATGAATATTTAACTTTAAGGGTTTTTCCTCAAATTTTATCCCATCTCATAGAATTATCATTTCATTAAGAAAGAATTTAGAATTCTCAAATGCATGGTAGACCAACAAAAAAAGAACGAAAAAAATGGAAAGAATGAGACTCTAGGGCGAAAACCCAAAAATGGGCGGTCTATAGTAAAATGGAAGAAGTGGTCATTGAGGAACATCTAGGAATTCATGAACCTCCCAAATTGTCAGCTCTCATTCGAAGGATTATCTTCAAAAAACTGAATCTTTTTTCCTCCAAAATCAAACTTTCTGGTTTAAACATCCCGGCCCATCTTGACGCTTGTCAAAATACCTTGGTATGGAAACTAAAAGAATGTTGAATTTGTTTGGTTCTCAATGAATTCATGATTTATAAAACCTGTTCCATTGTGAACCTAGAAGGGACATACATTTTGTTGTGAAGTTTTCTTTGATCAACCAAAATCTTGTTGTACTAAGCGTTTCCAATTCAGATTGACACATAGGGAAATTTCTAACAGTGATCATCAGTCTTCAAAAGATTCATACATTACACACGGTGGGGTTAAAATTTTTGGCTCAGAAGTTGTTATTAGATGAGCAAAATTGTTTTTCAAAAAAGAAAAATAAAAATATTTTTGAAATACCCATTTTTTGTTAACATGGGATAAGAGTTTTTCTAACTCAAAGGTTTGGAACTATTAGGGTTAACCTTGACTTCCAAATTTGAGAAGAAGAAGTAGAACTCAGCAAGCAGACTCCTGCCAGTAAGAGTTTGAAAATTGTTAGGGCAAAGAGAATAGCCAAAGATTGAAAAATGAATTAAAGATATACTCTGATTTGAAGAGGAAAAGTAAATTGGAAAGGCTAAGTCCAAATCTAGAAAAGTGATCAGGGGCATTTGCATCACTCATGAGCATTCATCTATTTATTAAACTTCGCATCTGCAACGTGTCAGCAAGCATTTACATAATTCATGAGTACTCGAATTTGCATTATTCCATGAACATTTGCATTCGCATCATCTCAAGCAAGTGCATTATTTTTGGGAACATTGCATCTTCATTGTAGCTGCAATTACACCATTCATGAACCACTCACTTGAATATGATTCGTAGGGACATTTGTATCTGCATTTAGAAGCATTTGCATCAATCCAAGATATTTGCATTTACACCATGAAGCATTTGCATGCCTTCAATTCCCTGGTTTCATCCAGGTCTTTTTCAATTTCATAGTTTTTTCATCCATGCCTTCAATTTCTTTGGTCCATGCTTTCAATTTCCTTGGTTTCATCCAGATCTCTTTCAATTTCATGGTTTCATCCATGCCTTCAATTTCCTTGGTTTCATCCAGATCTCTTTCAATTTCATGGTTTCATCCATGCCTTCAGTTTTCTTGGTTTCATCCAGATCTCTTTCAATTTCATGGTTTCATCCATGCCTTCAGTTTCCTTGGTTTCATCCAGATCTCTTTCAATTTCATGGTTTCATCCATGCCTTCAATTTCCTTGGTTTCATCCAGATCTCTTTCAATTTCATGGTTTCATCCATGCCTTCAATTTCCTTGGTTTCATCCAGATCCTTTTCAATTTCATGGTTTCACCCATGCTTTCAATTTCCTTGGTTTCATCTAGATCTCTTTCAATTTCATGGTTTCATCCATGCCTTCAATTTCCTTGGTTTCATCCAGATCCTTTTCAATTTCATGGTTTCACCCATGCTTTCAATTTCCTTGGTTTCATCCAGATCTCTTTCAATTTCATGGTTTCACCCATGCCTTCAACTTCCTTGGTTTCATCCAGATCTTTTTCAATTTTATGGTTTCACCCATGCCTTCAATTTCATCCAGGTCTTTGTCAATTCCCCTACAAATCGAACCCGCTTCCTTAAGACGGGTCGAGCCTTGATTAGTCAGTGAATTCAATTTAAGGACAAAATCTTCAATTTACTGCTTTCTCAAAAAAAAAAAATGAAAAAATGAAGAAATGAAAAATTGAAAAAAAAAGAATAGGGAAAAAAAACCTTTTCCCTTTCCTTCACATGTGATTTCACTGACCGAACAAAATTACTGTTTGTTTATCTTTGCATGATTCCTGATTCTCAGCAATAGCCAAAGAGGGGCAGCTGTAGACACGTAATTTTGTCCGGACCACTAAAACAGGTATGTTTTCTTCCTAAATTGATGTTTCAGAATTAAGAAGACTTTTTTCATCCTGCAGGTGGTACTCCGAGACTTATTTTAAGAGGGCGAGCAAAAAAAGTCAAACTCGAAAAAAGTCAACCTCAAAAAAAGTCAACCCCGAAAAAGTTAACCCCAGAAAGTAAATTACTGAAATAGTCAAACCACTTTCAAAATCAAGATCTGAAGTTCAATTGAAAAATGGCGAAAGAATTTTGATAATACATGGTCTACATTGAAAGATATGGAGTTCGGAAGTTGGGTTATGGAGATTGTGTAGAAAGGAAACCCTAATTTGAGAAATTTGGGGAAAAGTGCTTAAACGATCGAATTGGTCGAAATTGAAGGTTCCAAATGAAATATAAGCACTGACTATGGGTAATGGAGAAGCCACTTGAAAGAAAAATTGAAAGAAAAGTCAATCCGGGAGAAAATCGAGAATTAGGTTTTTTGGTGGATTTCGATGAAATCCGGAAGAATTACCTAAATGGCCCGACTTGGTAAGAATAACGCCCCCAATGGATGAGGAATGATTAAAAAGGGATAGCCCAAGGCTCATCTTGAAGAAAATCTGAAAATCGTATTTGTTTTGAGCAAAATCAGGTTTCGGAGGCAAAAAGGCAAAATTGGAAAATTTGGGAAAAATAGCAAATGGACTCCGAAAATTCTAAAAATTTGTAAATCTCATTCTTAAATCATTTGGAAGAGATTGGCGAAATAAAATATTGATTCGGAGTTCGTTTGCAAAATGGCAAAATCCCAGGTCTCTTATGCAGAAATTCAAGAAGGAAAATCCCAAAAATATAGCAAATGAACTCCAAATCTTATAAAAATTTGCAAATCTCATTTTTAAATTATTTGGAAGAGATTGTCAAAAGAAAATCTTGATTCGGAGTTCGTTTGCAAAATGGCCAAATCCTGAGCCCCTATGTAGTAATTCAAGCAGATAAATCCCAAACAAATACCAAATTAGTTCCAAAAATTATAAAAACTTCTTGATCACACTTTTAAATTATTTGGAAGAGATTGGTGAAGAAAAATCTTGATTTGGACCTCGTTTAAAAAATGCTAAAATGTGGGGGCATAAAAGGGCATTTTTGGAAGAAAAAATCTAAGTAAATAGCAAACTGACTTGAAATTTTTTGAAAACTTCTAGAATTCAATATTTTATTATTTTGAAAGTATTAAAAAAATAAAATTTGAATTTGGAGTCCGTTTGCCATTTATTTGCAACCGAGGAGCAAAATGGTCATTTTACCCAAGCAACCGAAAAGGGCTTCTTTTGGCTTTCAAAAAATCAGAATTGGGCTGGAAAAGAGAGTGCTGGCCTGCCAAGGCCCAAAGGAAGGAGGAAGCTTCTGATTTTTCAATCAAATGGCCAAGAATTAAGAGTTAGTTAGAGATTTTTTTTATCAAGCCATTGTGATTAAGCCACATAAGCCAATACATGAGGAGGGAGAGTGTCAACATTATTCTTGAACAGTTGTAACTATGGACAGCTGATATGCTAATCTAAGGGTGATAATTTCATGGTTTTTTCACCTTGAATTACTAGCCATTGGATGGAAATTGGTTGGGAAAAAAATGACAACATTCCTTGGAGGAGAGAGGGTCCATTCGGCTGGCTATAGGGGGAGGCATTTTTTTCATTTTCTTCACTTCATTTTTTCAGATTTCTTATTTTTTTGCTTATTTTTTTCTCTCCTTGGTTGAAAGCAAAAAGAAAAAGTATAGAAAAGAAAGGAAAGTTTGAAGAGATAAAGCTTGAAATATAGCTTCTTGAGGTTGCTTTTAGCACCAACTCTTGCACTTTCTTGATTTTCCATTCTTGTTTTTGCTATTTTGATTATTAAATAAGTGTTTTTTTTTATGTTCTTCTTAAGTTCTTTCTTCATCTCTTTCTTAAATAATTTTTACAAATTTTTTTCTTATTTTTTCTTTAATGGCCGAATGGCCTATATTTTTCTTTATTATTGTTGCTATTTTTTCTTTAATTTATCATGTTATTTATATTATTTTTTTTAATCTTGATGCTTTAAGTGTTCTTCTACTTCATATACTTGAATCATGTTTTAATTTGGTTGCTTTGTTTGTTGCCATTTATGATTTAAATATCATGTTCTTGCATTTTTAATTTTCTGTTTTCATAATGTTTAAATTTGTTGATGTTTTATATTTAGTATATCAAGTGTTTGTGAAAATGCTTGTTAGTTTTAATATCTCTATTTTGTGTTGGCATGATTTGAGTGTTATATTTTAGTTGAGCATGTTAGTATATCAAGTGTTTGTGAAAATGCTTGTTTAGTTTTAGTATTTTAACTTTGTGTTTGCATGATTTGAGTGTTATATTTTAGTGGAGCATGTTAGTATATCAAGTATTTGTGAAAATGCCATGTTTGTTGGAGCTTGAGGCCATTCGGCTACTCCATGTGTTTTACATTGTATGTGCATTTTTGCTGTGTTAGTTGGTAGGTTTGCATTTGTATTTAATTGAGTATTTAGTTTAAGTATACCAAGTGTTTGTGAAAATGCCATGCTTGTTAGGAATCATAAGCCATTCGGCCATTCCATGTATTCTAGCATCATGTGTGCCTTTTTGCTATGTTAGTTGATAGGTTAGCATTTGCATGATATTTGGTTGAGTTTTTGGTTTAAGCATGCCTTGTGTTTGTGATATTGCCATGCATATTTTAGATGATAGGTTAGGTTTATCTTGCAATGCATGTTCATGCATTTTAGACCTAGGTTACATTAAATGCCATGCAAGTTCATTTAGGTCTAGGTCACTACATGGATGCCATGCATTTTTTCATGACATTTAGGTTTAAACTCATGCATTTCATGCATCATATTTGCTGTAATTTTTCATGCATTTCATGTTCATGCCACTTGACTAATGTCTTAGGCCAATTAATGGTTCAAAGTCATGCTTTCATGAGCACACTTGTGGAAAATTAAGGTTTGTCAAATTGATTATTCTACCTTTGTGATTTTTTTTACTTTAGCCAATTTTTATCTAACTTTTAAAGAGTCTTAGCTACTGTTTGTGAGTCATTTTGTGAGTTTTAAATATTTTTACTTTGATTTTTAAATGATTTTATCAAAGGCAAAAATGTATTTTGACAAAACAGTTTTTTTTCACCTAGTACTCGTACTTTTCTGATTTTTTTGGGCATTCATCTTTCATCAGAAAATTAAGCTGATTTTTTCTGTGTAGTTTTACATGTCCTGAGTCTCCAGTATTTTTTTAAGATTTTTCTGAATTTTTAAAAATAGGATAAAAAATTGTGGCTTAAAACTGGATGTTGGAGTCAGAATTGACTTTGAAGGAAAAATCATTTTTCTGTTTTGGTTAAGTTACTTAGAGGGGGCTGATTAGGAAGTTTAGCTACTGACTTTCGGTAGTTTCTAAGCCTTTTTAAACTCTAAAAATGATTTTTTAAGTCTCGAATTAAGGGTGGTCATGTCCGGGATTTTAAATTTAGGAAATTAGAGCCATTTAAAAAAGATTTAGCCCAGTTTTTATTTTAAGTCTAAGCTTTTCAAAATTGTTTTCAAACAATCACAAAGTATTTTGGTTTTAGAATATTTAATTTGACATATTTTCCTCAGGTAGCCGGATAACTTTTTAGAAATACGGATTTCCTTAATTAAAGGAAAAAATACATTATCATGCATTGCATTTTCCATATTCATGCATTTTATATAATATGTGATTTTGGCTATGATAATTTCTCTGATATTGTTATCATTTGAGTTATGTTATATGACTTGGAATATTTCATGATATCCTATGCTTTTTATTTAATTATTTTTTTGTTATATTATTTAGCATGTTCATGCATTATTATTTTCATTTTTTTTCCATGCATATTATATGATAGCATTATTTTATATTCCATGTCATTTAAATTATATGCCATATCATTCATATTTGCCATGTCATTTGAATTATTTCATTTCATATAGAATATATTATGTTACTAGGTCATTTCATTTCATGTAGAATATATTATATTACCTAGGTCATTTCATTTCATTTAGGACATATTATGTCATTTAGGATATTTTATATCATTTAGAATATATCATATGACTTAGGATATTACATTTCATTTGGAATATATCATATGACTTAGAATATTACATTTCATTTAGAATATATCATATGACTTAGGATATTACATTTCATATAGCATATATTATGTTACCTAGGTTATTTCATTTCATTTAGAATATGTCATATAACTTAGGATATTTCAATTCATTTAGAATATGCTAAAGCATTCAAATTATGTCATATCATTTAGGTTGCATTATATTATTTAGATTTTGCTATGTCATTTTATTTATGTCATGCATATACATATTCATTTCTTTTAAATGTTTTCAAAAAAGGATAATGGTTTTCAATAAAATAAAGATATTCCTGAGTTAAAATAATTCATGAGTTCTCTGTCAGGTTTGCTGGGAGGATATCATTAATTATTATTAATAACGGAATATCTTCTTTAAAAAGAGAATGATTCGAAAAGTTTTCCAAAATTAATAAAAATTTCTATATTTTGCCACGTTTGTTGGGGAATATAGGAAAATTTTGAATTTATAAATTTCGGATCATTTTTAATTAAAAATGAAATTATTTTTCTTTAAATTGGGAATTAACTTGAAATACTAAATTTAAAACCAACTTTATACCGAGATTTGAGATAACACACGATTAATAAGGTACCGTTTTATACGAGCGTTTTGGGGGTGCTAATCCTTCCCCATACGTAATCGAGTCCCAAACCCATTTCTTTGAATTCTCTGGTTTTAAACGCAGACTTGAAATTTGTTTTAAAACATGTTTTAATTAAATTTTAAAATATTTTATAAAACCGATTTTAATAGGTGGCCGATCACACCTAGCTAAAAAACATTGGTGGCGACTCCATGTCTTTTTCAAGGTCATTTTCAAAACATTCATTTTTCTAGAGGAATTAAGTCTACTTTTCCTCGGGTTTTTTAAGTCACGCTTAACAAATAATACAGTCTTGCGATGAGACTTGTTACTTTAGGTTGCGACAATAGTCACTGGATTGCTATAAAGAATATCCTCAAGTACTTGAGAATAACTAAGGATACTTTCTTGGTCTATAGAGGGGTTGAACTCCAAGTTAGGGGTTATACAGATGCTGACTTCTAATCTAATTAGGATGACAGTAAATCGCAGTGTAATTATATATTTACCTTGAATCTTGGTACAGTCAGTTGGAAAGGTTTCAAACTAGAGATCACTGTAGATTCAACAACCAAAGCCGAGTATATCTCCTCGTTTGAGGCAACGAAGGAGGTTGTTCGGATCAAGAAGTTCATTAAGGAACTTGGTTTGTTCCGAGCATTGTTGATCCAATACCACTTTACTGATATAACAATAGAGCCATAGAGCAAGCTAAGGAACCAAGGTCTCATCATAGATCCATACATATATTATGGCAATTTCACCTGATTAGTGTAATCATTAAAAGAGGTGACATTAATATGAAAAAAGGTTACCCACTGAGGATTTTTGTCCCAGCAGAAACATAATCGTCACATGAAAGGACATGGGCTTAAGTACATGGGCGATTGGCTTTAGTGCTACTGGGAGATTGTTGGTGTAAGTCGTGCAAGCCAATCTAGTTGGGCTTGTAAGACACTATTATATATTCATGTATTGCACATTATAGTTTATTAATTATAATTGAGGGATTTCTTTATCCATAAGTTTTGTTATAATTGTTATAAATGACTTATGAAGATAAAGCCCATGAAACACAAAGGCATTGCAAAGGAATTTTAAGGAGTTACAATTATGATGATCCTTATGCATCAATTCCGTGTTTCTAAAACTGTTCCTGGTCATTGTATTGTTAAGACAGGGCATTGACAATGCTCAAAGACTAGCATATGTTAAGCCTTCATGCACTTGATGCATGCAACCGGTCTCATAGGTTGAAAGTATAGAGATACTTGGGGATAACATATTGGTGCTTGTTAGTTGAACAAGTTCACTGAACATGACGCGCTATGAGAGTTCCATTTGGTATTTCACTCAAGTGTCTATGAAAAATACTCCCATTTGTCAATAGTATAAGTAATCCTTTGACTTGTGACACCAGGTCATCTTATATGTGAACTGTCATACTTAGATTTCATCACGAACGGGTCCCAATCACGAGGATGCTTATAGTAGGGTGTTATTGGGTATAACATGAAGCATACAAAGATTAATGAGTGGTCCAGAGAGGATTCATCACCCCAAGTGATTAAGGAGACATATCTCACATGTAATTGGCTTATATTAACTTATTGAAGTCCTTGGCCAAGGCAATACTTAAGGAGTTAATATTAAAGCTACAGATTTAACATGGAATGGGTTAAGAGTAGACACTGAGCCAAGCTTTTTTCTATCCCGAGATATTTTATTAAGGGGTCGAATTACACAGACATATTGTACACGAAAGGCTAGTCGAAGCTTGATAACTCTCTTGGCATTTGGGTGGTCATGATGCATTGCTAGATACCGCTCATGATCTATAAATATAAATAGGAAATTCTTAATTGAATTAATTATATTTATTTCTAACATGTTAAGGGCCTAATGGGTCACACACAAAAGGTGATTAATGAAATTAAAATGAGATTGGGCCAGATTAAATATTCATTAAGTGTTGTGGGCTTAGCATGAATATTTAATAATATGTATAAGGGCTTTAGTGCAGTAAGTCCAATATTTGGCATACACTAAACCTACTTATATATATGCTTATGTTGTTGCCGCCTCCCCCCTAAGGATTTTACCTGAACCGGCGCGTCTCACTAATATTGGTGAGATGCGACCGAATAGCATATGTGAAGGAGGAATATGATTCTTCTTGTCACTTTTGACTAACTAAGGTAGAGGATGAAGCTTTCTCACAACCTAGACTACTAGCATCTTCTTGGTAAGACATAATCTGAACCTTGAGAAGGTTTTCAGATCACCTGTGTGGATTACTGTTAGAGGTCGGACAACTGGACGGCTTTGGTTTTCGACAAGAAAGCTTTGTGTACAAGAACATCAAGAATCTTTCTTGAGGATTCGGTAATCTTCAAAATAGAGGTATGAGATTTTGATTGTTATCTGTTTTTGACAGCCTGGTCCTTTTGAATTCATAGGCAGATCCTTGGAGGGATTCGGTATTCTCTATGTTTTATTCTATTCCACTGCGTTGTATGTTTAACTTGAAGATTAAATTATACATTATCTCTGTTTGAGCATGAGCCAAATCCTAACATGAATGACATGCCATGCTTGACATGGCAAAATTTGAATGACATGGCATATGAATGAATGACTTGGCATGCTTGACATGGAAAAATTGGAATGACATGGCATATGAATGAATGACATGGCATGGCATGGCATGGCATGCTTAAATGACATAGCATATGAATGAATGACATGGCATGGTATGGCATGGCATGCTTGACATGGTAAAATATAAATGACATCATCATAGAATATTCACAAATATATCATGATTAAGATGATAAATCTATCATGGAATAAGCACACATCATTATTTAAAAATTTATTTTCATGGATTTTTCATGTGAAGAATCACATAAATGGTATATGTCAGAAAAATTACCGTACTCCCTGGCAAACCCGGCAAAGCTCGGAAAATAATTCTTTCCTATGACATTTAATATGATTCCGAAAAAAAAAAACTATACCTTTCCATTCCATAAACACGTGCGTTGAATATGCCAAATTAAATAAAAACATTTTTAAAATGTGCAATGCATGAAGATGTATTTCTCCCTTGAAGTAAGGACATTCGTATACCTATAAAGGTATCCGACTACCTTTGGAAGAAATTAAATTAGATTTTTAAAACCAAATGACACTGGGCTCGGATTTAAAAATGCAAATTTTTGGATGAAAAAGGCCTTGGGCGAACCCCCTAAAAAAAGCTTTAGTTTTCCTAGTTTTTAAAACCCGGGTTGATTAACCTTGACCCGATCTTTGTAAAATCAGTTTTTATCCTTGAGATGACATGGAAAAAGAAACCTAAAACAGTAGCTAATGACTCCAATCAGCCCCTCCCTTTTACAAATAAAAAACAGAAAATTATTAATTTTGATCCAACAACCAGTTTTAGAAAACTATTTTTCTACCCCTTATAAAAAATTCCAAAAAATCTGAAAAAATCAGTTTAGACTTGAAACATAATGGTATTTGTGAGGAAAAATCAGTTTTAAAATCAGACTAAGTATGCCCTTGACCGAAATTGCCTTAAAGTTAGAACAGTAGACTAAAATCTGTTTTATCGAAAACCATTTTTCCAACCTTGATAAAAAAATTTTAAAAATCTTGGAAAAAATACCAAAGGCTCCTCTAAGGGTCTACTAAATGTGGTTAAAAATTATTTTTATTTTGACAAAAAGAAATTAGTAAAAAAATGCTCAAAGTCAGAATATCCAACTTAACAACCCATTAGTTTCTCAACTAGTTTGCACTATAGACTTTTGCTAGAGATCATTGATTGATCTTAGCCAAAAATCAAGTTGAAAATAGTATGAATGCATGATTTTACAGCAAACACACATATGAAAATTATGAAACATAAGCTAAAAAATAAATAAGCAAAAAAAACTAAGGTTGGCTCAATGGTTGGTTCCTTGGACATAGTCCCACCTAACCAAAATTACTTGATAAAAAATTAAGATCCTCAAGCTTCTCAAACTTTTTATTTTATTTTTTTAAAAGAAAAACCAAAGGAGAAAATCTATCCTACCACAATGGTGAACCCACAATCAACATGCAAGCAAGAAAATCAAGCAAAGACAAGCACAATAAGGCCCCACTAGGTTTCGATTATAGTAGAAAATGTGTAGAAAAATTTTGTCAACTTTGTTATTTTGTAAAGAATAAAGAAGAAAGGAAAACATCCTTTAGAAATTTATTTTGAAAATATTTTTATTCAAAAAAGAAAGTTAACAATCACATAGAAAAGAAGAGAAAAAGAACATGAAATCCAAGTCAATAATTGAAAAAGAAAATTAGAAAAAGCTACCTAGCTAAGCTTTCCTTCCAAGCTTCTTCTCTTTTTCTCTCTTTTTTCTCCTTGAGAGGTTTTCTTCTTTGCTCTTCTTTTTTTTTTCTTCTCAAGAGTGTAGTGAAAAATGCCTTGAAAAAAAAATGAAATCCTCCTTTCCTTTAGGGCTGGCCAAACCCCCCTCTAATATTGGCGTGCTCATTTTTTTAGTCTTTGTCATGCTTTGGATGCTCTCCCAACATACTTGCCACAAGGCTAATTCTTGTCCCCTCCTTGCATGATGCTTTCCTTAAATTAAGGGTTCTTGTCCCCTTTTTGCATGATGCTTTCCTTAAATTAAGGGTTTTATAACCTCTCATTGGCCAATAATGCCACTTAGATTATTCTTGTCTCCTATCTCTACAAAATATCTAAGCAACTTGTCATGATCATACGGCTTACTATCAAAATATCTTCCTAGGTGGAATTTTTAATCCTATTTTGCATCATCACATGCTCTTCACATGTCCTTCACATGGCTTTGCAATTTGGAGGCCTCCCATTGGCCAAAAATGTCATGTAGGCAAGTAGTGAAGAATCTAGTCCTTTCTTAAAAATGTCATCATGCTATTCAATCTTGGCCATTTGATTTAAGGTGTGCACACCTCCTCTTCCATCCATTAGCTGGCCAAAAATGGCTTGGAAGTTTCCAGGCCATTCCTATTTTTTTATTTGAAAAATGGCTTTTTTCGATTTTTCGACAAAATTGCATTTTGGCCCCCAAACTTAATTTATTTGCAAATGGACCCCAATTTCAAAATTTTCTTTTTTAATCCATCCCATCCAATATAAAACTTAGTTCTGGAGGTTTTCATAATTTTTTTGAGCTTGAATCCTATTTTTCCCGGATTTTTCTCTAAAATTTCGGTTCAGTGCCTCCTAAACTTTGTCTATTTCTATTTGAGCTCCGATTCTGGATTTTTCTTCTCCAATCCCTTCCATCAAATATAAAACTAAGTTTTGGAACTTTTCACAATTTTTCGAGCTTGTTTTCTATTTTCCCCAAATTTTTCTTTAAAATTTTGGTTTAGTGCCTCTGAACTATGTCTATTTCCATTTGAGCTCCAATTTGGGATTTCTCTTCTCTAATCCCTCCCATCCAATATAAAACTCAGTTCTGGAAGTTTTCATAATTTTTTGAGTTTGGACTCTAAATTTTTGGATTTTTTTAAATTGCCCTTTAGCCCTTGAAACCTCGATTTTACCCGAAACGGGCCAAAATTCTGGATTTTCTTTTTCCACTACCTCTGTCATATATTGAATTGGAGTTGGACTAAAAATGCCTAATTTTTATATCCGAATTCCTCTCCGATTTAGTTTTTCCTTTTTTCTCAAAATTGGAAATTTTCTCGTTTTTCCCGTTTCACTTCCAATCTGCTCTTCCTTGGAATCCACTTCAAATTGGGACTTGGGATATTTTTATTTATTTATTATTCAACAACTGGGGGCTTCAATTTCATCGAATTGGACCATCTTTGTAGTTTTCCCCTAATTTGTGAATTTCCTATTTATTCATTAAATCCTTATTTCCCTTTTTCTCTTCAAACCACATTTTCCTTCAACTCCGCTTCAAAATTGGACCTTCCAATATCCATATTTATTGATCTTATTCCATTAGAAACTCCAATTTCTTCCAATTTGATATTTTAAACATACCCGTGCTAAGACAAGTGAAAAACGAGCTTTCGAACGAAAAAAATTTCATGTGGGCCCCATTTAGGCACTAAAAGACAAAAAATGGGCTAAAGGGGTATTTTTGTTATTTGGCTTGGTAAATGGCCATAACAATCAGCCAAGAAACCCCATGACCAGCCGTGACTTTCACTTTTTCATGCCTTAAGGGATGTTTCTTCTTCAATCTTCAGAAAACCTAACTAAAGTGAAGAAAACTCCATAACCAAACGCTTGTAAGCTTGATCTCTTGATTTCTACTCATTACCAAGCCAACAAAACACATATTTCTACTATCTAGAAGGTAAAGATTACTTATTTGGTGTTGGTTTTTCAAGAAATCATGAGAAACTATGTGTTTCTCTTTATGCCCATTTTGTCTTAGGTGGTTTCCAACATAGTCACCACCTTAAACCACCACCATGGGTAGTTCTAAATCAACCTCTACATCTATTATTTGGGGTTGGTTGAGTGAAAAAGTAGCTTGGAGTTGGAAATCTAAGCTTGGCCGAATTCACCATGTTGGCCAACCACCTTGTGCCGCCACTTCTACCACCATCCAAGCCACCGTTAGCTTTGTTAGGCTCGGGGGAACAACTTTTTTGTTGATCGTTGCTCCGAATTTCCACCCAAGCTAGGTGTAAAATTTATAAAGTTTAAATAGCTAAGTTGTAGATTTTCGGATAGTAGCGAATTAGATACAATTTTGGATATTATGAATGTTTTCAAATTTATAAAATATTTATGAAATTATAGTTTATGTACTAGGAGCGCGGATTAGCTGAGTCTGTGGTTGGAAGAGCTCCGGAGCACGAGGATCCAATTTCTTCCACTTAGCGTACTGTGAGTAAACGTGTAGCGATAGACGTAGGATCGTTAGATTATGTTATGACATACGAACTGTGATTGTATGAATGTATGACGTAGAATTATCTTATGATATCGAGTTATCATAAGACGTGAGAAAAAGGTCCAAGGAATGGACGAGTGATGATTAAGTAATAATCCGTGATTGTCGTATAAGTGGTCAATCATATGGCGCCACATTTTTCCTTGCTAGTATGCTTATTTAAATGCTATGTGATGCATGTTTATTGTAATGTTAAGCTATACCGGATTTGTAGGCTGCCATTGTGCCCTACCGGTTTTGTAGGAGCTTTCGAGCCCTACCAGTTTGTAGGAGTCTACGGACCCTACCGGATGTTATAGTTGTTTGTGATGTTGGATAGAAACATCCAGGTGATATTAGTTAATATAATTTGCGAGTCTTTTCCATAGACTTTACTAATTCTGCGTTTGCTCATTGGGTCTTTATGACTCACCCTTTAGTTATTTTTCTTTTTCAGATACTGATTGACCCGGTCCCTCATCCACCCCTCAAGCTTGCTCGTGATCGATAGCCGGTGAGCATGGCATACCATTTTGACGAGATGATCCGTAGCTTGATGGAGGAGTCGTGCACAGTCACCTAGGAATGTCATATGTTATTTTGTCTAAGTATGTTGTATTATGTGTCATGCAGTTATCCAGTCGAAGATCGAGATTGTTGTGTAAGTTTTTGGCATTATATATATATGTACATTATGGTTCACTTCGTGCGTCTGCTACGGGGCATCTCAGTTACTCCCTAGTTGGAGGTGTCCTAACTGTGACGTCATGTATTATTATTATTGTGTTGCATGTTACGGAGGTGCGGTAAACCCCTTTTATCGGGCGAGGTCAAGCCAAAATTTCGTTAGGTAGATGAATATGGTTAAGGCTTCGGTGGCAAAGGTACATACTTGTCTCTGGCCGGTCACACTCCCGGAGTTAGGATGTGACAAAGCTGGTATCAGAGCATTGTCTAGAGGTCGGTGACTATACACGTGTCCATCATGTAAAGGATCACTTGTTTGTTATATTGGATTGTGCGGGGTTTGATATATGAGTGTACCTAACGATTAAATTTTTGTCTCAAGTTATTATGCCCTCGGTGCAGAGAACACGGGGTAGACGGAGGGGACGACCACCTAGGGTTCCCGATCAGGCCTCTACGGGACGTCTGAATCCTATTCCTAGAGAACGAGAATAAACCGCTGGATCTGGTAGGGGGTCAGCAGCAGGTAATAGGGTAGAACAATTAGCTGCTGAGATTGGTGAGATACGTCAGGAGGTTAGGACCCTGATAGATCTACTAGCAGATCAGAGGCAGTAGAGGCAGGACCAGGCCCTTCCAGGTCCTCCACGGCCATAGAATTCCCTTGAGTGACAGACTATGGGGGTAGAGGATAGACTATAGAGGGTCGAGGATAGGCCAGGGCATTTGTGCTGAATCTTCAGGACGCGTAGGCGTCGAATGTAGTAGTGACAGGTACGTTAGATATTTGTTCCAAGCAGGCTATAGTATTATTTGATTCGGGTGCTACGCACTCCTTTATATCTCCTTCTTTTGCTTCATGTTTGAGCATGAGTTATGATATGTAAAATGATCCGTTGATAGTGCTTACTCCGGTAGAGGAGGTTTACCCCATGAACAGAATATTGAAAGGATATGAAATACGGATCCAACGTGAGATATTTTTGGTAGATTTAATTGAACTAGATATACTTGAGTTTGATGTGATTTAAGGCATGGACTGGTTGTCTACCCATCATGCGGTATTGGACTGCCACGAGAAGGTGGTAGAGTTGAAAATATCGGGTAAACATGTGTTGAGGTATCAAGGAGATCGTAGAACGACTTCGTCACACTTGATTTCGGTAATTAGTGTCTGGAAATTGTTAGCGAAGGGTTGCCAGGGATTTTTTGGCATATGTATATGATGCAGAGATGAAGTCTCAGGATTTGAAAGGGACTCCCGTGGTAGAGGATTTCCCTGATGTTTTTCCTGAGGAGCTGCCAGGACTTCCACAGGATAGGGAGATTGAGTTTTCCATAGATGTACCCCTGATAACTCGTATAATTATATAGTTTTTAGTTATGTTTTATTATTGTTTTGTGTCAAATACGAGTTATTATTGTTTAGTCAAATTGTGTTTATGATCTTTTATATTTTTATGTATTTTGGTGTTTTTCACAAGTTTCTTTGAGTGATTTCAGATTACTAGAATTAAGGGCAAATCCAGTTCAGTTCCAGTTCCGACACCTTTTGCCATATCAGCTATATCTCGAGTTTCACTGAAGCAATAAGGCTGTAATTTGTAGCCTGATGGTAACTCAATTAAGAGTTGTAAACCCAAGTGCAGGTTATGTTCAAGTAATAAATTCTCGGGTGTCCGAGGTCGAACCACAGGGAAGCGTATTAGTAAGTATAAGTTTATAAATATATAAGAAAAAGAAAATAAACAAGATATTAGGGAATCAACAACAAAACAAAATAAACAAGATATTAGAGAACAAAATAAATAAAATAACATAAAAGAAATTAAACAAAATATAAAAAACAATAAGAAAGGATGTTGAGGTTAGAGGATCCACTCTTGGTGTTATGCTAAGATTAATCTTGTTTTATTACACAATTGAAATCCACACATAAGGGAGGTTCCAATCGGAAGGTTTAGCAATTCAGTCCAAATTGTCCAACGTCCATAGCATATGATATTATGTTCATTTGGTGTCCTCAAAACTCATAAAAAGAGTCCAAGCATTCCTTATGCCAAGGTATATGTCTACAACAAATCAAGGTTATGAAACCAAGCATTTACTGTGCCATTTTCATTGTCAATAATGAATCAAGATCTCTACTTTGCAAGTATGATTTTAAACCAAAAGAAAATATTATCTATGCTAGTGCTTATAAATGATGATTCATTTTAGCTCATGTTTAAGAGACTAACCTTAGCATTTACCAAGAGCTTCACCTCATCACCTCAACAATATGATTAGAAACACATACTAGATATGAATAAAATGAAAAGAAATGTAAGAAGAAAAAGAAAACTAGAGAAAGGAAAGAAAAAGAAAACTTAGAGAATTTTATTACAATGGCTATCCTACCAATGTATCAATGTATCCCAATACTCATCCAAGGCCCTCTATTTATACACATTTTGGAGGGCTAAATGACAAGAGACAAGCTTTACAAATTTCAAAGGTAGGTATAATAGGTGGGTGCATTTTTCTAACAATTTTCGTCATATTGTATGACAATTCTGATCAGCCAGCTTGATGGTCGATTTTGTCAATGTTGGAGGCTCGATCTGATAAAATGGTCTTCTAGAAAAATATACCCCTATCAGTTACGGATCCATAGCCGTTGGAATCAGATCATTTGCGCACGTGGATCGGAAGATATGGTCAAAATACCAAAACGGTGCAGAACAGACGTCATTGCACATCAGCCAACTTGATGGTCGATTTCGCTAGGGAAAACGACTCCGTTTCAAGAAGTGTAAAACATAAAAAAGATAGATATGCCTCTTAGCTTTGCAGGGATACAAAGTTCAGCCTTATTGCTTCAGTGAAACTCGAGATATAGCTGATATGGCAAAAGGTGTCGGAACTGGAACTGATCTGGATTTGCCCTTAATTCTAGTAATCTGAAATCACTCAAAGAAACTTGTGAAAAACACCAAATTACATAAAAATATAAAAGATCATAAACACAATTAGACTAAACAATAATAACTCGTATTTGACACAAAACAATAATAAAACATAACTAAAAACTATATAATTATATGAGTTATCACACCCCCATACTTAGATTGTTGCTAGTCCCTAGCAACGACTCAATAAAAATAAAATAAGAAAATCTAATCTAATCCATTTTCGTAGGAAATCACGGTGGCACTTAGCATGTGACACAAGCCTTTAAACCCCTAGGTGTCCCTAGTGGACGAGTTTAGTCTCGTGAGGGTTTACTAGGACGATACCCACAAACATTGAAGACATAAGAAAAACTAAAAATAATAATTATAACTAATCCTTCCAATATAAATTAGAGATAATCATTGGACAAGTCTTAAAAACTAATCAATAGCTTAAAGAAATTCACAAAAAATCTTGCTTGAATGTAAATAGTTTGAGTTAAGCCAATAATAACATAACATATTTCAATCAAAATAGTGTATATTCAAACTTAATCTCAACTTCTCACATGGGATACTCTCTTGATTTTCACTCTTTAAAGTAGTGGTAAAGTGTTTACACTCAATCAATCTCATGAAAACACTTCTACCATATGCTTGCTTGTCCACCTATTCTCCACTATTTAGATCACACAACTTCATAAATCAAGAGGTCTTTATTCAAGGTTGTAATGGGGCCAAAGGGTTATAATGTGGTTAAAGAACAAAAGGATAAAGATATCACAAAGGTTTCAAAGAGTTCATAGATTTTAGAGACATAATAAGATCATACAAATAAAACTTCTCAAAACTCTTATAAAGCACATAATAACATAGGCTAAATATTCATGTTGAGCCTTTGCATCATTCTAACCAACTTTGTAACATCTTTTTCTAGAAGTTCAAGAGAAGATTTTTTTTTTTTTTTTTTTTTTTTTTTAATATGGGAATGTATTTGACAATGATCCCTTTCTTTTTCTCTTGACTTTTTCTTTTCTTTTCTTCCCCCACACTTATCTTTTGTTTCTAACCCAAATTTTCAAATAAAAATATCCCTTGTTTTTTTGCAATATGTCTCAAAATATAAAATTCATCTTTAGAACAAGGGTAAGGATATAAGTATATTTAGGCTAGGTGTAAGTTGTGGTTACCAATAAAACATCATATTTAATGTAGGCTCAAATTGGCTCACTAGTGGGGATGTTCTCGTAGAACATTAATAATGGATGGCTGTTTGGCTCTGGTTATAATCCTAATGCCTCTATCATATTCATGTTGTCACATGTATCAATATAGTCTCAAACGGTTTAAAGCAAGTTCTAGAGAATCATGTAATCATAAGAGCACTCAAGAAAGAAATTAGATTGATTTGTATAATGCATCAATCATTATAGGCTCAAAAACTCACAAAGATGATTATACAAGTCAGATTAAGTCTAAACATGCTTCTTTCTCAATCAACATATCATATTAACATTGGCTCATAAAAAGGTTGACATCAAGCTCAATTCTCATGAAAATCTTCTCACTAATAAATCTGTTTTAGACTTATGCAATTCATATCTCATTATAGTATTGAAAGTAACTAAAAAAAAAAAAAAAACACACTAAGTCTAAACATGCTTTTTTTTTTTGTTTTTTTGTTTTTTTTTTTTTTGTTTTTTTTGTTTTTTTTTTTTTGTTTTTTTGAAGAAGAAGATTAAATCAAACTGACAAGGTATGTCTCAAGTCTCCCTTACTCAGACCTTGTTCAGAATGAATACTTCTAAATGTCTTAAAACACAACAAATTTTTTTTTTTTTAGCAAAATATGTCCCTTACCCCCTACTAAAATATGACATTGTCCCCAATGTCAAATTTTAAAGGTAGAATTTAGGAGATATTACCTGCAGAGGTTGCTAACCACTTATTATAACTGAGACACAACAAGCAAAATGTTAGATAATGTCACAAAGACAAAGTGCAATCCACTCCTTGCTCGTCCATATCTCTTTTTCTTTTTCCGAGCGTTTGCGAAACAACCGTAGCAGATAAACACTCATAAGCTTGTAGCTTTTTTAGTAAATCTTCAATGGTTGTAGCAGAAATTATGGTTCTCCTTGCCTCTGAAAACATGAATCCATTATCCACAGCATTATCTAAATATGAAAGTAAATTACTAAAATAACCATTAATATTAAGCAAACCAATGGGTTTCTTATTTGTGACCAAAGATGACCAAGAAGCCACGCAAGCTATTTCTTCCAATGTACCCAGACCTCCTGGTAAAGCAATGAATGCATCGGTAGAATGGTACATGATTGTCATCCGTTCAGGGATACTCCAGACTTGTATTTCCTTACCCACGGTAGGTCCACAAAAATTTGTGAATAGTTTTGGCACGATTCCTAGAACTGGACTTCCTCCGGCGTGTGCTGCTGTAGCGACTGCTCCCATTAAACCCGTACTACCGCCTCCATAAATCAACTGGATCTTTTGTTGGGCAAGTATTACCCCAACTCTTATGGCTTCATCAGCGAATATGTTATTTTTCCCTGGATAAGCACCTCCAAAGACACAAATTTTTTTAATGCGCTGGGACGAAGTGCTTTCCATTTTTTTTTCTTTTTCGAGCGCTTGAAAAAGAATGAGTACATGGTGTAATATATAGAGGACTGAGTAGTGAATCAGACAAGAGTAATAATGTCGCCGAAAGTGTATTTGACCTGTCAGAAGAAAATGTTAACCTAACAAAAGATTTTTGCGTGATTTCAGGAAGAAAATCAAAAAGACAAGAAAAATCAACCGTAAAAGTCAAAAGTAATAATGTCGCCGAAAGTGTATTTGGCATCTTCCTCTGGTTTTACGTCCAGAAACGGCTTAAACGCCTTCTATGAGTCGAGGATATGCTTCCCATCCAGTTTTCTTACAAGCTGGCAAACAGGGTCTTTTATCATCAGATTCCCAAGATGTTGCCATTCCTTTTGGAATTGCGACCATAAATCAAGAATTTCTCTTTGTACGTCTCCACTAGGATGCGTCTCAAGAGAAAGTTGGATATTACCCAAATTCTCCTTACTCAGTCCATCCTTAATGAATTCAATTTTATCATCTCGATTAGAGGACGGAATCCCAATAGAACGACATTTACCGTTACACGTCCATCGTGCACACTTGTGGCAATTTGAACTCATACGCTTTGCTCGTCGCTTCTTTGCATAAGTGCTTCTACCTGTACCTGGTAAATGCAAAACAGGAAGATATTCATCTTCACGTACCTTGGCTTCAATTATCCAACGTATGTCTTCAGGAATCCCTTTGTGCATAAGCATTCTTAATCTTTCAAATCGAACTTGGTAAAGCTTCAGTAAAATATTCCGAGGAAAAGGAGGAAATCGTTTCTGCAATCTTTTGAGAATATCATCCATCCTGAAAAAAAATGAAATAAAATAAAATGAAAGAGAAATTGAAAGAGAAATTTATATACAATATCAGTTTTGTGGGTAGCTGATGGAACCGACTTAAATAATCACGGAGTACCGTTATCCGCCATTTAACCGGGGTTAAAAAAAATTATATTTACATCTAGTTATTTTCAAAACAAGGATCAGAAAGAAAAACAACCTCTTCTTGAGTAACATGATTTTCCAAAAAGAGTTTGAGTCTTTGTCCATTTACCTTGAATACGTTACCATTTTGAGGATTCTCAATGTCAACTGCTCCATAATGATACACATGCTTAACCACAAATGGGCCAGTCCATCTTGATCTCAACTTACCAGGAAATATGTGAAGTCTAGAATTATAAAGTAGAACTTTTTGCCCAACATCAAATGTTTTTCTTGAAATTAACTTGTCATGAAAGGCTTTAGTTCTTTCTTTATGAATTTTAGAATTCTCATATGCATCATTTCTAAGTTCCTCAAGTTCATTTATGACTGGAAAAGTTTCATTCTCACCCAAAAAGGAATATTTTAGCTCGGATGGCAATGGTTTTAAATCCAGCTTGGGTGGTTCAATAGTTGATGGTACAGTGACATTTGTGAGTGATGGAAGTTCCTCAAACTTTTGTTTCCAACAATGCTTAACCTGAAAAGAATTTAACAAAGAATCAGTGTGTGAAATTTCTGAAGCATTATCAAACTCACATTCAATTAAATAAGCTTCTAAAGGATCATGGAATATGGTAATGGTGAGATGTTCATGAACAAGTTCTTCAATGAAATCCACTTCATGTACTTCTGAATCATCACCAGGTTGCTTGCAAGTGTTGAACACATTTAATTCTAAAGTCATATTTCCAAAAGAAATGTTCAACATACCATTCCTGCAATTTATCAGAGCATTAGAAGTTGCAAGAAATGGACGGCCTAATATAACAGGAATTTGAACATTTGGATTTGAAACAGGATGTGTGTCCAAAATAATAAAATCAACAGGGAAGTAAAAATTTTCAATTTGAACCAAAACATCTTCAACTATCCCTCGAGGAATTTTTACAGAACGATCAGCTAGTTGAAGTGTAACAGGTGTTTCCTTGAGTTCACCTAAACCTAACTGTTGATAAACAGAAAAAGGCAAAAGATTAACACTAGCACCAAGATCAAGCAATGCACGTTCTATTCTAGTGTTTCCAATGATGCATGAGATTGTTGGACATCCAGGATCTTTGAATTTTGGTGGAGTAAGGTGCTGAATGATTGAGCTCACACTTTCCGTCAGAAATGCTTTCTTTTGTACATTATGTTTCCTTTTAACTGTGCACATGTCCTTCAAAAATTTAGCATAAGATGGAACTTGTTTGATTGCATCCAATAAAGGAATGTTAATATTAACTTGTTTGAAAAGTTCATAAATTTCTGCATTTTGATTCAAATTCTTTATTGTTTGCAACCTTTGAGGAAAATGAGCAGGATACATACCTTTTTCTTTGTCCAAATTTTCAAGAAGTTCAGACTTACCATCATTCTTACCATTACTTTTCGGAGGGGAAGGAGGATCTTGGTCTTTTGATGGAATGTTTTTGTCAATTGCCTTTCCACTTCGAAGAGTTGTGATAGAACTGGCATTTTCCTGTTGAGTTTCATTGGAGCAAGAAACAAGACATTGAGTAGAAGGGTTAGGCTGAGGTTGAGCAGGAAACTTACCTTTTTCTTGAGTGCGTAATGAAGCTGTCAATGTGGACAAGGTGTTTTTGATCTCATTGATGTCCTGTGAAGTCCGGCTATTCACATTTGCTTGTGTTTGCATGAATGCTTGCAATGTCTCTTCCAAGGTTTGTACACGTGAAGGTTGATAGGAAAAAGTGTTGCCAGGCTTTTGAGATTGTGGTACCTGAACATGATTATTATTCCGCCAACTGAAGTTGGGATGATTTCTTCATTCAGGGTTATACATTTCAGAGTAAGGAGAAGGAAAAGGCTTTTTAAATGTGTTTATGGAATTTACTTGATCATGCAACGCTTCTTTAAGAATGGGAATGTTTGGACATTCAGAAGTAGGGTGTCCCATGATTTCACAAATTCCACAACTTTCTTCATTTTTAACCGTTTTGACTTCTTTTACTTCTCTAAGTTCCATGGCTTCAATCTTTCTAGCCAAATTAGCTACTTTAGCTTTTATCTCATCTTCTTGACTAAAATGATATTTTCCTCTGTTAGAAACAACATTAGATCTATTGGAACTTTCAGAGGAATTATCTGTGTGCCAGGCTTGAGAGTTATCTGCCAAATGGTCTAAGTAGTCAAAGGCTTCTTCAGGTTCTTTTTCTAGAAACTCACCGTTACACATTGTTTCAACAAATTGTTTAGTTTCGGGAGTTAAACTTTCATAAAAGAAACTAATAAGACGCCATTTTTCAAAACCATGATGTGGACAAGAACTTAACAAATCTTTAAAACGATCCCAGCACTGAAAAAATGCTTCATTTTGATTTTGATTGAAATTTTGAATCTGTCTTTTCAAAGCAGTAGTTTTATGTGCTGGGAAAAATTTCTTTAGAAACTCAGTTTGTAATTCTTGCCATGTGCCAATTGACCTTGGTTTTAAATTATGAAGCCAAATTTTTGCTTTATCTTTTAAAGAAAAAGGAAATAATTTTAGCTTGACAATTTCATTTGTACATTGTTGGTCATTAAAGGTGACACATACATCTTCGAAGTCTTTTAAAAACGAGTAAGCACTTTCCGATTCTAACCCATGGAAATTTGGAAGCAAAGCTATCATACCTGGTTTAAAACGAAAGTTGTTTGCATTGAGAGGAAAAATAAAACAAGAGGGTGATGAGCTTCGAGTTGGTTGCAAGTAGTCACGCATGGTGCGTACTTGTCTGTTCTCCTCTTCAGCATGAACACTTTCATTGTCGGCCATGGTAGGAGTTGTATTAGAAAGATTACCTGAAAAAGTTTCACAATAAAATCTAACTAAACGATGAGATCTAAAATCACGTCGCCAAACAAGCATAAAACAAAGTTAATATACAAAATTAGGCGGTATAACCAGCCAATAAAAATAAATATAAACAAATTAGGCGGTATAACCAGCCAAAAAAAAAAATAAATATACTTATAAACTTATATACTTAGTATTGCTTCCCCGGCAACGGCGCCAAAAACTTGATGGTAACTCAATTAAGAGTTGTAAACCCAAGTGCAGGTTATGTTCAAGTAATAAATTCTCGGGTGTCCGAGGTCGAACCACAGGGAAGCGTATTAGTAAGTATAAGTTTATAAATATATAAGAAAAAGAAAATAAACAAGATATTAGGGAATCAACAACAAAACAAAATAAACAAGATATTAGAGAACAAAATAAATAAAATAACATAAAAGAAATTAAACAAAATATAAAAAACAATAAGAAAGGATGTTGAGGTTAGAGGATCCACTCTTGGTGTTATGCTAAGATTAATCTTGTTTTATTACACAATTGAAATCCACACATAAGGGAGGTTCCAATCGGAAGGTTTAGCAATTCAGTCCAAATTGTCCAACGTCCATAGCATATGATATTATGTTCATTTGGTGTCCTCAAAACTCATAAAAAGAGTCCAAGCATTCCTTATGCCAAGGTATATGTCTACAACAAATCAAGGTTATGAAACCAAGCATTTACTGTGCCATTTTCATTGTCAATAATGAATCAAGATCTCTACTTTGCAAGTATGATTTTAAACCAAAAGAAAATATTATCTATGCTAGTGCTTATAAATGATGATTCATTTTAGCTCATGTTTAAGAGACTAACCTTAGCATTTACCAAGAGCTTCACCTCATCACCTCAACAATATGATTAGAATCACATACTAGATATGAATAAAATGAAAAGAAATGTAAGAAGAAAAAGAAAACTAGAGAAAGGAAAGAAAAAGAAAACTTAGAGAATTTTATTACAATGGCTATCCTACCAATGTATCAATGTATCCCAATACTCATCCAAGGCCCTCTATTTATACACATTTTGGAGGGCTAAATGACAAGAGACAAGCTTTACAAATTTCAAAGGTAGGTATAATAGGTGGGTGCATTTTTCTAACAATTTTCGTCATATTGTATGACAATTCTGATCAGCCAGCTTGATGGTCGATTTTGTCAATGTTGGAGGCTCGATCTGATAAAATGGTCTTCTAGAAAAATATACCCCTATCAGTTACGGATCCATAGCCGTTGGAATCAGATCATTTGCGCACGTGGATCGGAAGATATGGTCAAAATACCAAAACGGTGCAGAACAGACGTCATTGCACATCAGCCAACTTGATGGTCGATTTCGCTAGGGAAAACGACTCCGTTTCAAGAAGTGTAAAACATAAAAAAGATAGATATGCCTCTTAGCTTTGCAGGGATACAAAGTTCAGCCTTATTGCTTCAGTGAAACTCGAGATATAGCTGATATGGCAAAAGGTGTCGGAACTGGAACTGATCTGGATTTGCCCTTAATTCTAGTAATCTGAAATCACTCAAAGAAACTTGTGAAAAACACCAAATTACATAAAAATATAAAAGATCATAAACACAATTAGACTAAACAATAATAACTCGTATTTGACACAAAACAATAATAAAACATAACTAAAAACTATATAATTATATGAGTTATCATAGCCGTGCAAAGATAAGAGGCATATCTATCTTTTTCATGTTTTACACTTCTTGAAACGGAGTCGTTTTCCCTAGTGAAATCGACCATCAAGTTGGCTGATGTGCAATGACGTCTGTGCTGACCTGTTTTCGTATTTTGCCCATATCTTCTTATCCACATCAGAAAATGAGCTGATTCCAATGGCTATGGATCCGTAACTGATAGGGGAACCTTTTTCTAGAAGACCATGTGATCATATCAGGCCTCCAACATTGACGAAATCGACCATCAAGTTGGCTGATCAAAATTGTCATACAATATGACGAAAATTGTTAGAAAAATGCACCCACCTATTATACCTACCTTTGAAATTTGTAAAGCTTGTCTCTTGTCATTTAGCCCTCCAAAATGTGTATAAATATAGGGCCTTGGATGATTGTAAGGGATCATATTGTAGATAGGTAGGATATTAGCCATTGTAATAAAATTCTCTAAGTTTTCTTCTTCTTTCTTTTCTCTAGTTTTCTTTTTCTTTAGAAAGAGCAAGAGGTTGGATAATTAATATTCTTCTTCTTCTTCTTTCTTTATTTTATTTTCTTCTTAGATATGTTTTGTGATTGATTTCAAAGCCCTAGATATGTTTTGTGATTGATTTTCAGATTCTATCTATCATTAATTTTCTATCAAAGTTGCTTATGTTCTTCTACAAGAATTGTTCATGATGCTGTCTTGATTTATTTAGGTGTACAACTAGATAGATCTTGATAATTATCTATTGCTAGTCTAGGAGTCTTGATCCGTGTAATTGTCTTGATTTCCTATTCATAAGTGGCAATTTGTGATTAATGATTATGGTCAAGTTTTCAATAATTGCAAAGTGGAACATAACCTAAGTTGAACAATCCGAGCTTATGTGTTTGTTGCTTAGATCAACCTATCTTTCTCATCATAAAGCTGCCATTAAATTGAATTTAGAGAGCTTATTCTAGGTTGTTTAATGGTTAGAGATTAAATAGAGAGCTTGTTCTATTTAACGACAAACTAAGGAAAGATTGGGATAACAGAGCTTGTTGTTATCTACGGTTGTTAACTTTGATAGTTGGTTGATATTGATAGATCTGAAATTGATTCTTAATGATGTCTAGTGGTGGAGAATGAAACCTTAACCATATTTTTCATATTTGATTCTTCTTACTTACTTGTTTTCTTATTTTTCTAGTTTGCTTAGTTTTAAAAGTATATTTATTTTTATTGGCTGGTTATACCGCCTAATTTGTATATTAACTTTGTTTTATTTTTATTGGCTGGTTATACCGCCTAATTTAGTATATATATTTTTATTGGCTGGTTATACCGCCTAATTTAGTACATATATTTTATTGGCTGGTTATACCGCCTTGCATCTTATTCTTATTATTTACTTTAGTTTAAATCTGGCTTCAAAAACCCCTTTTCTTTTATTGTTTTCTTTGAACGTAAGTTATAAACTAATAACTCATAGATTAAAACCCAATCCCTGAGGACTCGACCCTTGCTAATCATTATACTTACAATTGATCTTTTTAGTGCAAGGTTAAATAAGATACACTCTTTTGGGTGCATCAAATTTTTGGCGCCGTTGCCGGGGATTGCTTTCTTTAGTTTATTTGTTACTTGGTTTATTCTTATTTTCAGTTCTAATTAGTTTTATTTTCTTGTACATACGGGTTTTTTCTTATCAAATTTTGAAAAAATAAATAAATAAAAAAATAAAAAAAACGATGGAGTTGAGCAATCTAACACTTGAAGAGTTGGTGGCATACATGAACATGGAGAATCAACAAGCCAATCTCACATTCCCAGTTCAACAATTTGCCATGGGAGGATGTCAAGGCCATCAAGTGTTCCAAGACCAACAGTATGGTCATTACTCAAACACTTACCATGAGGGATGGTGGGATCATACTAATTATGGCTACTCGAAAAATTACCAAGAAGTAGATCCTTATGCCAATTACACTCATCCATCTAGCTTCAATCAATCATGGTCTCAAGAACCAGATCTTTTTCAACCACCACATATGACTCAAAACTCAGGTACTTCTTTAGAAGATCTTGTACATTCTCTTGTTACTGATACTTTGCAATTTCAACAGGAAACAAGGGCAAGCATCCAGAGTTTGGAAAGGCAAATGAGCCTATTGGCTAGTAGTATGGTGGGATGGGTAGCACAAAGATCTGAAGAACTCCCAGCCCAAACGATGATTAACCCAAAGGAGAATGCTACTATTGTGACATTGAGGAATGAGGAACAAGATGAGGATGAGACAAAATTAGAGATGAATTCTATTCTTGAGGATAATGAAGCCAATGATCCAAATAAGAGTATTTCGGCACCTGAGGTAACGTTTGAGATTCAAATTTTTACTAATGTTTCTTCTCCACCTTTTCCTAGTAGATTCGCAAAGTTCAAGGAGGATGAACATGAACAAGACACGCTGGAAACCTTAAACAGTTTGTTTGTGGATGTCATTCAACAAGTACCAAAAGATGCACCATTCCTCGATGAGATATGCACCACCAAGGATGATGGAATAATACTTGTAATGGAGAATGCATCCATTGTTGTGCAAAGAAAGCTTCCTCTCAAACGCATAAATTTGGGAAATTTCATGTATGAGCCTGACAAGCCTAAAAAGCCAAGAAGGGGTGTTGGTTAGATTCAAAACACTAACTCAAGTGTTAATTGGGAAGGTAGCCCAATTAAAGATGAAATTGCCAACCTTCCATATTCAGATTTGCTTTCTCTTTCTTTTCCTTTTTCTTTTATTATTTTTATTGTTTTTATTTTTATTTCTTATGTTTCTTTGTTAATTGTGTTTACTGTTTTTAAGTTCATTTAGGCTGCATAAGTTTCTTTTGTTTAATAGTTCTTTTCTCTTACATATAATTCTTGCATTGGGGGATAATAGCATTACATTAATGACAATGTAAGAATTATGTGTGGGGGGAAGAATTTAGAATTTTATTTAGAGTGTTTTGTTTTTGAGTCTTTTTATGTTGTTTTTCTTTCTGATCCTTGTTTTGAAAATAACTAGATGTAAATATAATTTTTATTTTTTTTACCCCGGTTAAATGGCGGATAACGGTACTCCGTGATTATTTAAGTCGGTTCCATCAGCTACCCACAAAACTGATATTGTATATAAATTTCTCTTCCAATTTCTCTTTCAATTTTTTTTCATTTTTTTTTCAGGATGGATGATATTCTCACAAGATTGCAGAAACGATTTCCTCCTTTTCCTCGAAATATTTTACTGAAGCTTTACCAAGTTCGACTTGAAAGATTAAGAATGCTTATGCACAAAGGGATTCCTGACGACATACGTTGGATAATTGAAGCCAAGGTACGTGAAGATGAATATCTTCCTGTTTTGCATTTACCAGGTACAGGTAGAAGCACTTTTGCAAAGAAGCGACGAGCAAAGCGCATGAGTTCAAATTGCCACAAATGTGCACGATGGACGTGTAACGGTAAATGTCGTTCTATTGGGATTCCGTCCTCTAATCGAGATGATAAAATTGAATTCATTAAGGATGGACTGAGTAAGGAGAATTTGGGTAATATCCAACTTTCTCTTGAGACGCATCCTAGTGGAGACGTACAAAGAGAAATTCTTGATTTATGGCCGCAATTCCAAAGGGAATGGCAATATCTTGGGAATCTGATGTTAAAAGACCCTGTTTGCCAGCTTGTAAGAAAACTGGATGGGAAGCATATCCTCGACTCATAGAAGGCGTTTAAGCCGTTTCTGGACGTAAAACCAGAGGAAGATGTGAGCCACAATCAGCACTACAATAAATTACTTCTCAGCTTTTGGTTTGATTTGCAATAACTTTACTTCGGTTTAATTTACGTGTTTTTCGATTTGTGTAATTATTCTCATTTTTTTTTTTTTTTACGGTTGATTTTTCTTCACTTTTTGATTTTCTTCCTGAAATCACGCAAAAATCTTTTGTTAGGTTAACATTTTCTTCTGACAGGTCAGATACACTTTCGGCGACATTATTACTCTTGTCTTATTCACTACTCAGTCCTCTATATATTACACCATGTACTCATTCTCTTTCAGGCACTCAAAAAAAAAATGGAAAGTACTTCGTCCCAGCGCATTAAAAAAATTTGTGTCTTTGGAGGTGCTTATCCAGGGAAAAATAACATATTCGCTGATGAAGCCATAAGAATTGGAGTAATACTTGCCCAACAAAAGATCCACTTGATTTATGGAGGCGGTAGTACGGGTTTAATGGGAGCAGTCGCTACAGCAGCACACGTCGGAGGAAGTCCAGTTCTAGGAATCGTGCCAAAACTATTCACAAGTTTTTGTGGACCTACCGTGGGTAAGGAAATACAAGTCTGGAGTGTCCCTGAACGGATAACAATCATGTACCATTCTGCAAATGCATTCATTGCTTTACCAGGAGGTCTGGGTACATTGAAAGAAATAGCTTGCGTGGCTTCTTGGTCATCTTTGGTCACAAATAAGAAACCCATTGGTTTGCTTAATATTAATGGTTATTTTATTAATTTGCTTTCATATTTAGATAATGCTGTGGATAATGGATTCATGTTTTCAGAGGCAAGGAGAACCATAATTTCTGCTACAACCATTGAAGATTTACTCAAAAAGCTCCAAGCTTATGAGTGTTTATCTGCTACGGTTGTTTCGCAAACGCTCGGAAAAAGAAAAAGAGATATGGACGAGCAAGGAGTGGATTGCACTTTGTCTTTGTGACATTATCTAACATTTTGCTTGTTGTGTCTCAGTTATAATAAGTGGTTAGCAACCTCTGCAGGTAATATCTCCTAAATTCTACCTTTAAAATTTGACATTGGGGACAATTTCATATTTTAGTAGGGGGTAAGGGACATATTTTGCTAATAAAAAATAAAAAATAAAAATTTGTTGTGTTTTAAGACATTAAGAAGTATTCATTCTGAACAAGGTCTGAGTAAGGGAGACTTGAGACATACCTTGTCAGTTTGATTTCTTCTTTTCAAAAAAAAAAAAAGTTTGTTGTGTTTTAAGCAATTTAGAAGTATTCATTCTGAACAAGGTCTGAGTAAGGGAGACTTGAGACATACCTTGTCAGTTTGATTTTAATCTTTTTATGTTTACTTGTTAATTTTTGTTTAGTATTTTAGGATTATTTAGGTTGCATGGTTTTGTTTTGTTTTGAGTCTTAGTTGTTCCTATTCTTATGTTATTAGTTCTTTTCTCTTACACATGATTCTTTCATTTGAGTTAATAGACTTACATTGAGGACAATGTAAGAATTAAGTGTGGGGGGGAATGATTTAGGATTTCTTTTATTTTTGTCTACTATTTTTTTTTCTTTATTATTATTATTTTTTTTTGTGAGTTTTAGTTCCTTTTTAATACAATGATGAGATATGAATTGCATAAGTCTAAAACAGATTTATTAGTGAGAAGATTTTCATGAGAATTGAGCTTGATGTCAACCTTTTTATGAGCCAATGTCCAATGTTAATATGATATGTTGATTGAGAAAGAAGCATGTTTAGACTTAATCTGACTTGTATAATCATCCTTGTGAGTTTTTGAGCCTATAATGATTGATGCATTATACAAATCAATCTAATTTCTTTCTTGAGTGCTCTTATGATTACATGATTCTCTAGAACTTGCTTTAGACCTTGTTGAGACTATATTGATGCATGTGACAACATGAATATGATAGAGGCATTAGGATTATAACCAGAGCCAAACAGCCATCCATTATTAATGTTCTAAGAGAAAATCCCCACTAGTGAGCCAATTTGAGCCTACATTAAATATGATGTTTTATTGGTAACCACAACTTACACCTAGCCTAAATATACTTATATCCTTACCCTTGTTCTAAAGATGGATTATATATTTTGAGACATATTGCAAAAAAAAAAAAAAAACAAGTGATATTTTTAGTTAAAAATTTGGGTTAGAAACAAGAAATAAGTGTGGGGGGAAAAGAAAAGAAAAGTCAAGAGAAAAAGAAATGGAATACGGGCAAATACATTCCTATGTAAAAAAAAAATATGAATCATCTCTTGAATTTGTGGAAAAAGAAAAAGATGTTACAAAGTTGTTTAGAATGAAGAAAAGGCCCAACATGAATATCCGGCCTAGGTGACTATGTACTTGTAAAGAGTTTTGAGAAGTTTCTTTGTATGATCTTTTTATGTCTCTAAACTTTATGAACTCTTTGGAACCTTTGTGATATCTTTATCCTTTTGTTCTTCAACCACATTACAAACCCCTTGGCCCCATTACAACCTTGATTAAAGACCTCTTGATTCATGAAGTTGTATGATCTAAATAGTGGAGAATAGGTGGACAAGCAAGAATATGGTAGAACTGTTTTCATGAGATTGATTGAGTGTAAACACTTCACCACTACTTTAAAGAGTGAAAATCATGAGGGTATCCCATGTGAGAACTTGAGATTAAATTTGAACATGCACTATTTTGATTGAGATATGTTATGCTAATATTGGCTTAACTCAAACAATTTACATTCAAGCATGATTTTTTGTGAAATTTTTTTAAGCTATTGATTAGTTTATAAGACTTGTTCAAAGATTGTCTCTAATTTGTATTGAAATGATTAGGAGTAAATATTTTTAGTATATGTAGTTTATTTATATTTTAGTTTTTCAATGTTTGTGGGTATCGTTCTAGTAAACCCTCACGAGACTAAACTCGTCCACTAGGGACACCTAGGGGTTTAAAGGCTTGTGTCACATGCTAAGTGCCACCGTGATTTCCTACGAAAATGGATTAGATTAGATTTTCTTATTTTATTTTTATTGAGTCGTTGCTAGGGACTAGCAACAATCTAAGTGTGGGGGTGTGATAACTCGTATAATTATATAGTTTTTAGTTATGTTTTATTATTGTTTTGTGTCAAATACGAGTTATTATTGTTTAGTCTAATTGTGTTTATGATCTTTTATATTTTTATGTATTTTGGTGTTTTTCACAAGTTTCTTTGAGTGATTTCAGATTACTAGAATTAAGGGCAAATCCAGTTCAGTTCCAGTTCCGACACCTTTTGCCATATCAGCTATATCTCGAGTTTCACTGAAGCAATAAGGCTGTAATTTGTAGCCGTGCAAAGATAAGAGGCATATCTATCTTTTTCATGTTTTACACTTCTTGAAACGGAGTCGTTTTCCCTAGTGAAATCGACCATCAAGTTGGCTGATGTGCAATGACGTCTGTGCTGACCTGTTTTCGTATTTTGCCCATATCTTCTTATCCACATCAGCAAATGAGCTGATTCCAATGGCTATGGATCCGTAACTGATAGGGGAACCTTTTTCTAGAAGACCATATGATCAGATCAGGCTTCCAACATTGACGAAATCGACCATCAAGTTGGCTGATCAAAATTGTCATACAATATGACGAAAATTGTTAGAAAAATGCACCCACCTATTATACCTACCTTTGAAATTTGTAAAGCTTGTCTCTTGTCATTTAGCCCTCCAAAATGTGTATAAATAGAGGGCCTTGGATGATTGTAAGGGATCATATTGTAGATAGGTAGGATATTAGCCATTGTAATAAAATTCTCTAAGTTTTCTTCTTCTTTCTTTTCTCTAGTTTTCTTTTTCTTTAGAAAGAGCAAGAGGTTGGATAATTAATATTCTTCTTCTTCTTCTTTCTTTATTTTATATTCTTCTTAGATTCTATTTAATTTTATGTTTATAATGCCTATGCTAGGCTAAACTTCTATTTGGTTAAGGGTGATTTCAAAGCCCTAGATATGTTTTGTGATTGATTTTCAGATTCTATCTATCATTAATTTTCTATCAAAGTTGCTTATGTTCTTCTACAAGAATTGTTCATGATGTTGTCTTGATTTATTTAGGTGTACAACTAGATAGATCTTGATAATTATCTATTGCTAGTCTAGGAGTCTTGATCCGTGTAATTGTCTTGATTTCCTATTCATAAGTGGCAATTTGTGATTAATGATTATGGTCAAGTTTTCAATAATTGCAAAGTGGAACATAACCTAAGTTGAACAATCCGAGCTTATGTGTTTGTTGCTTAGATCAACCTATCTTTCTCATCATAAAGCTGCCATTAAATTGAATTTAGAGAGCTTATTCTAGGTTGTTTAATGGTTAGAGATTAAATAGAGAGCTTGTTCTATTTAACGACAAACTAAGGAAAGATTGGGATAACAGAGCTTGTTGTTATCTACGGTTGTTAACTTTGATAGTTGGTTGATATTGATAGATCTGAAATTGATTCTTAATGATGTCTAGTGGTGGAGAATGAAACCTTAACCATATTTTTCATATTTGATTCTTCTTACTTACTTGTTTTCTTATTTTTCTAGTTTGCTTAGTTTTAAAAGTATATTTATTTTTATTGGCTGGTTATACCGCCTAATTTGTATATTAACTTTGTTTTATTTTTATTGGCTGGTTATACCGCCTAATTTAGTATATATATTTTTATTGGCTGGTTATACCGCCTAATTTAGTACATATATTTTATTGGCTGGTTATACCGCCTTGCATCTTATTCTTATTATTTACTTTAGTTTAAATCTGGCTTCAAAAACCCCTTTTCTTTTATTGTTTTCTTTGAACGTAAGTTATAAACTAATAACTCATAGATTAAAACCCAATCCCTGAGGACTCGACCCTTGCTAATCATTATACTTACAATTGATCTTTTTAGTGCAAGGTTAAATAAGATACACTCTTTTGGGTGCATCAACCCCCGGAACACAGCCGATATCCATTCCTCTTTATCGTATGGCTCCGTTGGAGCTAAGGAAACTAAAGGTTCAGTTGCAGGATATTATTGATAAGGGCTTTATACGCCCGAGTACTTCTTCTTGGGGTGCTCCGGTTTTATTTGTTAAGAAGAAGGATGGATCGTTACAGTTGTGTATTGACTACAGGCTGTTGAATAAAGTGACGACAAAGAATAAGTATATGTTGCCTAGGATCGATGATTTATTCGATTAGTTGTAGAGAGCTCAGTGCTTTTTCAAGATAGATCTTAGATCAGGGTACCATCAACTTCGCATCATGAGGGAAGATATTCCCAAAACGGCCTTTCACACTTGATATGGACACTATGAGTTTTTGGTCATGTCATTTGGACTAATGAATGCACCGGCAGCGTTCATGGATTTGATGAATAGGGTGTTCAAACCCTTCCTTGACCAATTTGTGATTGTGTTCAACGATGATATCTTGGTGTATTCGCGAGGCGAGGATGAACATAGGGAATATCTCCACATTGTCCTCGATACTCTTCGAGCACACAAACTATTCGCCAAGTTCTCCAAGTGTGAGTTTTGGCTATCGAGTGTGAGTTTTCTTGGTCATATAGTTTTGAAGGAAGGTATTTTTGTGGATCCCAAGAAGATTGAGATACTACGAGACTGGGAGAGGCCGACTACAGTAACAGAGATCAGGTGTTTCTTAGGGTTAGCTAGATATTATAGGAGGTATGTGAAGAACTTCTCGAGGATAGTCACACCACTAATTAGGTTAACACAGAAGAATGTCAAGTTTGTTTGGTCAGATGAGTGCGAAAAGAGATTCAATAAACTTAAGGAGCTCTTGATTTCAGTACCAGTGTTAGCATTGCCAAATGAGACAGATGGCTTTGTGGTGTATTGTGATGCTTCTCGCATTGATTTGGGCTACGTATTAATGCAGAAGATAGGGTTATTGCTTATGCGTCAAGATAGTTGAAAAGGCATAGCAGAATTATCGTACGCACGACTTGGAACTAGCAGCCATTATCTTCGCATTGAAGATATGGCGACACTATTTGTATGGCCGATCATGTGAGATTTAAACAAACCACAAGAGTCTCAAGTATATATTTGATCAGCGGGAGTTGAATTTGAGATAGAGGAGATGGTTGGAATTACTCAAGGATATGATTGTACCATCTTTTATCATCCCGTCAAAGCCAACGTTGTCGTGGATGCCTTGAGTAAGAAGTCCATGGGTAGCTTAGCCCATATAGCAGTACAGAGGAGACATATGGTCCGGGAAGTGAGGAATTGCCTCAATGATGGTGTGGTACTTAGTGTTACCGACTCGGGGGAGATGTTAGCCCATGTGCAAGTACTGTCATCATTAGTGGAGAAGGTAAAACGGTTGCAACATGATGATGATTTCTGCACAGGAAAGAAAGCCCAGGTTGGACAAAGATTGTGCGAGGAGTTTCGTATAGATGGTAATGGAACTTTATGGTTACATGACCGCCTCGTGGTACCGTTGGCAGGAGATATACAGCATAGACTCCTTGAGGTAGCTCATAGCTCATCCTATACTATGCACCCTGGTTCCACCAAGATGTATGATGATCTACGAGCACATTATTGGTGGGAAGGCATGAAGAAGGATGTAGCAAACTTTGTGGCTAGATGCTTGGTGTGCCAACATGTTAAGGCCGAACATCAGAAATCGCCAGGTACACTTCAGAGCCTGGATGTCTCTGAATGGAAATGGGACAAGATTACGATGGATTTAGTCATGGGGTTGCCTAGGTCAAGCAAGGGATTCGACTCGATATGGGTGATTGTCGATAGATTGACCAAGTCCGCACATTTTTGTCAGTGCGCACTACATATACGGCAACCCAGTATGCTAAACTATATTTGGACCGGATAGTGCCTTTGCATGGAGTGCCTATTTCTATTGTGTCAGATAGAGGCACACAGTTCACATCGAGGTTTTAGAAATCATTTCAAAGGGCACTGGGTATCAGTTGAGATTCAGTACCGCGTTCCATCCCCAAACTGATGGTAAATCTGAGAGGACCGTCACTATGGGCATATGTTTTAGATTTTGAAGGTAGCTAGGATCAGCACTTGTCTTTGATTGAGTTTGCATATAATAACAGTTATCAGAGTACCATACAGATGGCACCATATGAAGCATGGTATGGCCTAAAATGTAGATCTCCAGTGGGATGGTTCGAAGTGGGTGATCATCCATTATTAGGTCCAGATATGGTCTGGGATGCATTAAGAAATGTGGAGTTCATCTGTGACAAAATGCGTGCAGCACAAAGTCAACAAAAGTTTTATGCCGATAATACACGTCAAGAACTATAGCTTGATGTGGGGGATCAAGTGTTCTTGAAAGTGTCTCCGTTTAATGGTGTCATGAGATTCGGCAAGAGAGGAAAGCTGAGCCCAAGGTATATTGGAGCGTTTGAGATACTTCGACGACATGGGGCAGTAGCATATGAGTTGGCCCTTCCTCCTGAGTTAGCTGATGTACACCCGGTATTTCATGTGTCGATGTTTCATAAATACCTCCCCAATGTATCCCATGTGTGGCAACGACAGGCGGTAGAGGTAGATCAATACATGACATATGTAGAGGAACCCATAGCCATAGTAGAACGGCAGGTATGGAAGCTCCGATCAAAGGAGATTCCTTCGGTGAAGATTGTATGGAATCATCATAGGGAGGAGGAAATTGCTTGGGAACTTGAAAGAGACATGAGGAGACAGTACCCCCAGTTATTCCAAGAGTAGGTATGTAACTCTTTAAATGAATTATTCAATAAGTTCACAATTAGGAAAATTCGAGGATGAATTTTTTTTAAAAGGGCAAAATTGTAAGACCCTCGTAAGACAGGGATCAACTCGGGTCTCTTTAAATGATTCATAGATGGTGGATCAAGTTTATGTATGCTTGTAGACAAAGCACACTACCATATGGTCTTATTGTTATAGTAATAATTTTTAGAGTAAGGGGTTTAATCGGCTAGTTGAGAGATTTAGCCCTAAAGTGACCACGAGTCAGGAATCACAACCGGGACAATGTAAAGCCCGTAAAATTTGGTATTTTAACTTCACATAGTGTTAAAATATGATATATTACTGATAAGGATTATTGGCAAAATCTAGTCTGCATAAAATCGATAAAATATGAAGTAGGGGTATTTTGGTCATTTATCCAAAATTTTATTTTTGGTTCGTATACAGTACCAATAGACTCTGGGATCATAGAGAATCACAATATGATGCTTAGATTGAAAATTTGACATATTTTTTTACTCAAAAAGTTAAATGGAAATGGGATACACCTTTAGTTAACTTAAAGGAGTGAAAATCTGAAACTGGCCGCAGGAAGGTCCGAAACAGGTTTTAAGTAAATAAATGGAGTCATTTGGACATAAAATGATTTTAGAAAGCTGTTGGTGAAATCAAAATGAGAATCGGAGCTAAAATCGAAAAACTATTAATGTTGACCCGTAAACGATCCGAGGCCAGGATTTCATATTCGAGATATCGAAAAATTGCGAAAACTTGCGTACTATTGTACAATGATATTTTAAACATATCCGTGCTGAGAGAAGTGAAAAACAAGCTTTCAAACGTAAAAATTTCATGTGGGCCCCATTTAGTCACTAAAAGATAAATAATGGGCTAAAAGGGTATTTTTGTCATTTGGCTTGGTAAATGGCCATAACAATCAGCCAAGAAACCCCTTGACCAGCCGTGACTTTCATTTTTTCATGCCTTAAGGGATGTTTCTTCTTCAACCTTGAGAAAACCTAACCAAAGTGAAGAAAACTCCATAACCAAAAGCTTGTAAGCTTGATCTCTTGATTTCTACTCATCACCAAGCCAACAAAACACATATTTCTACTATATAGAAGGTAAAGATTACTTATTTGGTGTTAGTTTTTCAAGAAATCATGAGAAACTATGTGTTTCTCTTTATGCCCATTTTGCCTTAGATGGTTTCCAACATAGTCACCACCTTAAACCACCACCATGGGTAGTCCTAAATCAACCTCTACATCTATTATTTGGGGTTGGTTGAGTGAAAAAGTGGCTTGGAGTTGAAAATCTAAGCTTGTCCGAATTCACCAAGTTGGCCAACCACCTTGTGTCGCCACTTCCACCACCATCTGAGGCCACCGTTAGCTTTGTTAGGCTCGAGGGAGAAACTTTCCTGTTTATCGTTGCTCTGGATTTCCTTCTGAGCTAGGTGCAAAAATTATAAAGTTTAAATAGCTAAGCTATAGATTTTTGGATAGTAGCGAATTAGCTACAATTTTGGATATTGTGAATGTTTTCAAATTTATAAAATATTTATGAAATTATTGTTTATGTACTAGGAGCGCGGATTAGCTGAGTTCGTGGTTGGAAGAGCTCCGGAGCACGAGGATCCAATTTCTTTCGCTTAGCGCACTGTAAGTAATCGTGTAGCGATAGACGTAGGATCGTTAGATTATGTTATGACATACCGACTGTGATTGTATGAATGTATGACATAGAATTACCTTATGATATCAAGTTCTCGTAAAGACGTGAGAAAAAGGTCCAAGGAATAGACAAGTGATGGTTAAGTATTAATCCTGGATTGTCGTACGAGTGGTCGACCATATGGCGCCACATTGTTCCTTGCTAGTATGCTTATTTAGATGTGATGTGATGCATGTTTATTGTAATGTTAAGCTATACCGGATTTGTAGGCTGCCATTGTGCCCTGCCGAATTTGTAGGCTGCCATTATGCCCTACCGGTTTTGTAAGAGCCTTCTTGCCCTATCGATTTTGTAGGAGCTTTCGAGCCCTACAGGTTTGTAAGAGTCTACGGACCCTACCGAATGTTATAGTTGTTTGTGATGTTGGATAGAAACATCCAGGTGATATTAGTTAATATAATTTGCGAGTCTTTTCCATAGACTTTACTGATTCCGCGTTTGCTCACTGGGTCCTTATGACTCACCCTTTAGTTATTTTTCTTTTTCAGATACTGATCGACCTGGTCTCTCATCCATCCCGCCAGCTTGCTTGTGATCGATAGTCGGTGAACATGGCATATCGTTTTGACGAGATGATCCGTAGCTTGATGGAGGAGCTGTGTACAGTCACCTAGGGATGTCAAATGTTATTTTGTCTAAGTATGTTGTATTATGTGTCATGCAGTTATCCGGTCGGAGACCGTGATTGATGTGTATATTTTTGGCGTTATATATATATATGTACATTATGGATCACTTCGTGCGTCTGCTACGGGGCATCTTGGTCACTCCCTAGTTGGAGGTTTCCTAACCGGGATGTCATGTGTTATTATTATTGTGTTGCATGTTATGCAGGTGCGGTAAACCCCCCTTATCGGGCGAGGTCGTGCCGAAATTTCTTTAGGTAGATGAAGGGTTAAGGCTTCGAAGGCAAGGGTACATACTTGTCTCTGGCCGGTCACACTCCCGGAGTTGGGATGTGACACAATATGAATCGGTTTAACCTTCAAGTGGGCTACTAGGAGATCATTCTCATCAATCATCAATTCCAAAGGTAAAGACTTCAAATCATTTTGTAAAGGTTTCTGAATCGCTCGGATATGAGTAAGAGAACTAGAAGACTTTCGACTAAGAGCATCGACCACTACATTGGCCTTTCCTGGGTGGTAGTCAATCACACAGTCATAATCTTTTATTAATCCCAACCATCTCCTTTGCCTCAAATTCAGTTCCTTTTGATCCATCAGATATTTCAGACTCTTATGATCAGTGTAGATTGTACATTTTTCTCCAAACAAATAATGCCTCAAAATTTTCAGTGCAAACACCACTGCCGCCAACTCTAGATCGTGAGTGGGATAGTTCTGCTCATGCTGTTTCAGTTGCCGGGAAGCATAAGCTATCACCTTCCCATGTTGCATCAAAACGCAACCCAAACCTCGCCTGGAGGCATCAATGTATACCACAAAGCTTCCTGTCCCGATGGTAGTGTAAGAACTGGTGCTGTGGTCAATCAACGCTTGAGCTCTTGGAAAACTTGCTCACATTCATCTATCCACTCAAACTTAGCATGCTTCCGTGTTAGCTTCGACAGAGAAGAGGCAATCATCGAAAATCCTTCCATGAATCTTTGATAGTACCTGCCAATCCGAGAAAGCTTCTAATTTCTATGACATTCGTGGGTCTTTCCCAAGCAACTACAGCTTCTATCTTTTTTTGGATCCACAAAGATCCCTTCCTTAGATACCACGCGACCAAGGAATGCTACTTTGTCCAGCCAGAATTCACAGTTGGAAAATTTAGCATAAAGTTTCTTTTCACGCATAGTCTATAGCACCGTTCTCAAATGGCTTACATGATCATCCTCATTTCTGGAATAAACTAGGATGTCATCGATGAACACAATGACAAACTTATCTAAGTAGGGTCGAAACACCCTATTCATCAAATTCATAAAGACTGTAGGTGCGTTAGTTAGCCCAAAAGGCATAACTAAGAATTCATAATGACCATATCGAGTTCTAAAAGCAGTCTTTGGAATATCAAATTCTTTGATCTTCAATTGATGATAACCCGACCTTAGGTCTATTTTGGAGAATACACTTGCACCTTGCAACTGATCAAACAAGTCATCAATCCTTGGCAAAGGATACTTGTTCTCAATGGTGACCTTGTTCAGTTGCCGGTAGTCGATGCACGACCGTAAAGATCCATTTTTTTTCTTTACAAACAAAATCGGTGCTCCCCACGGTGAGGCACTAGACCGAATGAAACCTCAGTCAACTAGATCTTGCAATTCCACTTTCAATTCCTTTAGCTTTGAGGGTGCCATTCTATAGGGTGCCTGAGAAATAGGAGCACTACCAGGGATTAAGTCGATAGCAAACTCCAATCAGGAGGTAAACCGATGAATTCTTCAGGAAAGATCTCAGGAAACTCTTTGACCACAGGTATAGTTTCCAACTTTTCCTCATGTATGTCCTTGTTAATCATATAAGCAAGGTAAGAAGAATACCCTTTCTGCAAGCATCTATTAGTTGCCATCGTAGAGATAAGGCAAGAAGATAAAAGTTTCCTTTCTCCTTGAAAGGTGAACTCCAAGTCTCCCGACTTCTTAAAAGTCACAGTTTTGGAAAAGCAATCTATCACTGCATTATGCTTAGACAACCAATCCATTCCTAGAATCACATCAAAATCATACATTCCTAATGGAAACAGATCAACTGGTATTTCATGTTCCTGAACCATAATGATACAACTCGGATAAACCACATCAATGTTCAAAGTTTCACCTACTGGGGTACTAACAACCATAGGAATGTCTAATCTCCTATACTTTCTATCCAAATGCATGACATATGAATTAGCAACGAAAGAATGAGTTGCACCGGATCTATTAAGATTCTAGCATCTGCCTTAAAAACTGAAAGAATACCTGTAACCACTTCAGGAGTAGCCTGAGCCTGCTGTTGGGTCATAGCATAAATTCTGGCTACAGTTCAGGGCCTACCAGGCTGTCAACTTTGTCGAGGACCAGTAGATGAACCAACTTGAGATTGTGCCCCAGTTCTACTGTCGGCTGAGGTGTAGCAGTAGGTTGGGCCTTTCCCTTTGACCTACTGATAACTGACTGGTAGCTCCCTTGTTCCCCAGCTTGGGACAATCCCTTTTCATGTGTCCTGGTTCTTTGCAATAAAAACATACACCCTGTAGTCTCCAACATTCACTAGGATGATTCCTCTCACAGTGGGGACGCTGAGAATAAGTTGAGGTCCGAGGTCCTCCTGACCTCCAACGCAGCGATCTAGTCTGCTGTTGAGGTTCGGTGGTAGGTCTACTAGAAACACCACTAAAAGGTTCTCTGTCTAATCCCCATTGGAATCTCAAGGGTTGTAACTACTGGTACTGCTCTCTAAATGGCTTTTCTTAAGCCTCACGTCCTCACTAGAGGACTGCCTTTTTCTTTTTCTGAACTTCTTTTCTCAGTCTTTCATTTCTTTCAGATTCTGTTCAGCTTCGATTGCCATGTTGACCCATTTATTAAAGTCATCTGTATCCAAGGTCGTCAGCCTATCCCGAATAGTAACATGTAGCCCATCTTGGATTTTCTTACATCTGTCAACATCGTTGGATACTACCAATGGAGCAAATTCTAATAGCTCGCTGAATTTCTACTCATACTCTACTACGACATACTACCCTGCTTTAGATTCATAAACTCAGTCCATGTTTTTTCCCGCAAAGCCCGAGAATAGTATTTTTTTCCTCAAACTCTCTTCGAAAGTTTGTCGAGGTTATGGTAGGACGTCCAACATACCTTTGCACTGTAGTTTTCCACCATGTGTGTGCATGATCTTCTAAGAATTGCACCACACATGGTAACCTTATGGGCTCAAGAATCTGAAGAGTAATGGAAGTAGTCTCAATTTTTTGTAGCCATGTCCAAGCTAAGTCTGATTCCAAAGATCTAGTAAAAATCTTGCAACCCATATTCTTCAGGTATTTACAGTAATCAACTATTCCTTTTTCAGCAGGGGCAGTGAAAGTGGGAATCACTCTTTCCAAGGTCGCAACTACCTCAGCTAAATTAAAGTCAGCTACTAGGTGTTCAGCAATAGAAGATGAACCGGTAGCTGAAGCTTGTGCTTCAACTTGCTCATCAATATTCTCATTTCTATTCCTATTCCTATCTTGGGGTAAGGGATTGATTCTGGGCCTTCCTCTTCGACATGGTGGCATCGTGTCTGATTTCCTCCACAAATGACAATCTTTTAATACTTCAACAAATAGTTCCTAAGTCTATAAGACCTATATCCTATCCTCTTATACCAAGTTGTGACACCCTGTCCAGATAATCTACCTAAAATCCGACAGAGTTTCCTTTCTATCTTAACTATAACCATCCTGTAAATCACATTCAGTTTATAACCTCGACAAGCAATATTTCTCAATACAGTTTATCACATTTATACATGCATATTCAAATATTATCCATGATCAGTCTATATTCAAGTCAATACATATTGATCATTGTCTCATAACTTCAAATATATACAATTTATCTAAAAGTAAACCTATCTCAAAAAGGTTTAGTAGATAAAAGACCTCAAAAGAAACAAGACTTCTAGAGAGGTTTAAGTACGATGCCTACCACGTTAAAACACTATTAGAAGCGGAGAGTGGAGGAAGGCAGCAATCCCGACACCTAACTATAACCTGAAAATGAGAAACATGAAAAGGTGAGATATATGAATATCTCAGAGAGTAGACAACTTTTAAAACATTTGAAAACTATGACGATAACTTTTAAAACATAATAAATGTTTTCAAAATAAATAATAGTAAAACTATAATGAATAGTTCAAAGGTATAGCGAAGTTTTCAAATGTATAACAGTATTATAATAATAAATCAATAAATAAAATTTGTAGAGTAAATCAAGTTTCGTATAATTGGGCTCCAACTTACTATCATGCATAAGATTTATCATACATCCATGTAACAACCAAGTAATATCCATGTAGCCATACTAGTAGCCCGCTCCAAAGGCCAATATCACCATAAGATGCCCCAAAGGCATATGTATCGCTATGATGTGCCCCCAAAAGGCAAATATAACGGGATAGGGACTCTGGACATGGCTCCTACCATAAAGGCGTAGCACGCAGCTCCCATACCCCAGTCTAATATCACGAAATAGGGACTCTGGAGGTGGCTCCCACCACAAAGGCGTAGCACGCAGCTCCTGTATTCCGATCAAGGGTATAATCTCATACATTAAGTCAGGTGGAGCCAAAACCATGTATGTCAAAATCTATGTATAATCATATTTTATAAATCATCTAACTTGCTCGATAGAATATTTCCTAAAATACATGCACAGTAATAACAAAATCAATTCATATGTTTATATATATTGCATATGTCTTTAATACGTAAAATAAATATCATGCTAAATAAATTATAATTAAAGAAACTCCAGATAACTATAGTTATAGTCTACTCACAGTCCTTGAGATGATCTCCCTATACGCCTCGGCCTGTAACCTTGAGATCCTCGAGTGACGTTGGATCTAAGTGGCCTATAGATTAACGATAATTGGTATTTATACATACTCAAAACATTATGCAATTATGAATGCAACTTAAGTCCCATTAATCTACTCCAAAGTCAATACTAATTTCTCATACTCAAAACAACATATCCTTAATTTTTAATATCATTTCCATAATCATTTTCTCCATAATTCAACTCCATATTCATGTCCTTACTAGTACTCCATGCCTTAGAGATTTCCATAATCCATAATCATCATTTAGAACTATATTTCTCTTAAACAATGAATTCTTTACTATCAAACTAGATTAGAAAAATTATAACTTGAGTTTGGTAAGGAATTTTGAAGTGATTGCAATTGGTTTATCTCAGCCAATAAGTCTACTTTATGAAGAAAATAACTTACTTAGACAATTAGAACAAAATCTTGATCAAGTTTGATAAATCCCGAAACTATGCCAAAACAGGGGTCAAAACAGGACAGCCAACTTCATCGAATTTTATCTTTTTAACCGCTTATCGGTTTTGGGTGATTCAAAAACAAAAATTCTTGTATTGAAGTCTAGTTTCTAAGAAAAAATATCAAAAAAATACAAACCCAGCTTTTCTAAACCCAAAAAATCAGAATAGAAGGCATGCTCAATTCCCCTGTTTTGCTTTTTCTTCTCATTTTCTTGTTCATGCTTTCAAATCCTTTTAATTATTACTAAAGGAAAGTAAAACTCATACTTAATAGATGAAATTCCAGACTTTAACATGTTCATGGAGCTAAAATCTTAGCATATTCATGTAGAAAATCTAGAGAAAAGGAAATTTTTATCAAGAAACTAACCTTGGATGTGATTATTGATGAAATTTTGATGGAAAATGCTTCAAGAAAATTTTGAGAGAATGAAAAGAAGAAAGGGTCGGCTGCTACTTGAGGAAGAAAATACAAATTCTAGATTTTTCAAGAGATAAAAATGAACTTAAAAGATATTTTTCAATTTTGATATAATTGCACATTGGTCTCTCAACTTTCCATAACTAACCATTAAGCCCTTAAAATTTTAATTTGTTCAATTTGATCCTTCCTTCTTTTATTTACTTCACTTATTACTTTTTACAAATTTCCAAGTTTGCCCTTAAAATTTTTGGGATTTGACTTTTCACGATCGTACGTAACCTCGGTTGTTACATGATGCGTTGCAAATTGTCATGAATTTCAAATGATGGTGGACGAGTTAATATTATTAAATCGTAAAAGATCCTTACATTACTTTGAGAAGAAATTTGAGGATAACATTATGGATAAGAAGAATGCTGATATAAGTGGCCATTATCAAGGAAGGTCCATAGGTTTCCATTTATATGACAAGAATAATGGTTTTAAAGAAGGGAATGCAGTGAGTTAGTAAGTGACTAATCAGGCACATGATCTTGCAGCATTAATATTGGAGTTTTTTTTTTTCATGTGAGATTTGGAATTTGAACATGTTTTTTAAAATTTTAAGGGTAGAAGCATACTCTAGTCAATATTCCAAAGTTATGAATATTTAATCAAATTGAGAGGAAAGTTGGGGATGACATTCCATGACAGAAAGAAGAATCATATGAGAACCATGAAAGGCCTAGAAGGATACAGATACTTAGGACTTTTTAAGTCGAAAAAAAATCATTTTGAGAAAGAATACATGTCAAGATTGAATAAAATGGATGAAGGACCATTCCAGTTGATAAAAGATGAAATGATGAGATGATAAGAAGATGAAATGATGAGCTTGAGATTTCTTTATGCCATACGTTCATGGCATTCGTTGCATTTGCATTGCATTTATAACATTCACTACATCTATATCTCATGCATTGCATTTATGGTATTTGTTACATGCATTCAACATATAAGAAAAATAAAAAATTTGATTTTGGATAGTGAATTTTAATTCAACAAGAAAGTAAGAATTGGTCATAAAATTTAAAAGATTTTAAACTTTGATTAAGGAAAACTTCATTCAAAAAGGAGATTTAGAACATTCATATGAGAAAATTTTATTTGAGGAAAACTTTTTTCTTTTTGAAGTAAGACCTTGAACCTGAGTTGAAGGAATCTCTTGAACCTCAGTTGAAGGAATCTTTTCAATAAATTTTTTAAAACCTAGATTGAGGAAAGCTTCTTCAAACTAAGTTAAACAAGAATCTTTTCAAAATGAGATTTTAAAACCCCAGTTGAGGAAAACTTCTTCAAAATAAGTTGATGAAGAATCTTTTCAAAATGAGATTTTAAAAACTCAGTTGAGGAAAACATTTTCAAAATTAGTTGAAGAAGATTTTTTACGAGCCTTTGAATCTCGGCTGAAAGAATCTTTTTAAATTGAGACTTTCTGAACTTCGATTGAGGAAAACCTTTTTCAAACTAAAGTTTTGAACCTCAGTTGAGGGAAATGTTTTTCAAAGTAAACTTTGAACCTTGGTTGAGAAAAACTTTTTCAAAATGAGTTGAAGAAGATATTTTTTAAAGTAAGATCTTGAACCTCAGTGAGAGAATCTTTTCATAGTGAGATATTGAACATCGGTGGAGCAAATCTTTTTAAAGTGAAATTTTAAGCGTCATTTGAGGAAAATTTTAAATCATCATTGGGGGATAATTTTCTTTTAAATCCTTGGTGGAGGAGAATTTTCTTTTAAATCCTCAATGAAGGAGAATTTTATTTTAAATTGTAATTTTCTTTTAAATTGTCGATGGAGGAGAAGATACTTTTAAATCATCGGTGGAGAAGAATTTACTTTTAAATCCTCGATGGAGGAGAATTTTTTTCTAAATTTTTGATGGGGTAGAATTTTCCTTTAAATCCTTGGTGGATGAGAATTTTCCTTTTTATCCTTAGTGAAAGAGATTTTTTTTAAAAAAAATACTCGTTCGAGGACATTTTTCATTTAAAGCTTATGCCTCGACAAAGAAGAGATTTTTTCATGTTTGAAATTTTTAAAATTTATGCCTCGATAGAGAGGAGCATTTTTTCATGGATGGAATTTTTAAAGTTTATGCCTCATTAGGGAGGAGCATTTTTCGATTTCTCAAAATTTCAAAAAAGAACAAAAAAAAAGATGTGTGTTTCAATTTGTTCGATTGATTTGATCTGAACGTAAGGTTGTTTACGTCTTTGCACACTAATGCACAAAAAGGTGTAACTCTAGACATCTAATTTTATCTAAGGTTCTTAAAAAAATTGAATTAAATTACATTTAGGTGTCAAATTAATTTCTTTTGGGAATCTTGATTTGAATCAAATACATTTTAATTCAAACTCAGGATTAGAATCGATTTGAAATTATAATCAACTTTTTTATATAACAAGTTAAAGTTCACTTTTTAGGCCATTGAAAAAAAGAAAAAAGTTCACTTTTTAGAATTTTTTTAAGATCTAAGATAAAAAAAAAAAAAAAAAAAAGGTCATCTTTTTAAAAATGGGGTTTTATATATATATATTTTTTTGGAATTTTTTTGAGTTTCGTTTGAATTTTTTGATCACCGAGAAATTTAAAATTTGAATTTTTTCGATGGACTGTTGAAGATTACGGTGTCCGAAATATGGGTTTAGGCCTTTTCTGGGTTGGATGTATTTTTCAACAAAGGTTGAAGATTCTGGCGATGAAATCTTGGCTTTCGGTGGATTCTGACGGTCAAGAAATTTTTCAGAGAGAGTAGAGATTAGAGAGACTGAATTTGGGAAAAGTAAAGAAAAAAGATTCTTTGGATTTTAAATGGTGTGGTCTAGGTCAGGAGGATTCGGCGGACCCAACTCATACCTGATTCGCTCTTGCTTTCTATTTTATTTTTTCATTTTTTTTTTCCTTTACTTTACTTTACATTCCTATTATTTTTTTATTTTGAATTTGTTTTTTTATTTTTTTATTTGTTGTTTGTTTATTTTTTTATTTATTTGTGTTTATCTAATTTATCTTATTTGTATTTTTTTCCCATATGATGTTTCTATTAATTTAATTTTAATCCTTAGAATTTTAGGGTTTTTTAGAAAATAATAAATTAATACAATGATAAAAATTTGTAAATTTAATTGTTTCCTTGTATAAAATTCAGAGTAAATTGAGATCTACACAATGATGAAATTCTACGGGATTGTAATTGAGCAATTTTCTAAGAAATTTCTAAGAATATTTAAAATTCAACTAGAATGATATTTATTTCCAAAATAAATTTTTTTCCATAAAACAAAATAAAAGGCCGGCGATGGAGCCTCCTTAAAGAAAAAATTTGTTCTCTTGAATACTCTTGAGATAAAGAAATTTTTAGAAATTCTTATCAAATTAAAGGTTATAAGAAATTTTTCAATATTTTCACATGAAAATAATTTAATAAATCCGACGACGAAATTTCTTTAAGAGAAAAATTAGTTTTCTTTTGAATACTCTTAATGTGAGGAATTTTTTTTTGGAATTTCACCAATTTATTGGAAAAAATCTTAAAGATTTTTTTAATATTTAATAAATAATTCTTAAAATAAAATACTATTTATTAATATCACTTTAGGATAATATAAGATTAAATGATATCGTTTTTTGGACAAGCATTGTGGGTGCTAATCATTCTCTACACGTAACCGTACTTTCGAGTTTAATGTTGAAAACATAAAACATAATCTATTCATTTAGGTGATCAATCACACTTAACAAAAATGATTAATGAAAACTTTAATTTTATATCTAACAGTCGTATTTTCGTATTTGACATGCGGCATTACAACTATCGCTTATCTTAGGAGGAAAATGACAATGGCAAGTGGCAGTGATGGCATGGCACGTTGAGACCAAGACAAACTGCCATTAATCTTAAACGACATTATTGAATGCGACATTCCCTCGATCGGCCCTTCCATCTCTTTACCCTTTTTTGTTTTAGCTTGCTTTTTCATCACTTCCATGCTGGCTAACTATTTAACATTGCAACATACAAAAGTATGTGACACATCTAGCAAATGTCTTGCTGCATAATGGAAGCATTAAATTCAAAATGCCCCACATCACTTCCTTTTAAAACCATTTTTTCCTCCCCCAAGTAAGACTTTTTTTTTTTCCTTCCATTTTTACTCTTACATCGCTTTATGTTGAGGCCTGCAATAACATTGTATTAATAAATAAAAAACAAAAATAAAATTTTAAAAAAATAAAATTATTTTTATATTAATATTTATATAATTAAATTTAAATAAAAAATAATTTTTATTATTTAAATAATAATCCGAATCACATCAAAACCATTCGAATTATTAAAAACTTATGTCAAATCAGGCCTAATTCAAATCGTTAACAGGTCTAATCAATATGCATTTTTTCAAAGGGGATTGGTCCCTATTGATAATATACCACATCTAGGCCTTCCAAAGTCATGTCATGGTTGTGGGACACTCGATATTTTGAGGCTGTGAACTCAAGCATAATTCTTGGATATTAATTTTCATTGTTTTTCAAGCTCTTCTATATATATCTATATATATTTTATTTTATTTTATTTTTCTATCTGTTTTGGAGGGGTTGTCTATATGCCGCATCATGTGCAAGCAATCAATCACGAAAGAACTTTTTCTGGATGCACTTAATATACTTAATTTGTCTGAAAATGCAAGTTTATCTCCATTTTCTATTTAAACAATAGGCATATATCTTATCAGAGGAAGAAAAAAACACTGATTTGTGCAAATATAGTTTGAAAATGAAGAAGTAAAATTAAGTACTATATGATAAACTGAAAAGATTTAATATTAAAAAATTAAGTTAGAATTTTTAGTTCAGGAAAAATTAAGTATTGAATTGTGTTTGTAAAAATCATTTAATATTTTCTGAAAATTAAATACAAAATAGATATTTTTTTGATATTTTATTAAATATTTATATTAGCTACTTTTCATTGACACATAAGTTTTACATGAATATTTATTTTGTTTATATATATTTAAATTATAAATATAAATTAAATATATAATTACATTTTTTATAAAAAAAAAAAAAAAATCTTCATTAATAATCAAGAAATATCCGAGTTACAAAACAATTCAGGCAAAGAACCCTCCCAAATACGATTATGACCAACATCACATTCAATTCTTGCATATTTTGTGTACAAATAATTGAAAATAATATAAAATATTTAAAATAATAATTTAACATATAATGAACATAGCTGTTGGTCAGTTCAAAATTTTCCAATATCCATACTTTTATATATACTAATCATTGTATCACATGCATTACACATGATATTACACATTAACTATCTTGTATTTATTAAATAATTTATGTTTAACAAACCAAATAAAAAAAATCATGAACATTTATCTGTTCTTAAAAAATTAGAACTCCCGAATCTTTTTTTTTTCCACATGTTATGTGATGAATAGATTAAAATCAAAAGTTATCGTAATATATATAATCACATGAGATTTAGTTACTTAATAAATCCTAACTTTGCTATTGTTGTTTGATAAATTTTAACTAAAAATTTTACACATAATTTAATTCTTAAAAGCATTATCTTAAAAAATTCTATCATGATATTAAAAATTTCAATCATAAATTTTATTAATATTTATAATACAAAATGGTAAATAAGAATGAAATAAATCTATTATTTTTTATAATATAAAATATTTATATTATAAAAAAATTATTTATTTATAAAAAATTATATATTGGGCATAAAGTGACATATTACATAAATAATCAAAATTTGCATTAACATTTAAAGTTATATTAATATAATTTTTTATTTTTTAAGGTTAATGAAAAATTATAAAATAAAATAATTCAATGTAAATTTAAACTATTTTTTATTTATTATCAAAGAAATCCATTTAATTAAAGTCTAGAATTAAAATCTGATATGTAAATTGGATAAATCTTATTAATAATAAACAATATTAGTAAATAAGAATGGAATAAATCTTATTACTATTTATAATATAATATAAAATATTATATTATAAGAAACTTATTTATTTATAAAAAAATCTATATATTTAGCATAAAGTTACATATTACATAAATAATCAAAATTTGCATGATTTAAAATTAGATTAATATATATATATTTTTTTTAAGTTCAATGAAAAATTATAATTTTGAAGATAAAGTAATACATTGTAAATTTTAACTCTTTTTTATTTATTATCAAATAAATTCATTTAACTAAAAACTTTCAATAGAATTAGAATTCTTATTTATAAATTGGATAAATTTTATTAATAATAAAAAATATTTAAAATGGCAAATTAATAATATAATGAAAAACAATGAATATTTTCGTTAGTTCAAAAAATTCTCTACATTCGTGCTTTTATATATATTATAGATATAGATTATTTATAAATTAATAAATAATTTTTAAAAAGAATATATGATTAATGTAAGTACCTAATAAAAAATTTCTTATATAAGAATGATTGAATCCATGGCTTTTACCTCTTTAAGATTTTCAACACTTTTTTATTGAATACCTTCCACTTAAATGGTTTTTAAAATTAGTTATCAAAACGTTTTGAGAACATAAAATCATTGAAATTTTTTTATGATTTATCGAAAACACCTTAGCGGGTGTTTAGTGTCCCATCATATCTTAGAGTGATGTTCATACTCTATAAAAGCCAAAGTTATATATGTGTTCGAGCATTAAAAAAAATTTTATATATATTTTTTCGGTTTATCTGGGAAGCCATTTTGTGGTTTTTCACTAAAGTTACAATTGAAGCTTCTTCTAAACATAAAAAAAATAAAATAATGATATTTGATTTTTTTTTCTAATTTGTAATATGTAATCTCCTTAAAAATAATTGATGATGATGGGTATGTTGAATAGTAATAGAAAAAAATTAATGAAAAGTATAGGTGAAAATTAGGTGAAGTCCAGTCAGTTTTGAGTTGAGTTATATCGGGTTTGGATAAATTTCTATCACGAATCTTATCATATTTTGTGATGGTATTTAGTGTATGTTTCATGACCAATCGGATTGATTATAGAATACTTTGTCATTATATATTTTATATATTTAAGTCGTTTCGTTGTCATAGATATTGTTTACATTCGCCAATACTCACTTATTAACAACGTTCACGGAATAATTATGTTTTGCTAAAAAATTACAATGTGTTGTAATTATGAGATCTTCATAGCATTCAAGTTTTATTGTCATAAAGTGTAAATCTTAGAATTCATTCGTTAGACACACAAAAAAATCGTCATTAATCTTTTTTATTATGTGTGATTAGTCACCTATATGAATTTATTATTTTTAAAGTAATCATAAGCTTGACTAAGACACCTTAAAAATAATAGATTCTGATCTACGATTTAAAAAAATGTTTGGGAGTTCGGTACATGTGAGAAAGGATCAACACCCCTACAACGCCTATCTTAAGGTTAGTACCAAAATAATTTTATGTTATCCTACATTGGTCTTATCTTAATGGTCTAGTTTTCTAATTTTATTCTTATTATTATTTAGATTTTCATGAAAAAAAAATTGTTTAGAAATAAGTATCAATTTTTGTATATCGAAACTCTTTTCTAAACCTTCCATCAAGTTAATAAAATTTAGAAAAATATTCTTATCTAGAAATTTCTTAAAACACTGTCCAATTGTAATCCCCTAAAATTTCATACTCGAAAAGATTTCAACTTATTTTAAGTTATTTTATAATTAAGATTTTTTATGCAAAATTCAATGGTGACTGTGGAAAACTCAAATCTCGTTGAAATCTTCAAGGGAAAATTAAAAAAACCCTCTCAACCTCTCCTTTTTCTTTCGTAGGATAGTTTTTTTTTTCAAAAAACAACCGAACACTAGCCTAAGTCTAATAAATCGAAACTCACCCAAAAAATTTCCCAAAGCTTTTGCTGCTCTGTGTATTCAACCCTTGGATTCTGTGATTATGTATTTTTTATATAGTGAATTTTTGACAAATAAATTCAGTTCATATTGGATTTGATTTTCATGTTCTAAACAAACTCTAATTGTTATGCTTAAAAGACTCACTTTTAATTCGGAAATCAAAGTCCCTCATTTTTTTTTAGTTTTTTTCAAACATAAAATAAAAAGAAAGGAATAAGAAAAGAAATTTAAATTAAATTAAATTAAATTAAAAATAAATAAATAAACATAAACATAAACATAAACATAAACATAAACATAAATAACAAATAATTAAACTAACCCCTATTAGATCCCCAAGTCCAAGAAGCAACAATTGGGATTAGACTGAAATCAAAAAATCCAAAACTAAAATTAAAACCCGAAAGAAATTAATTTAACAACTAAATATGGTATAACTCTAATTACGTTTTAAGACTCCAGCTAAAATTCAGTGTTTGGCTTTGGTACTGTCTGATAAGGATAAGGGTTTCCCCCAACATCTGGCTTTGTCTTTTTCTCAAGATTCAACAAACTTGCTTTGACAAAACCTTGCACCTTTTCCACTTATAGGCTCCACAATTTTTTGTGGAGTGGCCCGAGATCCCAATATGATAACTACAAGTAACATTGGTATCATGCCCATATGGAGGCTTTAGTGGCTCTGAATAGATTAGTACAACTAGATAGGCTTGAATAAGCTCAGGGAGTAACACTGTGTAGGTAATTGGTGTAGCAACCGATTTTAGCCTGGGTCGGATCAAAATTCGACTCGAGTCATCTGCGGGGCCCAATACCAGACCACCTTTGGGTAGGCCTCCTAACAAGCCTGAGGGCTCAGAGGGCCCAAAGCAGGCCACCTAGGCCTACTAGGCAGGCCCCCAATCAAAACCACCAGGCCTGCTGTGCAGGCCTAATCACAAGGCCAATCCCTGGCCCGATCTGGCCCAGCTTGCTGGGCAAGCCACCCAGCCCGACCACCAGGCCTACTGTGCAAGCCTAATCCCTGGACCAGCATGTTGGGCCAACCCCCAACCAAACCCTAGCCCATCAAACCCTAGCTGCAGCAGCCACCATAGGCCACTCCCCCCTGCAATAGCCACCGTAGGCTACCCCCTAGCAGCCCCTTCCCGTGCACGCTAACCCCCTAGCCCTGCCAGACAAACCCCCATGGCACCACCCGAGGTTGCCCACGACAGCCCCTCTACAAAACTGAATTCCCACGCCATTGGTTGCCCACAAGCAACATCCCAACCCCAAAACTCGGGGACCCAGATCCCGAATCCTGGGGTTTTGAATCCAAAATCCTTCAAAAGAGAAGGATCCCAGTAGCAACAAGGAGGATTTTTTGGAAGAAAACCACCCTAAGAAAAAAAAAGAACCATTCGGTTCCCTCCCAGCAGCCATCAACTCCCCAACCACCACTCACGAAAAAGCCCACCACATCACCCAAAAAACAACAAAAACGATAGAGACAAGAAAAAAAAGAGGGAAAACACAGCCAAAAGAAAAACAACCCGGAACCAAAAAAACCTGAAACCAAAAATCTATCAAAAACCCCCAGCCAAACCCCACCCTCACACCACCACAAGCCCTCAACCAGAGAAGCAAAAAACCATATCAATCAAAAAGGCAACCAAAAAAACAAAGAAAATAAAATAAAAAAACGAAATGGGTTTCGGTTTTTCGAGGCTAGATCTACACAAATAAAGCCCGATTCGGAGAAAACCAAGGTTGTATTCGGTTTGAGAAGGTCACGACGAGCCTTTTCGACCCATTTTGGATCGGAAAGCTCGTCGGAGCACGACGGCCGACAGCGGAGGCGACGACCGGTGCGGCAGTCTGATGGCCGATTTTTGGCAATTGTAGAGAGAATGGAGAGAGGCGAAAGGGGTAGAGAGAGGGAGGGAGAGATCAGAAAGTGAGAAAAATAGAAAAGAAATTAATTTTTATACAGCTGCAGAAACGGCAGCGTTTTGGCCTAGGAGGGGCCGCGCGTTGACCTGGATCCGACTCGGGGTCCGCGCGCCTAACCTGGTTCAGGCCAGGAAGAAAAAAAAAGAAAAAAAAAAGGAAAAAGAAGAGAAAAAAAACCAAAAGACTTGGGCCCAAGCCCATCAATTTCTGATCCAAAATCCATTAGGCCCGACCCCAATTAGGTAAAATTTGTTTTATTTTTTTTTTTTTGAATGTTTTTACATACCTCTTTATTTTTATATATTATAGATATTGTACCATATCTTAATATAGTTTATTATTTTCTTAATATATCTTATTATTTTGATGTATTTTTATTTTAATATAATAGCATGTTTTCATATATTTTACTATTTATTTTAAGTATAGTAGTGTACCTTAATATATTATATTATTCGTATATTTAATATCATAACATGTTTTAATATATTTTGTTATTTAAAATGTGGTAGTATATTTTGACAATATATTATATATTAGTGTTTTTAGTGTCGTAGCATGTTTAAATATTGTATTATTTTAACATATTACATTACTTGTGTTTTAATGTTATGGTGTATTTTAATACACTTTTTTTTTTGTAGTTATTATTTATTTTAAACGTCATATCCTATTTTAATATGTTTTATTATTGGTATTCATCATTTATTTAAATATGTTAGAATATTTAGTGTCATAAATACGGGTTTGTGGTAGGAAGTTTAAAGTATCACAATGAGTAATTGTTTTTAAACAAACATAAGGATAAAATGAACGCAGATTACCGACGATGAAATTCGAAGGATGTCATAGTGATGAATCCTAAGATATCCCGAGGTGAGAGAATTTCGTTAAATATCACCACGAGTGGTGGGAGTATTTAGCGATATGCTCAATACAAAAATTCGTTTTTATCTCAAAATGGAAATAATCAAAATAGAAGTGAATAAATAATGAACGTTTATGTGCTTGATATTTGGCCATGCTCGTGTTTTTTTACCTTATGCTTCGTATGTTTAATCGTATAATTAGGTATTTAATCATAAGTCTTATATGCTTAGTTGTGTGCAACCCGTGTTTAAATATTCGCATCATATGTATTCAAAAAAATTGACGTAAATTGTCGACGACGAAATTCAAAGGATGTCACAGTTGTAATTCCTAAGATATCTTGAGGTGAGAGGATCTCGTTAAATACCACCAAGAGTGTTGAAAATATTTAATGAGTATCCTCGATAATAGATTTACGTTTACTTTCATTAAAAAAAAAAAAAGAACCACAATTCTTAAGAAAAAGAATAAACATGTTTTGAACAAATAAAAATAAAAAGAGAATTAGTTTTAAATACCGATGTCAAGTCCATTAAATCGAGATTTAAGATAACACGTGATTAAGTGGTACCGTTTTCTAAATGGGCGTGGTAGGGCTGCTAATCCTTCATCGCACGTAATCGACTCCTGAACCCGATTTTATTTTATCTTTGGTTTAAAGCGCAGACTTCGAAATTGGCTTTAAAAAATATTTTAATTAATTTTAAACTATTTTACTAAAACCGGTTTTCTTAGGTGGCCAATGACACCTAACCAAAAAAAAAAAAAAAATTGGTGGCGACTCCATTTGTTTTTTTTTTTTAAAAATTGTCTAGCGGTCGAAAATCCGTTATGACAATTGACATTGGATTAATAGGAGTTTTATCTCGATTGATCCATGGTTCTTTTTGAGTAACTGGTCTTAAAGGTGGTTGAAAAAGAACAGGACAATAATATGGGTTCAAGTGTGGATCAATATCTGATAACTAGGTGGAACCAGGAAATTCTATCTTAGACTTCGAGATTTTAATTTCAATCATAAGCCTATTTAGCATATCTATTTCTTCTTCGACATTGCCCAAATCTTGATCCTTACTTGGACCACTGAGTGAATTTGTATGTCCATGAGAAACATTGATCCCATGAAAAATTGGAGACGTTAGGTTGGGTCGAAAGCAATAAAGGTCCTTAAGGATGAACCACCCTAGTTTGATTAAGACTTTTAACCATTTTCATCAACTTGGAAAGCTGCCATTTTATCTCTCGAATATCATGCCCAAATTCCTCTTGATTTTCTTCTAAAGCATTAATCTGTGCTTCCAATTGATTTCCCATGTATCTTTTTTTCCTACTTCAGATTAAAAGCCAATGTCATCAAATAATTAGAAGAAATAACTTACATTTTCCTTTAATGTGATGCACTGATGAATGCATGATCATTAATGTAATGCAAGGATAAAGCATTGAAATCTCATCATGAATGAAATTGATGAAAATAAATGTGAAGCTAAACCATATACTAAAGGAATCAAATCTCTTATTGGCAGCACTAGATGAATATGTATTTATGCATACATGAATGCACGAAGGAGGCCACATAATCATTTTTAAGAAAAGAAATATTAATTGAAAATTTGTCTCATACAACATCCATCACTATGAAAATCCTAAAAGTCTAAGGCCTTTAAAGAAACTTCATAATCTGTCGATAATGATCTTGTTCTTCCTCCAGGAGTTTAAACACACTCTGGCCATTGGGTTGAAATAGATGTACCCTTGCCTTTAACTCTTAAACCCTTTCATTAATCTCTTCCGCCCTATAGATTACCATGCTAATTTGGTCAATCAAATGCCTCAAATGTTTTGTTTCCTTAAATTTTCACTTCGAAGCTGTTTGCATTCTTCTCCCAGTTTTTTCAACTCGTTCTTTAATTTTATCAACCACGTCTTGGAATGCCTCATTATCTTTCATGGTATCTAGTCACTCTTCTTCTTATTTTTGCAACTCTTCTTGCATCTTGTCATTTTCTCTCCTAAGCTATTTAAGTTCAGAAGCATTGAATGAAGACATCTCGTCCAAATCCTAGAAGGTTGCCTTCCACCTATTGCAATCTTGATCAAGTCTCTGAATTTTTCCATCCTACTCTATTAAGTCGTTGCCCAACTTCCAAATTTTTGCTCGAAGCCTCCAATTTTCTTGCTCTAACTTGTCTTTCTCTCCCTATAGTTTCTTTTTGGCGAGTTCTACTTTGAACGGGGATCCGATGGTGAGAGCTGAGTTGGGTAGTCAATATCATTTTCTTAAGGCAACATAACATCTTTGGCTCACCTGCATGCCATACATAATATTCAGGAGTTGTATCATATGTGAGTCTCCCATGGTATACCCTAATTGTTTGCTTCCATGCCTTGGTAATATTTTTCTTCTTTAGCTCCCTCGTCATATAAGAAAACTCTAAATGATTGAGCCAATGTGTCATAAGAATGAACTGTTCATATTCGGCTTGTCTTCGAACCAAAATAGAAGCATAACTGATAGCACCCCACAAGCCTGGAAGAGGTACCCAAGGTTGACCCTCAGAGCTGTATAATACCGAATCATGCCACATCCAACGTGCTCTCCATACAACCTCTCGAATCTTAAGCTTGCGTAGAAACGACATCCAATCGTTCTTTGACTTCAGCTCTAGCATTTACTATCGTAAAATTCTTTGTTGAGAACACTAGAAATGAGATATGGCTTGCGAAATTTCCCCTCATTATATTCAAAGTGGCTCTTTATCCAAATGTATAGTAGTTGTATACATCCATTAAAATGTCCATTTCCATTTCATCGACAATGGTTTAGGGATCTTATAGTTTATACAAGTATGGTTGGAGTTGCATTAAACTGACACTCTATTTGATCAATGAAGTCCACCACAGCCATCTCAACATATCCCAAGACTTTAGGGAACATCACCATCCCATAAAGAGCTAGTGTCATTGCGTCCATGCCTTCTTTATCGTCCGAGTGTTCTTTTGATAAAGTCACGTAGAAAATTCCAAGGAATACAATTATTTTCACCTTTCATACTTATATGGCGATCAACTTTTGGTGTACTGATTCCCATCATTTTAGCCAGCTTCTTAGGATAGCCTACTTTGTTTTTCCAATAGATCTTGTCATGATTTGGATGATCAAAGTGAAGTAACACTAAGTATTCCTCAGTCATTTGTACCATGTCTATTTCATTGAAAAAAAGCATTTGTATGAAGGATCCCAAAACTGTATGATTGCCCTGATCAAGTTATTATTCACCTTAAATGGGAGAAGTAGTTCTAGGTCCCCATATTTCTTCTAAAATGCTTCTTGCCTAGTCATTTCCCAAGATCTCCAAATGTTAATCAAATCAGTGAGGTCATTTTGTGTTAGGTCTAAATGAACTTTTTTAGGGAGAGTAGAGATGTAACCTGCTGCATGCAGTCCTTATCTTTCATTGGATTTCTTCAAATCTAACCTTTAGGCTATTTGAAGATTCACACCTGGTAATTGTTAGGCTTTCCATAGATGTAAGTGAAGATTCGTTCACTCAAAAACTGTTATATGACAAAATACTCCTATAATGATCTTAATGATGCAAATGCATGAAAAAAGGAAACAAGATAGTCAGAAAAGTTATATCAGTAATGATGGGATCCAAGATGGACCAAGTTTTTAAGAAACAATGCAAGAATCCACTTGGGCCAAATCAAGGAAGCAATGCAAGGAAAGGATTTGGGCAGAATCTACAAGTCTTTTAAGCAAGGTCAAGACATTCAAGATGGGCTTGAATGAGGAAGATCAAGATTTGGTCCATGTGATCCAAGCTTCACATGTGGCGGCTTAAGAGGGCTTAGCAAGTGTCGGCATTAGAAAGAGTTGAACAAGGCCTATCTCTATTTCATTAATTGACATCGCTTATGTGGGGTACCATTTCATTAATTTGATGTGGCAAGCAAGATGAGGCTTTATTTTGATTCTTTTAAACACTTAGGCATTTGGGGCTATTTTATGTAATATGTCTAATAGGCTTGTGAAGACTACCTTCATTAAACTTGTTGGACCTATTTTAATTTGCTAGGTTTGGACTTGAGCATGTTCAGCCTATATTTTAGTTAGTATTTTTAGGTCTAGCCGAAATAGGTCTTGTAAGTAGGATAGAAGTCCTTGACTAACCAAGGCATTGTATTTGTGTTAGGATTGCTAGGTCTAGCCGGCCTAGGCTATGTAGGGAGGCTATAAATACATGTCTTAGCCGTCAATTGAGTTGAATTTTATTCATTGAGAGTATTTGCTCTTTTCAGTTCTTGACAGAACTTCTTAAACTTATCAAAGATTCTTCTTTGTGGCGTTCACACCTCAAACTTGGGTTCTTGAAACCAGAGTTCATAGGATCTAGCTTAAACTAGGTTCTTTGAATCATTACGAATTTAGGTGATTTAGATTTTTATAAATTTAAGTAGACACTCCCCTTTTTTATGTTCTAATATTCATTCTTTCCTACAAATATTATCCTAGTTTGACTTCTTTTAGTCAGAAAATTTCAACATTGAGTTTAATTATTTTAATATTAAATGAAATTAAAATTTTAAAAATATATACATTCGAAAATTACTTTATTCAAAATTTTAATTAATAATGATTTATAAAACAATAAATATAATAAAAAGTCAAACATAGATACTAATTATTGGACGGAGGGAGTACGTTTTACTTGAAAATTTATTATTAGCTATATCAATCTCGGTTTCGGATAATATTATCTTAAAATATTTTTAAAATGTAGGACTTATGAAGTTATGATTTTATATTAATTCAATATTATTTTTCATATATTTCTTAATATTAAACTTTGAAACATTAATAGTGTTAGAAATAAGAATAAATTTTATATTTTTAATTGAAGATTATTAGATAAAAGGATCTTTTGTTTTTCAAGATAACAAAAATTAAATTAATAAATGCATAAATTTTTAGTCCAAATAATATGAGTTATGTCTAGACCATTTTGGGTTTGAATTGTTTTAAATTTCAACTAAATTCGTGTTATATAAGGATTTGAGTCAATTCGATCGGATTATCTAAAATTTCGAGTGATTAGTGTTGAACTTCTTTAAGTCAGATATTAAGTTAGTTGACATTTCAGTTATTTTTTGTTTAGACTATCTCGGCTTGGATCAATTTTGTTTTTGGATAAATTATTTTTTATATTATTAAATTATATTCATATTCGGTTTTAGACGAATTGTCACGTCTAGCAACCCCAACATCGGAGTCAAATTTTAATAGCTTTTTATTGCCTAACATGAGAATATATTTAGACGGAAAGAAGTTAAAAATTTTAAATCAAATGAATACGAATTACAAAATTTTTCATTTCTCTCCATCAATAGTCTCACGTTATACTATATAGGGATTTAAATTGCGGTCGCGAACGTATTTATCATGGTAATGATCATAACTTTATTGTAATAGCAAGAGTCGAAATCGCAAAATAATGACCATAACATTGTATTACGGCTATTATTTAAATCCTATTTAATATAACGTGAGACTAGGATTTAGGAGAACCAATAATCCTCTAGTCCTTTTATTTATTTATTTATTCTCCCGGCTGGTCTTTCCTTTCTGCTGAAGTAATTTCCTTTATGTTTTTCTTCTTTTCTTAGAAAAGCCAGCCAGCCCATAGTTGAATTATAGAGCAATTAACTACTTTGATGAGTACAGTTGTTTTTTGTGTCTTCACTCGTTAAAGCTATTATTAGGGTTATAAATGAATCGGGCTTGAACGAACAGGTTTATATTCGTGTTCGTTTATTTATTTTTGAGCTTGTTCGTGTTCGATTCGTGTTCGTTAAGGATTTTAAAATTGTGTTCAAGCTTTGTTCGTTTAAAATTAAGTGTGTTCGTGTTCGTTTATTTAATGTTCATGACAAGTTCATTAATTAAATGAACTTGTTCGTGAATATTAAATGAACATATAATTGAACATATAATTGAACATGTTCGCGAACAATTAAAATTATGTTCATGAACAATAAACAAACAAATCTAAACAATTTTAACAAACAAATAAAAAAATCAATCAATTTTAAATTATTATTATTAAATATAAAATAATAAAATACAAACGTAATTAAATTAAATTTATTATTAAATTATTAAATTTAAGTTATTAAATAATATTAATTATATTATAAGTAAATAAAATAAAATAAACGAACATAAACGAGCTTTAAACAAACTAATAAACGAGTTTTAAATGAACGATAAATGAGTTTGTTCGTGAACATAAACGAACCGAACACACATCTATTCGAACTCGGTTCATTTAATAAACGTACATTAAAATTGTGTTCATAATCGTTTATTTAGCTTAATAAACGAACATAAACGAACAGAAATCGAACTGTTCATGAACGATTCGTCGAACGCTTTGTTCGTTTACAGCCATAGCTATTATGGAAAAAAAAAAAAAAAAAGCCTTAGCCACCCAACAAACCTGTAAATCTATTCTAAACGACAGAAAAAAGAGCATCCATGTTTTTTTGGTATAAGGGCTTTTAACTAAGTTGGAAATAACAAAAATCGAAAAGAATAGAATAAATTTAAATTATGGATTCCAGCTTCAATGAGTTAGGTCTTTCTTAAAGTTTACTAAGTTAGCAAAGTTGATCCAAACTCGAAAAAATTATTTAATTTATATGAATTTGAAAATTTACCTAATCTGGATTGATTAAAAAAATCAATAGTTCGAACACGTCCAACTTAAATCTAAAACGACTTAATACTTAATAAATCCGAATACAAAAGTATCCAAACTCAAACAATTAAAATTAGTAGAATCTAAATTATCTTGACATTAAAATTCTACAATTTTGATATGAAATAAATACAACTTGAATAAATCAGAATATCAAATTCGAATAATCCAAATTTAGAATATTTGAATCAAAATCGACCCGAATTTCTTTTGATTGAAAATGGCACAATCAGGAGTGATCCAACCCAAAATTCACCCTACCTGCCCCATTGCCATGCCTATTCTTACAAAAGAAAGGGTTCAATCATTTTCTTTTCCTTTTTGAATCTTTTGGTTGGTGAAAGCAAATTGTCTATAGGAAAATGCGACGTAAGTCAAAACAGCAATATAGAAAATTTCCATTTTTTTTACAGCGTATATTTTACTTAGACGTAAAGTTAAAGTTATTAATGCAAAAAGTATTTGGATTGAGCTTGGTTAGGGAGTATTATCCGCTGCGGGACTGAACCCTATGATTTTTTTTCTTTTCTTTGAGAAGATGTAGCTCATTTGGAGAAAGCAATAGAGTAAAGGGTCAAGGGTGTTGAAATGTCTTAGTATAAATTTTGACAGTTTTGATTTTAACCGTTAGTTTCATTTTAAATATATTTAATCTTTTTTTATAAGGTTTTCTTTCACTTGTAAAAAATTGTAAATTGCACCTACTGAGTTTCAAAATATGTAATTTAGACTACAAGAGAAAGAACTTTTAGCGACGAAATTATTTCTACTGAACAATTCCTTTGGAAATACATAACTTTTTTTGACGGAATTCGAGAATTTTCTTCAGAAAAGATTCAGACTTTTAATGACGGATTTTTTTTTTACTTTTAGCGACAAGAATTGAGTATTTGCAAAGAATTTTTTGCGACGAAATATTTTCATCACTAAAAGTTTGGCGGAAGATTAGTCATTCTGGCCAAACTTTTTTGCAACAAAATTTTTGTTTATTAGCGAAGGAAATATCCGTCGCAAAAAAAAAATCAATTTCAATTATTTTTTTGTAGCCCAAAACAATTTTCGACGGAATTTTTCGTCGGAAATATCAATTCCGTCGAAATAACAAATTAGATTTTCCAACAGAATTTCTGTCGAAAATAATATTTCCAAAGGAATTTCGTTAAATTTTTTATAAAAAAACAAATTTAAAAATAAATATTCATTGATGAAAAAACTATTTCTGAAGGAAATTCTATTGGAAATAAGTATTTCCAACGGAAATTCTGCAGGAAATATATTTTTTGAAAAAAATAAGTATTCATGGAAAAATTATTTCCGTTGGAAAAAGTTTAAGCGGGAAATTGAAAAGTATTTTTTTTTTTTTGCGGAAAACTAAAATTTTCAAAAAAGTTTAGCGACGAAAATTTCTTTAGAAAAAGTTAAAAATTACGTCGTTAAAGATTGAGCCAGACTTATTTAACCATTTTCTTTTTTTTTTTCTTTCACTTTTTCCTTCTTTCTTTTTTTCTCTCTACCCGATCCCCTCTGCCTCCCCTCTCTCCCCCCAACCCCCAGCTGAAGCCCCCCCTCGAGTGCCCTAGCCCCGCCCGTCTCAGCACCCCAACCCTCACCCCCAGCGCCCTAGCCCCAGCTCGCAACGCCCTAGCCCTAGCCCCCAATTACGATGGAATATTATGTCGATAATAACCTCAATTATGATGGAATATTCGATCGCAAATAGTATTTGCAACGGAATCTTATGGCACCTACAAAATTTTTCGACGAAGAATTCCGACAGAATATGTAAGCTAGACCCTAAGAACTCTCGTTTCAAGAACCTAAGTTTGATAGGTTGAACGCCAAAAAGAAAGAATTCTTTGATAAGTTCCTAAGTTCTGTCAAGAACTAAAAAGAGTGAAACACTCACGAAGTAGATGGCTAAAAAAGGGTATTTATAGCCTCCCTACTAACCCTAATTCAACTAGCCTAAGAACTCCTAGTACAAATGAAACTCCTTGGCAGCTAAGGCTTACTACTTACATAATTAAAAGAAAGCTTAACTATGGGCTGAACATGCTCAAGCCCAATCCTAACTAAATTTAAAAGATGTCCAACAGTTTAATGAAGGTAGAATCCACTTAGCCTAATGTACATATTACATAAGTTACATAAGTTAGTCCCAAATGCCTAAGTAATTATAAGACTTAAAATAAGCCCAAATAATGTGCCACCTTGTGTTCTTGAATCACATGGACCAAACTTGGACGCAAGCCCATCTTGCATGTTGAAGACTTTCTTGAATAACTTGCAACATGGCCCAAGTGAATTCCACCCATTCTTGCCATGTTTCCTAGATCTTCTTGGATCTTGGCCAATATAGAAATTGCCATGGAATTGGGCCATCTTAGATCCTATCATATTGTTTGTTGTAGAAAACCGTGTATAAGAAGATATTTTTCCCTCATCAAAAGTGTTTAGTGATTTGATTTCACTAGTGTAAAGACTTATCAAATAGGATTTCATTATATCCTAAAGTTATTCGATTTAACCAATATAGCATGCCATAATTGGTGGGGCAAAATTGTTGGAAACAAAAATAAATCTAAATAAAAGTGACATTTTCAACGAGCATTAAAAGCCATTTCCTTTTACATTTAACACAGAAGAATGAATCCTTGGACTTGGACAATGGATGTAAACAAAAGTAGTATAGGATATTGGAACAAGTTTATAGTAACGTGAATGATTTTGGTCCAAAGTTTGATGAACCCTTGCCTATAAAATATAGTCCAATGCATGATTATTGATGCAGTGTGATTTTTCCCTCAACACTAACCCTCTAGTTAAAGGTAGATTATCCTTTTTATATTTACACAAATTGCGCCATTTGTTATAATGCAAGGATTTTTTAGACTTCGTCTCTCTACGAGGTATTCATCGTTTTGGACTGAACCCTTACAATTATCTTTTGAGAAAAAAAATTTCTCATTTAGAAATGAGTTATGCCTTTGTAAGCTACAGTAATGTCCTTTGAATGGTGGAATGGGTGACACCTCAGAGGGTTGTCAAGCTAAGGTTGGGAGAAGTCTGCAAAGATAGAAGATGCTAGAGGGCACCGGAGTTTGGTCTCCAAGGCATGCTTTGATGCTAAGTTAGTAATAACTCAGGGTATTTTTAAAGGAAATCAAAGAATAATCAATAAGCTTTTGTGTGTTAAGGTTTCTCTTATCTCCGGACAGCATTTACTTACCTATTGATACATGATCGCTGAATGTCTGTGGACTTAACAGGTGTAAATTAGGTATATGTTGTGTTTGGAGCTGTTGGGTAACTATAAGCATGCCAGGTGTTCTACATGCAATGGTCTAGCATGGCGAGATGAGGGTAGTGATGCACCCAAAAGAGTGTATCTTATTTAACCTTGCACTAAAAAGATCAATTGTAAGTATAATAATTAGCAAGGGTCGAGTCCTCAGGGATTGGGTTTTAATCTATGAGTTATTAGTTTATAACTTACGTTGAAAGAAAACAATAAAAGAAAAGGGGTTTTTGAAGCCAGATTTAAACTAAAGTAAATAAGAAGAATAAGATGCAAGGCGGTATAACCAGCCAATAAAAATATATATACTAAATTAGGCGGTATAACCAGCCAATAAAAATAAAACAAAGTTAATATACAAATTAGGCGGTATAACCAGCCAATAAAAATAAATATACTTTTAAAAATGAGCAAACTAGAAAAGTAAGAAAACAAGTAAGTAAGAAGAATCAAATATGAAAAATATGGTTAAGGTTTCATTCTCCACCACTAGACATCATTAAGAATCAATTTCAGATCTATCAATATCAACCAACTATCAAAGTTAACAACCGTAGATAACAACAAGCTCTGTTATCCCAATCTTTCCTTAGTTTGTCGTTAAATAGAACAAGCTCTCTATTTAATCTCTAACCATCAAACAACCTAGAATAAGCTCTCTAGATTCAATTTAATGGCAGCTTTATGATGAGAAAGATAGGTTGATCTAAGCAACAAACACATAAGCTCGGATTGTTCAACTTAGGTTATGTTCCACTTTGCAATTATTGAAAACTTGACCATAATCATTAATCACAAATTGCCACTTATGAATAGGAAATCAAGACAATTACACGGATCAAGACTCCTAAACTAGCAATAGATAATTATCAAGATCTATCTAGTTGTACACCTAAACAAATCAAGACAACATCATGAACAATTCTTGTAGAAGAACATAAGCAACTTTGATAGAAAATTAATGATAGATAGAATCTGAAAATCAATCACAAAACATGTCTAGGGCTTTGAAATCACCCTTAACCAAATAGAAGTTTAGCCTAGCATAGGCATTATAAACATAAAATTAAATAGAATCTAAGAAGAAAATAAAAGAAAGAAAGAAGAAGAAGAAGAATATTAATTATCCAACCTCTTGCCCTTTCTAAAGAAAAAGAAAACTAGATAAAAGAAAGAAGAAGAAAACTTAGAGAATTTTATTACAATGGCTAAATATCCTACCAATGTACAATATGATCCCTTACAATCAATCATCCAAGGCCCTCTATTTATACACATTTTGGAGGGCTAAATGACAAGAGACAAGCTTTACAAATTTCAAAGGTAGGTATAATAGGTGGGTGCATTTTCTAACAATTTTCGTCATACATGACGATTTTGATCAGCCAACTTGATGGTCGATTTTGTCAATTTTGGAGGCCTTATCTGATCACATGGTCTTCTAGAAAAATGTTACCCTATCAGTTACTGATCCATAGCCGTTGAAATCAGCTCATTTTCTGATGTGGATAAGAAGATATGGGCAAAATACGAAAACAGGTCAGCACAGACGTCATTGCACATCAGCCAACTTCATGGTCGATTTCGCTAGGGAAAACGACTCCGTTTCAAGAAGTGTAAAACATGAAAAAGATAAATATGCCTCTTAGCTTTGCACGGCTACAAATTTCAGCCTTATTGCTTCAGTGAAACTCGAGATATAGCTGATATGGCAAAAGGTGTCGGAACTGGAACTGAACTGGATTTGCCCTTAATTCTAGTAATCTGAAATCACTCAAAGAAACTTGTGAAAAACACCAAAATACATAACAATATAAAAGATCATAAACACAATTAGACTAAACAATAATAACTCGTATTTGACACAAAACAATAATAAAACATAACTAAAAACTATATAATTATACGAGTTATCACACCCCCACACTTAGATTGTTGCTAGTCCCTAGCAACGACTCAATAAAAATAAAATAAGAAAATCTAATCTAATCCATTTTCGTAGGAAATCACGGTGGCACTTAGCATGTGACACAAGCCTTTAAACCCCTAGGTGTCCCTAGTGGACGAGTTTAGTCTCGTGAGGGTTTACTATAACGATACCCACAAACATTGAAAAACTAAAATATAAATAAACTACATATACTAAAAATATTTACTCCTAATCCTTTCAATACACATTAGAGACAATCTTTGAACAAGTCTTATAAACTAATCAATAGCTTAAAGAATTTCACAAAAAATCAAGCTTGAATGTAAATTGTTTGAGTTAAGCCAATATTAACATAACATATCTCAATCAAAATAGTGCATGTTCAAATTTAATCTCAACTTCTCACATGGGATACCCTCATGATTTTCACTCTTTAAAGTAGTGGTGAAGTGTTTACACTCAATCAATCTCATGAAAACAGTTCTACCATATTCTTGCTTGTCCACCTATTCTCCACTATTTAGATCATACAACTTCATGAATCAAGAGGTCTTTAATGAAGGTTGTAATGGGGCCAAGGGGTTTGTAATGTGGTTGAAGAACAAAAGGATAAAGATATCACAAAGGTTCCAAAGAGTTCATAAAGTTTAGAGACATAAAAAGATCATACAAAGAAACTTCTCAAAATTTTTTACAAGTACATAGTCACCTAGGCCGGATATTCATGTTGGGCCTTTTCTTCATTCTAAACAACTTTGTAACATCTTTTTCCTTTTCCACAAATTCAAGAGATGATTCATATTTTTTTTTTTTACATAGGAATGTATTTGCCAGTATTCCATTTCTTTTTTCTTTTTTTTTTTTTTGCTTTTTCTTTTCTTTCCCCCCCACACTTATTTCTTGTTTCTAACCCAAATTTTCAATAGATCTTCCTTGTCTTTGCAACTTGTCTCAAAACATGCTAATTCATCTTTGGAACAAAGGTAAAGATATAAGAATATTTAGGTTAGGGACAAGTTATGGTTACCAAAGAGATAGCTTATTCAATGTAGGCTCAAATTGGTTCACTAAGGGTGTGTTCTCTTGGAACATTAATAATGGATGGCTGTTTGGCTCTGGTTATAATCCTAATGCCTCTATCATATTCATGTTGTCACATGTATCAATATAGTCTCAAACGGTTTAAAGCAAGTTCTAGAGAATCATGTAATCATAAGAGCACTCAAGAAAGAAATTAGATTGATTTGTATAATGCATCAATCATTATAGGCTCAAAAACTCACAAGGATGATTATACAAGTCAGATATCAAGTCTAAACATGCTTCTTTCTCAATCAACATATCATATTAACATTGGCTCATAAAAAAAAATGATATCAAGCTCAATTCTCATGAAAATCTTCTCACTAATAACTCTGTTTTAGACTTATGCAATTCATATCTCATCATTGTATTAAAAAGGAACTAAAACACACTAAAAATAATAATAAAGACTCATAAAAAAAAATAGTAGACAAAAATAAAAGAAATCCTAAATCATTCCCCCCACACTTAATTCTTACATTGTCCTCAATGTAAGTCTATTAACCCAAATGAAAGAATCATGTGTAAGAGAAAAGAACTAATAACATAAGAATAGGAAAAGCTAAGACTCAAAACAAAACAAACTCATGCAACCTGAATAATCTTAAAATACTAAACAAAAATTAACAAGTAAACATAAAAAAATTAAAATCAAACTGACAAGGTGTGTCTCAAGTCTCCCTTACTCAGACCTTGTTCAGAATGAATACTTCTAAATTGCTTAAAACACAACAAACTATTTTTTTTTTTTTGAAAAGAAGAAATCAAACTGACAAGGTATGTCTCAAGTCTCCCTTACTCAGACCTTGTTCAGAATGAATACTTCTAAATGGCTTAAAACACAACAATTTTTTTTTTTTTTATAAATTAGCAAAATATGTTCCTTACCCCCTACTAAAATATGACATTGTCCCCAATGTCAAATTTTAAAGGTAGAATTTAGGAGATATTACCTGCAGAGGTTGCTAACCACTTATTATAACTGAGACACAACAAGCAAAATGTTAGATAATGTCAAAAAGAGAAAGTGCAATCCACTCCTTGCTCGTCCATATCTCTTTTTCTTTTTCCGAACGTTTGCGAAACAACCGTAGCAGATAAACACTCATAAGCTTGGAGCTTTTTGAGTAAATCTTCAATGGTTGTAGCAGAAATTATGGTTCTCCTTGCCTCTGAAAACATGAATCCATTATGCACAGCATTATCTAAATATGAAAGCAAATTACTAAAATAACCATTAATATTAAGCAAACCAATGGGTTTCTTATTTGTGACCAAAGATGACCAAGAAGCCACGCAAGCTATTTCTTCCAATGTACCCAGACCTCCTGGTAAAGCAATGAATGCATCGGCAGAATGGTACATGATTGTTATCCGTTCAGGGATACTCCAGACTTGTATTTCCTTACCCACGGTAGGTCCACAAAAACTTGTGAATAGTTTTGGCACGATTCCTAGAACTGGACTTCCTCCGGCGTGTGCTGCTGTAGCGACTGCTCCCATTAAACCCGTACTACCGCCTCCATAAATCAAGTGGATCTTTTGTTGGGCAAGTATTACTCCAACTCTTATGGCTTCATCAGCGAATATGTTATTTTTCCCTGGATAAGCACCTCCAAAGACACAAATTTTTTTAATGCGCTGGGATGAAGTACTTTCCATTTTTTTTTCTTCGAGTGCCTGAAAGAGAATGAGTACATGGTGTAATATATAGAGGACTGAGTAGTGAATCAGACAAGAGTAATAATGTCGCCGAAAGTGTATCTGACCTGTCAGAAGAAAATGTTAACCTAACAAAAGATTTTTGCGTGATTTCAGGAAGAAAATCAAAAAGAGAAGAAAAAATCAACCGTAAAAGACAAATAAAAAAAAACGAGAATAATTACACAAATCGAACTACACGTAAATTAAACCAAAATAAAGTTATTGCAAATCAAACCAAAAGCTGAGAAGTCATTTATTGTAGTTGTGATTGTGGCTCACATCTTCCTCTGGTTTTACGTCCAGAAACGGCTTAAACGCCTTCTATGAGTCGAGGATATGCTTCCCATCCAGTTTTCTTACAAGCTGGCAAACAGGGTCTTTTAACATCAGATTCCCAAGATGTTGCCATTCCCTTTGGAATTGCGGCCATAAATCAAGAATTTCTCTTTGTACGTCTCCACTAGGATGCGTCTCAAGAGAAAGTTGGATATTACCCAAATTCTCCTTACTCAGTCCATCCTTAATGAATTCAATTTTATCATCTCGATTAGAGGACGGAATCCCAATAGAACGACATTTACCGTTACACGTCCATCGTGCACATTTGTGGCAATTTGAACTCATGCGCTTTGCTCGTCGCTTCTTTGCAAAAGTGCTTCTACCTGTACCTGGTAAATGCAAAATAGGAAGATATTCATCTTCACGTACCTTGGCTTCAATTATCCAACGTATGTCGTCAGGAATCCCTTTGTGCATAAGCATTCTTAATCTTTCAAATCGAACTTGGTAAAGCTTCAGTAAAATATTTCGAGGAAAAGGAGGAAATCGTTTCTGCAATCTTGTGAGAATATCATCCATCCTGAAAAAAAAATGAAAAAAATTGAAAGAGAAATTGGAAGAGAAATTTATATACAATATCAGTTTTGTGGGTAGCTGATGGAACCGATTTAAATAATCACGGAGTACCGTTATCCGCCATTTAATCGGGGTTAAAAAAATAAATTAAAAATTATATTTACATCTTGTAAGAGAAAAGAACTATTAAACAAAAGAAAAGAAAAACAATAAAAGATAGAATGATGGAGAGTAAGGAATATGCAAATCTGATATAATAGATGCTCTCCATCCTTTTGGGTTGCCTCCCAAGAAGCGCTTGGTTTATTGTCCTCAGCCTAACTTAGACCCATGCCATTATTATTCAACATACTTTGGCTCAAAAAGTGGAAACTCCTCCACATCTTGTATTGGAAAGTTCTCATAGTAAGGCTTCAATCTATGACCATTCACTTTGAATGCCTTATCTGTTTTTGGGCTTTGGATTTCAACTGCACCATGAGTAAATACATTAGTAATAACAAAAGGTCCAACCCAACGAGAACGTAACTTACCTGGATATAACTTAAGGCGTGAATGGAAGAGAAGAACTTTTTGTCCAACAACAAATTCCTTTCTTGATATCATCTTGTCATGGAATGCCTTAGTCTTTTCCTTATAAATCCTAGAATTCTGATAGGCATCATTCCTTATCTCCTCTAATTCTTGTAGGTCAAGTTTTCTTTTCTTTCCTGTCTCATCCATCTCCATGTTGCATTGTTTGATAGCCCAATATGATTTATGTTCCAATTCAACCGGAAGATGACAAGGCTTACCATAAACAAGTCGATAAGGAGACATACCAATGGGTGTCTTATATGCTGTCCTATAAGCCCAAAGTGCATCATTGATGCACCCAAAAGAGTGTATCTTATTTAACCTTGCACTAAACAGATCAATTGTAAGTATAGTAGTTAGCAAGGGTCGAGTCCTCAGGGATTGGGTTTTAGTTTATAAGTTAATAGTTTAAAACTTAAATTCAAGAACAATAAAAGAAAAGGGGTTTTTGAAGCCAGATTTAAACTAAAGTAAATAATAAGAATAAGATGCAAGGCGGTATAACCAGCCAATAAAAATATATATACTAAATTAGGCGGTATAACCAGCCAATAAAAATAAAACAAAGTTAATATACAAATTAGGCGGTATAACCAGCCAATAAAAATAAATATACTAAGAAGAATCAAATATGAAAAATATGGTTAAGGTTTCATTCTCCACCACTAGACATCATTAAGAATCAATTTCAGATCTATCAATATCAACCAACTATCAAAGTTAACAACCGTAGATAACAACAAGCTCTGTTATCCCAATCTTTCCTTAGTTTGTCGTTAAATAGAACAAGCTCTCTATTTAATCTCTAACCATTAAACAACCTAGAATAAGCTCTCTAAATTCAATTTAATGGCAGCTTTATGATGAGAAAGATAGGTTGATCTAAGCAACAAACACATAAGCTCGGATTGTTCAACTTAGGTTATGTTCCACTTTGCAATTATTGAAAACTTGACCATAATCATTAATCACAAATTGCCACTTATGAATAGGAAATCAAGACAATTACACGGATCAAGACTCCTAAACTAGCAATAGATAATTATCAAGATCGATCTAGTTGTACACCTAAATAAATCTAGACAACATCATGAACAATTCTTGTAGAAGAACATAAGCAACTTTGATAGAAAATTAATGATAGATAGAATCTGAAAATCAATCACAAAACATGTCTAGGGCTTTGAAATCACCCTTAACCAAATAGAAGTTTAGCCTAGCATAGGCATTGTAAACATAAACATAAAATTAAAGAAAATCTAAGAAGAAAATAAAAGAAAGAAAGAAGAAGAGGAAGAATATTAATTATCCAACCTCTTGCTCTCTCTAAAGAAAAAGAAAACTAGAGAAAAGAAAGAAAACTAGAGAAAAGAAAGAAGAAGAAAACTTAGAGAATTTTATTAAAATGGCTAATATCCTACCTATGTACAATATGATCCTCTACAATCATCCAAGGCCCTCTATTTATACACATTTTGGAGGGCTAAATGACAAGAGACAAGCTTTACAAATTTCAAAGGTAGGTATAATAGGTGGGTGCATTTTTCTAACAATTTTCGTCATATTGTATGACCATTTTGATCAGCCAACTTGATGGTCGATTTTGTCAATCTTGGAAGCCTGATCTGATCACATGGTCTTCTAGAAAAATGTTCCCCTATGAGTTACTGATTCATAGCCGTTGGAATCAGCTCATTTGCTGATGTGGAGAAGAATATATGGGTAAAATACGAAAACAGGTCAGCACAGACATCATTGCACATCAGCCAACTTGATGGTCGATTTCTTCAATATTGGAGGCTTTATCTGATCACATGGTCTTCTAGACAAATGTTCCCCTATCAGTTAGTGATCCATAGCCGTTGGAATCAGCTCATTTGCTGATGTGTATCGGACGATATGGTCAAAATGCGAAAACTGCTCAGGACAGACGTCATTGCACATCAGCCAACTTGATGGTTGATTTCGCTAGGGAAAACGACTCCGTTTCAAGAAGTGTAAAACATGAAAAAGATAGATATGCCTCTTAACTTTGCACGGTTAAAATTTCAGCCTTATTGCTTCAGTGAAACTCCAGATATAGCTGATATGGCAAAAGGTGTCGGAACTGGAACTGAACTGGATTTGCCCTTAATTCTAGTAATCTGAAATCACTCAAAGAAACTTGTGAAAAACACCAAATTACATAAAAATATAAAAGATCATAAACACAATTAGACTAAACAATAATAACTCGTATTTGACACAAAACAATAATAAAACATAACTAAAAACTATATAATTATACGAGTTATCACACCCCCACACTTAGATTGTTGCTAGTCCCTAGCAACGAGTCAATAAAAATAAAATAAGAAAATCTAATCTAATCCATTTTCGTAGGAAATCACGGTGGCACTTAGCATGTGACACAAGCCTTTAAACCCCTAGGTGTCCCTAGTGGACGAGTTTAGTCTCGTGAGGGTTTACTAGAACGATACCCACAAACATTGAAAACATAAGAAAAACTAAAAATAATAATTATAACTAATCTTTCCAATATAAATTTGAGATAATCATTGGACAAGTCTTAAAAACTAATCAATAGCTTAAAGAAATTCACAAAAAATCTTGCTTGAATGTAAATAGTTTGAGTTAAGCCAATATTAACATAACATATTTCAATCAAAATAGTGCATATTCAAACCTAATCTCAACTTCTCACATAGGATACTCTCATGATTTTCACTCTTTAAAGTAGTGGTAAAGTGTTTACACTCAATCAATCTCATGAAAATAGTTTTACCATATGCTTGCTTGTCTACCTATTCTCCACTAAAAGATCATGCAACTTCATAAATCAAGAGGTCTTTAATCAAGGTTGTAATGGGGCCAAGAGGTAATAATGTGGTTAAAGAATAAAAAGGAAAAGATATCACAAACATTCCAAATACTTCATAGAATTTAGAGACAAAAAAGATTTTGCAAATAAAACTTTCTCAATATTCTTTAGAAGTACATAATCACATAGGCTGAATATTTCATGTTGAGCCTTTACTTCATTCTAACCAACTTTCGAACATCTTTTTCTTTTCTTTAACTAGAAGTTCAAGAGATTATTCAAAAAAAAAATTTCTTTTTTATTTTTCACATGGGAATGTATTTGGCAATATTCCCTCTATTTTTCTCTTGACTTTTGCCTTTCTCCTCCCCCACACTTATCTTTTGTTCTAACCCAAATTTTCAAAAAGTATCCCTTGTTTTTGCAATATGTCTCAAACATTCTAGTCCATCTTTAGAACAAGGGTAAAGATATAAATGTGTTTAGGCTAGGTGTAAGATGTGGTTACCAAATAAATAGCTTATTCAATGTAGGCTCAAATTGGTTCACTAGAGGGACGTTCTCTTGGAACATCAATAAGGGATGGCTGTTTGGCCCTAGTTAAAAAGTTCTAATGCCTCTATCATATTCATGTTGTTACATGCATCAATATAGTCTCAAATGGTTTAAAGCAAGTTCTAGAGAATCATGTAATCATAAGAGCACTCAAGAAAGAAATTAGATTGATTTGTATAATGCATCAATCATTATAGGCTCAAAAACTCACAAGGATGATTATACAAGTCAGATTAAGTCTAAACATGCTTCTTTCTCAATCAACATATCATATTAACATTGGCTCATAAAAAGGTTGACATCAAGCTCAATTCTCATGAAAATCTTCTCACTAATAAATCTGTTTTAGACTTATGCAATTCATATCTCATCATTGTATTAAAAATGAACTAAAACACACTAAAAATAATAATAATACAGACTCATAAAAAAAAATAGTAGACAAAAATAAAAGAAATCCTAAATCATTCCCCCCACACTTAATTCTTACATTGTCCTCAATGTAAGTCTATTAACCCAAATGAAAGAATCATGTGTAAGAGAAAAGAACTAATAACATAAGAATAGGAACAACTAAGACTCAAAACAAAACAAACTCATGCAACCTAAATAATCCTAAAATACTAAACAAAAATTAACAAGTAAACATAAAAAAATAAAAATAAAAACAATAAAAATAAAAACAATAAAAGAAAAGAAAAAGGAAAAGAAAAAGAAAAAGAAAGAGAAAGCAAATCTGAATATGGAAGGTTGGCAATTTCTTCTTTAATTGGGTTGCCTTCCCAATTAACACTTGAGTTAATGTTTTGAACCTAACCAACACCCCTTCTTGGCTTTTTAGGCTTGTCAGGCTCATACATGAAATTTTCCAAATTAATGCGTTTGAGAGGAAGCTTTCTTTGCACAACAGTGGATGCATTCTCCATTACAAGTATTATTCCATCATCCTTTGTGGTGCATATCTCATCGAGGAATGGAGCATATTTTGATACTTGTTGAATGGCATCCACAAACAAGTTGTTTAAGGTTTCTGGCATGTGTTGTTCATGTTCTTCCTCCATGAACTTTGCAAATCTACTAGGAAAAGGTGGAGAAGAAACATTAGTAAAAAGTGGAACCTTAAACGTTACCTCAGGTGCCGAAATACTCTTATTTGGATTTGTGGCTTCATTATCCTCAAGAATAGAATCCATCTCTAATTTTGTCTCATCCTCATCTTGTTCCTCATTCCTCAAGGTCACAATCGTAGCATTCTCCTTTGGGTTAATCATCGTTTGGGCAGGGAGTTCTTCAGATCTTTGTGCTACCCATCCCACCATACTACTAGTCAATTGGATCATTTGCTTTTCCAAACTCTGGATGCTTGCCCTTGTTTCCTGTTGAAATTGCAATGTATCAGTAACAAGAGAATAGACAAGATCTTCTAAAGAAGTACCTGAGTTTTGAGTCATATGTGGTGGTTGAAAAAGATCTGGTTCTTGGGACCATGATTGATTGAAGCTAGATGGATGAGTGTAATTGGCATAAGGATCTACTTCTTGGTAATTTTTCGAGTAGCCATAATTAGTATGATCCCACCATCCCTCATGGTAAGTGTTTGAGTAATGATCATACTGCTGGTCTTGGAACACTTGATGGCCTTGACATCCTCCCATGGCAAATTGTTGAACTGGGAAGGTGAGATTGGCTTGTTGATTCTCCATGTTCATGTATGCCACCAACTCTTCAAGTGTTAGATTGCTCAATTCCATCGTTCTTTTTTTTTTTTTTTTTATATTTGTAAAGAAAAACTTGTATGTACAAGAAAATAAAACTAAATAGAACTGAAAATAAGAATAAACCAAGTAACAAATAAACTAAAGAAAGCAATCCCCGGCAACGGCGCCAAAAATTTGATGCACCCAAAAGAGTGTATCTTATTTAACCTTGCACTAAACAGATCAATTGTAAGTATAGTAGTTAGCAAGGGTCGAGTCCTCAGGGATTGGGTTTTAGTTTATAAGTTAATAGTTTAAAACTTAAATTCAAGAATAATAAAAGAAAAGGGGTTTTTGAAGCCAGATTTAAACTAAAGTAAATAATAAGAATAAGATGCAAGGCGGTATAACCAGCCAATAAAAATATATATACTAAATTAGGCGGTATAACCAGCCAATAAAAATAAAACAAAGTTAATATACAAATTAGGCGGTATAACCAGCCAATAAAAATAAATATACTAAGAAGAATCAAATATGAAAAATATGGTTAAGGTTTCATTCTCCACCACTAGACATCATTAAGAATCAATTTCAGATCTATCAATATCAACCAACTATCAAAGTTAACAACCGTAGATAACAACAAGCTCTGTTATCCCAATCTTTCCTTAGTTTGTCGTTAAATAGAACAAGCTCTCTATTTAATCTCTAACCATTAAACAACCTAGAATAAGCTCTCTAAATTCAATTTAATGGCAGCTTTATGATGAGAAAGATAGGTTGATCTAAGCAACAAACACATAAGCTCGGATTGTTCAACTTAGGTTATGTTCCACTTTGCAATTATTGAAAACTTGACCATAATCATTAATCACAAATTGCCACTTATGAATAGGAAATCAAGACAATTACACGGATCAAGACTCCTAAACTAGCAATAGATAATTATCAAGATCGATCTAGTTGTACACCTAAATAAATCTAGACAACATCATGAACAATTCTTGTAGAAGAACATAAGCAACTTTGATAGAAAATTAATGATAGATAGAATCTGAAAATCAATCACAAAACATGTCTAGGGCTTTGAAATCACCCCTTAACCAAATAGAAGTTTAGCCTAGCATAGGCATTGTAAACATAAACATAAAATTAAAGAAAATCTAAGAAGAAAATAAAAGAAAGAAAGAAGAAGAGGAAGAATATTAATTATCCAACCTCTTGCTCTCTCTAAAGAAAAAGAAAACTAGAGAAAAGAAAGAAAACTAGAGAAAAGAAAGAAGAAGAAAACTTAGAGAATTTTATTAAAATGGCTAATATCCTACCTATGTACAATATGATCCTCTACAATCATCCAAGGCCCTCTATTTATACACATTTTGGAGGGCTAAATGACAAGAGACAAGCTTTACAAATTTCAAAGGTAGGTATAATAGGTGGGTGCATTTTTCTAACAATTTTCGTCATATTGTATGACCATTTTGATCAGCCAACTTGATGGTCGATTTTGTCAATCTTGGAGGCCTGATCTGATCACATGGTCTTCTAGAAAAATGTTCCCCTATGAGTTACTGATTCATAGCCGTTGGAATCAGCTCATTTTCTGATGTGGAGAAGAATATATGGGTAAAATACGAAAACAGGTCAGCACAGACATCATTGCACATCAGCCAACTTGATGGTCGATTTCTTCAATATTGGAGGCTTTATCTGATCACATGGTCTTCTAGACAAATGTTCCCCTATCAGTTAGTGATCCATAGCCGTTGGAATCAGCTAATTTGCTGATGTGTATCGGACGATATGGTCAAAATGCGAAAACTGCTCAGGACAGACGTCATTGCACATCAGCCAACTTGATGGTTGATTTCGCTAGGGAAAACGACTCCGTTTCAAGAAGTGTAAAACATGAAAAAGATAGATATGCCTCTTAACTTTGCACGGTTAAAATTTCAGCCTTATTGCTTCAGTGAAACTCCAGATATAGCTGATATGGCAAAAGGTGTCGGAACTGGAACTGAACTGGATTTGCCCTTAATTCTAGTAATCTGAAATCACTCAAAGAAACTTGTGAAAAACACCAAATTACATAAAAATATAAAAGATCATAAACACAATTAGACTAAACAATAATAACTCGTATTTGACACAAAACAATAATAAAACATAACTAAAAACTATATAATTATACGAGTTATCAATCATCAAGTCGTGAACTCCAATCCTTCCTATTTGGATTAACTGTCTTTTCAAGGATGGACTTAACTTCTCGGTTTGACACTTCAGCTTGCCCACTAGTTTGAGGATGATATGAGGTGGAGACCTTGTGTGTGATGTTATACTTCCTCAAAAGTGCTTCCATAGTCCTATTGCAAAAGTGAGTACCTCTATCGCTGATTATGGCCTTTGGCGTTCCAAACCTAGCAAAGATGTTAGTCTTGACAAAATCTGAAACAACTTTAGAGTCATTAGTCCTAGTGGATTTTGCTTCCACCCACTTTGAAACATAATCAACGGCAAGTAAAATATAAAGATTACCAAAAGAAGGAGGAAAAGGTCCCATGAAATCCATGCCCCATACATCAAAAATTTCAACAATAAGTATTGGAGTTTGAGGCATTTGATTTCTAGCACCTAAGTTACCTGTTCTTTGGCAACGATCACATGACTTGCAAAAGAGGTATGCATCTTTGAATATGGTAGGCCAATAAAATCCAGAATCAAGAACTTTCATGGCTGTTCTTTTGGATCCAAAGTGTCCTCCACATGCATAAGAGTGACAAAAGGTGAGAATAGATTGAAATTCAGTTTCGAGTACACACCTTCTTATAATCTGATCGGAGCAATGCTTCCAAAGGTAAGGATCATCCCATATGTAGTATTTGGCATCACTCTTGATCTTATTTCTTTGAGCTTGTGTCAACTCTTGTGGCAACTTCTTGGTAACTAAGTAATTAACAATATCAGCATACCAAGGAGTTGTTGTACTTATAAAAAGAAGTTGCTCATCCGGAAAGTTCTCATTCAAGGGTAGTGCATCCTCTTCATGAACTAAACGGCTAAGATGGTCCGCAACCAAGTTGTCACTACCTCTCTTATCTTTTATCTCCAAATCAAACTCTTGTAAGAGAAGTATCCATCTGATCAACCTTGGTTTGGCCTCCTTCTTAGTGAGTAAGTACCTAAGGGCTGCATGGTCAGAAAATACAATTACTTTAGTACCAATTAAATAAGATCGAAATTTTTCTAAAGCAAATACAACAGCCAAAAGTTCTTTTTCAGTAGTGGAATAGTTCAATTGAGCATCATTAAGAGTTCGTGAGGCATAATAAATGGCATGTGAGGCTTTGCCAACCCGTTGGCCCAAAACAGCTCCAATGGCATAGTCACTAGCATCACACATGATTTCAAAAGGTATATTCCAATCTGGTGGTTGCATGATAGGAGCTGATGTCAAGAGTCCCTTCAATGTTTCAAACGCCTCTTTGCATTTATCATCAAAGTGGAAAACCACATCTTTTTGTAGTAGCTTGCAAAGAGGTAATGTGATCTTTGAGAAGTCTTTGATAAATCTCCTATAGAAACCTGCATGTCCAAGAAAAGAACGAACCTCTCTCACATTTGTGGGAGGTGGTAAAGAATGCATAATATCTATTTTAGATTTATCAACCTCCATCCCTCTAGAAGAAATAACATGACCCAAAACTATTCCTTGTTCTACCATAAAGTGACATTTTTCCCAATTCAAAACAAGGTTAGTTTCCATGCATTTTTCAAGTACAAGTGTAAGGTTCTCTAGACATCTATCAAAAGAATCACCATAGGCACTAAAATCATCCATAAACACTTATGATGTTCTCTACATAATCTGAAAATATGCTAACCATACACCTTTGGAATGTAGTTGGTGCATTACAAAGACCAAATGGCATACGCCGGTATGCAAAAGTACCAAATGGACATGTGAATGTTGTTTTCTCTTGGTCCTCCGGAGCAATGGCTATCTGATTATAACCTGAAAAACCATCAAGAAAACAATAATGAGAATGGCCAGCTAACCTTTCAAGCATTTGATCAATAAAAGGTAAAGGAAAATGGTCTTTGCGAGTTGTGGAATTAAGTTTACGATAATCAATACAAACTCGCCATCCTGTTTGAATCCTAGTAGGAACAAGTTCATTCTCATTATTTGTTACCACCGTTACACCTGATTTCTTTGGAACCACTTGGACTGGGCTCACCCATTTGCTATCCGAGATAGGATAGATCACTCCAACATCTAGGAGCTTCAGTATCTCCTTTTTCACAACCTCCATCATAGGAGGGTTCAATCTTCTTTGTGCTTCTCTTGTTGGTTTGGACCCCTCCTCTAACAAAATCCGGTGCATGCACATGGATGGGCTTATTCCCTTGATATCGGCAATTGTCCAACCAATTGCTGTTTTATGCTCTCTAAGCACCCGGATAAGTCGCTCTTCTTGCAAAGGTGTGAGCTCTTTGGCAATGATGACAGGTAGTGTGTCCTTTTCCCCTAAGAACAAATATTTCAAGTGGTTCGGTAGTGGTTTCAACTCTAAAGTTGGTGCCTGCAAAATGGAAGGTAGAAGTTTCTCATTAGATAAAGGCAAATCAATAAATGAAACATCAAACCTTGCATCTTTAGGTTGCAGCGAGAGTAAAGATTCTAGTGCCCCTTCCACCTGGTCACTCAAGGCTAGTTTAGCATTCCCCATTCCGAGATGGTTGCTAAGGACTATTTCTACACTATCTTCACCATCTAGCTCATAAGCTTGCTGCACTAGTGAGTTGATAACTCGTATAATTATATAGTTTTTAGTTATGTTTTATTATTGTTTTGTGTCAAATACGAGTTATTATTGTTTAGTCTAATTGTGTTTATGATCTTTTATATTTTTATGTAATTTGGTGTTTTTCACAAGTTTCTTTGAGTGATTTCAGATTACTAGAATTAAGGGCAAATTCAGTTCAGTTCCAGTTCCGACACCTTTTGCCATATCAGCTATATCTGGAGTTTCACTGAAGCAATAAGGCTGAAATTTTAACCGTGCAAATTTAAGAGGCATATCTATCTTTTTTATGTTTTACACTTCTTGAAACGGAGTCGTTTTCCCTAGCGAAATCAACCATCAAGTTGGCTGATGTGCAATGACGTCTGTCCTGAGCAGTTTTCGCATTTTGACCATATCGTCCGATACACATCAGAAAATGAGCTGATTCCAACGGCTATGGATCAATAACTGATAGGGGAACATTTGTCTAGAAGACCATGTGATCAGATAAAGCCTCCAATATTGAAGAAATCGACCATCAAGTTGGCTGATGTGCAATGACGTCTGTGCTGACCTGTTTTCGTATTTTGCCCATATCTTCTTCTCCACATCAGCAAATGAGCTGATTCCAACGGCTATGAATCAGTAACTCATAGGGGAACATTTTTCTAGAAGACCATGTGATCAGATCAGGCCTCCAAGATTGATAAAATCGACCATCAAGTTGGCTGATCAAAATGGTCATACAATATGACGAAAATTGTTAGAAAAATGCACCCACCTATTATACCTACCTTTGAAATTTGTAAAGCTTGTCTCTTGTCATTTAGCCCTCCAAAATGTGTATAAATAGAGGGACTTGGATGATTGTAGAGAATCATATTGTACATAGGTAGGATATTAGCCATTTTAATAAAATTTTCTAAGTTTTCTTCTTCTTTCTTTTCTCTAGTTTTCTTTTTCTTTAGAGAGAGCAAGAGGTTGGATAATTAATATTCTTCCTCTTCTTCTTTCTTTCTTTTATTTTCTTCTTAGATTTTCTTTAATTTTATGTTTATGTTTACAATGCCTATGCTAGGCTAAACTTCTATTTGGTTAAGGGTGATTTCAAAGCCCTAGACATGTTTTGTGATTGATTTTCAGATTCTATCTATCATTAATTTTCTATCAAAGTTGCTTATGTTCTTCTACAAGAATTGTTCATGATGTTGTCTTGATTTATTTAGGTGTACAACTAGATAGATCTTGATAATTATCTATTGCTAGTTTAGGAGTCTTGATCCGTGTAATTGTCTTGATTTCCTATTCATAAGTGGCAATTTGTGATTAATGATTATGGTCAAGTTTTCAATAATTGCAAAGTGGAACATAACCTAAGTTGAACAATCCGAGCTTATGTGTTTGTTGCTTAGATCAACCTATCTTTCTCATCATAAAGCTGCCATTAAATTGAATTTAGAGAGCTTATTCTAGGTTGTTTAATGGTTAGAGATTAAATAGAGAGCTTGTTCTATTTAACGACAAACTAAGGAAAGATTGGGGTAACAGAGCTTGTTGTTATCTACGGTTGTTAACTTTGATACTTGGTTGATATTGATAGATCTGAAATTGATTCTTAATGATGTCTAGTGGTGGAGAATGAAACCTTAACCATATTTTTCATATTTGATTCTTCTTACTTACTTGTTTTCTTACTTTTCTAGTTTGTTTATTTTTAAAAGTATATTTATTTTTATTGGCTGGTTATACCGCCTAATTTGTATATTAACTTTGTTTTATTTTTATTGGCTGGTTATACCGCCTAATTTAGTATATATATTTTTATTGGCTGGTTATACCGCCTTGCATCTTATTCTTATTATTTACTTTAGTTTAAATCTGGCTTCAAAAACCCTTTTTCTTTTATTGTTTTCTTTAAACGTAAGTTATAAACTAATAACTCATAGATTAAAACCCAATCCCTGAGGACTCGACCCTTGCTAATCATTATACTTACAATTGATCTTTTTAGTGCAAGGTTAAATAAGATACACTCTTTTGGGTGCATCAAATTTTTGGCGCCGTTGCCGGGGATTGTTTTCTTTAGTTTATTTGTTACTTGGTTTATTCTTATTTTTAGTTCTAATGAGTTTTATTTTCTTGTACATATGGGTTTTTCTTATCAAATTTTGAAAAAAAAAAAAAAAAAAAAAAAGGAACGATGGAATTGAGCAATCTAACACTTGAAGAGTTGGTGGCATACATGAACATGGAGAATCAACAAGCCAATCTCACCTTCCCAGTTCAACAATTGGCCATGGGAGGATATCAAGGCCATCAAGTGTTCCAAGACCAACAGTATGATCATTACTCAAACACTTACCATGAGGGATGGTGGGATCATACTAATTATGGCTACTCGAAAAATTACCAAGAAGTAGATCCTTATGCCAATTACACTCATCCATCTAGCTTCAATCAATCATGGTCCCAAGAACCAGATCTTTTTCAACCACCACATATGACTCAAAACTCAGGTACTTCTTTAGAAGATCTTGTCTATTCTCTTGTTACTGATACTTTGCAATTTCAACAGGAAACAAGGGCAAGCATCCAGAGTTTGGAAAAGCAAATGATCCAATTGACTAGTAGTATGGTGGGATGGGTAGCACAAAGATCTGAAGAACTCCCTGCCCAAACAATGATTAACCTAAAGGAGAATGCTACTATTGTGACCTTGAGGAATGAGGAACAAGATGAGGATGAGACAAAATTAGAGATGATTTCTATTCTTGAGGATAATGAAGCCAATGATCCAAATAAGAGTATTTCGGCACCTGAGGTAACGTTTGAGATTCCAATTTTTACTAATGTTTCTTCTCCACCTTTTCCTAATAGATTCGCAAAGTTCAAGGAGGATGAACATGAACAAGACACGCTGGAAACCTTAAACAGTTTGTTTGTGGATGTCATTCAACAAGTACCAAAAGATGCACCATTCCTCGATGAGATATGCACCACCAAGGATGATGGAATAATACTTGTAATGGAGAATGCATCCACTGTTGTGCAAAGAAAGCTTCCTCTCAAACGCATAAATTTGGGAAATTTCATGTATGAGCCTGACAAGCCTAAAAATCCAAGAAGGGGTGTTGGTTAGATTCAAAACACTAACTCAAGTGTTAATTGGGAAGGCAGCCCAATTAAAGATGAAATTGCCAACCTTCCATATTCAGATTTGCTTTCTCTTTCTTTTCCTTTTTCTTTTATTATTTTTATTGTTTTTATTTTATTTCTTATGTTTCTTTGTTAATTGTGTTTACTGCTTTTAAGTTCATTTAGGCTGCATAAGTTTCTTTTGTTTAATAGTTCTTTTCTCTTACATATAATTCTTGCATTGGGGGATAATAGCATTACATTAATGACAATGTAAGAATTATGTGTGGGGGGGAGAATTTAGGATTTTATTTAGAGTGTTTTGTTTTTGAGTCTTTTTATGTTGTTTTTCTTTCTGATCCTTGTTTTGAAAAACACTAGATGTAAATATAATTTATTTATTTTTTTAACCCCGGTTAAATGGCGGATAACGGTACTCCGTGATTATTTAAATCGGTTCTATCAGCTACCCACAAAACTGATATTGTATATAAATTTCTCTTTCAATTTCTCTTTCATTTTTTTTCAGGATGGATGATATTCTCACAAGATTGCAGAAACGATTTCCTCCTTTTCCTCGAAATATTTTACTGAAGCTTTACCAAGTTCGATTTGAAAGATTAAGAATGCTTATGCACAAAGGGATTCCTGGAGACATACGTTGGATAATTGAAGCCAAGGTACGTGAAGATGAATATCTTCCTATTTTGCATTTACCAGGTACAGGTAGAAGCACTTTTGCAAAGAAGCGACGAGCAAAGCGCATGAGTTCAAATTGCCACAAATGTGCACGATGGACGTGTAACGGTAAATGTCGTTCTATTGGGATTCCGTCCTCTAATCGAGATGATAAAATTGAATTCATTAAGGATGGACTGAGTAAGGAGAATTTGGGTAATATCCAACTTTCTCTTGAGACGCATCCTAGTGGAGACGTACAAAGAGAAATTCTTGATTTATGGCCGCAATTCCAAAGGGAATGGCAACATCTTGGGAATCTGATGTTAAAAGACCCTGTTTGCCAGCTTGTAAGAAAACTGGATGGGAAGCATATCCTCGACTCATAGAAGGCGTTTAAGCCGTTTCTGGACGTAAAACCAGAGGAAGATGTGAGCCACAATCACAACTACAATAAATGACTTCTCAGCTTTTGGTTTGATTTGCAATAACTTTATTTTGGTTTAATTTACGTGCTGTTCGATTTGTGTAATTATTCTCGTTTTTTTTATTTGTCTTTTACGGTTGATTTTTTCTTCCTGAAATCACGCAAAAATCTTTTGTTAGGTTAACATTTTCTTCTGACAGGTCAGATACACTTTCGGCGACATTATTACTCTTGTCTGATTCACTACTCAGTCCTCTATATATTACACCATGTACTCATTCTCTTTCAGGCACTCGACAATTAAAAAAAAAATGGAAAGTACTTCGTCCCAGCGCATTAAAAAAATTTGTGTCTTTGGAGGTGCTTATCCAGGGAAAAATAACATATTCACTGATGAAGCCATAAGAGTTGGAGTAATACTTGCCCAACAAAAGATCCACTTGATTTATGGAGGCGGTAGTACGGGTTTAATGGGAGCAGTCGCTACAGCAGCACACGCCGGAGGAAGTCCAGTTCTAGGAATCGTGCCAAAACTATTCACAGGTTTTTGTGGACCTACCGTGGGTAAGGAAATACAAGTCTGGAGTATCCCTGAACGGATAACAATCATGTACCATTCTGCCGATGCATTCATTGCTTTACCAGGAGGTCTGGGTACATTGGAAGAAATAGCTTGCGTGGCTTCTTGGTCATCTTTGGTCACAAATAAGAAACCCATTGGTTTGCTTAATATTAATGGTTATTTTAGTAATTTGCTTTCATATTTAGATAATGCTGTGGATAATGGATTCATGTTTTCAGAGGCAAGGAGAACCATAATTTCTGCTACAACCATTGAAGATTTACTCAAAAAGCTCCAAGCTTATGAGTATTTATCTGCTACGGTTGTTTCGCAAACGCTCGGAAAAAGAAAAAGAGATATGGACGAGCAAGGAGTGGATTGCACTTTGTCTTTGTGACATTATCTAACATTTTGTTTGTTGTGTCTCAGTTATAATAAGTGGTTAGCAACCTCTGCAGGTAATATCTCCTAAATCCTACCTTTAAAATTTGACATTGTGGACAATGTCATATTTTAGTATGGGGTAAGGGATATATTTTGCTAATTTAAAAAAAAAAAAAAATTTTGTTGTGTTTTAAGCCATTTAGAAGTATTCATTCTGAACAAGGTCTGAGTAAGGGAGACTTGAGACATACCTTGTCAGTTTGATTTCTTCTTTTCAAAAAAAAAAAAAAGTTTGTTGTGTTTTAAGCAATTTAGAAGTATTCATTCTGAACAAGGTCTGAGTAAGGGAGACTTGAGACATATCTTGTCAGTTTGATTTTAATCTTTTTATGTTTACTTGTTAATTTTTGTTTAGTATTTTAGGATTATTTAGGTTGCATGAGTTTGTTTTGTTTTGTTTTGAGTCTAGTTGTTCCTATTCTTATGTTATTAGTTCTTTTCTCTTACACATGATTCTTTCATTTGGGTTAATAGACTTACATTGAGGACAATGTAAGAATTAAGTGTGGGGGGAATGATTTAGGATTTCTTTTATTTTCGTCTACTATTTTTTTTATGAGTCTTTATTATTATTATTTTTAGTGTATTTTAGTTCCTTTTTAATACAATGATGAGATATGAATTGCATAGGTCTAAACTGGTTACTAGTGAGAAGATTTTCATGAGAATTAAGCTTGATACTAATTTTTATGAGCCAATGTTAATATGATATGTTGATTGAGAAAGAAGCATGTTTAGACTTAAAACTGACTTGTATAATCATCATTGTGAGTTTTTGAGTCTAAAATGATTGATGCATTATACAAATCAATCTAATTTCTTTCTTGAGTGCTCTTACGATTACATGATTCTCTAGAACTTGCTTTAAACCGTTTGAGATTATATTGATACATGTGACAACATGAATATGATAGAGGCATTAGGATTATAACCAGAGCCAAACAGCCATCCCTTATTGATGTTCCAAGAGAACACACCCTTAGTGAACCAATTTGAGCCTACATTGAATAAGCTATCTCTTTGGTAACCATAACTTGTCCCTAACCTAAATATACTTATATCTTTACCTTTGTTCCAAAGATGAATTAGCATGATTTGAGACAAGTTGCAAAGACAAGGGATATTTTTTGGTTAGAAACAAGAAATAAGTGTGGGGGGAAAAGAAAAGAAAAGTCAAGAGAAAAAGAAATGGAATACTGGAAAATACATTCCTATGTAAAAAAAATATATATATATATATATGAATCATCTCTTGAATTTGTGGAAAAAGAAAAAGATGTTACAAAGTTGGTTAGAATGAAGCAAAGGCCCAACATGAATATTCGGCCTAGGTGACTATGTACTTGTAAAGAGTTTTGAGAAGTTTCTTTGTATAATTTTTTTTATGTCTCTAAACTTTATGAACTCTTTGGAACCTTTGTGATATCTTTATCCTTTTGTTCTTCAACCACATTACAAACCCCTTGGCCCCATTACAACCTTCATTAAAGACCTCTTGATTTATGAAGTTGCATGATCTTTTAGTGGAGAATAGGTGGACAAGCAAGCATATGGTAGAAGTGTTTTCATGAGATTGATTGAGTGTAAACACTTTACCACTACTTTAAAGAGTGAAAATCAAGAGAGTATCCCATGTGAGAAGTTGAGATTAAGTTTGAATATGCATTATTTTGATTGAAATATGTTATGTTAATATTGGCTTAACTCAAACTATTTACATTCAAGCAAGATTTTTTGTGAATTTCTTTAAGCTATTGATTAGTTTTTAAGACTTGTCCAATGATTATCTCAAATTTATATTGGAAGGATTAGTTATAATTATTATTTTTAGTTTTTCTTATGTTTTCAATGTTTGTGGGTATCGTCCTAGTAAACCCTCACGAGACTAAACTCGTCCACTAGGGACACCTAGGGGTTTAAAGGCTTGTGTCACATGCTAAGTGCCACCGTGATTTCCTACCAAAGTGGATTAGATTAGATTTTCTTATTTTATTTTTATTTGATTTTGCTCGAGGACTAGCAAAAAGCTAAGTGTGGGGGTGTGATAACTCGTATAATTATATAGTTTTTAGTTATGTTTTATTATTGTTTTGTGTCAAATACGAGTTATTATTGTTTAGTCTAATTGTGTTTATGATCTTTTATATTTTTATGTAATTTGGTGTTTTTCACAAGTTTCTTTGAGTGATTTCAGATTACTAGAATTAAGGGCAAATCCAGTTCAGTTCCAGTTCCGACACCTTTTGCCATATCAGCTATATCTGGAGTTTCACTGAAGCAATAAGGCTGAAATTTTAACCGTGCAAAGTTAAGAGGCATATCTATCTTTTTCATGTTTTACACTTCTTGAAACAGAGTCGTTTTCCCTAGCGAAATCAACCATCAAGTTGGCTGATGTGCAATGACGTCTGTCCTGAGCAGTTTTCGCATTTTGACCATATCGTCCGATACACATCAGCAAATGAGCTGATTCCAACGGCTATGGATCAACAACTGATAGGGGAACATTTGTCTAGAAGACCATGTGATCAGATAAAGCCTCCAATATTGAAGAAATCGACCATCAAGTTGGCTGATGTGCAATGACATCTGTGCTGACCTGTTTTCGTATTTTGCCCATATCTTCTTCTCCACATCCGAAAATGAGCTGATTCCAACGGCTATGAATCAGTAACTCATAGGGGAACATTTTTCTAGAAGACCATGTGATCAGATCAGGCCTCCAAGATTGACAAAATCGACCATCAAGTTGGCTGATCAAAATGGTCATACAATATGACGAAAATTGTTAGAAAAATGCACCCACCTATTATACCTACCTTTGAAATTTGTAAATCTTGTCTCTTGTCATTTAGCCCTCCAAAATGTGTATAAATAGAGGGACTTGGATGATTGTAGAGAATCATATTGTACATAGGTAGGATATTAGCCATTTTAATAAAATTTTCTAAGTTTTCTTCTTCTTTCTTTTCTCTAGTTTTCTTTCTTTTCTCTAGTTTTCTTTTTCTTTAGAGAGAGCAAGAGGTTGGATAATTAATATTCTTCCTCTTCTTCTTTCTTTCTTTTATTTTCTTCTTAGATTTTCTTTAATTTTATGTTTATGTTTACAATGCCTATGCTAGGCTAAACTTCTATTTGGTTAAGGGTGATTTCAAAGCCCTAGACATGTTTTGTGATTGATTTTCAGATTCTATCTATCATTAATTTTCTATCAAAGTTGCTTATGTTCTTCTACAAGAATTGTTCATGATGTTGTCTTGATTTATTTAGGTGTACAACTAGATAGATCTTGATAATTATCTATTGCTAGTTTAGGAGTCTTGATCCGTGTAATTGTCTTGATTTCCTATTCATAAGTGGCAATTTGTGATTAATGATTATGGTCAAGTTTTCAATAATTGCAAAGTGGAACATAACCTAAGTTGAACAATCTGAGCTTATGTGTTTGTTGCTTAGATCAACCTATCTTTCTCATCATAAAGCTGCCATTAAATTGAATTTAGAGAGCTTATTCTAGGTTGTTTAATGGTTAGAGATTAAATAGAGAGCTTGTTCTATTTAACGACAAACTAAGGAAAGATTGGGGTAACAGAGCTTGTTGTTATCTACGGTTGTTAACTTTGATAGTTGGTTGATATTGATAGATCTGAAATTGATTCTTAGTGATGTCTAGTGGTGGAGAATGAAACCTTAACCATATTTTTCATATTTGATTCTTCTTACTTACTTGTTTTCTTACTTTTCTAGTTTGTTTATTTTTAAAAGTATATTTATTTTTATTGGCTGGTTATACCGCCTAATTTGTATATTAACTTTGTTTTATTTTTATTGGCTGGTTATACCGCCTAATTTAGTATATATATTTTTATTGGCTGGTTATACCGCCTTGCATCTTATTCTTATTATTTACTTTAGTTTAAATCTGGCTTCAAAAACCCCTTTTCTTTTATTGTTTTCTTTAAACGTAAGTTATAAACTAATAACTCATAGATTAAAACCCAATCCCTGAGGACTCGACCCTTGCTAATCATTATACTTACAATTGATCTTTTTAGTGCAAGGTTAAATAAGATACACTCTTTTGGGTGCATCATGAGTCAATTATATCAATATTAAAAACAGAATGCACATCACTAGGATATCTCATGGCCTCAAAAATGTTAAAGCGAATTATTTCACCATCAAATTCCATAGTTAAAGTGCCATCATGTACATCTATTTTAGTTCTTGCTGTTTTCAAGAATGGTCTCCCTAATAGAATAGGTGTGGGATTAGAAGACATCTCATCTTCCATTTCAATAACATAAAAGTCAGCGGGAAAAACCAATTCATTAACCTGTACAAGAACGTCTTCTACAACTCCTCTTGGATAAGTGTTAGAACGGTCAGCAAGTTGTATTATAACACCGATTTCCTCTAATGGTCCTAGATTCAATGAAGCATAAATTGAATATGGCATGACATTAATAGATGCCCCTAGATCTAGCATAGCACGCTCAAACCTGGTGTTGCCTATCTTACAAGGAATGGTAAACATACCTGGATCCTTGCATTTAGGTGGGAGTTTCTTTTGAAGAACAGCTGACACATTCTCCCCCACACTTACCTTTTCATTCCATTTCAACTTCCGTTTAGATGTGCACAACTCTTTTAGGAACTTGGCATATCTTGGCACTTGCTTGATAGCATCTAGTAAAGGAATGTTCACCTCTACTTTCCGGAAGGTTTCCAAAATTTCCTTCTCTTGCTCCTCCTTCTTGGACTTTGCTAACCTGTTAGGAAAATGTGGAGGAGTTATATAGGAAGGAAAGGATGGTTTAGGAATTACCTTTTTTAGTGGCTCGTTGGGATGTGAAGAGGATGCCATGGTATTGTTCTCCCCTTGAGCACTATCATTTTGTGGTGTCTCTAGCTGTTTCCCACTTCTTAAATTTATAGCATTGGCATTCTCTCTTGGATTCACTATGGTTTGGGAAGGTAATTTCCCAGAATCCCTTGCTTGCATTTGACTCATGGTTGTTGCCAATTGCCCTATTTGAGTCTCCAAATTTCGAATACTTGTCTTTGTTTCCTGTTGAAATTGAATTGTATTAGTAGAAAGAGCTTTAACAAGATCTTCAAGAGAAGTACCTGAATTTTGGGTGGGTGGTAGTTGTTGTCGGGTTTGGTATGGTTGTTGCACTCTTTGCTGAAAACCCGGTGGCCTGTGGTCAAATGGTGGAGGAATAGTTTGTGATTGGTTCCCTCCATAATTGAAGTTTGGATGATCCCTCCATCCTGGATTGTATGTGTTTGAGTAGGGATCATATTTCCTTGATTGGTTCTGAAATCCACCCATGGCATTCACATGTTCATTGGTATCCTCTTGAAGTGTTGGACACATATCAGTTTGGTGCCCTATGTTTGAACATATGCCACAAGCCTTTATTTGTTGTATTTTACCTACAGCCAATTGTTGAACAAGAGAAGTCAGTTTATCAAATTTTTGTTCAAGGGATGATATACTTACCTCATTAACTCTCTTGGGTTGTGGTGGTGGATCTTGTCTCATTGAGAACTGTTGAGAATTGGCTGCCATGTTGGAGATTAATGTTCTAGCAGCCCTGGGAGTCTTATCAACTAGAGCTCCCCCACTAGCGGCATCTATCATACTTCTTTCCATGGGCATGAGACCTTCATAGAAGTATTGGATGAGAAGTTGTTCACTTATTTGATGGTGTGGACATGATGCACAAAGTTTCTTGAACCTCTCCCAATATTCATATAAGGACTCTCCGTTGTATTGCCGAATCCCACATATCTCTTTCCTAATGTTGGCAGCCTTAGATGCTGGGAAATACCTTTCCAAGAATGCTTTCTTCAAATCATTCCATGTAGTGATGGTCCCGGATGGTAGATAGTAGAGCCATTCCTTTGCTGAATCAGCTAGAGAGAATGGGAAGGCTCTCAACTTAACTTGCTCTTTCGTGACCCCTGTTGGTCTCATGCTTGAGCAAACTACATGGAATTCCTTGAGGTGCTTATTTGGATCCTCTCCTGCAAAACCATGAAAAGTTGGGAGAAGATGAATCAAACCAGATTTTAATTCAAAAGCTACCTCAAGATTAGCATATTCAATGCATAATGGTTGTTGACCCAAGTCCGGAGCGGCTAGCTCCTTGAGAGTTCGGTTGTCAGCTGCTGCCATCTCTCCTTGCTCCTCTTGGATGTTTTGGATCAACTCCTCGATTGGTTGTTGGTGAGAAGTTATAAATTCCCGAATTTTCCTAAGTCGTAAGTCTTCTTCGGGAGCTTGGAACATTCACTAATAAAAAAAATAAGAAAGTAAATAATTAGAACAGAAAATAAGAATAAACCAATAAACTAATAAACTAAAGAAAGCAATCGCCGGCAACGGCGCCAAAAATTTGATGCACCCAAAAGAGTGTATCTTATTTAACCTTGCACTAAAAAGATCAATTGTAAGTATAATGATTAGCAAGGGTCGAGTCCTCAGGGATTGGGTTTTAATCTATGAGTTATTAGTTTATAACTTACGTTGAAAGAAAACAATAAAAGAAAAGGGGTTTTTGAAGCCAGATTTAAACTAAAGTAAATAAGAAGAATAAGATGCAAGGCGGTATAACCAGCCAATAAAAATATATATACTAAATTAGGCGGTATAACCAGCCAATAAAAATAAAACAAAGTTAATATACAAATTAGGCGGTATAACCAGCCAATAAAAATAAATATACTTTTAAAAATGAGCAAACTAGAAAAGTATGGTTAAGGTTTCATTCTCCACCACTAGACATCATTAAGAATCAATTTCAGATCTATCAATATCAACCAACTATCAAAGTTAACAACCGTAGATAACAACAAGCTCTGTTATCCCAATCTTTCCTTAGTTTGTCGTTAAATAGAACAAGCTCTCTATTTAATCTCTAACCATCAAACAACCTAGAATAAGCTCTCTAGATTCAATTTAATGGCAGCTTTATGATGAGAAAGATAGGTTGATCTAAGCAACAAACACATAAGCTCGGATTGTTCAACTTAGGTTATGTTCCACTTTGCAATTATTGAAAACTTGACCATAATCATTAATCACAAATTGCCATTTATGAATAGGAAATCAAGACAATTACACGGATCAAGACTCCTAAACTAGCAATAGATAATTATCAAGATCTATCTAGTTGTACACCTAAACAAATCAAGACAACATCATGAACAATTCTTGTAGAAGAACATAAGCAACTTTGATAGAAAATTAATGATAGATAGAATCTGAAAATCAATCACAAAACATGTCTAGGGCTTTGAAATCACCCTTAACCAAATAGAAGTTTAGCCTAGCATAGGCATTATAAACATAAAATTAAATAGAATCTAAGAAGAAAATAAAAGAAAGAAAGAAGAAGAAGAAGAATATTAATTATCCAACCTCTTGCCCTTTCTAAAGAAAAAGAAAACTAGAGAAAAGAAAGAAGAAGAAAACTTAGAGAATTTTATTACAATGGCTAAATATCCTACCAATGTACAATATGATCCCTTACAATCATCCAAGGCCCTCTATTTATACACATTTTGAAGGGCTAAATGACAAGAGACAAGCTTTACAAATTTCAAAGGTAGGTATAATAGGTGGGTGCATTTTCTAACAATTTTCGTCATACATGACGATTTTGATCAGCCAACTTGATGGTCGATTTTGTCAATTTTGGAGGCCTTATCTGATCACATGGTCTTCTATATAAATGTTACCCTATCAGTTACTGATCCATAGCCGTTGGAATCAGCTCATTTGCTGATGTGGATAAGAAGATATGGGCAAAATACGAAAACAGGTCAGCACAGACGTCATTGCACATCAGCCAACTTCATGGTCGATTTCGCTAGGGAAAACAACTCCATTTCAAGAAGTGTAAAACATGAAAAAGATAAATATGCCTCTTATCTTTGCACGGCTACAAATTTCAGCCTTATTGCTTCAGTGAAACTCGAGATATAACTGATATGGCAAAAGGTGTCGGAACTGGAACTGAACTGGATTTGCCCTTAATTCTAGTAATCTGAAATCACTCAAAGAAACTTGTGAAAAACACCAAAATACATAACAATATAAAAGATCATAAACACAATTAGACTAAACAATAATAACTCATATTTGACACAAAACAATAATAAAACATAACTAAAAACTATATAATTATACGAGTTATCAGGTAGCCCCGACGAATGAAAGTATTACTTAACAAATATAATAACATTTCTTCTAGACATATGAAGAAATAAAAAAAGGTATAAAGTAAAGATCATGGGAGAAAAATAAAATCAAATGAGTTCAAATTAAAATGACTCATACCTAAATTAACCTAAACTCAAAATCAAAATGACTAATCCGGAATGATTAGATGATTTGATTTTAAAATGAAATAATTTGAATCTGAAATTACTTGAATCCAATGTTTAGATTTCAAAATGTCATACTAAAACTGATTCAAAATGAGTCAATTCATATTGAACGATCCAATCCAATTGCCACCTCTAACTTGTGCCTTGTATTATAACGTGGTCCCTTTCCATTTAAAGATGAAGTTCCATGCATTGACTTATGAAAGTAATGTTGGTGTATGCCTTAAGACCAATCAGATTGCCTATGAGATACATATCATAATAAGCATTACTATTATGAACTAGGGCATTCTTTATCTATAAGTTTGTTTGCATATTTGATATTACTTACTTCTTAGATAAAGTTCATGAAATAAATTTCTTCGCACGAGAATTACAAATAAGTTGTAATTATGAGATCATCATACTCAAAATATTATTTCTAAATTATTCCTAGCCAATGCTTTATCGATATAGGACATTGATAAACCTCTTGAGACTGGCACATGATTACGTTTTTACTTATGAAGCAAGTAACCTATCTCATAGGTTAAAGTTTGGATAAACTTGAGCTAACATGTGGGTGCTTATTACAATAACAAGTTCACTGGACATGACCTGATGTGAGAATGCCATTTGTAACATTCTCATGTGGAATTATCCAAAAAAAAATTCTCATGTGGTCGTTGAAGAAGTGATCATTTGACTTGAGGTTACTAATGATCTTATATAAGGATCGCTATACTTTGATTTTACCTTTCTTATGGCCCTAACCATGGATACTCCAATCGGGTTCTTTTGGATATAACATGAGGCATATGAAGATAAGATAAGATTCATTACCTTGAGTGATCGAGAGAATATCCTCTAGTCTTGATAAGAATTAACTTAAAAAATCTTTGGCCAGAGTGGAATGAAGTTTGGAATAGTTCTAAAATTTATTCGAAGAGTTAGTTCTCTATCCCAAGACTTAACATGGTTAAACTAATTGAGTAGACACTAATTCATGCTCAAGATTAAACCGAGATATTAAGTGATGAAAGTATAATAATTATACTGAAAAATCAAGTATGGATAAGTTGGTCGAACCTCGTTGATCTTTCTTAACAATTGTGGGTCGTGGCCATTGTTAGATGACATCCGTGCTAAAAATCTACAAATATAAGATTGATTAATTAGAGAATTAATGATGAACTCAAATGGTTTGATTCATCTAATTTGAATTTATTAAGGATTGCAATATTTATTTTGTTGCCTACATATTAAGGAACCTAATGGGTCATACATAAATAGAACGTGACCTCTGAAAGATTAAATTGGGCTTAAATTAAGTTGGACTTAATTTTAAAAAATTTAAAACTTCATGGGTAGAATTAAATTAATTAAAAATCCAAAACAAATAGTTAAGACACAAGTCTTATTTGGAATAGGACTAGGCCGGCCACTCCCTTATATAAGCAAGGCTTGCCCACCCTCTCTTCTTATGAGTTTATTCTTGATTTTACCATTGCTTTCAATTGTTGAAACCCTAAGAGAATAAAAGAGAGACTGTCGCATATTACTAGTATAATATTTGGCCAAGCTTGCATCCCATCCTTCAAAAAAGCTATTTAGCTCCTTGTTCATTTGGACTAACATTAGCTTTTGAACATTTGAACAGTTGATAGTTTGTTACAACGAATTTGGTGTTCTTGGATGATTAGTTTTGCTGCAAACACCAAACCCTCAGATAAGGCTATTTTCGCATCATAACATGTCAAAATTAATCTTATAATTTGAAAATTGAAAATTGAATTTTAAGTTTTAATTTTATTTATACATAATCAATTCCCGACACGTAAAACTATAGCAAGCATTTTATTGCTTAATTACCGTACAAAGGTTCCTTGAGAGGGAAACAGGAAGGGACCACTTTTGGCTTTTTTAACGAGAGAAAAAAGTAGAAAAGTTTAAAAGACCAAGAAAAAGTAAACAGTTTTTCTTTGTTGGGGTTAGGAAATATTCTTAACAAGAAAGATAAGTAATTTACTCCGTTTTCTAAAACTAAAAAAAAAAATTATTCAAAAATAATTACCTTAAAAAATAAAAAGAAAGAAAAACTTTAAATCACCTATTATATAATATATAATTGATAAGTAAGTCAACATTTTATTGGATAAATGTCATACTTCGAACTAAAAAAGTTAAAGGAAAAAATCTTTGCTAACATTACGGTACTAGTTAGTGTATATATTAATGGTTGATACCATGGGAGTTGTCTTCCCTAAAATTGTAACTATTTAATTAATTTATTTAATATTTGTTATAGTTAATTTTTTTTAATGATTTTTTCTAATTAGTATTTGATTTTAATGAAATTTTCAATGCACATAGTAATAAACTATTTAAAAAAAAAATACACGATCCCATTTTTTATTAAAAAATTGAAAATGTAATCTCAATTGATACTTTAATTTTAAAAGCATTATATTTCCATTGATTTGACATCATGTTTTGATTATTTTATTTTTCAATTTAATCCCATAATTTCTTTCCTTAATTAAAGTAATTATAATAAAAAATACTGCTTTCATATTTATATATTTGATAAAATCTTTTTGCATAGATCATATCTAAAGCATGCATAAATTTCTAATTGATTTCACCATATTCAGTACAAGGTAGAGTAACTATCTTATCAATTTACATCAAATTTAAATATATAAATGCTAAAATTATTGGTGAAAAAGTAAATTTCCCAATACATCTTTACTGTAAAATAATTTTGTTTGACGTTGTGACCAATTAATAACATCTTTAATTGAGTTTCTATATATAAGTTCTTTCTTTTAAGCCAATTTTTCTCATTTACCGTCAATACAATTTTTAAACTCCACAAGCGAATTAGTAAAGTAACACATATCACTTAAGATATGTATACAAAAAATAAAAAAATTAATTTAAAAAAAAGAGACATGTCAATCTCTTAATAGTTAATACTACTTTATAGAATTAAAAAATTCACTATCAGTATATCAAAACGAATTATTTTTCTAATATCAAATAAAAATATTTAAAAAATAAAACGTTTCATAAGAAAAGAATTTTTTTTGAAGTGAATGATGCATGCGCTCAAATCTTAATTAACATTTCATTTTTCAAAATTAGAATCACAAAATTAATTCTAAATACCTTCTTTCTATTTTTGACAAAATAAATAAATTGTTCATTGTGATTTTGGGGTTAATATTTGGCAAGAATTTCTACTTATTGGCATAAGGAAATATATAAATGACATTTTTGCCAAATAACAATTTAATTTACCTTAAATTATTCTCAGTAAGTTCAATTCTTAACTAATTTTAAATATATATGTCTTATTTCCTATCTAGATAGGTATTTATTACAATAAAAGTACATCAATTTACTAGCATGATTTACTCTCTATAAAAACTTTTCAAAATGTCAAAGAAAAATTTTCCAAAAAAAAAAAAAATGTTAAATAGACAATTAAATAGCTTATTATAAATTATTCTTAATTTCATTCGTAATCAACTCTTAAAATTCATAATTTTTAATCCACTATTTATAATTTACTCATAGGAGCTCCCTATTAATAAATAATAACATTCGTGTATGCAAAGATTGCTTTCAAAAGCTTCCAAAGGCATTGGTTTAGTTGTGATTTGGTAATTCTTAAACCACTATTCATATCATGCTATTCTTTTCTTTTTTTACTATAAAGGAGGCTACAACTTGTGAATAAGAAAAGGGGTTGCAGATGTTAGAATTAACACACCAAATTTATTGGACACCACTTCTTAAGGATGATTGCATGAGAAGTTTTGTTTTTGTTTAAACTTAATTTTTTAGTTATAAGATGATAATGAAATTGAGATTTTTTTTTTTATTGGCATATGCATGCAATTCATAATTATTTTGTCCCATCAAATATTTCGTTTGTATATAGATAATTAATGATGTGTATAAGGTCTTCGATAATCTCTTTTAATTTTATTTTTTTTTTCATTTCTACGAGCAAATTTTACGAGAAAATGAAAGTATTTTTTTTCTTCATATTTATCAATTGAAACAGTAGCGTGTTGGTATTTAAAGACCCATTAACTAAATAACATATATATTTAATCATATTATATTTTATATTTTTTTCTTTTATTTTTATATATTCATAAATACAACAATAAATATAACTTTCTTTTTTTTAGTTTGCAAGACTTTCCAAATCTTCTCCCATTAGTAGATGAACTATAAAGTTGTTTGGTGTCGCAATGTTTGTTATTAACTTGATTGAGTGTCTTTTAATTTTAAAGCTGCAATTTTTTTTTTTTTTTAATATTAGATGAGATATGAGAGAAAAACATTTTTCTTTAAATTTTATCATAGTTACATATTTGATCTCCAATATTTAAATTTTTTACTTATTTTACATAATTTTTTTATATTCTTACATAAAGTTTATTAGTAATATTATAATTGATTTTTTTTTTTATATATAATTTCATATTCGTGCATCGCACGGGTTTAAAACTAATTTATTCTTAAAATTCATGATATTAACGGTTTTTTTATCTAAATATAGCTAAAAAAATATTTTTTTACCAAAATACCGTTATTTTCAGATTAATTCCCAAATTTCGTTTTTTTAAATCAGTTGGGAAATCGCCATGGCCCATGGCGATTTCCCAACTGAAATTTTTAATTTTTTTTAAAATACCAGTTGGGAAATCGCCATGGCCCATGGCGATTTCCCAACTAAAAATTTTCAATTTTTTTTTTCCAAGGGTTTTACTTTTTTTTTTAATTCTTTTAATAAATAATAAAAATTATATAATTTTAAATTTTAAAAAATAAAGATTTAATAATTTTAATTTATAATTTTTATCCATGGTGGTATAAGTGTTCATGGGCCGGGCCGGGCTCATGTATGGTATCAACATCACATTTGCTTGCCCGAGCCACGGTGGCAATTTTTCAACATTTATTTATTTTTTAATTTTATAAAATTATAAAAATTATATAATTTTTAATTTTAAAAAATAAAAATATAACAATTTACCAAAAATTAAAAAATAAATTCGTAATTAGGCCTGCTCATGGGCCGGGCCGCGACCCAAAATTTTTCAATTTACTTGCCAAGGCCCGACTCGCGGGCCTGAATTTAATTATTTTAATATATAAATAGTGATCCGGGCCTGGTCGGACGGGCTGCCCAGCCCATGAGCAGGTCTATCCGTAATGTCAATCGAATTCTTTCAACTTGTATTCATAATAAATGGACCTCCGGGAGAAAGGCCAACCAGAGTGTCGTATTAGTCCGGGCTTGGGCAACTATTTTTGTAATTTTATTAAATAATAAATAATAAATTTTAAATAAAAATTATATAATTTTTAATTTAAAAAAATTTAAATAACAAAATTCAAAAAATTATTAAATATATAAAAATATATTTTTAATAGTGAAATGGGCTTTCGGGTCGGCACGACTCGAAATGGGCCTGGACAAGGGAAAAAATTTCGAGTCGCGGCCCGGCCCATGAACAGGTCTAATACGAATATAATTTTTTAATTTTTGGTAAATTGTTATATTTTTATTTTTTAAAATTAAAAATTATATAATTTTTATAATTTTATAAAATTAAAAAATAAATAAATGTTGAAAAATTGCCACCGTTGCTCGGGCAAGCAAATGTGGTGTTGATACCATACATGAGCCCGGCCCGGCCCATGAACACTTCTACCACCATGGATAAAAATTATATATTAAAATTATTAAATATTTATTTTTTAAATTTTAAAATTATATAATTTTTATTATTTATTAAAAGAATTAAAAAAAAGTAAAACCCTTGGGAAATCGCCACCGTGGGTGGCGATTTCCCAATGGGAAAAAAAATTGAAAATTTTTAGTTGGGAAATCGTCATGGGCCTTCCCAATTGGTATTTTAAAAAAAATTAAAAATTTGAGTTGGGAAATCGCCATGGGCCATGGCGATTTCCCAACTGATTTAAAAATAACGGATTTTGGGAATTAATCTGAAAAGAGCGGTATTTTGGTAAATAATTTTTTTTGGCTATATTAGAATAAAAAGACCTGATATTAACAATCAACTAAAACAATCAATATAATTATAAATAATATTTTAACTAATTTTAAAAAGTTTTGATTTTATGTAACTTGTTATAGTAAAATAAAAAAAAAAACTTTTTCAAATTCTCAAATATCATATTTACAATTTCGTAGCTCTTCTTTAATCCAAACTAGGATGAGATTCCCCTATGCCTGAGATTATTTTCATAAAATAATATATCCACTCAAATTAAGTAACTGAAAATATTTGATTCGATCTCAAAAGAAGAAAAAATAAAAAAATAAAGAATAAAAAGAAAATTATATTATAATTTAGTATAAAGTATCCTTAATATTATATTATAATAATTTTTTATTAATTATAAAAATTAACTATGTAAAAAATTTTATTTTTAAATTATATAACATAAATGCATTTAGAATTCTTAATTTTCAAAATATAAATAAAAAATATATTACAATTTAGTATTATGTATCCTTAATATTAATATAATAATTTTATATTAATTATAAAAATTAAATATGTAAGAATTATTTATTTTCATTAATTTTTTAAATCATTGTTTTCTAAATTGATTGAATAATTATATAAATAAAAATATATACATAATAATTATAAAGAAAATAAAAAAATAAATTTAAAAAAAAAAAAAAAAGCAAATAGCAAAAACAAAAAGAATTGAAGGCCTATTTGGATGACATTTGTCATATTAGTATAATAATTTTATATTATTATAAAAATTAAATATGTAAAAATTATTTATTTTCATTAATTTTTTTAATTATTGTTTACAAAATTACTTAAATAATTATAGAAATTAATTAACTATGTAAGAAATATTTATTTTCATTAATTTCTTGAAAAAATAATGTATAATAAAAATAGTTTTTCTGGTTATTAGAAGTATTTAGTAATTTGATTTCATTACTGCAAAGTGAAGTCAAACAAAAATTTTATTTTATCCTATTGCAATTTGAATTACCTTGTTGCACATCATAAATGATGGAGCCAAATAAACTATTTTCTTTATGATTATTCATTTTTTATACCCAGCCAACTCACAAATTCACAATAACAACAAAAAGTTATTGTGTATATAAAAAAAAATGAACTTTATATATACATCATTCAAAATATAAATATAAATCAAAGTGTAAATTAAGACCATGCACCCCTTTTGGTGAATCTGAGATGGCAATACTTTCTCAGAAAGCATGGCTTTAAGTGTAGATGAAGGCATTGCATATCTCCTGTGAACCTCTCTCTATCCATCTCCTCTCTTTCAACTAAGCTTAGCGATAATGGCAGCAACTTCTCTGCTTTCACTCTCCTTATTCCTTATCTCTTACTCCTTTTTCCCCATCCAAACAGTACTTTCTTCATCAACAGATTCATTTGTGTTTGGAGGCTGCACCCAACAAAAATACACACCTGACTCACCTTACGAGTCCAACCTCAACTCATTGCTCACTTCCCTGGTTAACTCAGCCACTTACTCCTCCTACAACAACTACACCATCCTGGGATCAAGTCCCCAAGACGTTGTTTACGGCCTTTACCAGTGTCGTGGCGACCTGTCGATGCCGGACTGCGCCACCTGCGTTGCCCGTGCAGTGAGCCAAACCGGTTCTTTATGCCCAGCTGCATGTGGTGGCGCGGTGCAGCTGCAAGGCTGCTACGTCAAGTACGACAACGCTACATTTCTAGGAGTTGAGGATAAGAACGTGGTGCTCAAAAAGTGTGGGCCCTCGGTGGAGTATGAGAAGGAGTCGGAGATTGTAGGGCGTAGAGATGCGATGATGGCAGGAGTGATGGGCGGTGGAGGGCCATTCAGAGTTGGTGGGTCAGGGGAAGTCCAGGGTTTGGCCCAATGTGTGGGGGATCTCAGCGTAGCTGAATGTCAGGATTGTTTGTCTGAAGCCATCGGACGGTTGAAAAGCGATTGCGGAGCAGCTGCTTATGGTGACATGTACTTAGGCAAGTGCTATGCTAGGTTCTCCACTGCTGGGGATAATAGTAATCACTATTATCCTAAATCCCATGACGGTAAAACCTCTCAACACACTTTATTTTTATTTTTTTGGGTTCTTACCAAATTGAAATAATTCTACAAATTGCCTCACAAATGGATCTGATTGTTGCATTAATGTCTTTACTTTCCAATGTGGAGAAGTTATTAGAATAATATTTTTTTTTACAACGAAGGCCAAATCTTGAAGATAGAAAAAATAATTGTAAATATCAGGATTTAAACTTTAAATTTATTGGATGTTATTTTTTAAAAATAATTATGAGTTAAGTTCGGATTTTACTAGATTAATTTCGGATTTTACTAGATTAATATTCTTTATAGTTGATTTAAGAGGTCTGAAATTTTTGTGAAAATTAAATTTCCCTTTTAGTTCAATTTAATTCCAAATTACATCATTTTATTATTATAAATTTTTTAATTTTTTTTATGGAAAAAAATTTTAATTTATAAAATAGTTTTGTTCTACTAGCTAGAACACTAATTAATATAATTAAAAAAAAAGACCATGTCAAGGAAAAGGGATATTATTAATTTTTTAGACAAAGGCAATAAATAAATTATGAATTTTCTAATTTTCTTGTGATTCGTTGACATATATACATATATGTTGTAGATAAATCTAGCAACGATGGTGAGAAGACATTCGCAATTATCATTGGATTATTGGCTGGGATCGCTCTGCTCATCATTTTTCTTGCTTTCCTAAGAAAAGTGTTGGACAGAAATGGTAAAATACTTCACTTTTATTGTTCCTCTTCTCCCTTCATCACAAAATTTTTTATTAATAAAATTAAAATTTCACTTTTATCAACTTGTTAATTTTAATTAAATTAAATTTAGTTACTAAATATGTATCTTTTAATATGGTAAACAAAATATATATTTTGCAAAAAAAAAGAAAAATTGGTTTGGTTTGGTTTGGCCTAGACCTGCTCATGGATCGAGCTATCCACCTGACTCGACATGCTCGACTCAAATTACTATTCATTAAATAAAAATATTTTTTAAATTTAATTATAAAAAATATATAAAAATATTAATATAAAAAAAAATTAATAATAAAATAGGTTTTCGAACCGATCCGGCTAAAAACGAGTTTGGAAAAAAAAGTTCGAACCGTGACCCAGCCTATAACAAGTCTATATTGACCTACTGAACATTTTTTATCCGATTCAGTAATATGCTGACATGATTCTTTGGATTTCAATTAATTAATTATTATTCCAATGCAGGTAAATAATATTCCAACTTTTCCAGAATCCAGATCATAATGGCAGAATTGATTTGCTTTTGTTCGATCTTTTCCTTCATGATATCCAACTTTCTTCCACCTTTCTTCCAAAAGGAGAGCAAAGGAAAGATGGAAAGACGTGCCAAATTCAAAGTTAAAAAGGAGGAAAAAGGGAGGCTAAGATTCCACTCTCCCCTCCACTTAAAAAAGTTGGCTTGTCTTAATGTGAGAAAAAAGAACAAAAACAATGGCATATTGTTTTTGTAAAGGTGCCAATGATGTTTCCTTTGTGATTTTATTTGTGCATGTTATTCATCTATTTCCTTATACTTTGTCCCAAGTTTCCTCCCTTAATCATTTAGTAATATCCTAATGTAATGTTCATGTCTGATTGCTATCTTACAAGGTTATCATTGTTAGTTTCTTTATGTAGAATTTTATTTTTAATCTAATAACAATAATTGTTATTCAACATAAAAGCCATAAGTAGCATTTTCTTACCTTTTTTATAGGACATATAGAAAACCTTAAAGAAGAATATGCATGAATCCAAGTTTTAACGCAGTTGATTTATGCAATCACCTTTAAAGATAGTATCCAGCATGTCTGAAATTTGAATTTTAAAATTTACCACCTTTTTCCTATTTTCAGCAACCTCCTTTATACTGAAAAAAGAAAAGAAGAATATGCATGAGTTCTTTAAGAATCTCTCTATAGTTATGGGCTCAAGTCCATGTCATCTCTTGCTAATAGTTTACTTGAAATTCTTATTTAATTCTATTTTTTTTAGTCTCTTAAATTAATTAAAAAGCTTTATTTACCCACTCTTATATAAAGGGTACAATACTCTTATAATCAAATAAAAAAAAAAAACGATATTTCTTCTTTATAAAATTCATACAAGAAAATAGACCGTGAGATCAAGATACTTTATAATCTCGAGAGCTTGTTACTATACAACTATATATAGCAGCTCAAAATTTAAGTATGTTTGCCTTAAATTGATCATTGTTTTGAAATGACAAAACTTTAAGTGTGTTTTTCAAACTAAATTTGCTTAAAAGTTTTGTGTATTTTTCAAACCAAAAATTTACTTTAAAAATTATTTATTTGACCCAAATGCAAGTCGGACAGTTATTTCAAAAAAAATGATTTTTCTTGGACTTAATATAATTGTGATATTATTGGTTTTCAGAAATGCAAATTTCTATGTGCTTAACTTAAAATTTCAAGTGTAATTGATATTCAAAGAAATTTTATTTTTCTTGGACTTAATATAACTTTGATTTTATTAGTTTTGAGAAAAGATTTTTCTTATGCACTTTACTTGAAATTGCAAGTCCAATTGATATTCGAAAAAAAAAGTTATTTTTCTTGGACTTGATATAATTTTAGTATTATTTATTTTAAGAAAAAAGAATTTTCAATGTGCTTTACTTGACTAGAGCTTTTGTTCTTGAAAATAAAATTGTTCTTGAGCTCTAACATTTTCTTTAAAAAATCAAATTTTGGAAAAATTAAAAGTGAAGAAATATTGTCATAATTAATATAAAAAGAAAGTCCAACATTTTTTGTTGCGAATATTTCTATTTGGGATTAAAAAATATTTTTACAATTTCTCCAATATTTGTCTTAGTATTTTGGACCGAATTTTGTTTCTCAAAATACAAGTGTTCAAGTGGATAATATTGGTTAAATGAGTCTTAGGAAAAAGTCAATCTTTCTTCATGTTTAAAATACAAGATTTTTAAAGATTTGAAGAAGGGATTAATCCTCTTGTGAAAAGGATCAATCTTTTTCTTAAATAAAACGGTCCTGAGAGCTGTCAAACTCAAAGGCATCGATCCCTCGAGAAAGGGATCAATCCCTTAGTGCTTGACAACCTCCAACAATTAGATTTTTAAGTGCAACAAACGGTTATTTCCTCCTCATTCAATCTCAACGGTCCCAAACTCATTCCAACTATAAAAAGGACACTTCAGCACATTTGGATGGTTAAAGAAAAAGCATGAAAGATCATTTATTCACCCCTTTCAAGCATTCAAGAGAACAAGCGCCAAAGAGCCAAATCGTCAAGTTCTCAATAATTCAAAAGAATCCAAGTAGATTTGAGCTTTAATTCTTCAGTATAATATCTTTCTTATACTCTTTCTTTGTACTAAATTGCAAACACCCAACCTTTGAGAGTGATTTTTTTTAAAACAATAAAAAATATATCCTTTATGCAACTTTCTAAACTTTCCCAACTTTCTAAACTTTTTTAAAGACAATAAAAAATATATCCTTTATGCAATAATATATGGAAAAAAATTAAAATTTGTCCCCGTTAATTTTCTCTGTAAATTTCAAGTTTTTGGGTAGTTAATTTTAGGATAAATGTTTATTTAGGTGGCGTTTGGTATGGAATGATTTTTTTAAATCGAGAATGATTTAATCATTGTAATTAGATTGAGAACTTTACATGGCATTGATTTTAGATTACCGAAAGTAATTAGATCACTGTCTTGTGAAATAATTTGAATCACATCTTAAAAGGTGATAAAGTTTTATCATTGAGAGGACTAATCTTCAAATCATTTTAGAACAACCTTTGAAGTGGTATCCATTTAAATATGTTTATCTCCAAATTTTTAGTTTGTATAAGCAAATCTCCATTTTAATCATTTTACACTAGACAAATTATATAAGTCTTAAATATGGACACGCCAATAACTTTAAATTATACTTATCAGAATTGGTTCATACCTTATAATTTCTTATAAAACAATAAACTCTTATTTTATAAATTGTTAATTCAATAAAAATTAAACTTATTGCTTTCTTTTAAATATTTTATTATTATTAATAATGTTATTTTGAGTGTTTTATATTTGATATAGTAATTTATGATCACAAGTAATTTTTTATTACACCAAGCATGGTAATATAAGATCACTAATAATCAAATCACCTTGTCGATCTTATCACTATGATAATTAAATCACCATGATGATCTTAAAAATAATATCAAATGCTACCTTAGAGTAATTGGGTGTTTAGTTAGTATATAAGAGGTGATTATTTTTTTAAGTGTGTAAACCTTAGAGTAATTGAGTGTTTAGTTTGTGTTTTTTTTTTGGTACAAGAAAGCGATGAAACCGCTTAAACTAAACAGGACCTAGGCCTAGCAACACCTCACAAATCTTCATGTAAAGACCTAATTACAACATTAAGAGGAGAATTTAACCTGTGAATACCAAAAGTAACATCATGAGCATTATGAGCTAGCAAATCAGCGCACGAGGTGGCCTCCCTGTAAATATGAGTTAGGCAGCAATTCCAAAGCAGCTGTTGACAACAGAAATTAATATGGAAGTATGTGTCAGTGTTCTTGGTTGACTGTAAAATTTTATTCATAGCCAACGAAGAATCAGATTCCACGATAATATTCCTGCATCGATGATCCCAAGCTAATTGTAACCCAGTACAAATGGCTTAAATCTCAGCCTTGGTGATTGATCCCCAACCAACTTGTCTAGTGAAACCAAATATCAAATTACTATCTCTGCATAGTCCAACAACATCTAATTCACCTGGGTTAGTTTTAGCGGAAGTATCAACATTCAATTTTACAAAGTTTGGAGGAGGAAACTACCAAGCAATATAAAATAAATGTCGATTGGTGTAAGGATTTTGGACAGCCCGAAATCTCAAATAATCTCTGACACATGCCATGATGGAAAACCCAGCATTAACTGGCCATTTCAACGTAGTCTCAAACACTCTCTTGTTGCGCCACTTCCAAATATACTAGCAGGTAAAACCAAAAGGCGAAGACCAAGGGATTGACTGATAAATCAACTTTCCTTGATTAAACAAGTTAAACTTCAGCCACTCCTGTAAAGACGGAGAGTTAAAACGATCTAACTGCGCACCATGCAACCAATTTGATCATACGACCTGTGGTTCATGGAAATCTCGAAGGACATGCAAAAGATCCTCTAAATTAGCATCACATCTCGGACATCTGGAGGAAGAAGCAATTCTTCATTTGAGACAAACCTCCCTTGTAAGAATTCTTCCATAAATAACAAGCCATAAGAAATACTGAATCCAGGGGAGTAGATCCAATTTCCAAAAACGAGACCATGAAAAGTGACTAGGGGAATTGTTGTCGGATTTACCACGCAAGTGCATGTATCAAGTAATATAACGAAGAGTAAGGAGTCGAACCCACGAGGAATTGCTACTAAATTTGATAAGTACTAAAATTTAAATAACTTAATCTTATCTAAACAACTAATTAAAGATGATAATTAAAAACTAAATTAAAAGAAACTAAAATTAAAATCAAGTAAATTAAAAAAGATGAATTTAATTAATTATAAAAGCCTAGGATTGCAACTTCCCTCAACAGTTCGCTTGAATCTCTCTCAACCTCTTCACTTGATTAATGACCTTGAATTGTTAACCTAAAGTTCTAATCTATTTATAAGGATCTTCCGATGGTCTTATAAAAATATCCCCATTAACCAATTAACTATATTCTTATGATAATTGAATTAAATAAGAACTCATTAAGCTTAGGCTCTAACAATGGTTACACATGACAAGTAAGTATATTTCTACCTTACCTACAGATCAACTCATCCTAATAAATGAATATGAAACATGTGTCATTAAATCCATGTCTAACACTAAACTCCCTTTTCCAAGTTGTATTTAGGTTAACAAATCAATCTAATTGGTGGCCAATCAACTAGAAACATTAAGAACAAGAATGAACAAACAACTCAACAAACTATTAAATCAAGCTAGAGAGAGAAAGTAAATTCAAACTACATATTGAGTTGCATTGAAATCCTAGTAAAAGAAAATTAGTTCATGATAATTAATGAAAACAAATATTCAAATAGTTTCACCATCATCAACAACATAAGAAAAATAAAAAAGAGAAAACTAAGAGTTGTCAATTCTTGAATCTTCACCAATCTCCCAATCTTCTTGAGAGCTTTTGATGGCAACTATCTTTTTGAGAGAATTAGGTTTTTAGACCTCCAAACCTCCTTATTTCAGCCTTAAAGAGTCCTATTTATAGTGCCTTAAGCCCCTGGAGTCAGAAACTTCGCGTGCAAGCAATCAGGTAAGTGTTTTTCTCCTTTTTTGATCTTTTTTTCCATCCAAAACAGTCCACTTGGTGCCTTGACACTGAACATTCTGCCTCCTTTTTTGGATTTTGTCATCTTTGCGAATTTCATCAGCTGATTTGGATGGGAAAATCTTGTCCGATTTTGAGGAGTCTTATACCGTTGGAAAGATATGGAAGTTAGCTTCAAAAGTCATGATGAAGTTTTCTCAAATAAAGACTTTAAGATAATGTTTTTCTTGAAGCAAGATCTGGAGGTCGAATTTGCCTACTCTTTGCTTTGCATCGTTTTTCGCCATTTCGCACCACGAAGCTCCAGATCACCTTGGACCTATAAAAACACATAAATAATAACTAAATAACTATTTTAAACATAAAATGGATAAATAAAATAAATCTACAAATATCTAAAATTAATCAAATCCTAATAAAATTCTCAAAATTTAGCTAATTTAAATGCATAAAAGGTGGCAAAATAATTATATTTCCTAGAGTTATCACACCCCCAAACTTAATATTTTGCTAGTTCTCGAGCAAAACAAAACAAAACACACTAAATAAATAAAGTGACTCAAAATATCATTCAAGATAAATTCCCTCAAAAGTTACCTTAAAATCATGATTCAAAGTAGAACATAAACATAATCCAAATCCATGATTCAAATTAATCGAAAACTTCATGCTTGAATGAATTTTCAGTGTGTGTGTGTATATAATCTCTTTGCAAATCATATCTAAATGAGGTTATATCAATGCAAAATACGAATTATAATACTAGATTCTCATATGTTTGCTTTTCATCTCTCTCTCCACTAATGTAGACTAACACTTTATCAAGGATCAAGTAGGTCTTTATTAAGCTTGTAATGTAAGGTTAGGTTCAAGGTATGATAAAGATATATTTCGGTTTAAATTCACCTGTCGCACCCTAAACAATAACAAGTCTCATCGCTAGACTTTATATTCGTTAGGTGTGACATTAGAAAAACAGAGGAAAAATCGACTTAATTCCTCTTAAAATAAAATGAGGATTTGAAAATGACCTCGAAAAAGACATGGAGTCGCCACCAATCTTGTTTGGCTAGGTGTGATCGGCCACCTATTAAAACCAATTTTGTAAAACATTTTAAAATTAATTAAAACATTTTTAAAACCAATTTCAAGTCTGCACTTTAAACCAGAGATAACCAAAGAAAATGGGTTCGGGACTCGGTTACGTGCGGGGAAGGATTAGCACCCCCACAATGCCCGTATAAAATGCTACCTTATTAATCGTGTGTTATCTCAAGTCTTGGTAAAAAGTCGGTTTTAAATTTGGTATTTTAAATTAATTTCCAATTTAAAGAAAAATAATTCCATTTTAATTGAAAATGATCCAAAATTTATTAATTGAATATTTTCCTACATTCCCCGAAAATTCGGCAAAATATAAAAAATTTATTTATTTAAATTTTTTTTTGAATCATTCTTGTTTCAAGAAAGATATTCCGTTATTAATGATAATTGATGATATCCTCCCCGACAACCCTGAAGAGAACACATGAATTATTTTAATTCGGGAATAACTTTGTTTTATTTAAAATCATTATCTTTTAAAAACATTTTAAAAAAAATGAATATGAACATATGTGACATAATATAATCTAAATGACATGAATAACCTAGATATCATAATATATTCTAAATTTAATGAATAACGTAAGTGACATAATATATTCTAAATGAAATGAATAACCTATGTGACATAATATATTCTAAATGAAATGAATATAACCTAAGTAACATAACATATTCTAAATGAAATGAAATATCCTAATATGATCAAAATGACAAGAAATGAATATGAAACACAGTGGCGGGACGTGTGGGAGCTAGAGGGCCTTGGCCACCCAAGAATTTTGAAATTTTTTTAGTATATATGTTTATAGGTATTTATATATTAAATTAAATTAATCCTCTCAAAATAAAATTTATATTTATTTAGTTTTTTATTTTTGTTTACAACTTAATTTTATGCATTATATTTTTAAAAAGTTAAAATTACATTGTTATTTTTTTTTTTATTTTACCCACCAATTATTATTCATAACTCTTCAAATTAATTGATTTGTTATAAATATTAAGTCACAATCATGTGAACTTAAAATTAACTTTCTAAATGTTAATTTTCTCAACAAGATTTTAACAAAATATTGTAAACTATAAAGTCAGATTTTTCCTTTTACTGCATGTTGTCGTTACCCTTTATAGCTTTTCTTCTTGTATTCTTTAGCAGCAAATTCAATCAATTTTGTTTGTAACTTGGTACTTATCATTTGAGTCATCCAGTTTAAAAATTAAGTTCATACTACAACTCCCAAAGATCTCCTTTTATTAGTTAGTAGTTATGCTAACTTTTATCTTTATTTTTTTTTTTAATTTTTATTATAAATCTATTTGTTTTTTCTGTCACTGTCAACTTCCTTACAAAGCAAAAATAACAAGATTCTTGTTAAGTTTGTTATTTTATTTTTTAAAATATATATTTATATAATCTTGTTTTTATATGCATGGATAATGTTACAACTTTTGTGATTAGTCAAAAATTTGATTTATTTTTTTGTTAATTTTTATTATAGTACAATATTATATTGATTTACTTTACCTATTTATGATATACCTCAAATTAAATATATATAAATTTAATATTTTAATTGGCTCCCCCAAAATCAAATGTTAAGATCCGCCACTGATGAAACATAAAATAATATTATCATGAAATATGCATGAAAATAGAAATAATAATGCATGAACATAGTAAATGCTAAATGATGTGACAAAAATAATGACTAAAAAAAATATAGGATAACATAGAATATTCACAATCATATATCAAACAATATAACATCATAAAACATAAATCAAAATAATGACATTATCATAGAAATTATCATAGCAGAAATCATATATTATATAGTATGCATGAACATGGAAAATGCAATGCATGAAAGAGTATTTTTTCCTTTATATAAGGAAATCCGTATACCTTAGGAAAAGATATCAAATTAAATTTTCTAAAATCAAAAATACTTTGTGATTGGTTTAAAAACAATTTTGAAAATTCTTGGATGAAAATGGCACATGGCCGAAAACCCCTTTGAAAAAGGCTCTATTTCTTAACTTTGAAAACCCGGACTTGACCACCCTTGACCCGAGATTTGTAAAATCATTTTTCAGACTTAAAATGGCTTAGAAACCATCCTAGGATAGTATCTAAGGTTCCTACTCAGCCCTCTTTTAATGCCTTAGAGAAAACAGAAAATGAATTTTCCCTCAAATTCAAATTAAAATCTAACTCTATTATCCAGTTTAAAACGTGATTTTTTAACCAATTTTAAAAAATTCTAAAAAATATGGAAAAAAATATAGGAGACTCAGAACATGTTTAAATTTCTGGGAAAAAATTGGCTTAATTTTTAGAATAAGGATAATCTCCCAGAAAAATCACGAAAGTCAGAATACTGGGTGAAAAACAGTTTTGCCAAAAATCATTTTTAAGCCTTTGATAAAATCATTCAAAAATCCAAGTAAAAATATTGTAGACTCTTCTATGGACCTAAAAATAGTAGCTAAAATTTCTACAAATTTGGACAAAAATTGGCAAAGTAAAAAATATACAAAGGTATAAAATGAATTGATAACTTCTCAATTTTCCACAAGTATGCTCATGTGAGCTTGACTTTAAACCATTGATTGACTTAAGTCAAAAATCAAGTGGTATGGTATGAGATGCATGAACAAACAGCAAATTTGATGTATGAAATGCATGATCTAAAACCTAAATGATATAGGAAACACATGGCAATTCAAAATGACCTAATGCCTAGCATGAGTTTGCATGGCAATAAATGCTACCCTAACCTAAATATGCATGAGATGCATAGTGATGCCAATGTAACCTAGACCTAAAATGTTATGAATATGCATGGAAATACAAAATTATCCTAATGCTTAGACCTAATATGCATGAGATACATGGTAAGGCAAATGTAACCTAGACATAAAGTGACATGAAAATGCATGGCAATACAAAGTTGTCCTAATGCCTAGCATGAATTTGCATGGCAATAAATGCTACCTACCTAATATTCATGAGAAGCATGGTAATGCAAATGTAACCTAGAGTTAAAGTGACATGAAAATGCATGGCAATACAACGTTGTCTTATTGCCTAATATGCATGGGAATATACATGGAAATACAAAGATGGCCTAGACCTAAAATGTTATGAAAATGCATGAAAATATCATGAACATATAATGACCAAATAAACCTAATACTAATGCATGAACATGGCACAACCAATACACAATCTCATGGTATAAGAATGCAAAGCATGGTACCTAAACAAAATGCAAATGCACACACAAAGCAAGGAACACATGTAGAGGCCGAATAGTCACTAATCCTATGTGAAGAAATGTAGCAAGGTATTAACACAAACACATGGCAAACTAAATCAAAATATACAATATTATGGCATGGAAATGCAAGTCTATCAACTAAACAAGATGAAAACGCACATCAAAGCAAAAAAAGAACATGTTGGCTGAATGGTCACTAAACAATCATAGTGAAACCCTAGCTAGACAATAACACAAACACATGGAAGCATAATAAACTAGCAAAAATGATAATAATGCAAACATGGTGACTAACATAACTCATGAACATAGCAATGTCAATATAACAAACACATGGCATGGTCTAAATATATGAACAAAAATGGAAGCATATTAAGCAAGTAAAAATAAAAAAAATGCAAGCATGGTAACCTATACTCATCATGGTCGAATGATAACATATATCTAGCATGGTATTTCCACAAACCCATGGCATGTGTATAGCTAAGCTACCACAATCAAGCTAAGCTACCACAATCAAGCTAATCTAACACAAGTAAGCTAACCTACCACAACAAATCACATGAACAAAAGCAAACACAAAATCATTTAACAAAAAATGGTCCATTCGGCCATGATGGAAAATGGAGGAAAAATTGCCTTCTTGATTTCTTTAAAAAAACAAAGTAGAAGCTCATTTGAAATTATTTTAAGAACAAGTATATGTCATAAAAGAGAATAAAATGACAATCAAAATAGCAAAATCATGTCAACAAAGTATGAGAAAAATATGAAAGAACATAGCTACCTTGCTCTAGCTTTCAAAATCAAGAAGTAGCAAGCCAAAACCTTTATTTTTCCTTCTATTTTCTCCTCTCCTTTTCCTTTCTTTTTTATATCCTTTTCCCCTTAGCTACTGCCTCTATTTAGCCCCCCCAAAGCCTTTGAAAAAATCTGAATTCCTCTCTTCCTTAGCCTCGGCCGAATAGTGTATAGAATTCTCTAGAATGTTGTAGTTTTTTCCTAACCAATTTTGATCCAATGGCCCTTAATCCAAGATGCTTTTTATGAAAAATTCCCACCCTTAGATCTAATCAGCCCCTAACTAATATGATGTCATGAATATGATGTCATAAATATGACATCATCCCTCTTCATGCATTGGTCCATGTGTCACAATTGCAAAGGCTTGATTAAGAAAAATAACTACCTTCCTATCCATTCTTGGCCCTTAGATGCAAGAGCTAAAAAAAAAACACTCTCTAACATGGGATTGGCCGGCTGACCCTTGGAATTCCAGCCCAAACTCCAATTTTTAAAAGCCTTCTTCGGTTTCTTCGATAAAATGACCTTTTTGACCCCCAAACCAAATTAAATAGCAAAAGGACTCCAAATTCAAATTTTACTTTTTTTAATACTTCCTAAATAATAAAAAATTGAATTCTGGAAGTTTTCATAATTTTTGGAGCCCATTTGCTATTTGTTCGGATTTATTTCCAAAATTGCCTCTTAATACACGCTAACTTTTATCATTTTCCAAACTGGCTCCAAATCTGGATTTTTCTTCACCAATCTCTTTCAAATAATTTAAAAGTGAGATCTGGAGATTTTCAGAATTTTCTGAGCTCATTTGCTATTTTTTCGGGATTTATCTTCTTGAATTTCAACTTAGTGGGCCCAGAATTTGACATTTTGCAAATGAACTCAAAATCCAGATTTTTCTTCTCAAATCTCTTCAAAATAATTTAAAAATGAGATTTGGAAGTTTTCAAAGTTTTCAAAGATCATTTTCTATTTTTCCGGGATTTATCTTCTAGAATTTTCAAACTAGTGGGCCCGAAATTTGCCATTTTGCAAATGAACTTCAAATCCAGATTTTTCTTCGCTAATCTCTTCCAAATGATTTAAGATTGAGATTTGGAAGTTTTGGGAATTTTTTGAGCTCATTTGCTATTTTTCTCGAATTTTCCAATTTTGCCCTTTTGTCTCCAAAGTCTGGTTTTGCTCAAAACAAGTCCGATTTCCAGATTTTCTTTTTCTGTGCCTTTGTTATAAATTGAATTGGAGTTGGTCCAAAAACTCCCAATTTTTATGATCACATTCCCTTTCGTTTTGATTTTTCCTTTTCTTAGTATCGGGAAATTTTGCGTTTTTTCGTTTTTCAGCTCTTTTCTCTAAATGACTTCAAACTGAGCCTTGGGATATCCTTGTTTACTTACTCCTCATCAATTAGGGGTCTTAGTTTTACCTAATCGAGCCATTTCTTCAATTCTCCCCAGTTTCACCAAAATCACCAAAAACCTTAATTCTCAGTTTTCTTCCAAATTTACTTTTCCTTCAGTTTGCCCCCAAATGGCCTCTCTATTACCCGTAGTCATTGCTTATCTTTCATTAGGAACCTCCAATTTTGACCGATTTGATCGTTTAAGCACTTTTCCCCAAAATTTTCAAATTGGGATTTTCTTTCTACTAAATCTCCGTAACCCAGCTTTCGGACTCCATATCTTTCGTTGTAGACCTCGGATTGTCAAAATTCTCTACCCATTTTTCAATTGAACTTTGAATCTTGATTTTGAATATGGGTTGTCTTTTTTAGTAGTTGACTTTTCAAGGTTGACTTTTCTGAGGTTGACTTTTCAAGATTGACTTTTTATGCCTACTTTCTTAATCTAAGTCTCGGAGTACCACCTGTAGGATGAGAAAAGCCTTTTTGCATTCTGAAACATCACTTTAAGAAGAAGAATACCTGATTTAGTGGTCTGGACAAAATTAGGTGTCTACGGTAGCCCTTTTTTGGCTATTGCTGAGAATCAGGAATCAGGCAAAGATAAACAAACACTAATTTTGTCCGATTAGTGAAATCACATGTGAAGGAAAGGAAAGGGGTTTTCATATTTTCATAATTTTCATTTTTTTCTCTTTTTTTGTTATGAAAGCTGTAAATTGAAGATTTTATCCTTAAATTGAGTTCCCTGACTAATCAAGGCTCGACCCGTCTTAAGGAAACGAGTTCGATTTGCAAGAGAAGAAAATAGAAGATTTTGTCCTTAAATTGAGTTACTTGACTAATCAAGGCTCGACCCGTCTTAAGGAAATGAGTTCGATTTGCAAGAGAAGAAAATAGAAGATTTTGTCCTTAAATTGAGTTCCCTGACTAATCAAGGCTCGACCTATCTTAAGGAAACGAGTTCAATTTTAAAACAAAATATTTGACTCATTTGAGCAGAAGAACGAGTTTGATTTAAAAAAAAAATATCTCTATAGTAAATCTCGGGATTCGACTCATTATAGAAGCATAATGAGTTCAATATTAAAATCAAAATATCTCTACGGTAAATATAAAATCATCAACCAAATTTAAAATGCCAAAATTTAAAATGCCAACTTCACTGGGCTTAAACATTGTTGTGCCAGCTACATCGGGCTTAACCAAATTTAAAATGCCAACTTCACTGGGCTTAAACATTTTTGTGCCAGCTACATCCGGCTTAATCACATCTAACATGCCAACTTTACTAGGCTTAATCACCTTTTATGCCAGTTAGATCGGGATTAATCACATCTAACATGCCAACTTTACTAGGCTTAATCACCTTTTATGCTAGCTACATCGGGCTTATTCACATCCAACATGCCAACTTTACTAGGCTTAATCACCTTTTATGCTGGCTACATCGGGCTTATTCACATCTAACATGCCAACTTTGCTGGGCTTAATCACCATTTATGCCAGCTATATTGGGCTTAACCAACTAAGATGCCAACTTCAACTGGGCTTACACCCTTACTGTGCCAGCTTACATTGAGCTTAACCAACTAAGAAGCTAACTTCAACTGGGCTTACACCCTTCCTGTGCCAGCTTACATTGGGCTTAACCAACTAAGATGCCAACTTCAACTGGGCTTACACCCTTACTGTGCCAACTTACATTGGGCTTAACCAACTAAGATGCCAACTTCAACTAGGCTTACACCCTTACTGTGCCAGCTTACATTGGGCTTAACTAAGTCTAACATGCCAACTTGACTGGGCTTAATCACCTTTTATGCCAGCTACATTGGGCTTAACTAAGTCTAACATGCCAACTTGACTGGGCTTAATCATCTTTTATGCCAGCTACATTGGGCTTAAAATCTATGATGCCAACTTTACTGGGCTTAATCACCTTTTATGCCAGCTACATTAGGCTTAACAATTTTTCTTTTTTTTTTTTGAAAAACACCTCCTTCGAGGCTCCAAAACTTTAAAAACTTTAAAACTCCTCTCAATAGAGGCTCCACAACTTTAAAATCTTTAAAGCTCCCCTTAGTAGAGGCTCTACGACTTTAAAAACTTTAAAGCTCCTTTCAACAGAGGCTCCACAACTTTAAAAACTTTCTCATCCATAAAAGTCTCAATATTTTGAAAAAATCGTTTTCATTTTTTTGAAAATTTTCATCACTTTGGGATTCTCAACACTTTCTTGATTTCCTTGTCTCCAAGAAGTTCTCAAGACTCACATCTTTTTTTTTTTTTTTTTTTTTTACAAATTTAAAGAAGACCCTTCTCTTTCTAAGAAACCTATCTTCTATTCCTTGTTGTCTTCTCAATACTTGGAGAATGCAATGATCAACTGTATGGATGCAAAAGCCAATGTAACCTATGAGGATGCAGATGCAAAATGTTCATTTTATGATGTATGAATGCTTGTGGAGATGCATGACATCATTTCACATTAAGAGAATGCTAAGAGGGTTAATCATCTCCTTTTTCCTCGTGTCCTAGTGATGTTTCCTCATTCTTTGCTATTTTCTCTTGTTAAAGGGAATAATCTCCGCCTCACATCCGTATTTTCCAAGTCATCTTGTTGACAGAGATCACATGGTTTCTATTCCCAACTTGTCCTTGCACCAACAGATTCTTTCTTTCCATTTTCCTGATCAAAACCAAACATAGAATCAAACTTCATAAACTCGAAGTTTCATGTCTCTACACAATATGAACTTTATCTTAGAGCATATCCACATCTCAATTTTAGTTTGTTCTTCCTAGGTCACGTCAATCTCATTTCTTCCAAAACATGTGAAATTGAAGTCTTTCAAAAATTGGTGATCACCATTAGAGACATTTCTAAGCAAGATGGGAAATTAGCCTCATTTTTTTTGAGTGATTTGAACAGTTTAATGCAACAAGATCAATGGGCTGATGCAATAAGGTCCAAATTTGTCTAGGAAAGCTTTTCCATCTTGATAAAGAGGAGAAGGTAGATATCCTTTTATCTCAGCTTATGAGTAAGTTTTCTCAAAACATGAATTCCTTAAAACCAAACGTTTTTCTGGAAATTTTTTTAACTAAATCTCATCAATTCTTCAATATCTAAATATGGCATTTTGATAAGTGTTAACCTTAGCCATGATAGGTTCAATGTTGGAAAGAAAAAGGTTTAACTTTCAAAATCAATTCCAAAGAAAAGGTTGTCTTTTTGGTATGTCTAGAAGTTCTTTGATGCTCCTTGTATTCCTCAAACTGATAGCTTCAGCACATACCAATGTGTGGTATTAGAATTTCTTCTTATTCTGCTCTGGACTGCCCGTTTTTAGGTTTTCAACCTAGAATGTCATTGTTTCTCTTTTTTCTTATTGTTTCACCATGTATCTGAGAATTCTAAATTCTTCAACAATAAAATGATAATTCGATGAGATGGGATAAACTCTGAGAAGAAAATTTTCAAGTTAGATATCCACGCTTGATCAAAATGTACTTTTAAAGCACGTAATGTATGCCAAGGTTTAGGGTTCAGATAGAAAGGATAAGTGGACTCAAAATATGTGTTTGAGGGTAATCAGATCAAGGATCATTTCCTGAGGAAGATTCCCTTTGAAACATTTTTCCCTTCTGGACATCTCTTTCCTTCTTTTGAGTTTTGCTTCTTTTATTCTTTGTTCTTGGCTTTCAATTTGCCATCTCTTTCACACATTTTTCTTTTTCCATTTCTTTTGTTTTGTTCTTGGCTTTCAATTTGCCATTTTTTTCTCTTTTTTCTTGTATCTCCACTTTGGCAGAATGAGCCCTACTTGTTTGGGAGCTCAAATTGCTTTGTTTTTGTCTTCCAGTTGGGACTTATTTCACCATGATTTTTTGAGAAAATCCTTCCTGGTTTTTACCCTAGCGTGGAGAGTGATCCTTGATCAGGGTTCAAAGAAAAAGAATTCCTTAAGCTCAAGAGGGGTGACTATGGATAATTTCTTTTTGTGAAAGGGATATGAAAGATGGCCATTTGTCATATCAAGTATGAATACTCTTCTTGAAAAGCAATCCTCAGGGGGAATAGATAATCAAAATTTCATTTTGCATTTGGAATTATTCGAATTCTCCCATTCATGATGTCACAATATTTTTTCCTTTTCTTTTTCTTCTTGTTTTTTCTTTTTGCTGCATGCCCTAAAATAATTCATTTGATTTATTTTCAGCCACTAATGATGTCTTACTTTGATTTGCCATTGAAGTGAAGGTCTTTTGGTTTGCGAGAACCTTGCTATGAAGGAACGTCTCAGATTTTATCTTTAAGCTTCTTGTTAAATGAACTTGTTTGGGTTTCAATATTTTCAAAGTGTTTCCAACACATGGGGAGAGAAAAAGAAAGGTGTCATGGTTCATCCTTTGGTTCATGTGCTCATAAATCAAGGTCTGAAAAAAGGCCTAGAGATTTGGATTATTTCAAAGTGATCCGAAGGTTTTGAATCTTTGAGTTTTTACTATGATTAGCAACATGGCATAACTTCAACACGTATCAGACTACCTAATCTAGATCTTTTGGAAGATTGTCATGTTTGCTTGACTTTCAAGAAATCCACGAAAGAATTTTTCAAATTTTCATTACTCATAGCCTCAATAAAGGTTATTCTTTGTGACTTTTGAGTGGTATTTATTCAACCAGTTTATGATCTAGGTACGTGTAGAGACAAAGTGTTTCCTAGGAATCCATCCCTCATGATGATCACCTATTCTTTCAAAACTCATTTCACTATTCAAAGGAGTATCCTTTTATTTTCAACACGGAAAAATTATTTGTATGGACTTTTACCTTCAACCTTTTTGTTTTCTTCCACAAATCATATAAACAAGGCTTAAGAAGAATATTTAAAACTTCAAATGAGATATGATATATGATGCTTAGAATTTAAAGTTCATTCATTTCAAATAAAATGAAAGTAAGTACAAAACTTAAAACAAGGATAAGGATTGCCCCTGATTAGCTGCTACCCTGAGAACAAATAATCCTTAGCCCCGTCGTCCTTGATAAATGATGCACCCAAAAGAGTGTATCTTATTTAACCTTGCACTAAAAAGATAAATTGTAAGTATAGTAGTTAGCAAGGGTCGAGTCCTCAGGGATTGGGTTTTAGTTTATAAGTTAATAGTTTAAAACTTAAATTCAAGAACAATAAAAGAAAAGGGGTTTTTGAAGCCAGATTTAAACTAAGTAAATAATAAGAATAAGATGCAAGGCGGTATAACCAGCCAATAAAAATATATATACTAAATTAGGCGGTATAACCAGCCAATAAAAATATATATACTAAATTAGGCGGTATAACCAGCCAATAAAAATAAAACAAAGTTAATATACAAATTAGGAGGTATAACCAGCCAATAAAAATAAATATAAAAAATAAGCAAACTAAAAGTAAGAAAACAAGTAAGTAAGAAGAATCAAATATGAAAAATATGGTTAAGGTTTCATTCTCCACCACTAGACATCATTAAGAATCAATTTCAGATCTATCAATATCAACCAACTATCAAAGTTAACAACCGTAGATAACAACAAGCTCTGTTACCCTAATCTTTCCTTAGTTTGTCGTTAAATAGAACAAGCTCTCTATTTAATCTCTAACCATTAAACAACCTAGAATAAGCTCTCTAAATTCAATTTAATGGCAGCTTTATGATGAGAAAGATAGGTTGATCTAAGCAACAAACACATAAGCTCGGATTGTTCAACTTAGGTTATGTTCCACTTTGCAATTATTGAAAACTTGACCATAATCATTAATCACAAATTGCCACTTATGAATAGGAAATCAAGACAATTACACGGATCAAGACTCCTAAACTAGCAATAGATAATTGTCAAGATCTATCTAGTTGTACACCTAAATAAATCAAGACAACATCATGAACAATTCTTGTAGAAGAACATAAGCAACTTTGATAGAAAATTAATGATAGATAGAATCTGAAAATCAATCACAAAACATGTCTAGGGCTTTGAAATCACCCTTAACCAAATAGAAGTTTAGCCTAGCATAGGCATTATAAACATAAAATTAAATAGAATCTAAGAAGAAAATAAAAGAAAGAAAGAAGAAGAAGAAGAATATTAATTATCCAACCTCTTGCTCTTTCTAAAGAAAAAGAAAACTAGAGAAAAGAAAGAAGAAGAAAACTTAGAGAATTTTATTACAATGGCTAATATCCTACCTATGTACAATATGATCCTCTACAATCATCCAAGGCCCTCTATTTATACACATTTTGGAGGGCTAAATGACAAGAGACAAGCTTTACAAATTTCAAAGGTAGGTATAATAGGTGGGTGAATTTTTCTAACAATTTTCGTCATATTGTATGACAATTTTGATCAGCCAACTTGATGGTCGATTTCGTCAATGTTGAAGGCCTGATCTGATCACATGGTCTTCTAGAAAAAGGTTCCCCTATCAGTTACGGATCCATATCCGTTGGAATCAGCTCATTTTCTGATGTGGATAAGCAGATATGGGCAAAATACGAAAACAGGTCAGCACAGACGTCATTGCACATCAGCCAACGTGATGGTCGATTTCGTCAATATTAGAGGCCTGATCTGATCATATGGTCTTCTAGACAAAGGTTCCCGTATCAGTTACGGATCCATAACCATTGGAATCAGCTCATTTGCTGATGTGGATAAGCAGATATGGGCAAAATACGAAAACAGGTCAGCACAGACGTCATTGCACATCAGCCAACTTGATGGTCGATTTCGCTAGGGAAAACGACTCCGTTTCAAGAAGTGTAAAACATGAAAAAGATAGATATGCCTCTTAGCTTTGCACGGCTACAAATTTCAGCCTTATTGCTTTAGTGAAACGCCAGATATAGCTGATATGGCAAAAGGTGTCGGAACTGGAACTGAACTGGATTTGACCTTAATTCTAGTAATCTGAAATCACTCAAAGAAACTTGTGAAAAACACCAAATTACATAAAAATATAAAAGATCATAAACACAATTAGACTAAACAATAATAACTCGTATTTGACACAAAACAATAATAAAACATAACTAAAAACTATATAATTATACGAGTTATCACACCCCCACACTTAGCTTTTTGCTAGTCCTCGAGCAAAATCAAATAAAAATAAAATAAAAAAATCTAATCTAATCCACTTTCGTAGGAAATCACGGTGGCACTTAGCATGTGACACAAGCCTTTAAACCCCTAGGTGTCCCTAGTGGACGAGTTTAGTCTCGTGAGGGTTTACTAGAACGATACCCACAAACATTGAAAAACTAAAATATAAATAAACTACATATACTAAAAATATTTATTCCTAATCCTTTCAATACAAATTAGAGACAATCTTTGAACAAGTCTTATAAACTAATCAATAGCTCAAAGAATTTCACAAAAAATCATGCTTGAATGTAAATTGTTTGAGTTAAGCCAACATTAACATAACATATTTCAATCAAAATAGTGCATATTCAAACTTAATCTCAACTACTCACATGGGATACTCTCATGATTTTCATTCTTTAAAGTAGTGGTAAAGTGCTTACACTCAATCAATCTCATGAAAACAGTTCTACCATATTCTTGCTTGTCCACCTATTCTCCACTATTTAGATCATACAACTTCATGAATCAAGAGGTCTTTAATCAAGGTTGTAATGGGGCCAAGGGGTTTGTAATGTGGTTGAAGAACAAAAGGATAAAGATATCACAAAGGTTCCAAAGAGTTCATAAAGTTTAGAGACATAATAAGATCATACAAAGAAACTTCTCAAAACTCTTTACAAGTACATAGTCACCTAGGCTAAATATTCATGTTGAGCCTTTGCATCATTCTAACCAACTTTGTAACATCTTTTTTTTTTTTTTTACTTTAACTAGAAGTTCAAGAGAAGTTTTTTTTTTTTTTTTTTTTAATATGGGAATGTATTTGACAATGATCCCTTTCTTTTTCTCTTGACTTTTTTCTTTCTTTTCCCCCCACACTTATTTCTTGTTTCTAACCCAAATTTTCAATAAATCTTCCTTGTCTTTGCAACTTGTCTCAAAACATGCTAATTCATCTTTGGAACAAAGGTAAAGATATAAGTATATTTAGGTTAGGGACAAGTTATGGTTACCAAAGAGATAGCTTATTCAATGTAGGCTCAAATTGGTTCACTAAGGGTGTGTTCTCTTGGAACATTAATAATGGATGGCTGTTTGGCTCTGGTTATAATCCTAATGCCTCTATCATATTCATGTTGTCACATGTATCAATATAGTCTCAAACGGTTTAAAGCAAGTTCTAGAGAATCATGTAATCATAAGAGCACTCAAGAAAGAAATTAGATTGATTTGTATAATGCATCAATCATTATATGCTCAAAAACTCACAAGGATGATTATACAAGTCAGATTAAGTCTAAACATGCTTCTTTCTCAATCAACATATCATATTAACATTGGCTCATAAAAAGGTTGACATCAAGCTCAATTCTCATGAAAATCTTCTCACTAATAAATCTGTTTTAGACATATGCAATTCATATCTCATCATTGTATTAAAAAGGAACTAAAACTAAAAAAATAAATAATAATAATAATAATAATAATAAAGACTCAAAAAAAAAAAATTAGTAGTCAAAATAAAAGAAATCCTAAATCATTCCCCCCCACACTTAATTCTTACGTTGTCCTCAATGTAAGTCTATTAACCCAAATGAAAGAATCATGTGTAAGAGAAAAGAACTAATAACATAAGAATAGGAACAACTAAGACTCAAAACAAAACAAAACAAACCCATGCAACCTAAGTAATCCTAAAATACTAAACAAAAATTAACAAGTAAACATAAAAAGATTAAAATCAAACTGACAAGGTATGTCTCAAGTCTCCCTTACTCAGACCTTGTTCAGAATGAATACTTTTAAATGGCTTAAAACACAAATTTTCTTTTTTTTTTTTTTTTTTTTTTTTTTAAAGGTAAAATCTAGGAGATATTACCTGTAGAGGTTGCTAACCACTTATTATAACTGAGACACAACAAGCAAAATGTTAGATAATGTCATAAAGACAAAGTGCAATCCACTCCTTGCTCGTCCATATCTCTTTTTCTTTTTCCGAGCGTTTGCGAAACAACCGTAGCAGATAAACACTCATAAGCTTGGAGCTTTTTAAGTAAATCTTCAATGGTTGTAGCAGAAATTATGGTTCTCCTTGCCTCTGAAAACATGAATCCATTATCCACAGCATTATCTAAATATGAAAGCAAATTACTAAAATAACCATTAATATTAAGCAAACCAATGGGTTTCTTATTTGTGACCAAAGATGACCAAGAAGCCACGCAAGCTATTTCTTCCAATGTACCCAGACCTCCTAGTAAAGCAATGAATGCATCGGCAGAATGGTACATGATTGTCATCCGTTCAGGGATACTCCAGACTTGTATTTCCTTACCCACGGTAGGTCCACAAAAACTTGTGAATAGTTTTGGCACGATTCCTAGAACTGGACTTCCTCCGGCGTGTGCTGCTGTAGCGACTGCTCCCATTAAACCCATACTACCGCCTCCATAAATCAAGTGGATCTTTTGTTGGGCAAGTATTACTCCAACTCTTATGGCTTCATCAGCGAATATGTTATTTTTCCCTGGATAAGCACCTCCAAAGACACAAATTTTTTTAATGCGCTGGGATGAAGTACTTTCCATTTTTTTTTTCTTCGAGTGCCTGAAAGAGAATGAGTACATGGTGTAATACATAGAGCACTCAGGGTTACATCTCCGTGCATCATTTTTAAAGTCGCATATAGCGTATTTTTTTTAACTCACGGGTAAGGCCTCCGGGCACCATTCTTAAGACCTCTAGGCATTATTGTTAAATTCGCATACAACGTTTTTTTTTTTAGTCACGTGTAAGGCCTCCGGGCACCATTTTTAAGACCTCCAGGCATAGGTTTCTAGAGTTTTTACATTTGCTTGAACAACTCTTTGGTGGTGATAGCCAAAGCCTCTGGTGGAGATATCCAGAGTTTTATATTTGCTTAAGCAAGTCTTTGGTGGTGATAGCCGAAGCTTTTGGAGGGGATACCTAGAATTTTAAACACAGCTTAGCACAAGATAGTTTAAGCCCTCGAGACCATCGTCGAGGTCTTTTCTTCTCGTGCAAATCGAACTCATTTCCTTAAGACGGGTCGAGCCTTGATTAGTCAGGGAATTCAATTTAAGAACAATATCTTCTACTTACTGTTTTTTTTAAATGAAAAAAATGAAAACATGAAAAAATAAAACCCCTTTCCTTTCCCTTCCTTTCACATTTGATTTCACTAACCGAACAAAATTAGTATTTGTTTATCTTTGCCTGATTCCTGATTCTCAGCAATAGCCAAAGAGGATTATATGCAATGAATGACTATGTATGTTGACCATGTATGAAATAAATGCAATCATGATGCAAGCCAAGAACAAACAAATCAACGCATGGATATATGCAATGAATGACTATGTATGTTCCAGATGCATTTTCCAATGAATGACCCTATGAATGCAGCGCGATATCAACATGATGCATGTAATAAGCAAATCAATGCATGAACATATACAGAAAAATCATGTTGACTATGTTTGTCATGAATACCACCTGACGTTACCAAGATGCATGTATGAATGCATGGTATGACAAATAATTGATTGGATGCAAAATGCAAAGGGGAAGATATCACGAAGGAAATAAGAATCGGAGGAACTTAATCATCAACATCTCATAAATTTGAAGTATAACCAATTCATTCCCATATCAACATTCACAAGGTATAAACTGTAGACACCTAATGTTGTCCGGACCACTAAAACAGGTATGTTTTCTTCCTAAATTGATGTTTCAGAATGTAAAAAGACTTTTTCATCCTGTAGGTGGTACTCCGGACTTAGTCTAAGAAAGCGAGCATAAAAAGTCAAACTTGAAAAAAGTCAACCCCGAAAAGTCAACCCTAAAAAGTCAACTACTAAAAAAGTCAACCCACTTTCAAAATCAAGATTTGAAGTTCAATTGAAAAATTGCGAAAGAATTTTGATAATCCGAGGTCTACATAAAAAATATGGAGTTCGAAAGTTGGGTGATGGAGATTCAGTAGGAAATAAACCCTAATCCGGGAAATTTGGTGAAAAGTGCTTAAACGATCGAATTGGTCAAAATTGAAGGTTCCAAATGGAAGATAAGCACTAACTACGGGTAATGGAGAAGCCACTAGAAAGAAAAACTGAAAGAAAAGTCAATCCAGAATAAAACTGAGCATTAGGATTTTTGGTGAAATTGGGAAGAATTACAGAAATGGCCTGACTTAGTCGGACTAAAGCCCTAATGGATGAGGAGTGATTAAAAAAGGATAGCCCAAGGCTCAGTTTGAAGAAAATCTGAAAATCGAACTTGTTTTGAGCAAAATCGGGTTTCGGAGGAAAAAGGTCAAAATTGGAAAATTTGGGAAAACCAGAAAATAAACTCCCCAAAAATTATTTGGAAGAGATTGGTGAAAGAAAATCTTGATTCGGAGTTCGTTTGCAAAATAGCCAAATCCCGGGCCCCCTATGTAGTAATTCATCAGATAAATCCCGAAAAAATACCAAATGAGTTCCAAAAATTATGAAAACTTTCAAATCACACTTTTAAATTATTTGGAAGAGATTGGTGAAGAAAAATATGGATTTGGAGCTCGTTTAAAAAATGGTAAAGTTTGGGGGCATAAAAGGGGAATTTTGGAAGAAAAAATCCAAATAAATAGCAAATGGATTTGAAAAAATTTTGAAAACTTCCAGAATTTAAATTTTTATTATTTTGAAAGTATTGAAAAAATAAAATTTGAATTCGGAGTCCATTTTCCTTTTATTTATGTTCGGGGGGCAAAATGGTCATTTATCCAAGAAACCGAAAAGGGCTTTTCTTGTCTTTTAAAAAATAAAACATGGGCTGGAAGAAAAGGGGTTGGCCAGGAAAGGCCTAAGGCTAGGTAGATAGTTTCTGATTTTTTAATCAAAAGGCCAACAATGAAGAGTTAGTTATTTTTTGATCAAGCCTTTGCAAATAAGCCACATAGACCAATGCATGAAGAGGGAGAGTGTTAACATAATGGCTTAAGATTCTTGAACAGCTGTAATTGTGGATAGCTGATGGCCTAATCTAAGGGTGATAATTTCATGTTTTAAACATCTTGGATCAATAGCCTTTGGATGAAAATTGGTTGATGGAAAAATGACAACAACCTAGCTACCAATGAGACCATTCGGCCACACTACAAGGGAGGGGTCTCTCTTTCATTTTCAACAATTCACTCTCTATTCTCTCTTGGTTTTAGCTGATTTTCTCTCCATTGTCGAAAAGCAAAAAGAAAAGTTTAGAAAAGAAAAGAAAGTTAGAAGAGAAAAAGCTTGAAAGATAGCTTCCAGAGGTTTCTTTAAGCACCATACTCCTGCACTTTGTTTGATTTTCCATTCTTGATTTGCTGTTTTGATCACTATTTTGGTGAGTTTCTTTTGATTTTTCTTTTAAAATAAGTGTTTTTAATATTCTTCTTTAAGTGCCTTCTTCATTCTTTCTTGTAAAAAGCTCTTGAAATTTTTTTTTTCCTTTCTTTTTGGAGTTAGCAGAATGGTCTAGTGTTTTTTAGAGTTGCTATTTTGCTTTTTTATATCATGTTATTATTGATATTTAATAAGTTTGATGCTTTAAATCTTCTTTTAATACATAAACTTGAAGCTTGTTTTAATGTGGTTGCTTGCTTAATTCCATTTTTGAGTCTATTATCATGTTTATTTTACTATTCTTGCATTTTTGATTTTCTGTTTTCAAAATGTTTAAGTTTGTTTATGTTATATATTTTGTAATCCATGTGTTTGTGAAAATGCTTGTTGGTTTTCATGCCTTTACTTTATATTTGCATGATTTGAGTGTTATTCTTTAGCTAAGCATGTTAGTATATCATGTGTTTGTGAAAATTCAATGCTCATTTTGAACATAAAGATATTCGACCATCTCATTTTGTTTGCATTGTGTGTGCATTTCTGTTATGTTAGTCGATAGGTTTGTATTTTCATGATATTTGGTTGAGTATTTTGTTTAAGCATGCCATGTGTTTTTGTTATTGCCATGCATATTTTAGGTTTAGGATTGGTTTTTTTTTGCCATGCATTTTAGACCTAGGTTGCATTAAATGCCATGCAAGTTCATTTAGGTCTAGGTCATTTTATTGATGCCATGCATTTTTCATGTCATTTAGGTTTTAAATCATGCATTTCATGCATCATATTTGCTGTATTTTTCATGCATTTCATGTCCTTGCCACTTGACTTATGACTTAGGCCAATCAATGGTTCAAAGTCATGCTCTCTTGAGCATACTTGTGGAAAATTAAAGAGTTGTCAAATTGATTATTCTACCTTTGTATTTTTTTACTTAGCCAATTTTTTGCCTAACTTTTCAAAAGTGTTAGCTACTGTTTGTGAGTCATTTAGAGAGTCTTTAATACTTTTACTTTGATTTTTAAATGATTTTATCAAAGGCAAAAGAATGTGTTTTGGCAAAACAGTTTTTTTTCACCAGTACTTGTACTTTCCCAATTTTTTTGGGAAGTCATCTTTAATCAAAAAATTAAGCCAAATTTTTTTCATGTAGTTTTACATGTTATGAGTCTCCAGTATTTCTTTTAATGTTTTTTGAATTTTTAAAAATAGGATAAAAATCATGGTTTGAAACTGGACAATGGAGTCAGAATTGAATTTGAAGGAAAATCATTTTTCTGTTTTGGTTAAGTTACTTAGATGGGGCTGATTAGGAAGTTTAGCTACTGACTTAGGGTAGTTTCTAAGCCTTTTTAAACTCTAAAATGATTTTTTAAGTCTCAGGTTAAGGGTGGTCAAGTTCGGGATTTTTAACTTAGGAAATTAGAGCCATTTAAAAAGGGTTTAGCTAAGTTTTTATTTTAAATCTAAGCTTTTCAAAATTATTTTCAAACAATCACAAACTATTTTGGTTTTAGAATATTTAATTTGATATATTTTCCTAAGGTAGCCGGATATCTTTTAAGATATACGGATTTCCTTAATTATAGGAAAAAAAGACACTTTCATGCATTGCATTTTCCATATTCATGCAAATTATATAATATGTAATTTTTGCTATGTTTAATTTTCATGATGGTGTTATTATCTTGGATTTAAATTTTTGATATTATGTTATTTGTTATATGGTTTTGAATATTTCATGATATCCTATGCTTTTTATTTAGTTATTTTTGTCAAATTATTTAGCATATACTATGTTCATGCATTATTATTATTATTTTTATTTCCATGCATATTATATGATAGCATTATTTCATTTCATATCATTTAGATTATATGCCATATCATTTATATTTGCCATGTCACTTAAATCATTTTATTCCATTTAGAATATATCATGTGACTTAGGATATTTCATTTCATATATAATATATTATATTACTTAGGTCATTTCATTTCATGTAGAATATATTATGTCAATTAAATCATTTCATTTCATTTAAAATATATTATGTCACTTAGGATATTTTATTTCATTTAGAATGTATCATATGACTTAGGATATTACATTTCATATAGAATATATCATGTTACCTAGGTCATTTCATTTCATTTAGAATATATCATATAACTTAGGATATTTCATTTCATTTAGAATATGCTAAGACATTTAAATTATATCATATCATTTAGGTTGCATTATATTATTTAGACTTCGCTATGTCATTTTATTTATTTCATATATATACATATTCATATTTTTTAATATGTTTTCAAAAAGGTAATGATTTTCAATAAAATAAAGATATTCCTGAGTTAAAATAATTCATGAATTCTCTGCAGGGTTTGTTGGGGAGGATTTAATCAATTATCATTAATAACGAAATATCTTTTTTAAAATAAGAATGATTCAGAAAGTTTTCGAAACTAATAAAAATTTCTATATTTTGCCACGTTTGTTGGGGAATATAGAAAAATTTTGAATTTATAAATTCCGGATAATTTTCAATTAAAATGGAATTATTTTTCTTTAAATTGGGAATTAACTTGAAATACTAAATTTAAAATCGATTTTTACCGAGACTTGAGATAACACATGATTAATAAGGTACCATTTTATACGGGCGTTGTGGGGGTACTAATCCTTCCCAACACGTAACCGAGTCTCGAACCCGCTTTTTTTATTTCTCTGGTTCAAAACACATACTTGAAATTGGTTTTAAAATTGTTTTAATTAATTTTAAAATATTTTATAAAATCGGTTATAATAGGTGGTCGATCACACCTAGCTAAAAAAGATTGGTGGCGACTCCATTTTTTTTCAAGGTCATTTTCAAAACCTTCATTTTTAAATAGGAATTAAGTCAACTTTTCGTCGTTTTTTTTTTTAATATCACGCTTAATGAATAATAAAGTCTTGCGATGAGACTTGTTATTTTTTTAGGTTGCGACATAAACCATGTTTACAAAATCTGAGCAGTGATTAGAACTGTCTTTACATGCACTATATTTTTCCTAACATCCTAAGGCTATAAGAGCAAGCTATTGAAAAGTGAAATCCTACTACATCATATCAGACCGAAGTCCTTCTACATCATTGCCGTAAATCTCCCAATCCCCTATCAATCAGTGTCGTTGGATCCAACCACTTGGCATGTATAAGAGATTGTACTTTGTTCTTGAGTGCCATGCAGTGCTCAATGCTATGCCCGACAGTTCCACAGTGATAATCACATCTTGCATTCAGGTTATACCACTTGGGGTATGTTGGTGACAGGGGTTTCAATGGCACATAGGCAACTAGGTGATTTTGGATCAACATAGGGAAAAGCTCGTGGTAGCTGATTGGAACGGGATCAAAATGCCTTTGGGTCCTGTCCTTCGGTTGTTTCTTAGTGTCACATGGCCTAGGAGTTGGGGCACTTGACGGTGGCACTAAGGCTCGAACCAGAGTGTTTATCAGAGGAGATGGAGGAATAACAAGGCAAGGGTATGGATTTGGACACGGGACCCTTGAAGGTTGTGCATAGTTCGAGGTTCCTATCCTGGATGCTAGATAAGGTGATTGATGAGGGAAATAGTACGAACTTCTGTTTGGTGGCAATGGAGTGGGCCCTGGGGATCCCGTAGCGATCATCCCAATGGACGATTGGACCATAGTAGAGTGAGCATATTGGTTTGGACCTAGGACAAATTGCAGGGACTGTGTGGGATCTAAGGTTTTTGTTTTTGGTATCAGGCTCTCTGGTTGAATCATTTTTACAATTTTGTCCACAATTTTATCAGGATTGCAACCTTTATGGTATTGACAAGCGCAGGATCCAGCAAGTGATGAAGAATCTTGAGAAAATTCCCTCTTACTCTTACCTATATCCTAAACCATTTTCATCAATCTGACAAGCTGTTCTTTCACCACCCGGCTTTCATATCCAAACTCCTCTTGATTGCGTTCTAAAGCACCCAATTGTTCCTCCGATTCATTCCTCATATCTCGAACCTTTTCATGCAAATGAAAAAGTCATTATTATGAGATCAAGAATAAAATTATGAATGTACATGCTGTATTCGCATATGCATGAATGTGATGATGATTGATGCATGAAATGTATGTTTGAGGAAATGAATTTTCATATTTACAACTGCTTGCATGTTATGAAAAAAAATGCAAATGAAAAGATCAAAGTAAAAAAGATCCTAACATCACTTTTTTGATTTCTTCTTCTTTTTATTTTTCTTGAATTTTCTTGACAACTTTTTTTTCATTTTCTCAAAATTCTAAAACCTAAAGGAGATTTTTATTATTTTTACCTCACTACTCCACTAAAAAAGAATTTTTTCATCATTTTTTATTCTTAGTTTTTTTTTTTTTTACTTTTCAAAGAGGAAATATTTTTCTATCATTATTTCTCATTTTTTCAAATTCTTGTAAAGAAATTTTTTTTTTTAAACAACCCAAAGATACTACTTTCCAGCTTATTACATAGAAAAAATGGTAAAGAATAAAGGAATGGAACAATCAATGCAAAGTAAGAAAATTAATGAACATGTGCCCCAACAGTATCTACCTGTTTAGGCATCACGGTGCCTTTGGGGCAGGGTATTAAGCTTATTACATGCAATGTATGTTCATCATTTCTTGAACTATAATACTATTCAGAATGTAGAAATAAATAGCAAAAGATTGGAAGCATTCCTCCATGTGTTCCTAGCTTTGGTGCATCTAACGAAAATCCGGCATGGCTTCGCTAAGTTCACTATATGAGGGTGAATCGGTTTTAAAGGCCACGAATTTTTCCTCACTGTCGTCAGTGAAGGCTAGTAAGGCACCCCGACAAAAACGGGTTCAAGTCGTTCGACTTTATTTCCCCGGCTTATGTGGAGGCTATTGCCACACGAAGCGTAGGTAATTTGATAATCTAAAAGTGTTTCGCTAGCTTATGCAGAGGCTATTGCCACACAAAGCGTAGGTACTTTACTTCCACTTAAGGTGACATAATTCGGACATAGAGCTCATGTTATGCAAAATGTAAGTGTCGTGTGTGAGGAGGAACAAACAAACCTTTCGCCATCTATTCTACAACCTCTATCCTAGATACCCCGACAATTTACTGAACAAAATCAAGAACAATGTAACGCATTAACCAACAAGAATGCAATAGTAATATATAAACATTAAAAAAAATAGAAAACAATAATAAAATTCATGTTAATGAATATGAACATATTAAAAAACATTTTATTATTTTCAAAATTTTCCTTATTTTAAAAAATGTGGGAATTAAAATTAAATACCAACTAAAAATTGACAAAACCGAGACTTTGATAACACACGACTAATTCTAGGCCTGACAGGGGCGTAAAACAAAAAAAATATGCTTATTTTATTTTGTTTTGGTCGGGAATACCATATATAAAATAGAAAAGTAAATATACGATAAATAATAAATAAAGGGCCACTCCATTTCGGCAAAAGACCCAAGTTCCATAGCTTTGGGTCCTCTAATAATCCCAGTGGAGTTGCCAAGCTGTCGCAACCTAAAAAATAACAAGTCTCATCGCTAGACTTTATACTCATTAAGCGTGACATTGGGTAAATAGAGGAAAATATGACTTAATTCCTCTCGAAATAAAATGAGGGTTTGAAAACAACCTCTAAAAAGACATAGAGTCGCCACCAATCTTTTTTGGCTAGGTGTGATCGGTTACCTATTAAAACCGGTTGTGTAAAACATTTTAAAAGTAATTAAAAATTTTTAAAACCAATTTCAAGTCTGCGTTTTTAAACCAGAGAAATCAAAGAAGCGGGTTCGGGACTCGATTACGTGTGGGGAAGGATTAGCACCCCCACAACGCCCGTATAAAATGGTACATTATCAATAGTGTGTTATCTCAAGTCTCAGTAAAAAAATCGGTTTCAAATTCGGTATTTCAAATTAGTTCCCAATTTAAATAAAAATAATTCCATTTTTTATTGAAAATGATTCGAAATTTATTAATTCAAAATTTTCCTACATTCCCCGAAAATTCGACAAAATATAGAAATTTTTATTTATTTAGAAAATTTTCCGAATCATTCTCGTTTTAAGAAAGATATTCCGTTATTAATGATAATTGATGATATCCTCCCCGGCAAACTGAAAGAGGACACATGAATTATTTTAACTCGGGAATAACTTTATTTTATTTAAAATCATTATCTTTTCAAAACATTTAAAAAATATATGAACATGTTTGACATAATAAGGGTGACATAGCAAAATATAAATGATATAATATAACCTAAATGAAATTATATAGTCTAAATAAAATGAATAGCCTAAGTGACATAATATATTCTAAATGAAATGAATAACCTATGTGACATAATATATTCTAAATGAAATGAATAACCTATGTCACATAATATATTCTAAATGAAATGAATATAACCTAAGTGACATAATATATTCTACATGAAATAAATAACCTATGTGACATATTATATTCTAAATGAAATGAATATAACCTAAGTAACATAACATATTCTAAATGAAATGAAATATCCTTATATGATCAAAATGACATGAAATGAATATGAAACATAAAATAATATTATCATGAAATATGTATGGAAATAGAAATAATAATGCATGAACATAGTAAATGCTAAATGATGTGACAAAAATAATGACTAAAAAAAACATAAGATAACATAGAATATTCACAGCCATATATCAAACAATATAACATCATAAAACATAAATCAAAATAATGACATTATCATAGAAATTATCATAGCAGAAATCATATATTATATAGTATGCATAAACATGGAAAATGCAATGCATGAAAGTGTATTTTTTTTCCTTTATATAAGGAAATCCGTATACCTAAAAAGATATCCATCTACCTTAGGAAATGACATCAAATTAAATTTTCTAAAATCAAAAATACTTTGTGATTGGTTTGAAAACAATTTTGAAAATTCGTGGATGAAAATGGCACATGGCTGAAAACCCCTTTGAAAATGGATCTATTTCCTAACTTTGAAAACCCGGACTTGACCACCCTTGACTCGAGCTTTATAAAATCATTTTTCAGACTTAAAATGGCTTAGAAACCATCCTAGGACAGTAGCTAAGGTTCCTTCTCAGCCCTCTCTTAATGCTTTAGACAAAACAGAAAATTAATTTTCCCTCAAATTCAAATCTGACTCTACTGTCCAGTTTTGAAATATGGTTTTTTAACCAATTTTAAAAATTTCTAAAAAATCTAAACAAAATATAGCAGACTCAGAACATGTGTAACTTTCTGGGAAAAAATTGGCTTAATTTTTAGAATAAGGATAAACTCCCAGAAAAATCACGAAAATCAAAACACTCAGTGAAAAACTGTTTTACCAAAAATCATTTTTAAGCCTTTGATAAAATCATTCAAAAATCAAAGTAAAAATATTGGAGACTCTTCTATGGACCTAAAAATAGTAGCTAAAATTTCTAAAAATTTGGACAAAAATTGGCTAAAGTAAAAAGAATCACAAACGTAGAAAAATGAACTTGACAACTTCTCAATTTTCCACAAGTATGCTCATGTAAGCTTGACTTTAGACCATTGATTGGCTTAAGTTAAAAATCAAGTGGTATGGTATGAGATGCATGAACAAACAGCAAATTTGATGTATGAAATGCATGATCTAAAACCTAAATAATATAGGAAATGCATGGCAATTCAAAATGACCTAATGCCTAGCATGAATTTGCATGGCAGTAAATGTTACCCTAACCTAAATATGCATGAGATGCATAGTCATGCCAATGTAACCTAGACCTAAAATGTTATGAATATGCATGGCAATACAAAATTATCCTAATGCCTAGACCTAATATGCATGAGATGCATGGTAAGGCAAATGTAACCTAGACCTAAAGTGACATGAAAATGCATGGCAATACAAAGTTGTCCTAATGCCTAGCATGAATTTGCATGGCAATAAATGCTACCTACCTAATATGCATGAGAAGCATGGTAATGCAAATGGAACCTACACCTAAAGTGACATTAAAATGCTTGGCAATACAAGGTTGTCTTAATGCCTAATATGCATGGGAATATGCATGGCAATACAAACATGGCCTAGACCTAAAATGTTATGAAAATGCATGAAAATATCATGAACATATAATGACCAACTAAACCTAATACTAATGCATGAACATGGCACAACCAATGCACAATCTCATGGTATAATAATGCAAAGCATGGTACCTAAACAGAATGCAAATGCACACACAAAGCAAGGAACACATGTAGAGGTCTAATGGTCACTAGTCCTATGTGAAGAAATGTAGCAAGGTATTAACAGAAACACATGGCAAACTAAATCAAAATATACAATATTGTGGCATGGAAATGCAAGTCTATCAACTAAACAAGATGAAAATGCACACTCAAAGCAAAAAAGAACATGTTGGCTGAATGGTCACTAAACAATCATAGTGAAATCCTAGCTAGACAATAACACAAACACATGGAAGCATAATAAACTAGCAAACATGATAATAATGCAAACATGGTGACTAACATAACTCGTGAACATAGCAATGTCAATATAACAAACATATGGTATGGTCTAAATATATGAACATAAATGGAAGCATATTAAGCAAGTAAACATAAAAAAAATGCAAGCATGGTAACCTATACTCATCATGGTCGAATGATAACATATATCTAGCATGGTATTTCTACAAACACATGGCATGGTGTAAAGCTAAGCTACCGCAATCAAGCTAACCTACCACAATCAAGCTAATCTAACATAAGTAAGCTAACCTACCACAACAAAAATCACATGAACAAAATCAAACACAAAATCATTTAACAAAAAATGGTCCATTTGGCCATGATGGAAAATGGAGGAAAACTTGCTTTCTTCATTTCTTTAAAAAAACAAAGTAGAAGCTTCTTAGAACTTATTTTAAAAACAAGTTTATTTCATAAAAGAGAATAAAATGACAATCAAAATAGCAAAATCATGTCAACAAAGTATGAGAAAACCATGAAAGAACATAGCTACCTTTCTCTAGCTTTCCAAATCAAAAAGTAGCAAGCCAAAACCTTTCTTTTTCCTTCTCTATTTTTCTCCTCTCATCTTCTTTTCCTTTCTTTTTTTTTCTCCTTTTTCACTTAGCTACTGCCTCTATTCATCCCCCCAAAGCCTTTGAAAAAATCTGAATTCCCCTCTCCCTTAGCCTTGGCCGAATGGTGTAAAGAATTCTCTAGAATGTTGTAGTTTTTTCCTAACCAATTTTGATCCAATGACCCTTAATCCAAGATGCTTTTCATGAAAAATTCCCACCCTTAGATCTAATTAGCCCCTAATTAATATGATGTCATAAATATGACATCATCCCTCTTCATGCATTGGACCATGTGTCACAATTGCAAAGGCTTGATTAAAAAAAATAACTACCTTCCTATCCATTCTTGGCCCTTAGATGCAAGAGCTCAGAAAAATCACTCTCTAACATGGGCTTGGCCGGCTGACCCTTGGAATTTTGGCCCAAACTCCAAACTTTAGAAGCCTTATTCGGTTTCTTCTGTAAATGACTTTTTTGACCCCCAAACCATATTAAATAGAAAACGGACTCCAAATTCAAAATTTATTTTTTCAATACTTCCTAAATAATAAAAAATTGAATTCTGGAAGTTTTCATAATTTTTGGATCCCATTTGCAATTTTTTCGGATTTATTTCCAAAATTGCCCCTTAATGCACCTGAACTTTTACCATTTTTCAAACGAGCTTGAAATCTGGATTTTTATTCATGAATCTCTTCCAAATAATTTAAAAGTGAGATCCGAAGATTTTCAAAAAATTTCGAGCTCATTTACTATATTTTCAAGATTTATCTTCTTGAATTTCAGCTTAGTGGGCCTGAAATTTGACATTTTGCAAATGAACTTCGAAACCTGATTTTTCTTCACCAATCTCTTCCAAATGATTTAAGATTGAGATTGGGAAGTTTTGGTAATTTTCGGAGCTCATTTGCTATTTTTCCCGAATTTTCCAAGTTTGCCCTTTTACCTTCGAAGCCCAACTTTACTCAAAATAAGTCTGATTTTCAGATTTTCTTTTCCTGTGCCTTTTTCATATATTGAATTGGAGTTGGTTTGAAAACACCCAATTTTTACTATCAAATTCCCCTCTGATTTGATTTTTCCTTTTTTTCAGTATCCGAAATTTCCTCGTTTTTTCGTTTTTCCTCCAATCGGCTTTTTTCTCGGAATTACTTAAAATTGAGCCTTGGGCTATCCTTGTTTACTCACTCCTCATCAATTAGGGGTGTTAGTTTTACCGAATCGGGCATTTTCTGCAATTTTCCCCAATTTCACCAAAATCCACTAAAAACCCTAATTCTCGATTTTCTTCCAAATAGACTTTTCCTTCAGTTTTTCCTCCAAATGGCCTCTCCATTACCCGTAGTCATTGCTTATATTTCATTTGGAACCTCTAATTTCGATCGATTTGATCGTTTAAGCACTTCTCCCTAAATATTCTGAATTAGGGTTTCCTTTCTACTGAATCTCCGTAACGCATCTTCCGGACTCCATATTTTTCGTTGTGACCTCGGATTATCAAAATTCTTTCACCATTGTTCAATTGAACTTTGAATCTTGATTTTGTATATGGGTTGACTTTTTTAGTAGTTGACTTTTTAGGGTTTACTTTTTTGAGGTTGAGTTTTTCAAGATTGACTTTTTATGTTTGCTTTCTTAAACTAAGTCTCGGAGTACCACCTGCAGGATAAGAAAAGCCTTTTGGCATTCTGAAACATCACTTTAAGAAGAAGAATGCCTGATTTAGTGGTCCGGACAAAATTAGGTGTCTACACGTGTGTTATATCGAGTCTCGATAAAAGTCGATTCTAGATTTTACATTTTAAAATAATTCCCAATTTAAAGAAAAATAATCCCATTTATAATTTGAAAATGATCCGAAATTCATTAGTACAAAATTTTTCTATATTTCCTGGCACACCCGATAAAACATAGAAATTTTTATTTATTTGGAAAATCTCTGAATCACTCTTTTTTGGAAGAAAGATATTCCATTGTTAATGATAATTGATGATATCCTCCCCGGTGAACCCAGCAGAGAACTCATGAATTATTTTAACTCGTGAAGAACCTTGTTTTAAAAAGCATTATCATCTTTATTGCATTAGAAATCATTTTAAAAAAAAAATATGATTATGTATATGCAAATCATTACTAATGACATGGAAAAATAGTGAATGACATGGCATATGGATTAATAACTTGGCATGCTTGACATGGCAAAATCTAAATGACATGGCATAGTCTAAATGACATGGCAAAAGTATTAATGACATGGCATGCTTGACATGGCAAAACCTAGGTGACATAGCAAAGCCTAGATGACATGGCAAAAGAAATGATGACAAGGCAAAAAGCACAAAATGACATTATCATAGAATATCCATGTTTACATCATAACCAAGATAACAATATGAAAATTAAATCAAAGCAATGACATCACTATGAAATATTCATACATATAGAATTTACATGACTAAGATAGCAAAAATTAGATATCATGGAATATGCATGAACATCGAAAATGCAATGCATAGAAATGTATTTCTCCCGAGGAGCAAGGACATCCGTATACCTAAAAAGGTATCCAACTACTTTTGGAAGAAACCTAAATCGGATTTTCAAATTTGGAAAAAAAAATAGAATTTTTGGGATGAAATAGGCCTCATAGCCGAACCCCCTCTTTAAAAAGCTCCATTTTTCCTAGTTTTGAAATCCGGATTGACCATCCTTGACCCGATTTTTGTAAAATCAAATTTTATGATTGAAATGACATGGAAATCACCCTAAGGCAGTAACTAATGTCCCAAATCATGCCCCTCTTAATATACTAATAAAAACAGAAAATTATTATTTCTTTAAAACAGATCTGACTTCCACAACTAGTTTTGAAACCCGATTTTTTTTTACCCTTTTAGAAAATTTCAAAAGAATCTGAAAAAATTAGGGGAGACCTATAATGTGTTGATCTACGTGAAAAAAAAAGCTTAATTTTTGGAGCATGGATACTATGCCCGAAATAACCAAAACAGAGAGTTACCATTTCTAAAAAACAACTCTGACTCTCATAGGCAGTCTTGAAAACCAATTTTTTTCCCTTCTAAAAAATATCAGAAAAATTTGTAAAAATTAGGGTATACCTAGGACATATGGACCTCCATGGGAAAAAATCAGCTTAATTTTTGGAGCATGGATATTATGACCGAATTTTACCAAAATCAAAACAGTGAGTTAAAAACTGCTTTGTCAAAATTCATGTTTTCAACAATGATAAGAAAATCTAAAAATCATGAGAGAAATATCATCGTATCCCCTAAATGACTACTGGATATGGTAAAAAAATCAATTTGTTTTGACCATAGATATGTAGTGGAAAAAACTCACAAAGTCAGAATACCCAATCTAAACTATTAATTTTCCACAAGCATGCTCAAGAGAGTTTGGCTTTGAGCCATTGATTGGCTTAAGTCAAAAATCAAGTTGCGAATGTATGAAATGCATGAACAAACAACAAGTTAAATGCATGAAATGAGTGGCATGGCATATGCTTGACCTATATTCTAAGTGACATAGCAAAATAACCTAGAAGGCTAAATGACATGGAAAAATGACATGGAACATGAAAATAACCTAATGTCTAAATGGCATGGCATAATAAAGATGACCTAATATCTAAATGACATGGAAAATGTCATGGCATAATGAAAATAACCTAAAGTCTAAATGTTATGGAAAATGATATGTCATATGAAAATTGACTTAACATCTAAATGACATGGAAAATGTCATGGCACATGAAAATAACCTAATGTCTAAATGTCATGGAAAATGACATGTCATATGAAAAATGACCTAACATCTAAATGACATGGAAAATGTCATGGCACATGAAAATAACCTAATGTCTAAATGTCATGGAAAATGACATGTCATATGAAAAATGACCTAACATCTAAATGACATGGAAAATGTCATGGCATAATGAAAATAACCTAAAGTTTAAATGTCATGGAAAATGACATGTCATATGAAAAATGACCTAACATCTAAATGACACGAAAAATGTCATGGGCATGTGAAAAATGACCTAACTAAATGACATGGGCATGTGAAAAATGACCTAACTAAATGACATGGCCGAATATACCACAATGGAGACCTAGCATGAAAAATCATGGAGAACATGGTCACCAATAAAAGGATGGACGAATGACCCTAAGGCGTGGCAAATGATGCAAAAAACATAAAACTCGTGCCCCTTTAAAACCAAGCTCTCCTTCTTTCCATTTTTTGTACTCTCTAGTGAGCCTTATCTCTTGACCTAGCTGCTAGCTTCTTTTTTTAAAAATCACTGGCCCCCCTTTTCTTTACTCAAGTGACCTATTTTATAACTCATATCCTAACCTTAATGTGGACTCTTGGATCATTTGATCCAAGGGTCTTCTTTTATCCCCATACATATCCCCTCTATTCTCTTTTATCATCATTTCTGAACCCTTAGATTTAAAAAAAATAAATGTCCTAGATTAAACTAAAGAAATGAATGAAGGGTAATGTTTAAGTTACCTTCCATCCTATTTTAATTATTTTTCATCATTTTTTTTAATTTTCAAACATTTTTAATTAAATTTTTTATTTTAAAAATCTAAATGAGGTCAACTTTAAAGCTCAAAATTAAACTTTTTCACCTCAGATTTAAATTGAACTTTAAAATTGGTAACTTTACGGTTCGATTTTATTTGAATAATTAAAGCTAAAAAAGGATATATAACTTAAAACATTTTAAAAATATAAAATCGCGACCATGACTTCTACAAAATATCAAACCCGAACAAGGGACAAATCAAAATTGGTTTTAAAAGGCCCGGACAAAATTAGGTGTCCAGATTAAGTATGGAATATTATAATCCTCTTACTTTGTTAGGAATGGGGATTTTGTTGGCTAGGTAATTTGTTTTGGTAAGACCATTGAAATCGCGAATAGGGGTCGTTTTGCCCACTTGTGTGTTCAAATCGATTTAACTTGGTCTCTAGTATCCAAGATCCGAGTGGGTAAACATGTCCAACTGGTGGAGTATGAAAGTTTGCAGATGATATGTTTTGAATGTAGGAAGGTGGGTCACATGAGACATAATTGTTCTTCTATCAAGAATCACCAGGAGCCAAACCATGCGGAGGGTGTTCATCATCAAGCACCTATGTAGGCGCCAAGTCAGATTGATCAAAACTTTGGTCTATAGATGATAGTTCAAAGACAGGGATGAAAACTATTAAAGGACCAGCTGTTTGAAATTGGCAAGTATGTCGAGAATGGAAAGGACAAGATTGGAAATGGTACTAGGCGATTTTTTGGTAATAGGTTCGTGGATTTTCTGCAAGAAGAATCCGGAGCCGATGGGATTAAGAAAGCAAGAAATCATGGTAAAGAAGATTTGGTCAACATGTTACATGCAATGGAGGGGTTATAAGTGAAGTTGACTTTTCGTTTCCCATGCAACGTGAGTTGCACATGTCTCATCATAAAGTCAAAAACAAGAAAGGTGGCAAAAAAGTAGGTTTGCATGATAAATTGAAATCCAACTTTTTTGGCAACAATGAAATCATGGAGTTAATTCTTTTTAAATTGATGGGTTGTCAAATTTTACATTCCAAGCTACATCTTCTTCAAAGGCCCAAGGTTATGGGCCCAGTGCAAAGGCTCTTTTAGCTCTAAATCAATTTGATATATTCGGTGTGGTACTTAAAGAGTCTATCACCTTCGAGAAGTCCATAAGGTCAGTTATTTCTACAGCGAACCCCATTGCCCTCCTACAGCATAATCCTCCTTCTCGAGGTGAGAATTCTAATGATAACATGTTGGTAGAATGTGTGGTTCAAGATGAAAGTCCAGATGACAGTGTTACTAGTATGGCTAATTCTATTGGATTACTAGTGTCCATGCAAAATGTTTGATTACAATGATTCTTATTTCTCTCTATATATATATATATATTCCTTTCTATGTTAGTTTAATTTTGGAATAGTAGAGTTTCAAGGAATTTGGATTCTCTTAGGCATGTTCGTGAGCTGGTTTTGTCTCATAAAGTTGATGTTTTGATTATTGCAAAGCCACATATTAGTAGAGGTAGTGTGGATAAGGTAATAAGGAAGTTACGTTTTGATTGCATTACAAAGGTTGATGCAAGGGTATTTTGGGTGGTCTTTGGGTGCTATGGAGGAATAACATAGGTAAGGTGGAAGTTTTTGAAAAAAATGAATAGTTTATTTCAGTTTTCATAACAAATGATATGGGTTTCCGTTGGGCGCTCACAGCTGTGTATGCCAGTCCTGTTTCTTCTTCTCGGATGTTCTTATGGAATTATCTTAGAGATTTTAAAAACTTTGATCATATACCGTGGTTGATTATTGGGGACTTTAATCAAATTCTTTTAGTTAATGAAAAACAAGATGGTTCTCAGGAGAAGTTATGGAAAATGGCACTTTCTTGGGAAGTAGTAAATTGGAGGAATCTCATCGATTTGGAAGTTGTGGGATACAAATTTACATGGTCTAATAAACAGTTGGTGTTTGGTCTGATTAAGAAAAGGTTGGATAGGGCCTTATGTAATTCTGAGTGGAGGCTTTGTTTTTATGAGGCTTTTTTCGTAATTTACCTCGGGTTCATAGCTATCACTGTCTTGTATTGCTAAAATTACGTGGTTCGATTATTCCTTATAGATCACTGCATCCGTTTCATTTCGAAATGGCCTGACTTATGCACGAAACCTTTGCTGGATTTATGAGAACCAATTGGCATTCCAGTGACACAATGAGTAGTAGCTTATCCTCCTTTACAGATGCGGTCATGGTTAGGAATTCGGCTGTTTTTGGTAATGGGTTTAGACGTAAACAACAGTTACTTGCAAGACTTGATGCGGTTCAAAGGAAGTTGGAGATAAGTGCAAATCCATTCTTGTTCAGATTTGGACGAAAAGCTCAGCTCAGAATATAATACATTACTGCTACAGGAAGAACTCATCTAATTTCAGAAATCGAGATCGGTTTGGGTGCAGTTTGGTGATAGGAATTCAAAAAATTTCCATACTACAACAGTGATTAGGAGGAACCTGAATCAAATTTTGTCTTTGACGTATGACAATGGGAACTTTATTACTGATCATATATTGATGAGTGACTTGGTTTTGAATTTTTTAAAGGAAGTTTATGTTGGGATTCGGCTCATGCTCAAACAGAGATAATGTATAATTTAATCAACAGTTAAACATACAACGCAGCGAAATTAAATAAATCATAGAGATTACCAAATCCCTCCATGGATCTACCTATGAATTCAAAATGATTAGGCTATCAAGAACAGATAACAATCAAAATCTCATACCTATTTAATGGAGATTGCCGAAACCACATCACAGATTCTTGATGTTCTTGTTCTTGTACACAATGCTCCTTGTCAAAAACCAAAGTTGTCCAATTGTCCGACCTCTAACAGTAATCCACACTAGTAATCTGAAAGCCTTCACAAGGTTGAGATTATGTTTTTCCAAGACGATGCTAGTAGTCTAGGTTGTGAGAAACCTTCCTCGTTTATCTTAATTAGCCTCAAGAAAACAAAAGAATCATATTCTCTTATCTCAATAGGTGTTCGGCCGATTCTCACTAATAGGGGAGAGAGGCGCTGATTCTATTCTCATAAAGGGGAGGCGGTAACAATATTAGCCTACTTATAAGTAGGTTTAGTGTATGCCAACACTTGGACTAACTGCACCAAAGCCGTTATAAATATTATTAAATATACACAATAAGCCCACAACACTTAATGAATATTTAATCTGGCCCAATCTCATTTTAATTTCATTAATCACCTTTTGTGTGTGACCCATTAGGCCCTTAACATGTTGGCAGTAAATATAATTAATTCAATTAAGAATATTTCCTTTTATATTTACAGATCATGAGCGGCATCTAGCAATGCATCATGACCACCCAAATGCCAAGAGAGTCATCAAGCTTCGACTAGCCTTTCATGTACAATATGTCTGTGTAATTCGATCCCTTCATCAAATATCCCGGGATAGGAAAAAGCATGGTTCAGCGTCTACTCTTAACCCATTCCATATTGGATCTACAGCTTTATATTAACTCCTTAAGTATTGCCTTGGCCAAGGACTTCCATAAGTTAATATAAGCCAGATGCAAGTAAGATATGTCCCCTTAATCACTTGGGGTGATGAATCCTCTCTGGAGCACTCATTAATCTTCGTATGCTTCATGTCATACCCAATAACACCCTACTTTAAGCATCCTCGTGACTGGGACCCGTTCGTGATGAAATCTAAGTATGACAGTTCACATACAAGATAACCTGGTGTCACAAGTCAAAGGATTATTTACACTATTGACATATGAGAGTATTTACCATAGACACTTGAGTGAAATACCAAATGGAACTCTCATAGCGGGTCATGTTCAGTGAACTTGTTCAACTAACAAGCATCCATATGTTATCCCCAAGTATCTCTATACTTTCAACCTATGAGACCGGTTTCATGCATCAAGTGCATGAAGGCTTAACATATGCCAGTCTTTGAGCATTGTCAATGCCCTATCTTAACAATACGATGACCAGGAACAGTTTTGGAAACACGGCATTGATGCATAAGGATCCTCATAATTTTAACTCTTTACAATTCTTTTGCAATGCCATTGTGTTTCATGGGCTTTATATTCACAAGTTATTTATAACAATTATAACAATACTTATGGATAAAGAAATACCTCAACTATAATTAATAAACTATAATGTGCAATGTCGCAACCTAAAAAATAACAAGTCTCATCGCGAGACTTTATTATTCATTAAGCGTGACATTGGAAAAGCAGAGGAAAAGACGACTTAATTCCTCTTGAAATAAAATGAAGGTTTGAAAATGACCTCGAAACATGGAGTCGCCACCAATCTTTTTTGGCTAGGTGTGATCGGCCACCTATTAAAACCGGTTTTGTAAACATTCTAGAATTAATTAAAACATTTTTTAAAACCAATTTCAAGTCTGCGCTATTAAACTAGAGAAATCAAAGAAGCATGTTCGGGAGTCGGTTACGTGCGGGGAAGGATTAGCACCCTCACAACGCCCGTATAAAAATGGTACCTTATTAATCGTGTGTTATCTCAAGTCTCAGTAAAAAAGCCAGTTTTAAATTTGGTATTTCAAATTAATTCCCATTTAAAGAATAATAATTCCATTTTTTATTGAAAATAATTCAAAATTTATTAATTCAAAATTTTCCTACATTCCCCAAAAATTAGGCAAAATATAAAAATTTTATTTATTTAGAAAATTCTCTCGAATCATTTTCGTTTTAAGAAAGATATTCCGTTATTAATGATAATTGATGATATCCTCCCCGGCAACCCGGAAGAGAACACATGAATTATTTTAACTCGGGAATATCTTTATTTTATTCAAAACCATTATCTTTTTTTTTTAAATATTTAAGAAAATGAATATGAACATGTGTAACATAATAAAGATGATATAGCAAAGTCTAGATAATATAATGCAACCTAAATGATATGATATAATTTAAATGGCATAGCATATTCTAAATGAAATGAAATACCCTAAGTATCATGATATATTCTAAATGAAATGAGATAACCTAAGTAACATGATATATTTTGAATGAAATGAAATATCCTAGGTGACATAAGATATTCTAAATGAAATGAATATAACCTAAGTAAAATAATATCTTCTAAATGACATGAAATGAATATGAAACATAAAATAATATTATCATTAAATATGCATGAAAATAAAAATAATAATGCATGAACATAGTAAATGCTACATGATGTGACAAAAATAAATGATTCAATAAAAAAACATAGAGTAACATAGAATATTCACAGCCATATAACAAACAATATAACACCATAAAACATAAATCAAAATAATGATATTACCATAGAAATTATCATAGCAAAAATCACATATTATATAGTATGCATGAATATGAAAAATGCAATGCATGAAAGTGTATTTTTTTCCTTTAAATAAGGAAATTCGTATACCTAAAAAGATATCCGACTACCTTAGGAAAAGACATCAAATTAAATTTTTTAAAATCAAAAATACTTTGTGATTAGTTAAAAACAATTTTGAAAATTCTTGGATGAAAATGGCACATGGCTTGAAACCCCCTTTGAAAAAGGCTCTATTTCCTAAGTTTAAAATCCCGAACTTGACAACCCTTGAAAAAGCTTTATAAAATCATTTTTAAAGATTAAAATGTCCTAGAAGCCAATCTAGGAAAGTAGTTAAGGTTCCTAATCAGCCCCCTCTAAATGCCTTAGCCAAAACTAAAAATTATTTTTCCTTGAATTCAAATCTGACTCTACTATCCAGTTTTAAAGCATGATTTTTTAACCTATTTTTAAAAAAATCTAAACAAAATAAAAGAGACTCATAACATGTAAAAAAATCAGGGAAAAAAATTGGCTTAATTTTTTGACTAAGGATAACTTCCCAGAAAAACCGGGAAAGTCAAAACACTGGGTGAAAAATTGTTTTGCCAAAACACATTTTTTTGCCTTTGATAAAATCATTCAAAAACCAAAGTAAAAAATATTGGAGACTCTTCTAAGTACCTACAAATAGTAGCTAAATTTTCTAAAAAATTGGACAAGATTTTGATTAAAAAAAATATCACAAAGGTAGAAAAATCAATTTGACAACTCTTTAATTTTCCACAAGTATGCTCAAGTGAGCATGACTTTGAGCCAATTATTAGCCAAAGTCAAAAATCAAGTGGCATGATATGATATGCATTAACAAACAGCAAGTTAAATGCATGAAATGTATGATTTCAAACCTAATTGATATGGAAAATGCATGGCATAAAGAATATGACCTAAACCTAACATGAACTTGCATGGCAATAAATGCAACCTAGGCCTAAACATGCTTGAAATGCATGGAAATGCAAATAAAACCTAGACCTAAAAAATGCATGGCAATAACACAAACACATAGCATACTAAGTCAAAATACACAAAATCATGGCATGGAAATACAAGCATGTCAACTAGCAATATGAAAATACACACACAAAGCATGGAATGGAGTGGAGTGGGGTAGCCGAATGGTCATACTATCCTAGCATCAACATTTACAGAAACATATGACTTACTAAATGCAAGACTAAAAAAGAAACATGCTAAACCATACAAACATGATGTAAAGGCATGAACCTAACAAGACATTTTCACAAACACATAATATAGTAAAATGCAAATCATGAACAACTCAAACATGTTGAAAACAGAAAATTAAAAATGGTTGACAAGGAAAGTAAACATGAAAACAAGATGATAAAATCAAAAATAGAGGTAAGTAAGTAAAAAGATTAAAACAAGCTCCATGTTTTTGTTATTTTTAGAAAAATATAGAACATCAAAACATGCTAGACCTCACAAACAACATGAAATGAAGATCAAACACCATCCATATAATATAAAAAAAAAAGACCATTTGCCTATCTACAAAAAAGTAAAGAAAAATGTTTTTTTTTTCAATATTTTTTCAGGAAAGCATAAGAGAGGAGCTTGAATAGAATGCTTAAAAACACTTATTTCAAAATCAAAATCAATAGAAAATCACAAAATATCAAATGAAAACAGCAAATTAAGAGTGGAAATGCTAAAAAAGTGCAAGAGTAAGGTGCTTTTAGCTACCTTTAAAAGCTATATTGCAATCTTTTTTCTCTTCTTACTTTCTTCACCTTTCTAAACTTTCTATTTTAGAGTATTCAGCCAAGAAGAAGCATGAAAAAAATGAAATCCCGTCCCTCCCCAAATGCTTTGGCCGAATGGCCTATAGTAGTATAGGAAAAGTTGTCATTTTTTTACACCAATTTTGATCCAATGGTCTCTAATCCAAGATTCCTTCTATGTAAAATTCCCACCTTTGGATTGGAATAACCAGCCCCTAAATATGATGTCATGAAGATGATGTCATAAATATGACATCATCCCTCTCCATCCATTAGTCCATGTGTTGCAAATTCAAAGGCTTGATCAAAAAAAAAAATAACTACCTTCCTATTCACTCTTGGCCTTTAGATGAAATGGCTCTGCAAAATTACTCTCCATCATGGGCTTGGCTGATTGCCCTTTTAAAATCTAGCCCAATCTCTATTGCAAGAAAAGCCCTTTTCAATTTCTTCGATAAAATGACTTTTTTACCCCCAAACCAAATTAAATAGCAAACAGACTCCAAATCCAAATTTTGTTTCTCAAATTTTTCCAAATAATTTAAAAGTGAGATCTAGAAATTTTCATAAGTTTTGGAGCTCATTTGCTATTTTTTTGAGATTTATCTACTTGAATTTCAGCATAGTGGGCTCGGGATTTGCCATTTTGGAAACGAACTTTGAATCCAGATTTTCTTTCTCCAATATATTTCAAATAATTTAAGAATAAGATCTACAAATTTTCAGAATTTTTGGAACTCATTTGCTATTTTTTCAGGATTTATCTTCTTGAATTTCAACATAGCGGGCCCGAGATTTGCCATTTTGCAAACGAGCTTTGAAACATGATTTTTCTTCACCAATCTCTTCCAAATGATTTAAGAATGTGATCTGCAAATTTAAAGAATTTTTGAGCTCATTTGCTATTTTTCTCGAATTTTCCAATTTTGTCCTTTTGTCTCCAAAGCTCGGTTTTGCTCAAAATAAGTTTGATTTTTAGATTTTCTTTTTCTGTGCCTTTTTCATATATGGAATTGGAGTTGGTCCAAAAATTCCCAATTTTTACGATCGAATTCCCTTTCGATTTGATTTTTTCTTTTTTCAATATCGAAAATTTCCTCGTATTTTCGTTTTCCTCCAATTGGCTCTTTTCAGGAATTACTTCAAAATGAGCCTTGGGCTATCGGGCCATTTCTGCAATTTTTCCCAATTTCACGAAAATCCACCAAAAATCCTAATTCTCGATTTTCTTCAAAATTGACTTTTCCTTCATTTTTTCTTCCAAGTAGCCTCTCCATTAGCTGTAGTCAGTGCTTATCTTTCATTTGGAACCTCCAATTTCGACCAATTTGACCTTTTAAGCACTTTTCCCCAAATTTTCCGAACTAGGGTTTCCTTTCTACTGAATCTCCGTAACCATCTTCCGAACTCCATATCATTTATTGTAGACCTCGGATTATCAAAATCATTTCACCATTTTTCAATTGAACTTTGAATCTTGATTTTGAAAGTGGGTTGACTTTTTCAGTAGTTGAGTTTTTGAGGTTGTCTTTTCTAGGGTTGACTTTTTCAAGATTGACTTTTTATGTTTGCTTTCTTAAACTAAGTCTCGGACTACCACCTGCAGGATGAGAAAAGCCTTTTTGCATTCTGAAACATCACTTTAGGAAGAAAACATACCTGATTAGTGGTCCGGGCAAAATTAGGTGTCTACATGCAATACATGAATATATAAATAGTGTTTTACAAGCCTAACTAGATTGACTTGTAGGGCTTACACCAATAATCTCCCACTAGCACTAAAGCCAATCGCCCATGTACTTAAGCCCATGTCCTTCCATGTGACGATTATGTTTCTGCTGGGACAGAACCTTAGCGGGTAACCTTTTTCATATTAATGTCACCTCTTTCAATGATTCACTAATAAGGTGAAACTGTTGTAATATATGTATGGATTTACGATGAGACCTTGGTTCCTTAGCTTGCGCTATGGCTCCATTGTTATCACAGTAAAGTGGTACTGGATCAACAATGCTCGGAAGCAACCAAGTTCTTTAATGAACTTATAGATCCAAAAAACCTCTTTCGTTGCCTCAAATGAGGAAATATACTCGGCTTTGGTTGTTGAATCTACAGCCATCTCTAGTTTAGAACCTTTCCAATTGACTATTCCAAGATTCAAGGTAAATATATAATTACACTACGATTTACTATCATCCTAATTAGATTAGAAGTCAGCATCTGTATAACCCCTAATTTTGAGTTCAACCCCCCCATAGACCAAGAAAGTATACATGCTAAACCCTTTAGCACCTTGTCTATGTAAACATATTGGGATAATCCAAGCAGTCTTTTCGATCTATCTCTATAGATCTTAATTCCCATAATATATGCTGCTTTTTCCAAATCCTTCATGGAGAACTGTTTGGATAGCCAGACCTTGGTGGTCTGAAGCATAGTTACATCATTTTCTATGAGCACCAAGAACACAACTGCATGTCCGTTTACCTTCTTGTAAACACATGGTTCATCAGGATTCTTAATGAAACCAAATTCTTTGATTGTTTCATCAGACCTGATGTTCCAACTCCGAGATGCTTGCTTTATTCCATAAATGGACTTTTGCAGCTTTTATACCTTATTAGATGTGGCCTTGGATGAAAAACCATCAGGTTGTGTCATATACACTTTCTCTTGAAAATTCCCGTTAAGGAATGCAGTTTTTACATCCATCTGCCATATCTCATAATCATGGTATGCAGCAATAGCATGCATAATCCTAATGGACTTTACCATGGCAATTGGTGAAAAAGTTTCTTCAAAATCAATGCCTTCAACTTGATTCTAACCTTTTGCAACCAATATGGCCTTATACATTTGTATGTTTCCATCCATGTCTGTCTTTATCTTGTAGACCCATTTACACCCTATGGGTTTTATCCCTTGAGGTGGATCAACTAAAGACCAAACTTGGTTAACTTCTATGGCATCCATTTCGGATTTCATGGCTTCTAGCCATTTCTTGGAATTGATGTCCGACATCGCTTCCTTAGAGGTAGTAGGTTCATTATCAATGGGCAAACCATCTATTTCCAAAAGAAATCCATATCTTATTGGAGTGTGCCTCTCCCTACTAGACCTTCAGAGTACTTGTGTTTCTTGAGCATTAGTCCGAGCATCCAATGCCTCGACCAATGGCTCAGGTTTCGAGGGAATGTTAGGTTGTGGTTCTTGAACTTCTTCAAGATCTATTTTACTCCCACTGAATCCTTCTAGTAGAAACTCTTTCTCTAGAAAAGCAGTGTGTTTTGACACAAACACCTTTTGATCAGTAGGACTATAAAAGTAATATCCCATAGTCTCTTTAGGATATCCCACAAACTTACATTTTTTTGATCTAGCTCCCACCTTATTAGAAGGTACTTGCTTCACATAAGCAGTACATCCCCAAATCATTAGATAAGATAAGTATGGCTTCTTGCCATTCCATATCTCATATGGTACCTTATCTACCAACTTGCTTGGAACCCTATTTAGAAGGTAAGCTGTAGTTTCTAAGGCATATCCCTAAAAGGATATCAAAAGGTCAGCCTTAGACATCATGGACCGAACCATGTCCAACAAGGTTCGATTTCTCCTTTTGGATACTCCATTATGCTGAAGAGTTCCAGGTGGACTCCATTGCGACAGAATTTCATTATCTGTCAAATGATCTAAAAAATTATGAGTTAAATATTCTCCTCCTCGATCCGATCTAAGAGCTAGAATATTTTTCCTAGTCTGTTTCTCTATTTCAGTTCTGAACTCTTTGAACTTTTCAAAAGCTTCAGACTTGTATCTCATCTGATACACATAACCATATCTAGAATGATCATCGATAAAGGTTATGAAGTATGAGAAATTACCTCTAGCAGCTATGTTTAATGGCCCACATACATCTGAATGTATTAAGCCCAATAAAACACCAGCTCTCTCACCCTTTCCAGTAAAGGGAGTCTTGGTCATCTTACCAAGGAGACAAAATTCACAAGTCCCATATGATTCATAATCAAAGGGTTCCAAATAACCATGTTTATGCAATTTGGAAATCCTTGTCTCATTGAAATGACCAAGTCTATAGTTCCAGATGTAAGTCTTACTTGGATCATGATGCACCCAAAAGAGTGTATCTTATTTAACCTTGCACTAAAAAGATAAATTGTAAGTATAGTAGTTAGCAAGGGTCGAGTCCTCAGGGATTGGGTTTTAGTTTATAAGTTAATAGTTTAAAACTTAAATTCAAGAACAATAAAAGAAAAGGGGTTTTTGAAGCCAGATTTAAACTAAAGTACATAATAAGAATAAGATGCAAGGCGGTATAACCAGCCAATAAAAATATATATACTAAATTAGGCGGTATAACCAGCCAATAAAAATAAAACAAAGTTAATATACAAATTAGGCGGTATAACCAGCCAATAAAAATAAATATACTTTTAAAAATAAGCAAACTAGAAAAGTAAGAAAACAAGTAAGTAAGAAGAATCAAATATGAAAAATATGGTTAAGGTTTCATTCTCCACCACTAGACATCATTAAGAATCAATTTCAGATCTATCAATATCAACCAACTATCAAAGTTAACAACCGTAGATAACAACAAGCTCTGTTATCCCAATCTTTCCTTAGTTTGTCGTTAAATAGAACAAGCTCTCTATTTAATCTCTAACCATTAAACAACCTAGAATAAGCTCTCTAAATTCAATTTAATGGCAGCTTTATGATGAGAAAGATAGGTTGATCTAAGCAACAAACACATAAGCTCGGATTGTTCAACTTAGGTTATGTTCCACTTTGCAATTATTGAAAACTTGACCATAATCATTAATCACAAATTGCCACTTATGAATAGGAAATCAAGACAATTACACGGATCAAGACTCCTAAACTAGCAATAGATAATTATCAAGATCTATCTAGTTGTACACCTAAATAAATCAAGACAACATCATGAACAATTTTTGTAGAAGAACATAAGCAACTTTGATAGAAAATTAATAATAGATAGAATCTGAAAATCAATTATAAAACATGTCTAGGGCTTTGAAATCACCCTTAACCAAATAGAAATTTAGCCTAGCATAGGCATTGTAAACATAAACATAAAATTAAAGAGAATCTAAGAAGAAAATAAAAGAAAGAAAGAAGAAGAGGAAGAATATTAATTATCCAACCTCTTGCTCTCTCTAAAGAAAAAGAAAACTAGAGAAAAGAAAGAAGAAGAAAACTTAGAGAATTTTATTACAATGGCTAATATCCTACCAATCTACAATATGATACAATCATCTAAGGCCCTCTATTTATACACATTTTGGAAGGCTAAATGACAAGAGACAAGCTTTACAAATTTCAAAGGTAGGTATAATAGGTGGGTGCATTTTTCTAACAATTTTCGTCATATTGTATGACAATTTTGATCAGCCAACTTGATGGTCGATTTTGTCAATTTTGGAGGCCTGATCTGATCACATGGTCTTCTAGAAAAATGTTCCCCTATCAGTTACTGATCCATAGCCGTTGGAATCAGCTCATTTGCTGATGTGGATAAGAAGATATGAGCAAAATACGAAAACAGGTCAGCACAGACGTCATTGCATATCAGCCAACTTGATGGTCGATTTCGCTAGGGAAAACGACTCCGTTTCAAGAAGTGTAAAACATGAAAAAGATAGATATGCCTCCTAACTTTGCACGGTTAAAATTTCAGCCTTATTGCTTCAGTGACACTCGAGATATAGCTGATATGGCAAAAGGTGTCGGAACTGGAACTGAACTGGATTTGCCCTTAATTCTAGTAATCTGAAATCACTCAAAGAAACTTGTGAAAAACACCAAATTACATAAAAATATAAAAGATCATAAACACAATTAGACTAAACAATAATAACTCATATTTGACACAAAACAATAATAAAACATAACTAAAAACTATATAATTATACGAGTTATCACACCCCCACACTTAGATTGTTGCTAGTCCCTAGCAACGACTCAATAAAATAAGAAAATCTAATCTAATCCATTTTCGTAGGAAATAACGGTGGCACTTAGCATGTGACACAAGCCTTTAAACCCCTAGGTGTCCCTAGTGGACGAGTTTAGTCTCGTGAGGGTTTACTAGAACGATACCCACAAACATTGAAGACATAAGAAAAACTAAAAATAATAATTATAACTAATCCTTCCAATATAAATTAGAGATAATCATTGGATAAGTCTTAAAAACTAATCAATAGCTTAAAGAAATTCACAAAAATTCTTGCTTGAATGTAAATAGTTTGAGTTAAGCCAATATTAACATAACATATTTCAATCAAAATAGTGCATATTCAAACTTAATCTCAACCTCTCACATGGGATACTCTCATGATTTTCACTCTTTAAAGTAGTGGTAAAGTGTTTACACTCAATCAATCTCATGAAAATAGTTCTACCATATGCTTGCTTTCCCACCTATTCTCCACTAAAAGATCATGCAACTTCATAAATCAAGAGGTCTTTAATCAAGGTTGTAATGGGGCCAAGGGGTTTGTAATGTGGTTGAAGAACAAAAGGATAAAGATATCACAAAGGTTCCAAAGAGTTCATAAAGTTTAGAGACATAAAAAGATCATACAAAGAAACTTCTCAAAACTCTTTACAAGTACATAGTCACCTAGGCCGGATATTCATGTTGGGCCTTTTCTTCATTCTAAACAACTTTGTAACATCTTTTTCTTTTTCCCAAATTCAAGAGATGATTCATATTTTTTTTTTTACATAGGAATGTATTTGCCAGTATTCCATTTCTTTTTTTTTTTCTTGACTTTTCTTTTCTTTCCCCCCACACTTATTTCTTGTTTCTAACCCAAATTTTCAATAGATCTTCCTTGTCTTTGCAACTTGTCTCAAAACATGCTAAATCATCTTTGGAACAAATGTAAGGATATAAGTATATTTAGGTTAGGGACAAGTTATGGTTACCAAAGAGATAGCTTATTCAATGTAGGCTCAAATTGGCTCACTAGGGGTGTGTTCTCTTGGAACATCAATAAGGGATGGCTGTTTGGCCCTGGCTAAAAATCCTAATGCCTCTATCATATTCATGTTGTCACATGCATCAATATAGTCTCAACAAGGTCTAAAGCAAGTTCTAGAGAATCATGTAATCATAAGAGCACTCAAGAAAGAAATTAGATTGATTTATATAATGCATCAATCATTATAGGCTCAAAAACTCACAAGGATGATTATACAAGTCAGATTAAGTCTAAACATGCTTCTTTCTCAATCAACATATCATATTAACATTGGCTCATAAAAATTAGTATCAAGCTTAATTCTCATGAAAATTTTCTCACTAATAAATCTGTTTTAGACTTATGCAATTCATATCTCATCATAGTATTGAAAAGGAACTAAAACACACTAAAAATAATAATAAAGACTCATAAAAAAAAATAGTAGACAAAAATAAAAGAAATCCTAAATCCTTCCCCCCACACTTAATTCTTACATTGTCCTCAATGTAAGTCTATTAACCCAAATGAAAGAATCATGTGTAAGAGAAAAGAACTAATAACATAAGAATAGGAACAACTAAGACTCAAAACAAAACAAACTCATGCAACCTAAATAATCCTAAAATACTAAACAAAAATTAACAAGTAAACATAAAAAGATTAAAATCAAACTGACAAGGTATGTCTCAAGTCTCCCTTACTCAGACCTTGTTCAGAATGAATACTTCTAAATTGCTTAAAACACAACAAACTTTTTTTTTTTTTTGAAAAGAAGAATTATTTAAGAATCAATTTCAGATCTATCAATATCAACCAACTATCAAAGTTAACAACCGTAGATAACAACAAGCTCTGTTATCCTAATCTTTCCTTAGTTTGTCGTTAAATAGAACAAGCTCTCTATTTAATCTCTAACCATCAAACAACCTAGAATAAGCTCTCTAGATTCAATTTAATGGCAGCTTTATGATGAGAAAGATAGGTTGATCTAAGCAACAAATACATAAGCTCGGATTGTTCAACTTAGGTTATGTTCCACTTTGCAATTATTGAAAACTTGACCATAATCATTAATCACAAATTGCCACTTATGAATAGGAAATCAAGACAATTACACGGATCAAGACTCCTAAACTAGCAATAGATAATTATCAAGATCTATCTTGTTGTACACCTAAACAAATCAAGACAACATCATGAACAATTCTTGTAGAAGAACATAAGCAACTTTGATAGAAAATTAATGATAGATAGAATCTGAAAATCAATCACAAAACATGTCTAGGGCTTTGAAATCACCCTTAACCAAATAGAAGTTTAGCCTAGCATAGGCATTATAAACATAAAATTAAATAGAATCTAAGAAGAAAATAAAAGAAAGAAAGAAGAAGAAGAAGAATATTAATTATCCAACCTCTTGCCCTTTCTAAAGAAAAAGAAAACTAGAGAAAAGAAAGAAGAAGAAAACTTAGAGAATTTTATTACAAAGGCTAATATCCTACCAATGTACAATATGATCCCTTACAATCATCCAAGGCCCTCTATTTATACACATTTTGGAGGGCTAAATGACAAGAGACAAGCTTTACAAATTTCAAAGGTAGGTATAATAGGTGGGTGCATTTTTCTAACAATTTTCGTCATACATGACAATTTTGATCAGCCAACTTGATGGTCGATTTTGTTAGGGAAAACGACTCCGTTTCAAGATGTGTGTGATAACTCGTATAATTATATAGTTTTTAGTTATGTTTTATTATTGTTTTGTGTCAAATACGAGTTATTATTGTTTAGTCTAATTGTGTTTATGATCTTTTATATTTTTATGTATTTTGGTGTTTTTCACAAGTTTCTTTGAGTGATTTCAGATTACTAGAATTAAGGGCAAATCCAGTTCAGTTCCAGTTCTGACACCTTTTGCCATATCAGCTATATCTCGAGTTTCACTGAAGCAATAAGGCTGAAATTTGTAGCCGTGCAAAGCTAAGAGGCATATGTATCTTTTTCATGTTTTACACTTCTTGAAACGGAGTCGTTTTCCCTAGCGAAATCGACCATCAAGTTGGCTGATGTGCAATGACGTCTGTGCTGACCTGTTTTTATTATTTTGCGCATATCTACTTATCCACATCAGAAAATGAGCTGATTCCAACGGCTATGGATCCTTAACTGATAGGGTAACATTTTTCTAGAAGACCATGTGATCAGATAAGGCCTCCAAAATTGACAAAATCGACCATCAAGTTGGCTGATCAAAATTGTCATGTATGACGAAAATTGTTAGAAAAATGCACCCACCTATTATACCTACCTTTGAAATTTGTAAAGCTTGTCTCTTGTCATTTAGCCCTCCAAAATGTGTATAAATAGAGGGCCTTGGATGATTGTAAGGGATCATATTGTACATTGGTAGGATATTAGCCTTTGTAATAAAATTCTCTAAGTTTTCTTCTTCTTTCTTTTCTCTAGTTTTCTTTTTCTTTAGAAAGGGCAAGAGGTTGGATAATTAATATTCTTCTTCTTCTTCTTTCTTTCTTTTATTTTCTTCTTAGATTCTATTTAATTTTATGTTTATAATGCCTATGCTAGGCTAAACTTCTACTTGGTTAAGGGTGATTTCAAAGCCCTAGACATGTTTTGTGATTGATTTTCAGATTCTATCTATCATTAATTTTCTATCAAAGTTGCTTATGTTCTTCTACAAGAATTGTTCATGATGTTGTCTTGATTTGTTTAGGTGTACAACAAGATAGATCTTGATAATTATCTATTGCTAGTTTAGGAGTCTTGATCCGTGTAATTGTCTTGATTTCCTATTCATAAGTGGCAATTTGTGATTAATGATTATGGTCAAGTTTTCAATAATTGCAAAGTGGAACATAACCTAAGTTGAACAATCCGAGCTTATGTGTTTGTTGCTTAGATCAACCTATCTTTCTCATCATAAAGCTGCCATTAAATTGAATCTAGAGAGCTTATTCTAGGTTGTTTGATGGTTAGAGATTAAATAGAGAGCTTGTTCTATTTAACGACAAACTAAGGAAAGATTGGGATAACAGAGCTTGTTGTTATCTACGGTTGTTAACTTTGATAGTTGGTTGATATTGATAGATCTGAAATTGATTCTTAATGATGTCTAGTGGTGGAGAATGAAACCTTAACCATATTTTTCATATTTGATTCTTCTTACTTACTTGTTTTCTTACTTTTCTAGTTTGCTCATTTTTAAAAGTATATTTATTTTTATTGGCTGGTTATACCGCCTAATTTGTATATTAACTTTGTTTTATTTTTATTGGCTGGTTATACCGCCTAATTTAGTATATATATTTTTATTGGCTGGTTATATCGCCTAATTTAGTATATATATTTTTATTGGCTGGTTATACCGCCTTGCATCTTTTTCTTATTATTTACTTTAATTTAAATCTGGCTTCAAAAACCCCTTTTCTTTTATTGTTTTCTTTGAACGTAAGTTATAAACTAATAACTCATAGATTAAAACCCAATCCCTGAGGACTCGACCCTTGCTAATCATTATACTTACAATTGATCTTTTTAGTGCAAGGTTAAATAAGATACACTCTTTTGGGTGCATCAAATTTTTGGCGCCGTTGCCGGGGATTGCTTTCTTTAGTTTATTTGTTACTTGGTTTATTCTTATTTTCAGTTCTAATTAGTTTTATTTTCTTGTACATACAAGTTTTTCTTTTCAAATTTAAAAAAAAAAAAAAAAACAATGGAATTGAGCAATCTAACACTTGAAGAGTTGGTGGCATACATGAACATGGAGAATCAACAAGCCAATATCACCTCCCCAGTTCAACAATTGGCCATGGGAGGATGTCAAGGCCATCAAGTGTTCCAAGACCAACAGTATGATCATTACTCAAACACTTACCATGAGGGATGGTGGGATCATACTAATTATGGCTACTCGAAAAATTACCAAGAAGTAGATCCTTATGCCAATTACACTCATCCATCTAGCTTCAATCAATCATGGTCTCAAGAACCAGATCTTTTTCAACCACCACATATGACTCAAAACTCAGGTACTTCTTTAGAAGATCTTGTCTATTCTCTTGTTACTGATAACTCGTATAATTATATAGTTTTTAGTTATGTTTTATTATTGTTTTGTGTCAAATACGAGTTATTATTGTTTTATCCCCGGCAACGGCGCCAAAAATTTGATGCACCCAAAAGAGTGTATCTTATTTAACCTTGCACTAAAAAGATAAATTGTAAGTATAGTAGTTAGCAATGGTCGAGTCCTCAGGGATTGGGTTTTAGTTTATAAGTTAATAGTTTAAAACTTAAATTCAAGAACAATAAAAGAAAAGGGGTTTTTGAAGCCAGATTTAAACTAAAGTAAATAATAAGAATAAGATGCAAGGCGGTATAACCAGCCAATAAAAATATATATACTAAATTAGGCGGTATAACCAGCCAATAAAAATAAAACAAAGTTAATATACAAATTAGGCGGTATAACCAGCCAATAAAAATAAATATACTTTTAAAAATAAGCAAACTAGAAAAGTAAGAAAACAAGTAAGTAAGAAGAATCAAATATGAAAAATATGGTTAAGGTTTCATTCTCCACCACTAGACATCATTAAGAATCAATTTCAGATCTATCAATATCAACCAACTATCAAAGTTAACAACCGTAGATAACAACAAGCTCTGTTATCCCAATCTTTCCTTAGTTTGTCGTTAAATAGAACAAGCTCTCTATTTAATCTCTAACCATTAAACAACCTAGAATAAGCTCTCTAAATTCAATTTAATGGCAGCTTTATGATGAGAAAGATAGGTTGATCTAAGCAACAAACACATAAGCTCGGATTGTTCAACTTAGGTTATGTTCCACTTTGCAATTATTGAAAACTTGACCATAATCATTAATCACAAATTGCCACTTATGAATAGGAAATCAAGACAATTACACGGATCAAGACTCCTAAACTAGCAATAGATAATTATCAAGATCTATCTAGTTGTACACCTAAATAAATCAAGACAACATCATGAACAATTTTTGTAGAAGAACATAAGCAACTTTGATAGAAAATTAATAATAGATAGAATCTGAAAATCAATTATAAAACATGTCTAGGGCTTTGAAATCACCCTTAACCAAATAGAAATTTAGCCTAGCATAGGCATTGTAAACATAAACATAAAATTAAAGAGAATCTAAGAAGAAAATAAAAGAAAGAAAGAAGAAGAGGAAGAATATTAATTATCCAACCTCTTGCTCTCTCTAAAGAAAAAGAAAACTAGAGAAAAGAAAGAAGAAGAAAACTTAGAGAATTTTATTACAATGGCTAATATCCTACCAATCTACAATATGATACAATCATCCAAGGCCCTCTATTTATACACATTTTGGAAGGCTAAATGACAAGAGACAAGCTTTACAAATTTCAAAGGTGGGTATAATAGGTGGGTGCATTTTTCTAACAATTTTCGTCATATTGTATGACAATTTTGATCAGCCAACTTGATGGTCGATTTTGTCAATTTTGGAGGCCTGATCTGATCACATGGTCTTCTAGAAAAATGTTCCCCTATCAGTTACTGATCCATAGCCGTTGGAATCAGCTCATTTGCAGATGTGGATAAGAAGATATGAGCAAAATACGAAAACAGGTCAGCACAGACGTCATTGCACATCAGCCATCTTGATGGTCGATTTCGCTAGGGAAAACGACTCCGTTTCAAGAAGTGTAAAACATGAAAAAGATAGATATGCCTCCTAAATTTGCACGGTTAAGGTTTCAGCCTTATTGCTTCACTGAAACTCGAGATATAGCTGATATGGCAAAAGGTGTCGGAACTGGAACTGAACTGGATTTGCCCTTAATTCTAGTAATCTGAAATCACTCAAAGAAACTTGTGAAAAACACCAAATTACATAAAAATATAAAAGATCATAAACACAATTAGACTAAACAATAATAACTCATATTTGACACAAAACAATAATAAAACATAACTAAAAACTACATAATTATACGAGTTATCAGATCATCCTTTCTTGCTTTCATGACATTTATATTGAACACAGGCATCTCTGGATCCAAAACATATAATCCATTATGTAATGTTGTCGATCCATAGTGAATGTCTTTAAGAATGGTGGAGCAACTATTTCCCTTCATTCTTATCTCAAAACCATCATTAACAGTGAGGTATGAAATCGTAATGATGTTTTAAGACAATACTGGAACAAAGTAACAATCTTTCAGTTCCAATTTCATGCCAGATGGCAAAGATAAAGTACATGTTCCAAAGGCCAATGCTGCAACTTTTGCACCATAGCCTACTCTAAGAACTACTTCATCTCTGCTCAACTTTCTAGTTCCTTTCAACATCGCTATGTCATTACATAAATGTGAACCGCATCCTGAATCAATTATCCAGGAATTGGATTTAATAGTAGAAAGATTCAGTTCAATCACAAACACAATCAACCCAGAAACTTCTATAAGTTCTTCTTGACTTGTCAAGTGAGCAGCCTTCTTTTCATTGAGAACGCTTCTCAATCTATTTTACCAATCCAAACAATTTGGACTAATGGCATTCACAATGCCGCGCAGTATAGTTAACGTATAAACCATTTTCAACAACCTAATATGGAAAAAGTATATATCAATTATATTCAAGCATTTATACCAATTCAAGATGAGGTATTAAATCTCTTATTGGTCCTCCCACTAATTTTTTGAGATAATAGCCCTCACTATTATTCGAAAATCTCATCAAGGTATTTCTAGTGGGCTGGGATCCCTTTCAACATGTTGCAACCTTGAGTGACTCAACAAATTACAACAAGCCTAGTTGGGTAGATAAAATAGCTTATCAATTGCATCTCTATGCAACTCCCAGATCAGTTAGGTGACAACTCTTTGTCTAAGCACATCATATGTACTTCGCCTAACTATGCCTCTAACATCATGGGGTCAAGTTTGACGCATCCGGACAACATGGCATTAGTTGAGTAAGACCCAACTTGATAACTCAAACATATTCGTACAATATTTTGACCTTGAGTGACTCAACAAGCCTCCTACTGGAAGAACTCTAGTTATCTTGTTATGATGATGGAAGGCAACTTTATCATACGAAAGATGTGACTCAATATTGTAATGAGGGATTTCCTTATTCTTTATAAGTCTCATCATAATAATCATTCATAGCATTTATAATATCGCATAAAATAAATCTATGACATTCTTTCTACTTGGATGATTATGGACTTTTCTAATATAATTTCCTTGAGCCATCAAAGAAAATTAGTTGGTAAATTCCTAGGTGATTACATACATAGTCTTCAAAGCTTGATTGTAATATCCTTATCTTCATGGCGTCTATCTTCATCTTCAAGTTACAAAAATTATTCCTAGCTAATCCTAATTTTACACTTGATGCACCCAAAAGAGTGTATCTTATTTAACCTTGCACTAAAAAGATCAATTGTAAGTATAGTAGTTAGCAAGGGTCGAGTCCTCAGGGATTGGGTTTTAGTTTATAAGTTAATAGTTTAAAACTTAAATTCAAGAACAATAAAATAAAAGGGGTTTTTGAAATCAGATTTAAACTAAAGTAAATAATAAGAATGAGATGCAAGGCGGTATAACCAGCCAATAAAAATATATATACTAAATTAGGCGGTATAACCAGCCAATAAAAATATATATATTAAATTAGGCGGTATAACCAGCCAATAAAAATAAAACAAAGTTAATATACAAATTAGGCGGTATAACCAGCCAATAAAAATAAATATACTTTTAAAAATAAGCAAACTAGAAAAGTAAGAAAATAAGTAAGTAAGAAGAATCAAATATGAAAAATATGGTTAAGGTTTCATTCTCCACCACTAGACATCATTAAGAATTAATTTCAGATCTATCAATATCAACCAACTATCAAAGTTAACAACCGTAGATAACAACAAGCTCTGTTATCCCAATCTTTCCTTAGTTTGTCGTTAAATAGAACAAGCTCTCTATTTAATCTCTAACCATTAAACAACCTAGAATAAGCTTTCTAAATTCAATTTAATGGCAGCTTTATGATGAGAAAGATAGGTTGATCTAAGCAACAAACACATAAGCTCGGATTGTTCAACTTAGGTTATGTTCCACTTTGCAATTATTGAAAACTTGACCATAATCATTAATCACAAATTGCCACTTATGAATAGGAAATCAAGACAATTACACGGATCAAGATTCCTAAACTAGCAATAGATAATTATCAAGATCTATCTAGTTGTACACCTAAATAAATCAAGACAACATCATGAACAATTCTTGTAGAAGAACATAAGCAACTTTGATAGAAAATTAATGATAGAATCTGAAAATCAATCACAAAACATGTCTAGGGCTTTGAAATCACCCTTAACCAAATAGAAGTTTAGCCTAGCATAGGCATTGTAAACATAAACATAAAATTAAAGAAAATCTAAGAAGAAAATAAAAGAAAGAAAGAAGAAGAGGAAGAATATTAATTATCCAACCTCTTGCTCTCTCTAAAGAAAAAGAAAACTAGAGAAAAGAAAGAAAACTAGAGAAAAGAAAGAAGAAGAAAACTTAGAGAATTTTATTAAAATGGCTAATATCCTACCTATGTACAATATGATCCTCTACAATCATCCAAGGCCCTCTATTTATACACATTTTGGAGGGCTAAATGACAAGAGACAAGCTTTACAAATTTCAAAGGTAGGTATAATAGGTGGGTGCATTTTTCTAACAATTTTCGTCATATTGTATGACAATTTTGATCAGCCAACTTGATGGTCGATTTCGTCAATGTTGGAGGCCTGATCTGATCACATGGTCTTCTAGAAAAAGGTTCCCCTATCAGTTACGGATCCATAGCCGTTGGAATCAGCTCATTTGCTGATGTGGATAAGCAGATATGGGCAAAATACGAAACATGTCAGCACAGACGTCATTGCACATCAGCCAACTTGATGGTCGATTTCGTCAATATTAGAGGCCTGATCTGATCATATGGTCTTCTAGACAAAGGTTCCCGTATCAGTGACGGATCCATAGCCATTCGAATCAGCTCATTTGCTGATGTGGAGAAGCAGATATGGGCAAAATACGAAAACAGGTCAGCACAGACGTCATTGCACATCAGCCAACTTGATGGTCGATTTCGCTAGGGAAAACGACTCCGTTTCAAGAAGTATAAAACATGAAAAAGATAGATATGCCTCTTAGCTTTGCACGGCTACAAATTTCATCCTTATTGCTTCAGTGAAACTCCAGATATAGCTGATATGGCAAAATGTGTCGGAACTGGAACTGAACTGGATTTGCCCTTAATTCTAGTAATCTGAAATCACTCAAAGAAACTTGTGAAAAACACCAAATTACATAAAAATATAAAAGATCATAAACACAATTAGACTAAACAATAATAACTCGTATTTGACACAAAACAATAATAAAACATAACTAAAAACTATATAATTATACGAGTTATCACACCCCCACACTTAGATTGTTGCTAGTCCCTAGCAACGACTCAATAAAAATAAAATAAGAAAATCTAATCTAATCCACTTTCGTAGGAAATCACGGTGGCACTTAGCATGTGACACAAGCCTTTAAACCCCTAGGTGTCCCTAGTGGACGAGTTTAGTCTCGTGAGGGTTTACTAGAACGATACCCACAAACATTGAAAAATTAAAATATAAATAAACTTCATATAAATAAACTACATATTCTAAAAATATTTACTCCTAATCCTTTCAATACAAATTAGAGACAATATTTGAACAAGTCTTATAAACTAATCAATAGCTTAAAAAATTTCACAAAAAATCATGCTTGAATGTAAATTGTTTGAGTTAAGCCAATATTAGCATAACATATCTCAATCAAAATAGTGCATGTTCAAATTTAATCTCAACTTCTCACATGGGATACTCTCTTGATTTTCACTCTTTAAAGTAGTGGTAAAGTGTTTACACTCAATCAATCTCATGAAAACACTTCTATCATATGCTTGCTTGTCCACCTATTCTCCACTAAAAGATCATGCAACTTCATAAATCAAGAGGTCTTTAATCAAGGTTGTAATGGGGCCAAGGGGTTTATAATGTGGTTGAAGAACAAAAGGATAAAGATATCACAAAGGTTCCAAAGAGTTCATAAAGTTTAGAGACATAAAAAGATTATACAAAGAAACTTCTCAAAACTCTTTACAAGTACATAGTCACCTAGGCCGGATATTCATGTTGGGCCTTTTCTTCATTCTAAACAACTTTGTAACATCTTTTTCTTTCTCCACAAATTCAAGAGATGATTCATTTTTTTTTTATATAGGAATGTATTTGCCAGTATTCCATTTCTTTTTCTCTTGACTTTTCTTTTCTTTTCCCCCCACACTTATTTCTTGTTTCTAACCAAAAAATATCCCTTGTCTTTGCAACTTGTCTCAAATCATGCTAGTTCATCTTTGGAACAAAGGTAAAGATATAAGTATATTTAGGTTAGGGACAAGTTATGGTTACCAAAGAGATAGCTTATTCAATGTAGGCTCAAATTGGTTCACTAAGGGTGTGTTCTCTTGGAACATCAATAAGGGATGGTTGTTTGGCCCTGGCTAAAAATCCTAATGCCTCTATCATATTCATGTTGTCACATGCATCAATATAGTCTCAAACGGTTTAAAGCAAGTTCTAGAGAATCATGTAATCATAAGAGCACTCAAGAAAGAAATTAGATTGATTTGTATAATGCATCAATCATTTTAGGCTCAAAAACTCACAAGAATGATTATACAAGTCAGATTAAGTCTAAACATGCTTTTTTCTCAATCAACATATCATATTAACATTGGCTCATAAAAAGGTTGACATCAAGCTCAATTCTCATGAAAATCTTCTCACTAATAAATCTGTTTTAGACTTATGCAATTGATATCTCATCATTGTATTAAAAAGGAACTAAAACACACTAAAAATAATAATAATAAAGACTCATAAAAAAAATAGTAGACAAAAATAAAAGAAATCTTAAATCATTCCCCCCACACTTAATTCTTACATTGTCCTCAATGTAAGTCTATTAACCCAAATGAAAGAATCATGTGTAAGAGAAAAGAACTAATAACATAAGAATAGGAACAACTAAGACTCAAAACAAAACAAACTCATGCAACCTAAATAATCCTAAAATACTAAACAAAAATTAACAAGTAAACATAAAAAATAAAAATAAAAACAATAAAAATAAAAATAATAAAAGAAAAGAAAAGAAAAAGGAAAAGGAAAAGAAAGAGAAAGCAAATCTGAATATGGAAGGTTGGCAATTTCTTCTTTAATTGGGTTGCCTTCCCAATTAACACTTGAGTTAGTGTTTTGAACCTAACCAACACCCCTTCTTGGCTTTTTAGGCTTGTCAGGCTCATACATGAAATTTTCCAAATTTATGCGTTTGAGAGGAAGCCTTCTTTGCACAACAGTGGATGCATTCTCCATTACAAGTATTATTCCATCATCCTTTGTGGTGCATATCTCATCGAGGAATGGAGCATATTTTGATACTTGTTGAATGGCATCCACAAACAAGTTGTTTAAGGTTTCTGGCATGTGTTGTTCATGTTCTTCCTCCATGAACTTTGCAAATCTACTAGGAAAAGGTGGAGAAGAAACATTAGTAAAAAGTGGAACCTTAAACGTTACCTCAGGTGCCGAAATACTCTTATTTGGATTTGTGGCTTCATTATCCTCAAGAATAGAATCCATCTCTAATTTTGTCTCATCCTCATCTTGTTCCTCATTCCTCAAGGTCACAATCGTAGCATTCTCCTTTGGGTTAATCATCGTTTGGGCAGGGAGTTCTTCAGATCTTTGTGCTACCCATCCCACCATACTACTAGTCAATTGGATCATTTGCTTTTCCAAACTCTGGATGCTTGCCCTTGTTTCCTGTTGAAATTGCAATGTATCAGTAACAAGAGAATAGACAAGATCTTCTAAAGAAGTACCTGAGTTTTGAGTCATATGTGGTGGTTGAAAAAGATCTGGTTCTTGGGACCATGATTGATTGAAGCTAGATGGATGAGTGTAATTGGCATAAGGATCTACTTCTTGGTAATTTTTCGAGTAGCCATAATTAGTATGATCCCACCATCCCTCATGGTAAGTGTTTGAGTAATGATCATACTGTTGGTCTTGGAACACTTGATGGCCTTGACATCCTCCCATGGCAAATTGTTGAACTGGGAAGGTGAGATTGGCTTGTTGATTCTCCATGTTCATGTATGCCACCAACTCTTCAAGCGTTAGATTGCTCAATTCCATCATATTTTTTTTCAAAATTTGATAAGAAAAACCCGTATGTACAAGAAAACAAAACTCATTAGAACTGAAAATGAGAATAAACCAATTAACAAATAAACTAAAGAAAACAATCCCCGGCAACGGCGCCAAAAACTTGATGCACCCAAAAGAGTGTATCTTATTTAACCTTGCACTAAAAAGATCAATTGTAAGTATAGTAGTTAGCAAGGGTCGAGTCCTCAGGGATTGGGTTTTAGTTTATAAGTTAATAGTTTAAAACTTAAATTCAAGAACAATAAAATAAAAGGGGTTTTTGAAATCAGATTTAAACTAAAGTAAATAATAAGAATGAGATGCAAGGCGGTATAACCAGCCAATAAAAATATATATACTAAATTAGGCGGTATAACCAGCCAATAAAAATATATATATTAAATTAGGCGGTATAACCAGCCAATAAAAATAAAACAAAGTTAATATACAAATTAGGCGGTATAACCAGCCAATAAAAATAAATATACTTTTAAAAATAAGCAAACTAGAAAAGTAAGAAAATAAGTAAGTAAGAAGAATCAAATATGAAAAATATGGTTAAGGTTTCATTCTCCACCACTAGACATCATTAAGAATTAATTTCAGATCTATCAATATCAACCAACTATCAAAGTTAACAACCGTAGATAACAACAAGCTCTGTTATCCCAATCTTTCCTTAGTTTGTCGTTAAATAGAACAAGCTCTCTATTTAATCTCTAACCATTAAACAACCTAGAATAAGCTTTCTAAATTCAATTTAATGGCAGCTTTATGATGAGAAAGATAGGTTGATCTAAGCAACAAATACATAAGCTCGGATTGTTCAACTTAGGTTATGTTCCACTTTGCAATTATTGAAAACTTGACCATAATCATTAATCACAAATTGCCACTTATGAATAGGAAATCAAGACAATTACACGGATCAAGATTCCTAAACTAGCAATAGATAATTATCAAGATCTATCTAGTTGTACACCTAAATAAATCAAGACAACATCATGAACAATTCTTGTAGAAGAACATAAGCAACTTTGACAGAAAATTAATGATAGATAGAATCTGAAAATCAATCACAAAACATGTCTAGGGCTTTGAAATCACCCTTAACCAATTAGAAGTTTAGCCTAGCATAGGCATTGTAAACATAAACATAAAATTAAAGAAAATCTAAGAAGAAAATAAAAGAAAGAAAGAAGAAGAGGAAGAATATTAATTATCCAACCTCTTGCTCTCTCTAAAGAAAAAGAAAACTAGAGAAAAGAAAGAAAACTAGAGAAAAGAAAGAAGAAGAAAACTTAGAGAATTTTATTAAAATGGCTAATATCCTACCTATGTACAATATGATCCTCTACAATCATCCAAGGCCCTCTATTTATACACATTTTGGAGGGCTAAATGACAAGAGACAAGCTTTACAAATTTCAAAGGTAGGTATAATAGGTGGGTGCATTTTTCTAACAATTTTCGTCATATTGTATGACAATTTTGATCAGCCAACTTGATGGTCGATTTCGTCAATGTTGGAGACCTGATCTGATCACATGGTCTTCTAGAAAAAGGTTCCCCTATCAGTTACGGATCCATAGCCGTTGGAATCAGCTCATTTTCTGATGTGGATAAGCAGATATGGGCAAAATACGAAAACATGTCAGCACAGACGTCATTGCACATCAGCCAACTTGATGGTCGATTTCGTCAATATTAGAGGCCTGATCTGATCATATGGTCTTCTAGACAAAGGTTCCCGTATCAGTTACGGATCCATAGCCATTGAAATCAGCTCATTTGCTGATGTGGAGAAGCAGATATGGGCAAAATACGAAAACAGGTCAGCACAGACGTCATTGCACATCAGCCAACTTGATGGTCGATTTCGCTAGGGAAAACGACTCCGTTTCAAGAAGTATAAAACATGAAAAAGATAGATATGCCTCTTAGCTTTGCACGGATACAAATGTCATCCTTATTGCTTCAGTGAAACTCCAGATATAGCTGATATGGCAAAATGTGTCGGAACTGGAACTGAACTGGATTTGCCCTTAATTCTAGTAATCTGAAATCACTCAAAGAAACTTGTGAAAAACACCAAATTACATAAAAATATAAAAGATCATAAACACAATTAGACTAAACAATAATAACTCGTATTTGACACAAAACAATAATAAAACATAACTAAAAACTATATAATTATACGAGTTATCAACACTTTAATGTAACTAATTACATTTGTAATAAAGAAACCTCAATTTACATTTGTGGGGAGTTAGGTGAGGAAATAATTTTTACAACTCCAGAAAATGAGAGATAAGGCAGGACACGCAGTTACTATTTAATTTAATAAAAACCATAAAATTAAATTCAACCATCCACAATCATATTGGGTCTAAGTCCATAATCATCCCATACATTCAAAAACAATTTATAAACATATAATTCATGCTTTAATCTCTAGTTACCATTCAATGATTATATTGATCCATAATTTAATTCAAAGAAAATAATAAACATTTATTCTAATCTCATTAGAATAAATCATAATCCAATTAGGATTATTTCCTTTAATTAAATTATCATCCAATTAAATAATTTAATTGAATATTCATGTAAATTCTTGTTTTGGTGATTCAATTAATTTAACAATATTATCATTGTTACTAATTTTTAGTGTTGTATCTCAACTAGGACACTACAACATTAGTAACTCAATATTGCTAAAATCCATAAGCTGTGAGAATCTGATAGAAGCCAAAAAACCTTAGCAAGGGAGACGCAGAAATTGGTTACTTGATGTAGCCGCCGCCCCTCCATCTCCCTACAGGCTATCTATCTGCTTTTCACAGCTTCCAACTTTTCAATGCCAAATCAGTTTTATGATTTTTCAGGCTTGCCAAGAACAATTCTAAGCAATTTTAAATCCTAAAAATCATTAAAACATGCATTAAAAATCAGCCAAGAAAAATTTACAAGTTTTTCTTACTAAAATCACCAAATTTGCGCAAAGCAGGCTTCAAAGTTTTCAATCGCTGCCAAACTTTCGCCAGTTGCATTAATCAGTTTTACACATTTTTAAACCAATTAATCAACAAGAATTCACCATGATTAACTGCTGCCTTCACTGAAACACTACAAGTGCAAATTCTCACAATTTCGGTTAGTGACAATCGAATCAAAATAACTCAAAAAACAAAACAATTTTGTTAAAGGTAACAATCAAAGCATAGATCGTATAGGAATAACAAAAGTGAGGCTCTGATACCACTTTGGGATTTGGCTCGTGCTCAAACAAAGATAATTTATAATTTAATCAAAAGTTAAACATATAACGCAGCGGAATTAAATAAATCATAAAGAATATAGAATCCCTCCATGGATCTGCCTATGAATTCAAAACAATCAGGTTGTCAAGAACAGATAAAAATCAAAATCTCATACCACTGTAATGGAGATTGCTGAAACCACATCACAGATTCTTAATGTTCTTGTTCTTGTACACAATGCTTACTTGTCAAAAACCAAAGTCGTCCAATTGTCCGACCTTTAACAGTAATCCACACAAGTGATCTGAAAGCCTTCACAAGTTTGAGATTATGTTTTGCCAAGACGATGCTAGTAGTCTAGGTTGTGAGAAACCTTCCTCCTTTATCTTAATTAGCCTCAACTAAAGAATCGTATTCTCTTATCTCAATAGGTGTTCGGTTGATTCTCACTAATAGGGGAGAGAGGCGTCGATTCTAATTCTCATAGGGGGAGGCGGCAACAACATTAGCCTATTTATAAGTAGGTTTAGTGTATGCCGACACTTAGACTAACTGCACTAAATCCCTTATAAATATTATTAAATATTCACAATAAGCCCACAACACTTGATGAATATTTAATCTGGCCCAATCTCATTTTAATTTCATTAATCACCTTTTATGTGTGACCCATTAGGCCCTTAACATGTTGGCAATAGATATAATTAATTCAATTAAGAATTTTTCCTTTTATATTTACAGATCATGAGCGGCATCTAGCAATGCATCATGACCACTCAAATGCCAAGAGAGTCATCAAGCTTCGACTAGCCTTTCATGTACAATATGTTTGTGTAATTCGATCCCTTCATCAAATATCCCGAGATAGGAAAGAGCATGCTTTAGTGTCTACTCTTAACCCATTCCATATTAAATCTGCAGCTTTATTTTAACTCCTTAAGTATTGCCTTGGCCAAGGACTTCCATAAATTAATATAAGCCAGATACATGTGAGATATGTCCCCTTAATCACTTAGGGTGACGAATCCTCTCTGGACCACTCATTCATCTTCGTATGCTTATGTCATACCCAATAACACCCTACTTTAAGCATCCTCATGATTGGGACCCGTTCGTGATGAAATCTAAGTATGACAGTTCACATACAAGATGACCTGGTGTCACAAGTCAAAGGATTATTTACACTACTGGCATATGAGAGTATTTACCACAGACACTTGAGTGAAATACCAAATGGAACTCTCATAGCGGGTCATGTGCAGTGAACTTGTTCAACTAACAAGCACCCATATGTTATCTCCAAGTATCTCTATACTTTCAACCTATGAGACCGGTTGCATGCATCAAGTGCATGAAGTCTTAACATATGCCAGTCTTTGAGCATTGTCAATGCCCTATCTTGACAATACGATGAGCAAAAATAGTTTTGAAAACACGGCATTGATGCAAAAGGATCCTCATAATTGTAACTCTTTACAATTCCTTTGCAATGCCATTGTGTTCCATGGGCTTTATCTTCACAAGTTATTTATAACAATTATAACAATACTTATGCATAAAGAAATACCTCAATTATAATTAATAAACTATAATTTGCAATGTCACAACCTAAAAAATAAAAAGTCTCATCGCGAGACTTTATTATTCGTTAAGCGTGACATTGGAAACGCAGAGAAAAAGACGACTTAATTTCTCTTGAAATAAAATGAAGGTTTGAAAATGACCTCGAAAAAGACATGGAGTCGCCACTAATCTTTTTTGGCTAGGTGTGATTGGCCACTTATTAAAACCGGTTTTGTAAAACATTTTAAAATTAATTAAAACATCTTTTAAAACCAATTTCAAGTCTGCGCTTCTAAACCACAGAAATCAAAGAAGCGGGTTCGAGATTTGGTTATGTTTGGGGAAGGATTAGCAACCCACAACGTCTGTATAAAAATGGTACCTTATTAATCGTGTGTTATATCAAGTCTCGGTAAAAAAGTCGGTTTTAAATTTGGGTTTTCAAATTAATTCTCAATTTAAAGAAAAATAATTTCATTTTTTATTGAAAATAATCTGGTATTTATTAATTCAAATTTTTCCTACATTCCCCGAAAATTCAGCAAAATATAGAAAATTTTATTTATTTAAAAAAAATTTTGAATCATTTTCATTTTAAGAAAGATATTCTGTTATTAATGATAATTGATGATATCCTCCCCGGAAACCCAGAAGAAAACACATGAATTTTTTAACTCGGGAATCTCTTTATTTATTGAAAATTATTATCTTTTTTTTAATATTTAAAAAAAATGAATATGAACATGTGTAACATAATAAAGACGATATAGCAAAGTCTAGATAATATAATGCAACCTAAATGATATGATATAATTTAAATGGCATAGCATATTCTAAATGAAATGAAATATCCTAAGTATCATGATATATTCTATGTGAAATGAGATAAACTAAGTAACATGATATATTCTAAATGAAATGAAATATCCTAGGTGACATAAGATATTCTAAATGAAATGAATATAACCTAAGTAAAATAATATATTCTAAATGACATGAAATGAATATGAAACATAAAATAATATTATCATGAAATATGCATGAAAATAAAAATAATAATGCATGAACATAGTAAATGTTACACGATGTGACAAAAATAAATGATTAAATAAAAAGCATAGAGTAACATAGAATATTCACAACCATATAACAAACAATATAACACCATAAAACATAAATCAAAATAATGATATTACCAAAGAAATTATCATAGAAAAAATCACATATTATACAGTATGCATGAATATGAAAAATGAAATGCATGAAAGTGTATTTTTTTCCTTTAAATAAGGAAATTCATATACCTAAAAAGATATCCGACTACCTTAGGAAAATACATCAAATTAAATTTTCTAAAATCAAAAATAATTTTTGATTAGTTTGAAAACAATTTTGAAGATTCTTGGATGAAAATGGCACATGGTCGAAACCCCCTTTGAAAAAGGCTCTATTTCCTAAGTTTGAAATCCCAAACTTGACCACCCTTAGCCCGAGCTTTTTAAAATCATTTTTATAGATTTTCTTCCGGGTTCGTCAAATGGGAAAAGAAAAGTTCCTTTATTGAGCTGGGATAGTGTTTGCTGTTCGAAATATTTTGGGGGGCTTGGCTTCAGGAAAACCAGGACTATGAATAAAGTATTATTGGCTAAACTTGGGTGGAAACTGATGGAGGGTGATTTGAGTCATTGGGATCGGATGGTATGAGCTAAATATTTAAAAAGGTCTTAATTTATCAATGCTTCGATTAGAAAAGGAATATCACATACTTGGAGGAGCATTTGAGCAACTAGAGCTACGTGGCAAGAGGTTGTTCGAAAATGGTTGGTAACAGGCGAGCCACTTCTTTCTGGTATGATAAGTGGGTCGGGGATAAAACTTTGGCTGATAATTGTGGGATCTCAGTTCCAATACAGGGGCCGACAAGAAATGGTTAGTGATTACTTGGATGATAATGGAAATTGGAATTGGCATAGATTAGTTTCTATTCCAACTGAGGTCAAGAACAAAATTTCGCTTATACATCCGATTCCTTCCAGGGAATATCAAGTTGTTTGGATTCAAGTGAGTTTTGAGTTAAGTCAGCCTATTACATTTTTGTTCCTCATTCCTGATAACTCTAGGAAATATAGTTATTTTGCCACTTTTTATGCAATTTAAATTGGCTAAGTCCTTGAGACTTTTATTAGGATTTGATTTGTTTTAGATGTTTTTAGATTTGTTTTATTTATCCATTTTTATGTTTAAAATAGTTATTTAGTTATTATTTATGTGGTTTTATAGGTCCAAGGTGATCTGGAGCTTCGTGGTGCGAAACGAAGAAAAACGATGCAAAGCAAAGAGCAGGCAGATTCAACCTTGGGAGCTTTCTTCAAGAAAAACATTATCTTAAAGTCTTTATTTGAGAAAACTTACTTCATGACTTTTGAAGATAACTTCCATACAATTCCAACGGTATAAGACTCGTCAAAATCGGACCAGATTGTTCTATCCAAATCAGCTGACGAATTTTGCAAAGTTGACAAAATCCAAAAAAAAAGGAAGAATGTTCGACACCTAGGAGCCAAGTGGACTGTTTTGGATGAAAAAAGAGACCGAAAAAGGATAAAAACACTTATCTGATTGCTTGTACCTAAAGTTTCTGACTCCAGGGGTTTAAAGCACTATAAATAGGACTCTTTAAGGCTAAAATAAGGAGGATTAGAGGTCTAAAAACCTAATTCTCTCAACTTGCCATCAAAAGCTCTCAAGAAGATTGGAAGATTGGTGAATATTGAAGATTCAAGAATTTACAACTCTTAGTTTTCTCTCTTCTCTTTTCTCTTCTTTATTTTTCTTATGTTGTTGATGATTGTGAAACTATTTGAATATTTGTTTTCATTAATTATCATGAACTAATTTTTTTTACTAGGATTTCAATGGAACTCAACATGTAGTTTGAATTTACTTTCTCTCTCTAGCTTGATTTAATGGTTTGTTAAGTTGTTTGTTCATTCTTGTTCTTAATGCTTCTAGTTGATTGGCCACCAATTAGATTGATTTGTTAACCTAAATACAACTTGGAAAAGGGAATTTAGTGTTAGACATGATTTGAATGACACATGTTTCATATTAATTTATTAGGATGACTTCGTCTTTAGGTAGGGTAGAAATATACTTACTTGTCATGTCTAACCATTGTTAGAGCCTAAGCTTGATGAGTTCTTCTTTAATTCAATTATCATAGGAATATAGTTAATTAGTTAAGAGAGATATTTTTATGAGACCATCGGAAGATCCTTATAAATAGATTAGAACTCTAGGTTAACAATTCAAGGTCATTAATCAAGTGAAGAGGTTGAGAGAGATTCAAGCGAAGTGTTGAGGGAAGTTGTAATCCTAGGCTTTTATAATTAATTAAATTCATCTTTTTTAATTTACTTGCTTTTAATATTAGTTTCTTTTATTTTAGTTTTTAATTATCATCTTTAATTAGTTGTTTAGATAAGCTTAAGTTGTTTAAATTTTAGTACTTAGTAAATTTAGTAGCAATTCCTCGTGGGGTCGACTCTTTACTCTTCATTATTTTACTTGTTAACGATATGTGCACTTACGTGGTAAATCCGACAACAAGTTTTTGGCGCCGCTGCCGGGGAATTGTTTATTATTTTTGTTAATATTATTACCAAGCAATCTTAGTCTTAATCCAAACTTTATTTATCTTTTATTTTCAGGGTTTGTTGATTTGGATGCACTATGTGGGATTATAAACGGGATGCAATCAATGCTTTATCTTCATAAATGGCTGCACTTAACAAGAAGCTTGACACTTTATGTGTACCTTCTGTCCAAAGCCCATTTGTAATTTGTTAACTTTGTAGGTATGGACATCATAGTGATTGGTGCCCAACTTATGTTGATTTAATGCAATATGTTGGAAACTACAATATGCAGGAGAATAATTTTTATTCCAACAACTACATTCTAGGTTGGGGAGATCACCAAAATTCTTCTTGGAACAACAATCAATGGTCCTCCTATTCTGAAAATCAAGCATATTCTCCTGGGTTTCCATTGCAAGCTCAAGCACCTGTCCCAGAAAAGAGACGATATTGGAAGAGGCATTCATGTATTACATGGCAAGAACTTAAGCTATGTTTCAGGTGACCAATCAAAGTCAAGAAGCATTACTTCAAAGCCAAGCACCTACTCTAGAAAATAAGCCATCATTGGAAGAGATGATGTTGCAAAATATGGCTGAAAACGATGCATCAATCAGAAATCTTGAGATACAAATAAGCCAGCTTGTTACCGCTATTAACAACCAACCTAAAGAAACTCTTCCATGTGATACTGAAACTAACTCCAAATCAGGTGAAGACGAGCATTGCAATGAAATCACACTCAATAGTGAACAAGAGATAGATGAGGATAGCAAAGAGCCTGAATTGCCAACCGAGCTTATTGAAGAAGAATTTGTGAAAGCTCAAGAAGAATGGATTCAATGTGACCCACCACCAAACAATCCTATTGGAGAAGAAAAAGTGGGTGAAAAAGAAGTTGAAAAAGTTTAAGAAGAATGGATCCAGTGTGACCCACCACCACAGCCTATTCCCCAATGCATCCAACAGCCAAAGCTAACGAAGGGATAGATAGTGCTAATAATGAGGAATTTATAGAGATTTATCCCATTGATCCACTTAAAGAATTCTTGAATTCTATCACGGAAAGGGATGAATTTTGTTTTCAAGCCTGCAAGACTGCTAAACTATTCAAAGAAAGGACAGCCAAATGGCATGAATCGAAAATCATCAAGTGGTTGGATACAGGATGATGACCAATGAAATAGTCAAGCCGATGACTATAAATCAAGTGCTTCTTGGGAGGCAACCCAAGTTCTAAGCTTTTTCTTTTATTTTTCAATTTTAATTTTTAGGATATTTTTATTAATTTCTTTTTACTTTTTTTTTCTTTTGTAGTGACTACTCACCTAACTTGGACAAGCATGATGAAGTCTAAGAGGAAACTAAAGCTTCTCCTACGTTGCTTTCATCGATAGGGGAGTTTTCTTGTTCTTACTCTTTTTATTTCCAAACATTGAGGACAATGTTTGTTTTAAGTTTGGGGGTGTGTCTTTACATTTATTTTAGTTTGTGTGATTGTCTAATTTTATTAGGAGTCTTAAAAAAAATGATTTTGCTTGAGATATGATGCACTTAGTATGATGGAATCTTTATCCAATGATGAATTGTAATTATTGATTTATCTTGATTTTTGGGAAAACATAAGCATGAGAAGAATTTGTGTTAAATTCTTTTGTTAGTTTCATGTTAGGATGTGATTTTCACAAATTGAACACTTAATCTCTTGCTTAGATTTGCATTGCTTATTTAAAGACTGATTATGTTGATGTGAATTGCAATTATATCTAGAACATAGAATTTGTTTGATTCTCTCTCGAGGCGAAATCCTAGACAACACTAAGTTGAGGAAGTGATTTAGGCCATCTTTGGATCATTTAAGCCTTTCAAGCTTACCTTTATATATGATTATCCTTTGTCTACCTCTTTGTGCCTAATTGATATATCTCTTTTCTTTGATTGCCACATCTTTTAGCCTAGCCAAATAAGAAAAAACCATGATTAACCCTCACTACATAGGCATGTGTATGATTACAGGAAAAAATTATGAGCCATGTCGTATTTGGGTGAAGTGGTGATATATATATATAAATTTATGGTTCTTCGAAAACAAAGAATTGAAAGAAAAAAAAATTGGTGAAGCAAAACGGAAGTGTATTCAAATAAGAATGGAGAATGTAATTTGATGAAAAGACTTTGGCTCTAAAAAATCCTGAAAATAAAATGTAAAGTGTCTATAGGTGATGTTGACACCTAATTTTGTCCAGACCACTAAATCAAGCATTCTTCTTCTTAAAGTGATGTTTCAGAATGCAAAAAGGCTTTTCTTATCCTGCAGGTGGTACTCCGAGACTTAGTTTAAGAAAACAGGCATAAAAAGTCAATCTTGAAAAAGTTAACCTCAGAAAAGTCAACCTCAAAAAGTCAACTACTGAAAAAGTCAACCCATATTCAAAATCAAGATTCAAAGTTCAATTGAACAATGGTGAAAGAGCTTTGATAATCTGGGGTCTACAACGAAAGATATGGAGTCCGAAAGAAGGGTTACGAAGATTCAGTAGAAAGAAAACCCCAGTTTAGAAAATTTAGGGAAAAGTGCTTAGACGATCAAATCGATCAAAATTGGAGGTTCCCAATGAAAGATAAGCAATGACTACGGGTAATGGAGAGGCCATTTGGAGGCAAAAACTGAAGGAAAAGTCAATTTGGAAAAAAACCAAGAATTAGGGTTTTTGGTGGATTTTGGTGAAATTGGGAAAAATGGCAGAAATGGCCTGATTGGGTAAAACTAAGACCCCTAATTGATGAGGAGTGAGTAAACAAGGATAGCCCAAGGCTCAGTTTGAAGTAATTCCAAGAAAATAGCTGATTGGAGGAAAAAAAGGGAAAAACGAGGAAATTCTCGATACTGAAAAAAGGAAAAATCAAAACGAAAGGGAATTCTATCATAAACATTAGGCATTTTTGGACCAACTCCAATTAGATATATAACAAAGGCACAAAAAAAAGAAAATCTGGAAATCAGACTTGTTTTGAGCAAAATCGGACCTTGGAGAAAAAAGGGAAACTTCAAAAAATTTGGAAAAATAGCAAATGAGTTCCAAAAATTCCCAAATCTTTCAAATCTCAATCTTAAATCATTTGGAATAGATTGGCGAAGAAAAATCCAGATTCGGAGTTCATTTTAAAAATGGAAAATTCGGGCCCACTAAGCTAAAAATTCCAAAAGTAAATCCCGAAAAAATAGCAAATGAGCTCAGAAAATTTTGAAAACTTCCAGATCTCATTTTTAAATTACTTGGAAGAGATTGTCAAAGAAAAATCTAGATTCGGAGTTCATTTGTAAAATGTCAAATTTCGGGGCCACTAAATTGAAATTCAAGTAGATAAATCCCGAAAAAATAGCAAATGAGCTCAAAAAATTCTAAAAATCTCTAGATCTCACTTTTAAATTATTTGGAAGAGATTGGTGAAGAAAAATTCGGATTTGGAACTCGTTTGAAAAATGGTAAAAGTTTGGGTGCATTAAGGGGTAATTTTGGAAATAAATCCAAAAAAATAGCAAATGGGCTCCAAAAATTATGAAAACTTCCAAAATTCAATTTTTTATTATTTAGGAAGTATTGAAAAAATAAAATTTGAATTTGGAGTCCTTTTGTTATTTAATTTGGTTTGGGGGTCAAAAAGGTCATTTTACTAAAGAAATCGAAGAAGCCTTTTAAAAATTGGAGTTTGGGCTGGAATTCCAAGGGTCAGCCGGCCAAGCCCATGTTAGAGAGTGATTTTGCTAAGATCTTACATCTAAGGGCCAAGAATGGATAGGAAGGTAGTTATTTTTCTTAATCAAGCCTTTGCAATTGTGACACATGGATCAATGCATAAAGAGGGATGATGTCATATTTATGACATCATATTTATGACATCATATTCATGACATCATATTAGTTAGGGGCTGATTAGATCTAAGGGTGGGAATTTTTCATAAAAAACATCTTGGATTAAGGGCCATTGGATCAAAATTGGCTAAGAAAAAACTACAACATTCTAGAGAATTCTATACACCATTAGGCCAAGGCTAAGAGAGAGAGGAATTTAGAGTTTTTCAAAGGCTTTGGGGGGGGCTAAATAGAGGCAGTAGCTAAGGGGAAAAGGAGAGGAAAAAAAAAGGAAAATGAGAGGAGAGAAAAAGAGAAGGAAAAAGAAAAGGTTTTGGCTTGCTACTTCTTGATTTGGAAAGCTAGAGCAAGGTAGCTATGTTCTTTCATGGTTTTCTCATACTTTGTTGACATGATTTTGTTATTTTGATTGTCATTTTATTCTCTTTTATGAAATAAACTTGTTTTTAAAAAAGTTCTAAGGAGCTTCTACTTTGTTTTTTTTTTTAAAGAAATCAAGAAGGCAAGTTTTCCTCCATTTTCCATCATGGCCGAATGGACCATTTTTTGTTAAATTATTTTATGTTTGATTTTGTTCATGTGATTTGTTGTGGTAGGTTAGCTTACTTGTGTTAGATTAGCTTGATTGTGGTAGCTTATCTTGATTGTGGTAGCTTAGCTATACACCATGCCATGTGTTTTTGGAAATACCATGCTAGATATATGTTATCATTCGGCCATGATGAGTATAGGTTACCATGCTTGCATTTTTTTTTTTTATGTTTACTTGCTTAATATGCTTCCATTTATGTTCATATATTTAGACCATGCCATGTGTTTGTTATATTGACATTGCTATGTTCATGAGTTATGTTAGTCACCATGTTTGCATTATTATCATGTTTGCTAGTTTGTTATGCTTCCATGTGTTTGTGTTATTGTCTAGCTAGGATTTCACTATGATTGTTTAGTGACCATTCGACCAACATGTTATTTTTTGGCTTTGAGTGTGCATTTTCATCTTGTTTAATTGATAGACTTGCATTTCCATGCCATAATATTGTATATTTTGATTTAGTTTGCCATGTGTTTGTGTTAATACCTTGCTACATTTCTTCACATAGGATTAGTGACCATTCGGCCTCTACATGTGTTCCTTGCTTTGTGTGTGCATTTGCATTTTGTTTAGGTACCATGCTTTGCATTATTATACCATGAGATTGTGTATTGGTTGTGCCATGTTCATGCATTAGTATTAGGTTTATTTGGTTGTTATAAATTCATGATAATTTCATGCATTTTCATAACATTTTATGTCTAGGCCATCTTTGTATTGCCATGCATATTCCCATGCATATTAGGCATTAAGACAACCTTGTATTGCCATGCATTTTCATGTTACTTTAGGTCTAGGTTACATTTGCATTACCATGCTGCTCATGCATATTAGGTAGGTAGCATTTATTGCCATGCAAATTCATGCTAGGCATTAGGACAACTTTGTATTGCCATGCATTTTCATGTCACTTTAGGTCTAGGTTACATTTTCCTTACCATGAATCTCATGCATATTAGGTCTAAGCATTAGGATAATTTTGTATTGCCATGCATATTCATAACATTTTAGGTCTAGGTTACATTGGCATCACTATGCATCTCATGCATATTTAGGTTAGGGTAGAATTTATTGCCATGCAAACTCATGCTAGGCATTAGGTCATTCTGAATTGCCATGCATTTTCTATATCATTTAGGTTTTAGATCATGCATTTCATACATCAAATTTGCTGTTTGTTCATGCATCTTATACCATACCACTTGATTTTTGACTTAAGTCAATCAATGGTTTAAAGTCAAGCTCACATGAGCATACTTGTGGAAAATTGAGAAGTTATCATGTTCATTTTATACCTTTGTATATTTTTTACTTAGCCAATTTTTGTCCAAATTTTTAGAAATTTTAGCTACTGTTTGTAGGTCCATAGAAGAGTCTCCAATATTTTTACTTTGATTTTTGAATGATTTTATCAAAAGCTTAAAAATGATTTTAGGCAAAACAATTTTTCACCTAGTGTTCTGACTTTCGTGATTTTTCTGGGAGATTATCCTTATTCTAAAAATTAAGCCATTTTTTTCCCACAAATTTAAACATGTTCTGATTCTCCTTTTTTTTTTAGATTTTTTAGAATTTTTTAAAATTGGTTAAAAAATCACGTTTTAAAACTGGAGAGTAGAGTTAGATTTGAATTTGAATTTGAGGGAAAATTAATTTTCTATTTTGTCTAAGGCATGAGATGGAAAACTACAAAGAATATGCTCATAGATGGAAAGATGTAGCCTTGCAAGTCCAACAACCTTTTACTGATAGAGAAATGAATGTTTTATTTGTGGATACCCTCCCACATCCATACTATGACAATTTGATTGGCAATGTCTCTTTAAAATTTGCAGATATATTGTTTGCAGTGGTTAGGATTGAGGATGGTATAAAAAAGGGAAAATTGTGGATACTAATGCTGGAATTCCTTTCGAAAAAAAATGATGTTGCCAAGGGGCACGTTCAAGTCATAAAGGTTGAAGCAAGAAATAAAGGAGGGTTCAGTGCATTGCAACACGATCCTTTTAGATCTTATCTACATCCCCGACCCTATGTTGACCATTGGATTCAGCACGGTCATCATCATGCTTCAAAGCCTTTCACATCATCTCAAAATTTCGTCATGTCAAATGATCCGAAGTTTAGTTCAGTCTGTTCTCAGAGCAGTAAGAGAAAGAAGGGAAAGGTGTACCATTCAATGAGCACCAAGAACACAACTGCATGTCCGTTTACCTTCTTGTAAACACATGGTTCATCAGGATTCTTAATGAAACCAAATTCTTTGATTGTTTCATCAGACCTGATGTTCCAACTCCGAGATGCTTGCTTTATTCCATAAATGGACTTTTGCAGCTTTTATACCTTATTAGATGTGGCCTTGGATGAAAAACCATCAGGTTGTGTCATATACACTTTCTCTTGAAAATTCCCGTTAAGGAATGCAGTTTTTACATCCATCTGCCATATCTCATAATCATGGTATGCAGCAATAGCATGCATAATCCTAATGGACTTTACCATGGCAATTGGTGAAAAAGTTTCTTCAAAGTCAATGCCTTCAACTTGATTCTAACCTTTTGCAACCAATATGGCCTTATACATTTGTATGTTTCCATCCATGTCTGTCTTTATCTTGTAGACCCATTTACACCCTATGGGTTTTATCCCTTGAGGTGGATCAACTAAAGACCAAACTTGGTTAACTTCTATGGCATCCATTTCGGATTTCATGGCTTCTAGCCATTTCTTGGAATTGATGTCCGACATCGCTTCCTTAGAGGTAGTAGGTTCATTATCAATGGGCAAACCATCTATTTCCAAAAGAAATCCATATCTTATTGGAGTGTGCCTCTCCTTACTAGACCTTCAGAGTACTTGTGTTTCTTGAGCATTAGTGACACTCGAGATATATCCAACCCTGGCATGTCTTGGTAAGACCATGCAAATACATCCACATATTCTTGGAGCAAGGCTATCAATTCACCCTTCATTGATGATGACAATGAATTCCCAATTTTGACTTCCTTTATCTCTTCACCAATAATTCCTTATGAGGAAGTACTTGATTCTCCTCTTGTTCTATTTTCCTTAATAGATCCGGAGGTAGACCATAATCCTCAGTATCTTCATTAGCCTCAAAATCACCCGTGCAAATGTGTCTTTCAAAATCAATTTCAAAATTACTGACAGGAAAGTCCTCATATTCTGCATCCGTACATCTGTAAATAGGTGGAGAAGAAACAATATAGGAAAATATATATAATGAAAACAAACTAAATAACAAAAATGAAAGAATATGGACACATCAATATGAATAAAACGCATTGTGCTTGTTATTTATTGAATGAAAATGTTTAAACAAAAAGCCCATTACAGAAAAAAAAAATCTTAATATCTCTGGGTAAAGATAATTAAGATTGTTTTTTAAAGTATTATGTTGGAATAGACTTAAAAACTATGGGCAACTCAGTCGCACTCCAATTGGTTAGTCTATATCCTGGTGGACAAGGTCGCACCATCCAGTTCACATTGTCACTTTTCACCCCTTCTTTCCCGGTCATGCAAATCACCATATCCTGAATCTGCCCCCTTTATTCACATGAAATTTTTCAAAAGCTTGGTCGATCATTATGAGTACATCCTCCGAATTATTTTCTACGTATAGAAAACTAGCAGAGCGAAAGTTGTGAGGGATTGGTGGGAAAGTCATGGTTCCCATTCAATATCCATACCAGGGAGACGGGCCATCCTCCTTTGTCGATTCCTTTCAACTTGTTTCCTCCTCTCATGGGCTTTCGGAAGATACCCTAAGCCAAACCTGTATTTCTTTCCTACTGGTTCCATTGCTCGGGCCATCCCTTGAAGATATTTTCCAAGACCTTTTCCAGCCCTGCAGCCCTTTGGCATTGTGGTTCTTACTCCCAGCCTTGTGTTCTTGGACAATCTTGGTTTTGGAATTTTTCGTCCTTCAGCGATGAAAACCATATTTACGAATTCCAAAGAACGAAAAGAACATTCTACGACATCTTCATTAGGTTCAACATAAGGAGATTCAATAGATGCAGAGGATATTTTGTCTTTTTCTCCGGATACAGTGACCAAACGGCCCTCCCTCACAAATTTCAGCTTTTGGTGGAGAAACGAGGGTACAACCCCTGCTAAATGTATCCATGGCCTTCCCAACAAGCAATTATAGGATGGATTAATATCCATGACCTAGAAATTCACCATATAAGTGCATGGGCCTATCTCTAAAAGAACCTCAATAGTTCCAATTACCTCTCTCCTGGTACCATCGGAAGCCCTGACTATTGTGCAACTCGATAACATAAAAGACATATCAACTGGCAACTTAGACAGGGTTGCCAAGGGCATTACATTTAATGAAGAACCATTATCTAGAAGCACCCTTGGTAGTATATGCCCCTTGCAGGTGGTTGTTATGTGAAGAGCCTTTGTGGACCCAATACCATTGGGTGGTATTTCAACATAACTGAAAAATAAATGGTCGTCTGCCGCAATGTTTCCCACCAGCCTGTCTAACTTTTCTACTAATATGTTGTTAGCCATGTATGCTTGATTCAACACTCTTAATAGGGCATTTATGTGCGGCTCTGAATTTAATAGCAAAGATAAGATGGAGATTCTTGCTGGCTGACGCTGCAATTTCTCAACCACACTATACTCACTATGTTTTATGAACTTTAAAAATTCACAGGCCTCCTTCTCGTTTACCGACTCTTTTATCCTGTTTACTGGGGCTGATCCCTTCTCTACTTATTTTGACAAATCCATCTCAATATGGATTGGTTCAACTACTTTCTTCCCTTTGCCCATTCCTCCATCCTTTCTTGTTGATCCCTATTCAACAACCTCAGGGGCATAATACCTTCCACTTCGTGTTAAGTGCCCCATACCTGTAATATCTTGCTGACTTGATGACCTGGGCATAACCATGCTGCAGTCATATTTCCATGGTGTAGTTTTTCTTTCCTTGTATAAAAAGGGAGAAGGCAAATCTATGATTAGCGTGGATGCAATTTTCTCAACAACCGGAGTAGTCTTCTCTGGTTCATCATAATAGATGATCAAAGGTCTTCCTATTCCATAGCTAGCTGCATTCTCAATAACCTCTACTTCCTCCTCTCTCTGCTCGTAAAACTGGGCCTCTCTATCATCCATCATCTTTTGGACTTTAGCCAGAAAGTCCTGCAGTCCTGTATGATATGAACTGAAAATTTATGGAATGGGCACCAATTCAGCACCCTCTTTGCAACCATGTTTAAACTGTCTGCATCCCCCACTATTCCTCCCTTAACCATCTCGACCCATACTGTTAACATCGGAGTCTTGACTTCCCTGGCATCCTTTTTTAACCTTCTGACTTCCCCGTCAATACTGTATTTACCCGATTCTCAGCATGATCGGGTAATGGGTTTCTTGCTACATTCGGCCCATTGTTTGACCCAAACTTCACAACTCCGGACTTAATTAAACTTTGGACTTTCTTTTTGAAGGCAATGCAATCCTCCGTCGAATGCCCTAGAATTCCTGCATGATATGTGCAGTTGGTATTTTCATTGTACCACCTTGGATATGGTGGGGTCAAAGGTTTAAGATATATGGGCTCGACAAGTTGGCCTTGCAGTAGTTTAGGATATAGCTCACCATAGGTGGTAGAAATGGGATCAAACTGGGGTTTTTGATCGTTCCTTGGTGAACGATAGTCATTGCGCACGAGACCTTGAGTGTTTGGGACAGTGTTTCGAGGAAGGGTTATCTATGGTGATATACCAGTTGGGAACGGCTGTTGTGGTATATTGGTACAGGGGAATGAATTTTGGGTAAGGTGGTTCGCATTGAGGTAGTAAGGATTATACCTCGGGTAAGGTGTGTAAGGTCTCGGAGGTGCATAAGATGTAGTAGGAGTATAAGGCCTGGGAGGTGTGTATGGTGTAGGAGGTGTATAGGGGTATTGATTGAAACTGACTGCATGTGTCTCCTCCTTCTTTTTTTGCAGAAAAACTCTCTTTGGGTAGCAGACTCACCCCCTTCCATTTTCCCATTCTTAATGGCAGACTCTATCATCTCTCCAGATATCACCATATCTGCAAAGTCCTTAGTGGCACTTCCCACCAATTTATCGTAATAAGGTGCTTTCAGGGTATTGATGAAAAGCACTGTAGTTTCCTTGTTGGTTAATGGGGGTTGCACTTGTGTAGCCAGGTCTCTCCATCTCTGAGAATATTCTTTAAAGCTTTCAATATCTTTCTTTTCCATGTTTTGGAGAGTTAGACGGTCAGGCACCATGTCTGTCACATGCTTGTACTGTTCCATGAAAGCTTTGGCTAGATCCATCCAGGAATAGATCTTAGTACAGATAAGCTGGTTATACCAACGAGTTGCGGACCCTATCAAGCTATCTTGGAAACAGTGGATGAGTAATTTTTCATCTTCATCATGTTCGGTCATCTTCCGACAATACATTGTCAGATGCGCTGATGGGTTGGTAGTTCCGTTATATTTTTCAAAGTCTGGTACTTTGAACTTTGGAGGAATCACCAGACTGTGCACTAAACTCATCTCTTTGGCATCTAGACTGCCAAATAGCTCTGCTCCTTCAACTGCCCTCAGTCTTTCCTCCAGCAACTGATATTTTTTCTGGGATTCTACCGTTTCAACCCTCTTCAGCTCAGTTATCTTTGCCCTTTCCTTTTCGGCTAATTCGTCAAAGTCTAAAACATCCACATCAATTGGATCAACCCCAATATTACCTCCTTTAAGACCAAAATTTTGTGCTTTGGCCGCTGGTTGGATGTAAATATAGGATGTTGCCCCAGTCGGAAGTTCATTTCCTGCAGCCTGGGATGTCTGGCCATTCTTCTGTACCACCTCTGGTCGATCTTCTTGGTTTACTGCCCCCATTCCGATAACTTAATTTTCTCCTGGCCACTTCTGCCTCATCACGGTACTTATCATCTCCATGAGTTTGGTCATTTGTTCCTGTGACTCCTCTTGAGATTTAGCCAACTGTTCCTGCAGTTCCTTTTGAATTCTTTCCAATCCTTTCAATTCTAGCAAGCTGATCATCCTCCATAGCTCTTGCCTGAGATCGAGTATTGCAAGGGTATCGAAAATCTGATTCTTTCTGAGTGCGACCAATTGTACCTTTAGTTTTAAAAATCATGGATTAGAAATTATTGACACATTTTTATTTTATTTTATAAAAATGAATGAATGAATAAATGACTAAATGTTAATGAATGAACAAATAAGTAAATGACTAAGTGTAAGAACATGAATGAAAAATTATAAAGAATAAATGAATGGACAAATATATAAATGACTAAGTGTATGAACAATTTATAAAGAATAAACCAATGAATGATTATAAATATAAATGAATGAATAAACAAAATATATAAAGGAAAGAAACAAATGAATGATGAATGCATTTAAAAGTATTGGCCCCGGGATGATTCCAATCAAACGATCTTTCATTGATTTCCTGGAATTAAACACATCAAAGAAAAGATCACTGCTTAAGACAATTTGATAATCTGTCTATCCTAATTTAAAAATGCTATTACAAAACACTGGTCCTATAGTAACTCCCTCGGATCTTGGACCTTTTTCACTGTCCTCTTTTGATTGCCTTGCTATTCAATTTGACCCCTACTTGTTCACGGCCCTTTGACATGTCAGCAGAAGCACCACCGTGTAAACTTTCCTTAGCTTGTTTCTCTAGTTGATTGGCTCGAGCATCCTCATGCTTTGCTCTCTCTATCCAATAGTTCTTCTCGTTCTTGAGGTTTTTGACTTCTTGCTTCCATTCCCCGAAAGTCTTGAGAGTCCCTTCGAATCTGAACTCGAAATGGTACCTCTTGTTCCCCAAGTGTAATTCCTGAAGATCGCTTTTAGTCGTGTCCCTTTGTCTCTTGATCTTTTCCTTTTCTCTTTCTCGGGCTGATTCCCTATTTTTCATATCCTAAAGCTCCTTTTGCAATCGGGCAATTTCCTTACTCATTTGGGCCTTTTCTTTTTCGAATTCAGCCCTTGCAATTTCTAACTCTGATGGCACTTCTTTAGGTGGCGAACTCAAAAGCTGAACTTCTTCCCCATCTGATGTCAACAACCTATCATTAACCCTCAATTCCCTCCATATCAAGTAATCAGGTGTGACGATGTCGGCATATCTAGCTACCTCCACCCGATGAGTTTTCTTCCATGCTACTACAATCTCACGTACCTTTCCTGAATATCCATTTTCTCCATAAGCAAATTCCAAATTACTAAGGTCATGGGTCATAGGAGTAAACTGATGGGATTCCGATTGTCTTAGTACCAGCAGTGGTGCATAGCTCACTCCTCCCCATATTCCCAATAATGGAACAGAAGCTTTATCTCCACACTTGTACAATGTCGGCATAGGAGCTATCCATGAAGCTCTCCAAATTATCATCTCAGCCCTAATATTCCGGAATATGTTGATCCATTGTTCCTCAGTCCTATTTTCAAGCCAATCTCTCTTAAGAAATTCACCAATTGGTGCAAAAGACTTCAAATATGAGCGAAGAGGGAAATTCTCCTGTTTACAAAAATTGCTCTGAACCCATATGTAAAGAAGCTGTATACAACCTATAAAATGCCCTTTTCTTTTCCGTCTACAGAAATTCAGGGATCAGATTATTTCTTCCATAATTGTCGGGGTCGGGTTTATCCTCTACTCAAGCCTCTCAAAAACATCAAATATCGCCACATCCACATACCCTAATGTCTTTGGGAAGATAACTAAACCATAGATAGCCAAAGCAAAAATATTTCTAACTGTCTCCTTACTTGAATGGCTATGGATTAAGGTCCATAAAATATCCCATGATATACAGTAACTTACCCCTTTTTGGACAACATGGCTTTCGACCTAATTTTTTTCCACTCCTAGAATTTTAGACACTTTTTTCTTGAAAACCAGCGTTTTTGTATCCTTCAAATAAATACGGTTGGGAATAACATTCTCAATATGCAGCAAGGTCATATGTTTCTCTATAGTTGGAGTCATATCCTCTCGGTTGAAGGTAAAACATTGATAAGCAGGATTCCAAGAATTGCACCACAGCCCGGATCACCTCACCACTTACCTTAACCTGAGCTAACAGTGCTATGTCCCCATAAGTCTGAGTGAAGGCTTCTTTTTCTGATATGTTCCATTGATTCCATATATCCATCAATTCTCGGATATCATTTTACCTGATAGTAAGATCAACCTCGGTTGGCAATGCTGACACGTATCCTATTTTTAAACAATCCCCATTATCCTGCTGACCTTTCTCAGACTGTTTCCTAACCTCTAAATGCTTCTCGACCACTGAGACACTCTGACCCTCTATGAAAGCCCTTTTGGTTGAATATTATCCCGAAACCAATAACCTTCCATGTGCAAAAAAAATGATGACAAGAAAGCAAAAAAAAAAAACCAAAAAACAATCAACAAAAAGAAAATGAATTAGTAACGAGAATAAATTCGAATAATACAAAAAAACATATAATTCAAAACAGTAATTATCCCTAAGGATGCCAACAAAATTTTGGCATTATAACACCCCTGGGACTAAATACCAACACTTATTACAGGCAATGTAATGTACGTTCATCATTGTCCGATTTTCAAAAATAAACTTATTCGAAAAGTAGAATAGAAGGTAAAAGGATTGAAATATTCCTCCATGTTTTCTTAACTTCGGGATATCTAATTGGAAATCCGGCATGGTTTCACGTAGGTGTACTATATGAAGGTGAATTAGTTCTAAAAGCCCCGAATTGTTCCTCACTGTCGTCGGTGAAGGCTAGTAAGGCACCCTGATAAAAGCGGGTTCAATTCGTTAGAGTCTAATTCCCCAGCCCATGCGGATTGTTAATCACGAAGGCTTAGGTAATTTAGTACTCCGGAAGTGTTTCACTTGCCCATGCGGATTGTTAATCACGAAGGCTTAGTTACTTTGCTCCCACCTAAAAGGACGAAACCCGGGTATAGGATCAAATGCATGTGTAGTGTAGTGTGTGAGGAGAAATAACAAACATTTCACCACCTATTCTACATCCCTTATGCTAAATGCCCCAACAAGATTAAACAATATAAGTCATCAATTAATCAATAAATGAATATATGCACCAAAATAACCAGAGAACAATTATAATATGTATGCACATGAATATGGACATATTTAAAAACATTTTATTATTTTTGAAATTATCCTTATTTTTTGTAGAAATGTGGGAATTAAAATTAAATAACAAATAAACCAACAAAACCGAGACTTTGATAACACACGACTAATTTTAGGCCTGACTCTCTAATGTCCCCAGTAGAGTCGCCAAGCTGTCGCAACCTAAAAAAATAACAAGTCTCATCGCAAGACTTTATTATTCGTTAAGCGTGACATAAAAAACCGAGGAAAAGTCGACTTAATTCCTCTTGAAAAATGAAGGTTTTGAAAATGACCTTGAAAAAGAAATGGAGTCGCCACCAATCTTTTTTAGCTAGATGTGATCGGCCACCTATTAAAACCGAAAATACAAAATATTTTAAAATTAATTAAAATATTTTAAAAACCAATTTCAAGTATGCGTTTTAAACCAGAGAAATAAAAAAAAGCGAGTTCGGGGACTCGGTTACGTGTAGGGAAGGATTAGCACCCCCACAACGCCCCTATAAAATAGTACCTTATTAATCATGTGTTATCTCAAGTCTCGGTAAAAATCGATTTTAAATTTAGTATTTCAAGTTAATTCTCAATTTAAAGAAAAATAATTCCATTTTTAATTGAAAATGATCCGAAATTTATAAATTCAAAATTTTCCTATATTCCCCAACAAACGTGGCAAAATATAGAAATTTTTATTAGTTTGGAAAACTTTCTGAATCATTCTCATTTTAAAAAAGATATTCCGTTATTAATGATAATTGATGATATCCTCCCCAGCAAACCCGGCAGAGAATTCATGAATTATTTTAACTCGGAAATATCTTTATTTTATTGAAAATCATTACCTTTTTGAAATCATTTTTAAAAAATATGAATATGAATATGTATGACATAAATAAAATGACATAGCAAAGTCTAAATAATATAATGCAACCTAAATGATATGATATAATTTAAATGTCTTAGCATATTCTAAATGAAATGAAATATCCTAAGTTATATGATATATTCTAAATGAAATGAAATGACCTAGGTAACATGATATATTCTATATGAAATGTAATATCCTAAGTCATATGATACATTCTAAATAAAATAAAATATCCTAAGTGATATAATATATTCTAAATGAAATGAAATGATTTAAATGACATAATATATTCTACATGAAATGAATGACCTAAGTAATATAATATATTCTATATGAAATGAAATGAAATATCCTAAGTCACATGATATATTCTAAATGGAATAAAATGATTTAAATGACATGGCAAATATAAATGATATGGCATATAATCTAAATGATATGAAATGAAATAATGCTATCATATAATATGCATGGAAATAAAAATAAAAATAAAAATAATCATGCATGAACATAGTATATGCTAAATAATATGACAAAAATAACTAAATAAAAAGCATAAGATATCATGAAATATTCAATACCATATAAAAAATAACATCGTATCAAAAATTTAAATCCAAGATAAAAACACCATCATGAAAATTAAACATAGCAAAAATTACATATTATATAATTTGCATGAATATGGAAAATACAATGCATGAAAGTGTATTTTTTCCTTTAATTAAGGAAATCCGTATATCTAAAAATAAATCCGGCTACCTTAGGAAAATATATCAAATTAAATATTCTAAAACCAAAATACTTTGTGATTGTTTGAAAATAATTTTGAAAAGCTTAGATTTAAAATAAAAACTTAGCTAAACCCTTTTTAAATGGCTCTAATTTCCTAAGTTAAAAATCTCGAACTTGACCACCCTAAGCCCGAGACTTAAAAAATCATTTTTAGAGTTTAAAAAGGCTTAGAAACTACCCTAAGTCAGTAGCTAAACTTCCTAATCAGCCCCCTCTAAGTAACTTAACCAAAACAGAAAAATGATTTTCCTTCAAATTCAATTCTGACCCCATTGTCCAGTTTTAAACGACGATTTTTTACCCTATTTTTAAAAATTCAAAAAACATTAAAAGAAATACTGGAGACTCAGAACATGTAAAACTACATGGAAAAAATTTGGCTTAATTTTTGGATTAAAGATGACTTCCCAAAAAAATCGGGAAAGTACAAGTACTGGGTGAAAAAAAACTGTTTTGCCAAAACACATTCTTTTGCCTTTGATAAAATCATTTAAAAATCAAAGTAAAAATATTAAAGACTCTCTAAATGATTCACAAACAGTAGCTAACACTTTTGAAAAGTTAGGCAAAAAATTGGCTAAGTAAAAAAATACAAAGGTAGAATAATCAATTTGACAACTCTTTAATTTTCCACAAGTATGCTCAAGAGAGCATGACTTTGAACAATTGATTGGCCTAAGTCATAAGTCAAGTGGCAAGGACATGAAATGCATGAAAAATACAGAAAATATGATGCATGAAATGCATGATTTAAAACCTAAATGACATGAAAAATGCATGGCATCAATAAAATGACCTAGACCTAAATGAACTTGCATGGCATTTAATGCAACCTAGGTCTAAAATGCATGGCAAAAAAAACCAATCCTAAACCTAAAATATGCATGGCAATAACAAAAACACATGGCATGCTTAAACAAAATACTCAACCAAATATCATGAAAATACAAACCTATCGACTAACATAACAAAAATGCACACACAATGCAAACAAAATGAGATGGTCAAATATCTTTATGTTCAAAATGAGCATTGAATTTTCACAAACACATGATATACTAACATGCTTAGCTAAAGAATAACACTCAAATCATGCAAATATAAAGTAAAGGCATGAAAACCAACAAGCATTTTCACAAACACATGGATTACAAAATATAAAACATAAACAAACTTAAACATTTTGAAAACAGAAAAAAAAAATGCAAGAATAGTAAAAGAAACAGGATAATAGACTCAAAAATGGAAATAAGCAAGCAACCACATTAAAACAAGCTTCAAGTTTATGTATTAAAAGAAGATTTAAAGCATCAAAACTTATTAAATATCAAGAATAACATGAAATAAAAAAGCAAAACAGCAAGTCTAAAAATACTAGACCATTCGGCCAACTCAAAAAACAAGGGAAAAAAAATTCAAGAGCTTTTTACAAGAAAGAATGAAGAAGGCACTTAAAGAAGAACATTAAAAACACTTATTTTAAAAGATAAATCAAAAGAAACTCACCAAAATAGTGATCAAAACAGCAAATCAAGAATGGAAAATCAAAGAAAGTGCAAGAGTATGGTGCTTAAAGCAACCTTTAAAAGCCATCTTTCAAGCTTTTTCTCTTCTAACTTTCTCTTCTTTTCTAAACTTTTCTTTTTGCTTTTCAACAATGGAGAGAAAAGCAGCCAAAACCAAGAGAGAATAAAGAGTGAATAGCTGAAAATGAAAGAGAGACCCCTCCCTTGTAGTGTGGCCGAATGGTCTCATTGGTAGCTAGGATGTTGTCATTTTTCCAGCAACCAATTTTCATCCAAAGGCTATTGATCCAAGATGTTTAAAACATGAAATTATCACCCTTAGATTAGGCCATCAGCTATCCACAATTACAGCTATTCAAGAATCTTAAGCCATTATGTTGACACTCTCCCTCTTCATACATTGGTCCATGTGGCTTATTTGCAAAGGCTTGATAAAAAAATAACTAACTAACTCTTCATTGTTGGCCTTTTGATTAAAAAATCAGAAACTATCTACCTAGCCTTGGGCCTTGGCCAGCCAGCCCCTTTTCTTCCATCCCATGTTTCATTTTTTAAAAGGCAAGAAAAGCTCTTTTCGTTTCTTGGGTAAAATATCCTTTTTGCCCCCCGAACATAAATAAATGGAAAACGGACTCCAAATTCAAATTTTCTTTTTTCAATACTTTCAATATAAAAAAAATTGAATTCTAGAAGTTTTCAAAAAAAATCGAGTACATATGCTATTTATTTGGATTTTTTCTTCCAAAATTGCCCTTTTATGCCCCAAAACATTACCATTTTTTAAACGAGCTCCAAATCCAGATTTTTCTTCACCAATCTCTTCCAAATAATTTAAAAGTGTGATCTGGAAGTTTTTATGATTTTTGGAACTCATTTGGTATTTTTTCGGGATTTAGGGGGCCCGGGATTTGGCCATTTTGCAAACGAACTCCGAATCAAGATTTACTTTCGCCAATCTCTTCCAAATAATTTCTGGGGAGTTCATTTGTTGTTTTTCCCAAATTTTCCAATTTTGCCCTATTTTCTCTGAAACCCGATTTTGCTCAAAACAAGTTTGATTTTCAGATTTTCTTCAAACTGAGCCTTAGGCTATCCTTTTTTAATCACTCCTCATCCATTAGGGGCTTTAGTCCTACCGAGTTGGGTCATTTCTGTAATTCTTCCCAATTTCACCAAAATTCACCAAAAACCCTAATTCTCGATTTTCTTCCAGATTGACTTTTCTTTCAGTTTTTATTTCAAGTGACTTCTCTATTATCCGTAGTCACTGCTTATCTTCCATTTGAAACCTTCAATTTCGACCAATTCGATCGTTTAAGCACTTTTCCCCAAATTTCTTGGATTAGGGTTTCCTTCATATTGAATCTCTATCACCCAACTTCTGAACTCCATATCTTTCGATGTAGACCTCGGATTATCAAAATTCTTTCGCCATTTTTCAATTGAACTTCAAATCTTGATTTTGAAAGTGGGTTGACTTTTTTAGTAGTTGACTTTTTGGGGTTGACTTTTTGAGGTTGACTTTTTTCAAGTTTGGCTTTTTATGCTCACCTTCTTAGACTAAGTCCTGGAGTACCACTTGCAGGATGAAAAAAGTCTTTTTACATTCTGAAACATCAATTTAGGAAGAAAACATACCTGTTTTAGTGGTCCGAACAAAATTAGGTGTCTACAGTTTATACCTTATGAACGTTGATATAGGAATGAATTGGTTATGCTTCAAATTTATGAGATGTTGATAATTAAGTTCTTCCGATTCTTATTTCCTTCGTGATATCTTCCCCTTTGCATTTTGCATCCAATCAATTATTTGTCATACCATGCATTCATACATGCATCTTGGTAACGTCAGGTGGTATTCATGACAAACATAGTCAGCATGATTTTCTGTATATGTTCATGCATTGATTTGCTTATTACATGCATCATGTTAGTATCAGGTCGTATTCATGACAGACATAGTCAGCATGATTTCTCTGTATATGTTCATAAATTAATTTGTCTATTTTTTACATGCATCATGTTGATATCGTGTTGCATTCATAGAGTCATTCATTGGAAAATGCATCTGGAACATACATAGTCATTCATTGCATATATCCATGCGTTGATTTGTTTATTCTTGGCTTGCATCATGGTGACATCATGATTGCATTTATTACATACATGGTCAGCATGTTTCCAATGTATATGTCCATATATCACTTTGTTGACATTCATGGCCCATTCATCATGTCACACATTTGGAGGAATAAAATGAAAATTGGCTTAGCTGTAAGAGTCCTTGAAAGAATTTCCATTTCAAATCAGAGGTATATAAAGTACTGAGTATTTTTTTTTAAATACAGGCTAAAGCTATGGAGAATGAACAAGCTGCCCGAATTGAAAAAATGGAAAAGACACAAGAAGAATCACGAGAACAGGTGGCAATATTTGAAGCAGAATCTAGAGATCAAAGGACTAAATGGATGGAGTCGTATCCACCGTAGTCAAAGGAAAGGGATACATTGAAAACTTAACCGCTAGAGAAGGCTTAGAGGCACAAAAGGGTCAGATTGAGGTCATGATGCTGGATGGCCAGAATACGTTTAATCCCAGCAATAACTTAAACTTAGATGATCCAGCTGAACATGAAAAGTTGAAAATGGTTGAATCGAATGGGGCTGAGTCGGTAGATTGCCAAATGAAGTATCAGCTATTGGAGGAAAGGATTCGAGATGTTGAAGGTGGAGATGAGGTAAGTGTAGGAGAGCTTATTTTGATCCTTCATTTGGTCATCCCGCCAAAATTCAAGGTTCCGAAATTTGAAATGTATGATGGACTTAAAAACCCAAAAACACACTTATCTGCATATTGTAATAGGATGGTGGGGCACACGTATGATGAGAAATTCCTTATCCATGTTTTTCAATACAGCCTAACAGGAGGGGTATCTAATTGGTATTGTCACTTGAAAAAAGGCCAAGTGAATACATGGAGAGACTTAGCCCGGGCATTCCTGAAACAATACAAGCATATGTTGGAAATGGCTCCAGATTGATTGACACTCCGGAATATGAAAAAGGAGCTCAATGAGAAGTACAAAGAATATGCTCATAGATGGAAAGATGTAGCCTTGCAAGTCCAACCACCTCTTACTGATAGAGAAATGAATGTTTTGTTTGTGAATACCCTCCCACATCCATACTATGACAAGTTGATCGGCAATGTCTCTTTAAAATTTGTAGATATATTGTTTGCAGTGGTTAGGATTGAGGATGGTATAAAAAAAATGGAAAATTATGGATGCTAATGCAAGAATTCCTCTCGAAAAGAAAAATGATGTTGCCAAGGGGCACGTTCAAGTCATAAATGTTGAAGGCAGAAATAAAAGAGGGTTTAGTGTATTGCAAGACGATCCTTTGGTGGTTATTTACATCCCCGACCCTATGTTGACCATTGGATTCAGCACAATCATCATCATGCTTCAAAGCCTTTCACATCATCTCAGAATTTCATCATGCCAAATGATTCGGAGTTTAATTCAGTCTGTTCTTAGAGCAGTAAGAGAGAGAAGGCAAAGATGTACCATTCAATTTCGATGACCTACACAAAACTGTTTCCATTTCTTGTCCAAATCCAAATGATCTCTGTTGTACTTGCAAAGCCCAGGAAGTCTCCTTACCCGAAATGATATGATCCTAATACCACATGTGAGTATCATAGCAGGGTTAAAGGGCATTCCACGGAGAACTATATTGCATTCAAGGACAAAGTTCAGGCTGTAATTGATGTAAACCTGACAAAGTTCATCATGGATGCTTATCAAGGACGACGGGGCTAAAGATCATTTGTTCTCAGGGTAGCATGCTAATCAGGGGCAATCCTTATCCTTGTTTTAAGTTTCGTACTTACTTTCATTTTATTTGAAATTAATGAACTTTAAATTCCAAGCATCATATACCATATCTCATTTGAAGTTTTTGAATATTCTTCTTAAGCCTTGTTTATATGATTTGTGGAAGAAAACAAAAAGGTTGAAGGTGAAAGTCTATAAAGATAATTTTTCAGTGTTGAAAATAAAAGGATACTCCTTTGAATAGTGAAATGAGTTTTGAAAGAATAAGTGATCATCATGAGGGATGGATTCCTAGGAAACACTTTGTCTCCACACGTACCTAGATCATAAACCGGATGAATAAATACCACTCAAAAGTCACAAAGAATAACCTTTATTGAGGCCATGAGTAATGAAAATTTGAAAAATTCTTTCATGGATTTCTTGAAAGTCAAGCAAACATGAATTAAGAAATTATCCATAGTCACCCCTCTTGAACTTAAGGAATTTTTTTTCTTTGAACCTTGATCAAGGATCACTCTCCACACTGGGGGTAAAAACGAGGAAGTATTTTCTCAAAAAATCATGGTGAAATAAGTCCCAACTGGAAGACAGAAACAAAGCAATATGAGCTCCCAAAAAATTACGGGCTCACTCTGTCAAAGTGGAGATACAAGAAAAAAGAGAAAAAAACGGCAAATTGAAAGCCAAGAACAAAACAAAAGAAATGGAAAAAGAAAAATGTGTGAAAGAGATGGCAAATTGAAAGCCAAGAACAAAGAAGAAAAGAACGAAAACTGAAAAGAAGGAAAGAGAAGTCTAGAAGGGACAAATGTTTCAAAGGGAATCTTCCTTAGGAAATGATCCTTGATCTGATTACCCTAAAACACATATTTTGAGTCTACTAATCCTTTATTTCTGAACCTTGAACCTTGGCCTACATTACGTGCTTTAAAAGTCCATTTTGATCAAGCATGGATATTTAACTTGGAAAATTTCTCCTTAGATTTTATCCCATCTCATCGAATTATCCTTTCATTGTGGAAGAATTTAGAATTCTCAGATACGTGGTGAAACAATAAGAAAAAAGAGAAACAATGAAGCTCTAGGGTGAAAACCTAAAAACAGACAGTCTAGAGTAGAGCAATAAGAAATTCTAATGCCATGCATTGGTATTGTCGAAGCTATCAGTTTGAAGGATACAAAGAGCATCAAGGAATTCTTAGAGATACCAAAAGGATAACTTTTTCTTTCGAATTGATTTTGAAAATTAAACCTTTTTCTTCCAACATTGAACTCATCATGGCTAAGGTTAACACTTATCAAAATGCCATATCTAGAGATTGGAGGATTGATGAGATTTAATTAAAACTTTTTCCAAAAAATGTTTGGTTTTAAGGAATTCATGTTTTGAGAAAACTTACTCATGAGCCGAGATAAAAGGACATTCACCTTCTCCTCTTTGTCAAGGTGAAAAGTTTTCCTAGACAAATCTGGACCTTATTGCATCAGCCCATTGACCTTGTTGCATTAAAACATTCAAATCACTTGAAAAAGTAAGACTGATTTCCCATCTCGCTTAGAAATGTCTCTAATGGTGCTCTCTAATTTCTGAAAGACTTTAATTTCACATGTTTTGGAAGAAATAAAATTGACATGACTTAGGAAGAACAAACTAAAATTGAGTTGTGAATATGCTCTAAGATAAAGTTCATATTGTGCAGAGACATGAAACTTTGAGTTTATGAAGTTTGATTATAGGTTTGGTTTTGATCAGGAAAACGGAAAGAAAAAATCTACTGGGGCAAGGACAAGTTGGGAATTCGAAACCATGTGACCTTTGTCAACAATATGACTTGGAAAATACGGATGTGAGGTGGAGATTATTCTCTTTAACAAGAGAAAATAGCAAAGAATGAGGAAACCTCGCCAGGACACGAGGAAAAAGGGAGATGATTAACCCTCTTAACATTCTCTTAATGTTAAATAATGTCATGCATCTCCACAAGCATTCATACATCATAAAATGAACATTTTGCATCTGCATCCTCATAGGTTGCATTGGATTTTACATCCATACAGTTGATGATTGCATTCGCCAAGTATTGAAAAGACAACAAAGAAAGAAGATAGGATGCTTAGAAAGAGAAAGGTCTTCTTTAAATTTGTAAAAAAATAAATAAATAAAGATGTGAGTCTTGAGAACTTCTTGGAGACAAAGAAATCAAGAAATTGTTGAGAATCCCAAAGTGATGAAAATTTTCAAAAAAATGAAAACGATTTTTTTCAAAACATTGAGGCTTTTATGGATGAGAAAGTTTTTAAATTTGTGGAGCCTCTGTTGAGAGGAGCTTTAAAGTTTTTAAAGTTGTGGAGCCTCTGCTGAGAGGAGCTTTAAAGTTCTTAAAGTTGTGGAGCCTCTGTTGAGAGGAGTTTTAAAGTTTTTAAAGTTGTGGAGCCTCGAAGGAGGAGTTTTAAAAAAAAACAGAAAAATTGTTAAGCCCAATGTAGATTGGCATAAAAGGTGATTAAGCCTAGTAAAGTTGGCATCGTAGATTTTAAGCCCAATGCAGCTGGCATAAAAGGTGATTAAGCCCAGTCAAGTTGGCATGTTACACTTAGTTAACCCAATGTAAGCTGGCACAGTAAGGGTGTAAGCCCAGTTGAAGTTGGCATCTTAGTTGGTTAAGCCCAATGTAGCTAGCATAAAAGATGATTAAGCCCAGTCAAGTTGGCATGTTAGAATTTGTTAAGCCCAATGTAAGCTGGCACAGTAAGGGTGTAAGCCCATTTGAAGTTGGCATCTTAGTTGGTTAAGCCTAATGTAAGCTGGCTCAGTAAGGGTGTAAGCCCAGTTGAAGTTGGCATCTTAGTTGGTTAAGCTCAATGTAAGCTGGTACAGTAAGGGTGTAAGCCCAATTGAAGTTTGCATCTTAGTTAGTTAAGCCTAATGTAGCTGGCATAAAAGGTGATTAAGCCCAGCAAAGTTGGCATGTTAGATGTGAATAGGCCCGAAGTAGTTGGCATAAATGGTGATTAAGCCCAGTAAAGTTGGCATGTTAGATGTGATTAAGCCCGATGTAGTTGGCATAAAAGGTGATTAAGCCCAGTAAAATTGGCATGTTAGATGTGAATAAGCCCATTGTAGCTGGAATAAAAGGTGATTAAGCCCAGTAAAGTTGTCATGTTAGATGTGATTAAGCCCGATTTAGCTGGCATAAAAGGTGATTAAGCCCAGTAAAGTTGGCATGTTAGATGTGATTAAGCCCGATATAGTTGGCACAAAAATGTTTAAGCCCAGTGAAGTTGGCATTTTAAATTTGGTTAAGCCCGATGTAGCTGGCACAACAAATTTTAAGCCTAGTGAAGTTGGCATTTTAAATTTGGTTGATGATTTTAAATTTACCTTAGAGATATTTTGTGATAGGATCCAAGATGGCCCAATCCCATGGCAATTTCTATATGGGCCAAGATCCAAGAAGATCTAGGAAACATGGCAAGAATGGGTGGAATTCACTTGGGCCATGTTGGAAGTTATTTAGGAAAGGCTTCAACATGCAAGATGGGCTTGCATCAAAGTTTGGTCCATGTGATTCAAGAACACAAGGTGGCACATTAAGAGGGCTTATTTGGGTTTATTTTAATTCTTATAATTACTTTGGCATTTGGGCCTATATTATGTAACATGGACATCTTTTTAATTATTTAGGTTTGGGCTTGAGCATGTTCAGCCCATATTTTACATATTATTATTTAGTAGATTAGGGTTATTGTAGGGAGGCTATAAATATATGTCTTAGCCGCCTACTTCCATTATCTTTTGATCAATTAAGTCTTATTTTATTCAGTGAGAGTTTTCTCTTTTAGTTCTTGAAAGAACTTAGGACTTATCAAAGAATTCTTTCTTTGTGGCGTTCAACCTATCAAACTTAGGTTCTTGAAACGAGAGTTCTTAGGGTCTAGTTTACATGCTTAATCTAGGTTCTTTGAAACAGGCTTTTAAGTGTTTTAAGTTTTCTTTGCCTGAATCTTGGCTTTTCTGGGTTAGGTATTTCAATTTGTTAGTGGGTTCAAAGGGTTTAACCCCTAGGGTTCACATCAGTTGATATCAGAGCTTAGGGACCAATCAGGTCAAATCTTTTTATCTTCTTTACCATAGGGTATTGGAGTTTCTCTCAACTTTATTGTTTTGGGGTTTCAGACATACTTGTCATAGGGGTTATAGCTTTATGCATTCTTTGTCTAATAGTTATAGTTTTTAGGGCAGTTTTCGTTTGGGGTTTCATTCTTGAAAGTTGGTTTAGATACTATCACAACAAAATCAATAACAAGATTTTGGGGTTTCAGTATTCTTGTCTTGGGGTTATAACTTTAGGCATTTTTCCTAGGGTTATAGTTTTTAGGTAGTCTAAGTTTTGGGTTTCAGTCTTGAAAAGTGGTTTAAATCAAGATTTCGTTTCTTGAATTCTTGATCAATTAAAATTTCTTCTTATTGATTCTTGATCCGAATCTTGAAAAAAAAAATTCAAGAATTCAGAGGGGCATTCGAACAGTCCCAAGAAAGAAAAAAGAAGTTCATTCGAGATTTCAAGAAAATCAAGAAGTCTCGTTCTTGAAAAAAAAAAGAAAGAAAAGTGTTCGTATAGCAAGAAAAAAAAAAGAAAGAAAGATTCGAAAAATATTGAAAAGAAGTGGAAAGAATCGATATTCATTTTTTTCTTTTACTAACCAAAGTTGTTTTGCAGCGACTTTAAGATGTCTCTCACATTATGCGACGAAGTAAAGCAGTCTCTACAAGAGATGAAAGAGATCACCTTATTGTTTGAGAGGTTTGTGCAACAAGAGGAAGAAATATGGAGAAGAAAAAAAGTGAAAAAGAGAGAAGAAAAAAAGAAAAAGAAAGTGAGCTGGCTGCAAATAAAGAAAAGCAAGAGGAAAGAGAGAGTAAAAAAGAAAGTGAAAAAGAAATACAGGTGAATGAAATTAAAGAAGTAAAAAAGAAGCCACTAGTGGAAAATGAGACAATTCCTGCCAAGGGAAACAAAGAATTTGAGAATTTTTCTGATGCAAAGGAGAGTGTGGTTATTTATTCTTGATACTCCTAACCAATCTCTTCCTATTTTTCCTGTTTCTTTGTTGAAGGATTGTGAAGATTTATTTTCGGAGGAGTTGCAGGATGGGTTGCCACCCAAAAGCAGCATTGTGCATCACTTTGATTTAGTACCTAGCGCCGTCATTCTCACGCACAAGGCTAAGATTCGAGGACGAATCTTTTCGAGGAAAGGGGGAATGATAGGATCCAAGATGGCCCAATCCCATGGCAATTTCTATATGGGCCAAGATCCAAGAAGATCTAGGAAACATGGCAAGAATGGGTGGAATTCACTTGGGCCATGTTGGAAGTTATTTAGGAAAGGCTTCAACATGCAAGATGGGCTTGCATCAAAGTTTGGTCCATGTGATTCAAGAACACAAGGTGGCATGTGATTCAAGAACACAAGGTGGCACATTAAGAGGGCTTATTTGGGTTTATTTTAATTCTTATAATTACTTAGGCATTTGGGCCTATATTATGTAACATGGACATCTTTTTAATTATTTAGGTTTGGGCTTGAGCATGTTCAGCCCATATTTTACATATTATTATTTAGTAGATTAGGGTTATTGTAGGGAGGCTATAAATATATGTCTTAGCCGCCTACTTCCATTATCTTTTGATCAATTAAGTCTTATTTTATTCAGTGAGAGTTTTCTCTTTTAGTTCTTGAAAGAACTTAGGAACTTATCAAAGAATTATTTCTTTGTGGCGTTCAACCTATCAAACTTAGGTTCTTGAAACGAGAGTTCTTAGGGTCTATTTTACATGCTTAATCTAGGTTCTTTGAAACAGGCTTTTAAGGGTTTAAGTTTTCTTTGCCTGAATCTTGGCTTTTCTGGGTTAGGTATTTCAATTTGTTAGTGGGTTCAAAGGGTTTAACCCCTAGGGTTCACATCATTTTGTTTTAAAATCAAACTCGTTCTGCTTCTCTAATAAGTCGAATCCCGAGATTTACTGTAGAGATATTTTGTTTTAAAATCGAACTCGTTCTGCTTCTCAAATGAGTCAAATATTTTGTTTTAAAATCGAACTCTTTTCCTTAAGGTCGAGCCTTGATTAGTCAGGGAACTCAATTTCAGGACAAAATCTTCTATTTTCTTCTCTTGCAAATGGAACTCGTTTCCTTAAGACGAGTCGAGCCTTGATTAGTCAGGGAACTCAATTTAAGGACAAAATCTTAAATTTAAACCTAAAAAAATGAAAATTATGAAATTATGAAAAAATGAAAAAATGAAAACCCCTTTCCTTTCCTTCACATGTGATTTCACTAACTGTACAAAATTAGTGTTTGTTTATCTTTGCCTGATTCCTGATTCTCAGCAATAGCCAAAGAGGGGCAACTATAGACATCTAATTTTGGTCGGACCACTAAATCCGGTATTCTTCTTCTTAAAATGATGTTTTAGAATGCAAAAAGGCTTTCCTCATCATGCTGATGGTACTTCGAGACTTAGTTTAAGAAAGCAGGCATAAAAAGTCAATCTTGAAAAAGTCAAACCCGGAAAATTCAACCCCGAAATGTCAACTATTGAAAAAGTCAACCCATATTCAAAATCAAGATTCAAAGTTCAATTGAACAATGGTGAAATAATTTTGATAATTCGAGGTCTACAACGAAAGATATGCAGTCCAGAAGATGGGTTACAGAGATTCAACGGAAAAGAAACCCTAGTTAAAAAAATTAGGGGAAAAATGTTAAACAATCAAATCGGTCAAACTTGGAGGTTCCAAATGACAGATAAGCAATGACTACGGGTAATGGAGAGGCCGTTTGGAGGCAAAACTGAAGGAAAAGTCAATTTGGAAGAAAATCGAGAATTAGGGTTTTTGGTGGATTTCGGTGAAATTGGGGAAAATTGCAGAAATGGCCCAATTCGATAAAACTAAGACCCCTAATTGATGAGGAGTGAGTAAACAAGGATAGCCCAAGGCTCAGTTTGAAGTAATTCCGAGAAAAGGGTCGATTAGAGGAAAAACGAAAAAACGAGAAAATTCTCGCTACTTGAAGAAAAGGAAAAATCAAATCGGAGGTGAATTTGATCGTAAAAATTGGGCATTTTTGGACCAACTCCAATTCAATATATGATAAAGGCACAGGAAAAAAAATTCTAAAAATCGAACTTATTTTGAGTAAAATCGAGCTTCAAAGGTAAAAGGGCAAACTTGGAAAATTCGAAAAAAATAGCAAATGAGCTCCAAAAATTACCAAAACTTCCAGATCTCAATCTCAATCTGAATTCGGAGTTCATTTGCAAAATGTCAAATTTTGGGCCCACTAAATTGAAATTCAAGAAGACAAATCCCGAAAAAATAGCAAATGAGCTCAAAAAATTTTGAAAACCAGATATCACTTCTAAACTATTTGGAATAGATTGGTGAAGAAAAATCAGATTTGGAGCTCGTTTGGAAAATGGTAAAAGTTCGGGTGCATTAAGGGGCAATTTTGGAAATAAACCCAAAAAAATAGAAAATGGGCTCCAAAAATTATGAAAACTTCCAGAATTCAATTTCTTATTATTTAGGAAGTATTGAAAAAATAAATTTGAATTTTGAGTTCGTTTGCTATTTAATTTGGTTTGGGGGTCAAAAAGGTCATTTTATATAAGAAACCGAATAAGGCTTTTAAAAATTTGAGTTTGGGTTGGAATTCCAAAGGTCAGCCGGCCAAGCCCATGTTAGAGAGTGATTTTGTTGAGCTCTTGCATCTAAGCGCCAAGAATGGATAGGAAGGTAGTTATTTTTCTTAATCAAGCCTTTGCAATTGTGACACATGGACCAATGCATGAAGAGGGGTGATGTCATATTTATGACATCATATTCATGACATCATATTAGTTAGGGGCTGATTATATCTAAGGGTGGGAATTTTTCATGAAAAGCATCTTGGATTAAGGGCCATTGGATCAAAATTGGTTTGGAAAAAACTACAACATTCTAGAGAATTCTATACACCATTCGGCCAAGGCTAAGGGAGAGGGGAATTCAACTTTTTCCAAAGGCTTTGGGGGGATGAATAGAGGCAGTAGCTAAGGGGAAAAGGAGAAAAAAAAAGAAAAAAAAAAAGGAGAGGAGAGGAGAGGAGAAAACAGGAGAAGGAAAAAGAAAGGTTTTGGCTTGCTACTTCTTGATTTGGAAAGCTAGAGTAAGGTAGCTATGTTCTTTCATGGTTTTCTCATACTTTGTTGACAAGATTTTTGCTATTTTGATTGTCATTTATTCTCTTTTATGAAATAAACTTGTTTTTAAAATATGTTTTAAAGAGCTTCTACTTTGTTTTTTTAAAGAAATGAAGAAAGCAAGTTTTCCTCCATTTTCCATCATGGCCGAATGGACCATTTTTTTGTTAAATGAGTTTGTGTTTGATTTTGTTCATGTGATTTGTTGTGGTAGGTTAGCTTATTTGTGTTAGATTAGCTTGATTGTGGTAGGTTAGCTTGATTATGGTAGCTTAGCTATACACCATGCCATGTGTTTATGGAAATACCATGCTAGATATATGTTATCATTCGGTCATGATGAGTATAGGTTACCATGCATTCATTTTTTTATGTTTACTTGCTTAATATGCTTCCATTTATGTTCATATATTTAGACCATGCCATGTGTTTGTTATATTGACATTGCTATGTTCATGAGTTCTGTTAGTCACCATGTTTGCATTATTATCATGTTTGCTAGTTTATTATGCTTCCATGTGTTTGTGTTATTGTCTAGCTAGGATTTCACTATGATTGTTTAGTGACCATTAAGCCAACATGTTCTTTTTCTCTTTGAGTGTGCATTTTCATCTTATTTAGTTGATAGACTTGCATTTCCATGCCATAATATTGTATATTTTGGTTTAGTTTTCCATGTGTTTGTGTTAATACCTTGCTACATTTCTTCACATAGGATTAGTGACCATTCGACCTCTACATGTGTTCCTTGCTTTGTGTGTGCATTTGTATTTTGTTTAGGTACCATGCTTTGCATTATTATACCATGAGATTGTGTATTGGTTGTGCCATGTTCATGCATTAGTATTAGGTTTATTTGGTCATTATATGTTCATGATATTTTCATGCATTTTCATAACATTTTAGGTCTAGGCCATCTTTGTATTGCAATGCATATTCCCATGCATACTAGGCATTAAGATAACCTTGTATTGCCATGCATTTTCATGTCACTTTAGGTCTAGGTTACATTTGCATTAACATGCTTTTCATGCATATTAGGTAGGTAGCATTTATTGCCATGCAAATTCATGCTAGGCATTAGGTCAACTTTGTATTGCCATGCATTTTCATGTCACTTTAGGTCTAGGTTACATTTGCCTTACCATGCATCTCATGCATATTAGGTCTAGGCATTAGGATAATTTTGTATTGCCATGCATATTCATAACATTTTAGGTCTAGGTTACATTGGCATCACTATGCATCTTATGCATATTTAGGTTAGGGTAGCATTTATTGCCATGCAAACTCATGCTAGGCATTAGGTCATTTTGAATTGCCATGCGTTTCCTATATCATTTAGGTTTTAGATCATCCATTCATACATCAAATTTGCTGTTTGTTCATGCATCTCATACCATACCACTTGAGTTTTGACTAAAGCCAATCAATGGTTTAAAGTCAAGCTTACATGAGCATACTTGTGGAAAATTGAGAAGTTGTCATGTTCATTTTTCTACCCTTGTGATTTTTTTTTTTTTACTTAGCCAATTTTTGTCCAAATTTTTAGAAATTTTAGCTACTATTTGTAGGTCCATAGAAGAGTCTCCAATAGTTTTACTTTGATTTTTGAATGATTTTTTCAAAGGCTTAAAAATGATTTTTGGCAAAATAGTTTTTCACCCAATGTTTTGACTTTCGTGATTTTTCTGGGAGGTTATCCTTATTCTAAAAATTAAGCCAATTTTTTCTCAGAAAGTTTAACATGTTTTTGGTCTCCTGTATTTTGTTCATATTTTTTAGAAATTTATAAAATTGGTTAAAAAATAACATTTTAAAACTGGACAGTAGAGTCAGATTTGATTTTGAGGGAAAATTAATATTCTGTTTTGTCTAAGGCATTAAGTGAGGGCTGAGTAGGAACCTTAGCTACTATCCTAGGATGGTTTATAAGCCATTTTAAGTCTGAAAATTGATTTTATAAAGCTCGGGTCAAGGGTGGTCAAGTCCGGGTTTTCAAAGTTAGGAAATAGAGCCTTTTTCAAAGGCGTTTTCGGCCAGGTGCCATTTTCATCCAAGAATTTTCAAAATTGTTTTCAAACCAATCACAAAGTATTTTTTATTTAAAAAATTTAATTTGATGTCTTTTCCTAAGGTAGACGGATCTCTTTTTAGGTATACGAATTTCTTTATATAAAGGAAAAAATACACTTTCATGCATTGCATTTTCCATGTTCATGCATACTATATAATATATGATTTCTGCTATGATAATTTCTATGATCATGTCATTATTTTTATTTATGTTTTATGATGTTATATTGTTTGATATATGGTTGAATATTCTATGTTATCCTATGTTTTTTTTAGTCATTATTTTTGTCACATCATTTAGCATTTACTATGTTCATGCATTATTATTTCTATTTTCATGCATATTTCATGATAATATTATTTTATGTTTCAAATTCATTTCATGTCATTTTGATCATATAAGGATATTTCATTTCATTTAGAATATGTTATGTTACTTAGGTTATATTCATTTCATTTAGAATATATTATGTCACATAGGTTATTCATTTCATTTAGAATATATTATGTCACTTAGGTTATATTCATTTCATTTAGAATATATTATGTCACATAGGTTATTGATTTCATTTAGAATATATTATGTCACATGGTTATTCATTTCATTTAGAATATATCATGTCACTTAGGTTATTCATCTCATTTAGAATATATCATGTCATTTAGGTTATATTATATCATTTAGATTTTGCTATGTCACCCATATTATGTCACACATGTTCATATTTTTTTTTAAATGTTTTGAAAAGATAATGATTTTAAATAAAATAAAGTTATTCTCGATTAAAATAATTCATGTGTCCTCTTCCGGGTTGCCAGGGAGGAAATCATCAATTATCATTAATAACGAAATATCTTTCTTAAAATGAGAATGATTCGGAAAATTTCTATATTTTGTCGAATTTTCGGGGAATGTAGGAAAATTTTGAATTAATAAATTCGGACTCATTTTCAATAAAAAAAATAAAATTATTTTTCTTTAAATTAGGAATTAATTTGAAATATCGAATTTAAAATCTACTTTTTTACTGAGACTTGAGATAACACACGATTAATAAGGTATCGTTTTATACGGGAGTTGTGGGGGTGCTAATCCTTCCCCACACGTAACCGAGTCCCGAACCCTCTTTTTTGATTTCTCTGGTTTAAAAATGTAGACTTGAAATTGGTTTTAAAAATGTTTTAATTAATTTTAAAATGTTTTACAAATCAATTTTAATAGGTGGCAGATCACACCTAGCCAAAAAGGATTGGTGGTGACTCCATGTCCTTTTAGAGGTTATTTTTAAACCCTCATTTTATTTTGAGAGCAATTAAGTCGTCTTTTCCTCTATTTACCCAATGTCATGCTTAACGAGTATAAAGTCTCACGATGAGACTTGTTATTTTTTAGGTTGTGACAACACGATTAGTAAGGTACCATATTATACGGGCGTTGTGGGGGTGTTAAGCCTTCCCCGCATGTAACCAACTCCCGAACCCGCTTCTTGTTTTCTCTGGTTTAAAAGCGCAGACTTCGAAATTGGTTTTAAAAAAATGTTTTAATTAATTTTAAAATATTTTATAAAAACCAGTTTTATTAGGCGGCCGATCACACCTAGCCAAAAAAAGATTGGTGGCGACTCCATTTATTTTTCGAGATTGTTTTCAAATCCTCATTTTTTTTCAAAGAAATTAAGTCGTCTTTTCCTCTATTTCCCCAATGTCACACTTAACGAGTAATGTCTCGCGATGGGACTTGTTATTTTTAGGTTGCAACAGCTTAGCTATGCTTGAGGGAAAAAGGATTAAGAGAAAAAAAAAAAAGAGAAGAGAGAAATTTGTCAACCTTGATTTGAAAAGCAATAACTAGGTAGCTATCATCTCCTTTCATCTTCTTTAATATTTTTCTTTGATGTGATTTTTTTCTCCTCCTTTTGTTCATATGATTTGTAAACTTTTTGATGAATAAAAGGGTTTTCAAAAGTAAATTTTAAAGGTTTTCTATCCTTTGTTCTTCATTCTTTATCAAATAATCAAGTTGACAAATTTTTTATACATGTTTCTTGCCATAACCGATTTCTGCCTTGATGATTTTGTGCTTGTTCTTGCTTGATATTGCTTGGTTGTGTTTATGTTTTTCACTCATTATTTATCTATATTCATATGATTGTGGGCTGTCATACCATGCATTTCATGACATTTCAATTAGGTTTTTAGCCAATATCAACCTATGATCTGAAGCCAAAAACCCTTTGTCTATGATAGTTGAGAGAATGATATTTTAGATTGGGTATTCTGACTTTGATTTCTTTTTTACTATTCAGCCACTGTCAAAATAAAATGATTTTTTTACCACATATAGTACTCATTTAAGGGATGCCATGATGTTTTTTTCATGATTTTTAGATTTTTTTGTCATGGTTGAAAAAATTGGTTTTTAACAGAGAAGTTTTAACTCACTGTCTCGACTTTGGTAAAGTTTCGCTCATAGTATCCTTACTCCAAAAATTAAGATGATTTTTTCCCATGAAGATCAACATGTCTTAGGTCTGCCCTAATTTTTCCAGATTTTATTGAAATTTTCTAGAAGGGTAAAAAAATCGGGTTTCAAAACTACGAATGGGAGTCAGATTTGTTTTTGTTTGGATACAAAGAGGGGACTGATTTGGGGCAATAGTTACCTTTTTAGGTTAATTTCCAAGCCATTTCAATAAAAAAATTTGATTTTATAAAAGTCGGGTCAAGGGTGGTCAACCTGGATTTCAAAATTAGTAAAATAGAGCCTTTTTAAAAGGGGGGTCGGTCATGAGGCCATTTTCTTCAAAAATTCCAAATTTTAAATCCGAGCCCAAAGTCTTTCGATTTTGAAAATCCAATTTAAGTCTCTTCCAAAAGTAGATAGATACCTTTTTAGGTATACGGATGTCCTTACTCTAAGGAAGAAATACATTTCCATGCATTGCACTTTTAAAATGTTTTAAATTTTAATTTGACATAAAACGTGTGTTTCGATTTCCTAAACATTTGGAGAGAATTAATTCTTAATCTTTGCCGGGTTGATGGGGAGGTTAGGAAATTCTTTAACGAACGTGTTTATGAAATTGAAAGATATTGGATTTTGTTTTATTCGGAATCATATAAATATCATAAGAAAGAAATATTTGCCGGGTTGATGTGATTAAGCCTGATGTAGCTGGCGCAGAAGGAAGTATGCCGAGTGAAGTTGGCACGTTAGATTTGGTTAAGCCCAATGTAGCTGGAACAAAAGAAAGTAAGCCCAGTGAAGTTGGTATTTTAAATTTTGTTAAGCCCAATATAAGCTGGCAGTTATGGGTTAAGCCAGTGAAATTGATGCGTTAGATGTGATTAAGCCCAATGAAGCTGGCACAAAAAAGAGATGAATCCAGTTAAAGTTGGCAGGTTAGATGTGATTAAGCCCAATGTAAGCTAGCAGTTATGGTTTAAGCGAGTTGAAATTGGCACGTTAAATGAGATTAAGCCCAATGAAAGTTGGCATAAAAGTGATTTAAGCCAGTGAAATTGGCATATTAAATTATATAAGCCTAGTGAAGTTGATAGAATATGAGATAAAGTCCCGAGACTTACGTCCAAATATCTTTCATTTTAAGCCGAATCCATTTTTTTCTAAATGGATAAAGCCCCGAGACATACGTCGAAGTATCTTTCATTTTAAATCAATCCATTTTTTTTTTCTAAATGGGTCGTCGAGGTATCTTTCGTTTTAAGTCGAATCCGTTTTTTCTAAATGGATAAGGCCCCGAGACTTACGTTGAAGTATCTTTCGTTTTAAATCGAATCCGCTATTTTTTATATGGGTCGTCGAGGTATCTTTTGTTTTAAGCCGAATCCATTTTTTCTAAATAGATAAAGCCCTCAGACTTACGTGGAAGTATCTTTCATTTTAAATTGAATTCGTTTTTTATAAATAGGTCGTCGATGTATCTTTCATTTTAAGCCGAATCCATTTTTTTTTCTAAATTGATAAAGCCCCGAGACTTACGTCAAAGTATCTTTCTTTTTAAATCAAATCCGTTTTTTCTAAATGGGTCATCGAGGTATCTTTCGTTTTAAGCCTAATCCATTTTTTCTAGATGGATAAAGCCCCAAGACTTACGTTGAAGTATCTTTCATTTTAAATAGAATCCATTTGTTCTAAATGGGTCATCGAGGTATCTTTCGTTTTAAGCCGAATCAGTTTTTTCTAAATGGATAAAGCCCCAAGACTTACGTCAAAGTATCTTTCGTTTTAAATCGAATCCATTTTTTTCTAAATGGGTCGTCAAGGTATCTTTCATTTTAAGCCGAATTCTTTTTTTCTAAATGGATATAGCCCCGATACTTACGTCGAAGTATTTTTCATTTTAAATCAAATCTGTTTTTTCTAAATGGTTCATCGAGGTATCTTTCGTTTTAAGCCGAATCCGTTTATTCTAAATGGATAAAGCCCCAAGACTTACGTCAAAGTATCTTTCATTTTAAATCAAATTCGTTTTTTCTAAATGGGTCGTCGAGGTATCTTTCATTTTAAGACGAATCCATTTTTCGTAAATGGATAAAGCCCTGAGACTTACGTCAAAGTATCTTTCATTTTAAATCGAATTCATTTATTCTAAATGGGTAGTCGAGGTATCTTTCGTTTTAAGCTCGAATCCATTTTTTCTAAATGGATAAAGCCCCGAGACTTATGTCGAAGTATCTTTCCTTTTAAATCGAATCCGTTTTTTCTAAATAGGTCGAAGCAGGTGTCTTTTGTTTTAAATCGAATCCGTTTTTTTCTAAATAGGTAGAAGCAGGTATCTTTTGTTTTAAATCAAATCCATTTTTTCTAAATGGGTTGAAGCTTCGAGACTTACGTCAAGGTATTTTCAACTTTTAAATCTCTGTTTTCCAAAAAAATGAAAATAAAAAAATATTTTCTTTGCGTAAATAACCTCCACACCCGAAAAAAATGGTAGTCTAATAGTCTTTGCCTGATTCCTGATTCTCAGCAATAGTCAAAGAGGGCAGCTGTAGACACCTAATTTTGTTCGGACCCCCTAAACCAGGTAAGTTCCTCCTTGTACTTCTCAGAATGCAAAAAATTCCCCTCATCCCACAGATAGTTCTCCAAGACTTGTGATTCAGAGTTCAACACGAAAAGTCAATCCAAAAAAAGTCAACTCTAAAAAAGTCAACATCAAAAAGTCAACTACTAAAAAATTCAACTCTCAGTCAAAATCCAGATTCAAGGTTTAATTGAACAATGGTAAAAGAATTTTGATAATCCGAGGTCTACAACGAAAGATATAGAGTTCGAAAGACGGGTTACAGATATTCAATGTGGGGAAGACCTAATTCGACAAATTTCGGGAAAACTATATAGATGGCCCGATTCGGTAAAATTAAAGTCCCCAATTGATGAAGAATAAATAAACAAAGATAGCCCAAGGCTCAGTTTGAAGTCGATCCCAAGGAAGAGCTGGTTATAAGAAAAACGAAAAAACGAAAAAATTCCTGATATTGGAAAAAAAAGGAAAAACCAAATTGAGGAGGAATTCGATAGTAAAAAATGGGCATTTTCGGATCAACTCCAATTCAATATATAACAAAGGCGGTGGGAAAAGAAAATCTGGAAATCGGACCCGTTTTGAGTAAAACTAAGGTTTGGGGTTTAAAGGGCAATCTTGGAAAATCTGAGAAAAATAGAACCCTAGCTCAAAAAATTACAAAATCCTCTAGATCTAAATTTTATATTGTATGGAAGGGATCGGTGAAAAAAAATTCAAAATCGGAGCTCAAATGAAAAATGATGAATTTTGGGTGCACTAACCCGAAAAATCCGAAAGAAAATTTTGGAAAAAATAGCAAACGAGCTTGTAAAATTATGAAAACTTCCATATATGAGTTTTATATTTTTTGGAAGAGATTGGTGAAGAAGAATTTGGAATTAGATCTCAAATGAAAAAGGCTAAATTTGGGGTGCATTAAACCGAAACTCTTAAAGAAAATTCTAGGAAAAATAGGAAACGAGCTCGAAAAATTATTAAAACTTCTAGAACTGAGTTTTATATTGATTTGGAGGTATTGGAAAATAAAAATCTCAAATTAGAGCTGATTTGAAAAAAGGCAAAGTTCGGGGAGGCCTAATCTGCAATTTTAATGAAAAATCCGAGAAAAATGGAAAACCAACTCCAAAAATTATGAAAATCTCCAAAACTGAATTTTATATTTATTTGGAGAGATTGGAGAAAGAAAATCCGGATTTGGGTTCTGTTTGTGATTAAATTAAGTTTGGAGGCTAAAATGTAATTTTACCGAAGAAACCAAAAATGGCCTTTTTCCAAATTAAAAAATGAGAAAGCTGTTGGAACAGTTCAGGCCATTCGGCCAGCTCATGAGGAAAGGAAGGGAGGGCTGATCATTTCATCCAATGGCCATGATTTGATAGCAAGGTGACATTTTTATTGCTTGGTTAATTCCTTATGATCATGCCAAGTGGCCAAGATATGTTGTAAAAGGATGAGCACATTCTTAGCCAGCATTTTCAGTCAGCTCATGAAAGGAAGGCTGATCATTTTCATCCAAGGGTCAGGCTGAGGTTGCAAGATGACATTTTTATTTTCTTTGGCTAGTATACATTGTGATGGGTGCCACATGTCTTGGATAAAAAAAATGAGACATTTCTGCAATTTTTCCCAATTTTGCCAAAATTCACCTAAACCCCAAATTTTTGGTTTTCTTCCGAATTGACTCTTCCTTTGGTTTTGCTTCCAAATGGCCTCTCCATTACCCGTTTTCATTGATTATACTCCATTCAGAACCTCCAATTTTGACCAATTTTATCTTTTAAGCATTTTTCCCTAAATTTACCGAACTAGGGTTTTCTTTCCACTAACTCCCCATAACCCATCTTTCGAACTCCATATCTCTCGTTGTAGACCTCGAATTATCAAAAAGTTTCACCATTATTCAATTAAACTTTGGATCTAGATTTTGAATGAGGGTTGACTTTTTAGTAGTTGACTTTTTGGAGTTGCTTTTTTTGAATTGGCTTTTCATGCTTGGCCTTTTAAACTAAGTCTTGGAGTACCACCTGCAGGATGAGAAGATACTTTCTGTATTCTAAACATCATCAGGAAGAAAATTTTACTTGGTTTAGGGGTCCTGACAAAATTAGGTGTCTACAGTTGTGAGTTGGCTGCCATGTTGGAGATGAGAAGTCTAGCAGCTTCGGAAGTCTTATCAACTAGAGCTGCTCTACTTTGCAGCATCTATCATGCTTCTCTCCATGGGCATGAGACCTTCATAGAAGTATTGGATGAGAAGTTGTTCACTTATCTCATGATGAGGGCAAATTGCACAAAGTTTCTTGAACCTCTCCCAATACTCATACAAGGATTCTCCTTGATATTGCCGAATCCCACATATCTCTTTTCTAATGCTGGCAGCCTTAGATGCTGGGAAATATCTTTCCAAGAATGCTTTCTTCATTGCATTCCATGTAGTGATGGTTCCAGATGGTAAGTAGTAGAGCCATTCCTTTGCCGAGTCAGCTAGAGAGAATGGAAAGGCTCTCAACTTGATTTGCTCTTTGGAGATCCTGGTTGGCCCCATGCTTGAGCATACTACATGGAATTCTTTAAGGTGCTTATTTGGATCCTCTCCTGCAAAACCGTGAAACGTTGGGAGAAGATGAATTAAATTAGATTTAAGCTCAAAAGCTACCTCAAGGTTAGGTTATTTTATGCATAATGGTGTTGAACCAAATTCGAAGATGGTAGCTGCTTAAGAGTTTGGTTGTTAGCTGCCATCTCTCCTTGCTCAACTTGAACTATTTGGATCAACTCCTCGTTTGATTTGTGGTAGGCAGATGTGAACTCCAAGATTCTCTTAAGTCTTAAGTGATTTATGTCTTCTTCGGGAGTTTGGAACATTTACTGAAAAAGAAAATAAGAAAAATAAACAAATTAGACTTAAAAATAACAAAATAAACCAAGTAACAAATGATAACTCGTATAATTATATAGTTTTTAGTTATGTTTTATTATTGTTTTGTGTCAAATACGAGTTATTATTGTTTAGTCTAATTGTGTTTATGATCTTTTATATTTTTATGTATTTTGGTGTTTTTCACAAGTTTCTTTGAGTGATTTCAGATTACTAGAATTAAGGGCAAATCCAGTTCAGTTTCAGTTCCAACACCTTTTGCCATATCAGCTATATCTCGAGTTTCATTGAAGCAATAAGGCTGAAATTTGTAGCCATGCAAAGCTAAGAGGCATATCTATCTTTTTCATGTTTTACACTTCTTAAAACGGAGTCGTTTTCCCTAGCAAAATCGACCATCAAGTTGGCTGATGTGCAATGACGTCTGTGCTGACATGTTTTCGTATTATGCCCATATCTTCTTATCCACATCAGCAAATGAGCTGATTCCAACGGCTATGGTTCCGTAACTGATAGGGGAACCTTTTTCTAGAAGACCATGTGATCATATCAGGCCTCCAATATTGAAGAAATCGACCATCAAGGTGGCTGATGTGCAATGACGTCTGTGCTGACATGTTTTCGTATTTTGCCCATATCGGCTTAACCACATCAGCAAATGAGCTGATTCCAACGGCTATGGTTCCGTAACTGATAGGGGAACCTTTGTCTAGAAGACCATGTGATCAGATCAGGCCTCCAATATTGACGAAATCGACCATCAAGTTGGCTGATCAAAATCGTCATATACCTACCTTTGAAATTTGTAAAGCTTGTCTCTTGTCATTTAGCCCTCCAAAATGTGTATAAATAGAGGGCCTTGGATGATTGTAAGGGATCATATTGTACATAGGTAGGATATTAGCCATTTTAATAAAATTCTCTAAGTTTTCTTCTTCTTTCTTTTCTCTAGTTTTCTTTCTTTTCTCTAGTTTTCTTTTTCTTTAGAGAGAGCAAGAGGTTGGATAATTAATATTCTTCCTCTTCTTCTTTCTTTCTTTCATTTTCTTCTTAGATTTTCTTTAATTTTATGTTTATGTTTACAATGCCTATGCTAGGCTAAACTTCTATTTGGTTAAGGGTGATTTCAAAGCTCTAGACATGTTTTATAATTGATTTTCAGATTCTATCTATCATTAATTTTCTATCAAAGTTGCTTATGTTCTTCTACAAGAATTGTTCATGATGTTGTCTTGATTTGTTTAGGTGTACAACTAGATAGATCTTGATAATTATCTATTGCTAGTTTAGGAGTCTTGATCCGTGTAATTGTCTTGATTTCCTATTCATAAGTGGCAATTTGTGATTAATGATTATGGTCAAGTTTTCAATAATTGCAAAGTGGAACATAACCTAAGTTGAACAATCCGAGCTTATGTGTTTGTTGCTTAGATCAACCTATCTTTCTCATCATAAAGCTGCCATTAAATTGAATCTAGAGAGCTTATTCTAGGTTGTTTGATGGTTAGAGATTAAACAGAGAGCTTGTTCTATTTAACGACAAACTAAGGAAAGATTGGGATAACAGAGCTTGTTGTTATCTACGGTTGTTAACTTTGATAGTTGGTTGATATTGATAGATCTGAAATTGATTCTTAATGATGTCTAGTGGTGGAGAATGAAACCTTAACCATATTTTTCATATTTGATTCTTCTTACTTACTTGTTTTCTTACTTTTCTAGTTTGCTTATTTTTAAAAGTATATTTATTTTTATTGGCTGGTTATACCGCCTAATTTGTATATTAACTTTGTTTTATTTTTATTGGCTGGTTATACCGCCTAATTTAGTATATATATTTTTATTGGCTGGTTATACCGCCTAATTTAGTATATATATTTTTATTGGCTGGTTATACCGCCTTGCATCTTATTCTTATTATTTACTTTAGTTTAAATCTGGCTTCAAAAACCCCTTTTCTTTTATTGTTTTCTTTGAATGTAAGTTATAAACTAATAACTCATAAATTAAAACCCAATCCCTGAGGACTCGACCCTTGCTAACTACTATACTTACAATTGATCTTTTTAGTGCAAGGTTAAATAAGATACACTCTTTTGGGTGCATCAAGTTTTTGGCGCCGTTGCCGGGGATTGCTTTCTTTAGTTTATTTGTTACTTGGTTTATTCTTATTTTCAGTTCTAATTAGTTTTATTTTCTTGTACATACAAGTTTTTCTTTTCAAATTAAAAAAATAAAAAATAAAAAAACAATGGAATTGAGCAATCTAACACTTGAAGAGTTGGTGGCATACATGAACATGGAGAATCAACAAGCCAATCTCACCTCCCCAGTTCAACAATTGGCCATGGGAGGATGTCAAGGCCATCAAGTGTTCCAAGACCAACAGTATGATCATTACTCAAACACTTACCATGAGGGATGGTGGGATCATACTAATTATGGCTACTCGAAAAATTACCAAGAAGTAGATCCTTATGCCAATTACACTCATCCATCTAGCTTCAATCAATCATGGTCTCAAGAACCAGATCTTTTTCAACCACCACATATGACTCAAAACTCAGGTACTTCTTTAGAAGATCTTGTCTATTCTCTTGTTACTGATTCTTTGCAATTTCAACAGGAAACAAGGGCAAGCATCCAGAGTTTGGAAAAGCAAATGAGCCAATTGGCTAGTAGTATGGTGGGATGGGTAGCACAAAGATCTGAAGAGCTCCCAGCCCAAACGATGATTAACCCAAAGGAGAATGCTACTATTGTGACCTTGAAGAATGAGGAACAAGATGAGGATGAAACAAAATTAGAGATGGATTCTATTCTTGAGGATAATGAAGCCAAAGATCCAAATAAGAGTATTTCGGCACCTGAGGTAACGTTTAAGGTTTCACTTTTTACTAATGTTTCTTCTCCACCTTTTCCTAGTAGATTTGCAAAGTTCAAGGAGGAAGAACATGAACAACACATGCCGGAAACCTTAAACAACTTGTTTGTGGAGGTCATTCAACAAGTATCAAAATATGCTCCATTCCTCGATGACATATGCACCACAAAGGATGATGGAATAATACTTGTAATGGAGAATGCATCCACTGTTGTGCAAAGAAAGCTTCCTCTCAAACGCATAAATTTGGGAAATTTCATGCATGAGCCTGACAAGCCTAAAAAGCCAAGAAGGGGTGTTGGTTAGATTCAAAACACTAACTCAAGTGTTAATTGGGAAGGCAGCCCAATTAAAGATGAAATTGCCAACCTTCCATATTCAGATTTGCTTTCTCTTTCTTTTCCTTTTTCTTTTATTATTTTTATTGTTTTTATTTTTATTTCTTATGTTTCTTTGTTAATTGTGTTTACTGTTTTTAAGTTCATTTAGGCTGCATAAGTTTCTTTTGTTTAATAGTTCTTTTCTCTTACATATAATTCTTGCATTGCGGGATAATAGCATTACATTAATGACAATGTAAGAATTATGTGTGGGGGGAAGAATTTAGGATTTTATTTAGAGTGTTTTGTTTTTGAGTCTTTTTATGTTGTTTTTCTTTCTGATCCTTGTTTTGAAAATAACTAGATGTAAATATAATTTTTAATTTTTTTTTAACCCCGGTTAAATGGCGGATAACGGTACTCCGTGATTATTTAAATCGGTTCCATCAGCTACCCACAAAACTGATATTGTATATAAATTTCTCTTCCAATTTCTCTTTCATTTTTTTTTTCATTTTTTTTCAGGATGGATGATATTCTCACAAGATTGCAGAAACGATTTCCTCCTTTTCCTCGAAATATTTTACTGAAGCTTTACCAAGTTCGATTTGAAAGATTAAGAATGCTTATGCACAAAGGGATTCCTGGAGACTTGGATAATTGAAGCCAAGGTACGTGAAGATGAATATCTTCCTGTTTTGCATTTACCAGGTACAGGTAGAAGCACTTTTGCAAAGAAGCGACGAGCAAAGCGCATGAGTTCAAATTGCCACAAATGTGCACGATGGACGTGTAACGGTAAATGTCGTTCTATTGGGATTTCGTCCTCTAATCGAGATGATAAAATTGAATTCATTAAGGATGGACTGAGTAAGGAGAATTTGGGTAATATCCAACTTTCTCTTGAGACGCATCCTAGTGGAGACGTACAAAGAGAAATTCTTGATTTATGGCCGCAATTCCAAAGGGAATGGCAACATCTTGGGAATCTGATGTTAAAAGACCCTGTTTGCCAGCTTGTAAGAAAACTGGATGGGAAGCATATCCTCAACTCATAGAAGGCGTTTAAGCCGTTTCTGGACGTAAAACCAGAGGAAGATGTGAGCCACAATCACAACTACAATAAACGACTTCTCAGCTTTTGGTTTGATTTGCAATAACTTTATTTTGGTTTAATTTACGTGTTGTTCGATTTGTGTAATTATTCTCGTTTTTTTTTATTTGTCTTTTACGGTTGATTTTTTCTTCTCTTTTTGATTTTCTTCCTGAAATCACGCAAAAATCTTTTGTTAGGTTAACATTTTCTTCTGACAGGTCAGATACACTTTCGGCGACATTATTACTCTTGTCTGATTCACTACTCAGTCCTCTATATATTACACCATGTACTCATTCTCTTTCAGGCACTCGAAAAAAAAAAAAATGGAAAGTACTTCATCCCAACGCATTAAAAAAATTTGTGTCTTTGGAGGTGCTTATCCAGGGAAAAATAACATATTCGCTGATGAAGCCATAAGAGTTGGAGTAATACTTGCCCAACAAAAGATCCACTTGATTTATGGAGGCGGTAGTACGGGTTTAATGGGAGCAGTCGCTACAGCAGCACACGCCGGAGGAAGTCCAGTTCTAGGAATCGTGCCAAAACTATTCACAAGTTTTTGTGGACCTACCGTGGGTAAGGAAATACAAGTCTGGAGTGTCCCTGAACGGATAACAATCATGTACCATTCTGCCGATGCATTCATTGCTTTACCAGGAGGTCTGGGTACATTGGAAGAAATAGCTTGCGTGGCTTCTTGGTCATCTTTGGTCACAAATAAGAAACCCATTGGTTTGCTTAATATTAATGGTTATTTTAGTAATTTGCTTTCATATTTAGATAATGCTGTGGAAAATGGATTCATGTTTTCAGAGGCAAGGAGAACCATAATTTCTGCTACAACCATTGAAGATTTACTCAAAAAGCTCCAAGCTTATGAGTGTTTATCTGCTACGGTTGTTTCGCAAACGCTCGGAAAAAGAAAAAGAGATATGGACGAGCAAGGAGTGGATTGCACATTGTCTTTGTGACATTATCTAACATTTTGTTTGTTTTGTCTCAGTTATAATAAGTGGTTAGCAACCTCTGCAGGTAATATCTCCTAAATTCTACCTTTAAAATTTGACATTGGGGACAATGTCATATTTTAGTAGGGGGTAAGGGACATATTTTGCTAATTTAAAAATAAAAAAAAATTTGTTGTGTTTTAAGCCATTTAGAAGTATTCATTCTGAACAAGGTCTGAGTAAGGGAGACTTGAGACATACCTTGTCAATTTGATTTCTTCTTTTCAAAAAAAAAAAAAAAAAAAAGTTTGTTGTGTTTTAAGCAATTTAGAAGTATTCATTCTGAACAAGGTCTGAGTAAGGGAGACTTGAGACATACCTTGTCAGTTTGACTTTAATCTTTTTATGTTTACTTGTTAATTTTTGTTTAGTATTTTAGGATTATTTAGGTTGCGTGAGTTTGTTTTGTTTTGAGTCTTAGTTGTTCCTATTCTTATGTTATTAGTTCTTTTCTCTTACACATGATTCTTTCAGTTGGGTTAATAGACTTACATTGAGGACAATGTAAGAATTAAGTGTGGGGGGAAGGATTTAGGATTTCTTTTATTTTTGTCTACTATTTTTTTTTATGAGTCTTTATTATTATTTTTAGTGTGTTTTAGTTCCTTTTCAATACTATGATGAGATATGAATTGCATAAGTCTAAAACAGATTTATTAGTGAGAAGATTTTCATGAGAATTAAGCTTGATACTAATTTTTATGAGCCAATGTTAATATGATATGTTGATTGAGAAAGAAGCATGTTTAGACTTAATCTGACTTGTATAATCATCCTTGTGAGTTTTTGAGCCTATAATGATTGATGCATTATATAAATCAATCTAATTTTTTTCTTGAGTGCTCTTATGATTACATGATTCTCTAGAACTTGCTTTAGACCTTGTTGAAACTATATTGATGCATGTGACAACATGAATATGATAGAGGCATTAGGATTTTTAGCCAGAGCCAAACAGCCATCCCTTATTGATGTTCCAAGAGAACACACCCTTAGTGAACCAATTTGAGCCTACATTGAATAAGCTATCTCTTTGGTAACCATAACTTGTCCCTAACCTAAAAATACTTATATCTTTACCTTTGTTCCAAAGATGAATTAGCATGTTTTGAGACAAGTTGCAAAGACAAGGGATATTTTTAGTTAAAAATTTGGGTTAGAAACAAGAAATAAGTGTGGGGGGGAAAGAAAAGAAAAGTCAAGAGAAAAAGAAATGAAATACTGGCAAATACATTCCTATGTAAAAAAAAAATATATATATATATATATATATATATATGAATCATCTCTTGAATTTGTGGAAAAAGAAAAAGATGTTACAAAGTCGTTTAGAATGAAGAAAAGGCCCAACATGAATATCCGGCCTAGGTGACTATGTACTTGTAAAGAGTTTTGAGAAGTTTCTTTGTATGATCTTTTTATGTCTCTAAACTTTATGAACTCTTTGGAACCTTTGTGATATCTTTATCCTTTTGTTCTTCAACCACATTACAAACCCCTTGGCCCCATTACAACCTTGATTAAAGACCTCTTGATTCATGAAGTTGTATGATCTAAATAGTGGAGAATAGGTGGACAAGCAAGAATATGGTAGAACTGTTTTCATGAGATTGATTGAGTGTAAACACTTCACCACTACTTTAAAGAGTGAAAATCATGAGGGTATCCCATGTGAGAAGTTGAGATTAAATTTGAACATGCAATATTTTGATTGAGATATGTTATGCTAATATTGGCTTAACTCAAACAATTTACATTCAAGCATGATTTTTTGTGAAATTCTTTAAGCTATTGATTAGTTTATAAGACTTGTTCAAATATTGTCTCTAATTTGTATTGAAAGGATTAGGAGTAAATATTTTTAGTATATGCAGTTTATTTATATTTTAGTTTTTCAATGTTTGTGGGTATCGTTCTAGTAAACCCTCACGAGACTAAACTCGTCCACTAGGGACACCTAGGGGTTTAAAGGCTTGTGTCACATGCTAAGTGCCACCGTGATTTCATACGAAAATGGATTAGATTAGATTTTCTTATTTTATTTTTATTGAGTCGTTGCTAGGGACTAGCAACAATCTAAGTGTGGGGGTGTGATAACTCGTATAATTATATAGTTTTTAGTTATGTTTTATTATTGTTTTGTGTCAAATACGAGTTATTATTGTTTAGTCTAATTGTGTTTATGATCTTTTATATTTTTATGTATTTTGGTGTTTTTCACAAGTTTCTTTGAGTGATTTCAGATTACTAGAATTAAGGGCAAATCCAGTTCAGTTTCAGTTCCGACACCTTTTGCCATATCAGCTATATCTCGAGTTTCATTGAAGCAATAAGGCTGAAATTTGTAGCCATGCAAAGCTAAGAGGCATATCTATCTTTTTCATGTTTTACACTTCTTAAAACGGAGTCGTTTTCCCTAGCAAAATCGACCATCAAGTTGGCTGATGTGCAATGACGTCTGTGCTGACATGTTTTCGTATTATGCCCATATCTTCTTATCCACATCAGCAAATGAGCTGATTCCAACGGCTATGGTTCCGTAACTGATAGGGGAACCTTTTTTTAGAAGACCATGTGATCAGATCAGGCCTCCAATATTGAAGAAATCGACCATCAAGGTGGCTGATGTGCAATGACGTCTGTGCTGACATGTTTTCGTATTTTGCCCATATCGGCTTAACCACATCAGCAAATGAGCTGATTCCAACGGCTATGGTTCCGTAACTGATAGGGGAACCTTTGTCTAGAAGACCATGTGATCAGATCAGGCCTCCAATATTGACGAAATCGACCATCAAGTTGGCTGATCAAAATCGTCATATACCTACCTTTGAAATTTGTAAAGCTTGTCTCTTGTCATTTAGCCCTCCAAAATGTGTATAAATAGAGGGCCTTGGATGATTGTAAGGGATCATATTGTACATAGGTAGGATATTAGCCATTTTAATAAAATTCTCTAAGTTTTCTTCTTCTTTCTTTTCTCTAGTTTTCTTTCTTTTCTCTAGTTTTCTTTTTCTTTAGAGAGAGCAAGAGGTTGGATAATTAATATTCTTCCTCTTCTTCTTTCTTTCTTTCATTTTCTTCTTAGATTTTCTTTAATTTTATGTTTATGTTTACAATGCCTATGCTAGGCTAAACTTCTATTTGGTTAAGGGTGATTTCAAAGCTCTAGACATGTTTTATAATTGATTTTCAGATTCTATCTATCATTAATTTTCTATCAAAGTTGCTTATGTTCTTCTACAAGAATTGTTCATGATGTTGTCTTGATTTGTTTAGGTGTACAACTAGATAGATCTTGATAATTATCTATTGCTAGTTTAGGAGTCTTGATCCGTGTAATTGTCTTGATTTCCTATTCATAAGTGGCAATTTGTGATTAATGATTATGGTCAAGTTTTCAATAATTGCAAAGTGGAACATAACCTAAGTTGAACAATCCGAGCTTATGTGTTTGTTGCTTAGATCAACCTATCTTTCTCATCATAAAGCTGCCATTAAATTGAATCTAGAGAGCTTATTCTAGGTTGTTTGATGGTTAGAGATTAAACAGAGAGCTTGTTCTATTTAACGACAAACTAAGGAAAGATTGGGATAACAGAGCTTGTTGTTATCTACGGTTGTTAACTTTGATAGTTGGTTGATATTGATAGATCTGAAATTGATTCTTAATGATGTCTAGTGGTGGAGAATGAAACCTTAACCATATTTTTCATATTTGATTCTTCTTACTTACTTGTTTTCTTACTTTTCTAGTTTGCTTATTTTTAAAAGTATATTTATTTTTATTGGCTGGTTATACCGCCTAATTTGTATATTAACTTTGTTTTATTTTTATTGGCTGGTTATACCGCCTAATTTAGTATATATATTTTTATTGGCTGGTTATACCGCCTAATTTAGTATATATATTTTTATTGGCTGGTTATACCGCCTTGCATCTTATTCTTATTATTTACTTTAGTTTAAATCTGGCTTCAAAAACCCCTTTTCTTTTATTGTTTTCTTTGAATGTAAGTTATAAACTAATAACTCATAAATTAAAACCCAATCCCTGAGGACTCGACCCTTGCTAACTACTATACTTACAATTGATCTTTTTAGTGCAAGGTTAAATAAGATACACTCTTTTGGGTGCATCAACAAATAAATTAAAGAAAGCAATCCTCGACAACGGCCCCAAAAACTTGATGCACTCAGAATGGTGTATCTTTTTAAACCTTGCACTAATATGATCAATTATATTGTAAAATAATAAGCAAGGGTCGATTCCACAGAGATTGCTCTTAATTCAAATGTTACTGATCCAAAATTTTAGTTCTAAGAAAGTAAAGGGGGTTTCTAAAGTGTTTTCAAAATAAAATAAACAAGAAAACCAAAATTCAAAAAGATAAGATGAAATTAGATATGAGAAGTATGGTTAAGGTGTCATTCGCCACCACTAGACATTATTGAGAATCAAAAATCAGATCTATCAACATCAATAATTTATCAAAACTATCAACCGTAGATAACAAAAGCTATGTTACCCCAATCTTTCCTTAGTTCGTCGTTAATAGAACAAGCTCTCTATTTAATCTCTAACCATTAGACAAACTAGAATAAGCTCTCTAGATTTAATGTAATAACAGTTTATAATGAGAAAGATAGGTTGATCTAAGCAACAAACACAAAAGCTCGGATTGTTTAACTTAGGTTATGTTCCACATTGCAATTATTGAAAACCCAACATAATCATTAATCACAAATTGCCACTAATGAATAGGAAATCAAGACAATTACAGATCAAGAATCCTAAACTAGCAATAGATAATTATCAAGAGATATCTAGTTGGTCACCCTAAAGAAATCAAGACAAAGATCATAAACAATTTTTATAGAAGAACATAAGCAATTTTGATAGAAAATCAATGATAGATAAATTCTGAATATCAATTGCAAAATATGTCTACGGCTTTGAAATCACCCTTAACCAAATAAGAATTTAGCCTAGCATAGGCATTGTTAACATAAACAAGAAATTAAAAATAAACTAAGCATAAAACCAAGAGAATAGAGAAGAAGAAGAAGTAGATTGATAATAATCAAAACATGTCTACTTTGTGGCTCAAAAGATGGTATTTATAGAGTTTCAAAACCCTAAGAACCTTTTCTTACGCACAAGTTTGGAGGGAAAAGTTTATGATTTTTTTATGTTTGGAAATTTAGTTTTCCGACGCTGGGCTCTCGAATGTTTTGTAGGGCTTGGACGCCGCGGGGCAGGGCGGCGCCGGGCTCTCGGCCTGCCCTCTTCTGCTGGTGCATCTTATCGTACTTCTTTGGCTGATTTGGATGACCATTTCCTATTTGGTTTGGGCATATGATATACCGTTGGAAAGATATTCAAGTTATGTTAAAAATTCAAGATGAAGTTTCTTTGAATAAAGACTTTAACATCATGTTTGTTTTGCAACAAGCTTCGGAGGCAAATCTGCCTTCTTTCTTTGCACTAAGAATTTGATCTTTTTAACTCCCAAGTCTCCTTCTATCCTGTGATTGTGATTTTGTAAGCTCTTTACCATCATTATTGACATGTTTTCACTTCATTCTCTAAATATACATGAAATTCAAAAACATAATATAATTAACTAGAATAAAGATAGAAAACATAACGAAAACAAAGAATAGAAAGGGCATAAAATGTGTAATTTATAAACTTATCATTATTGTTTGTTTATATGTAGATGATATGTTGATCTTAGGCAGTAATGATGAGATCATTAAAACTATCAAAGCTTGGTTGACCAGTAAATTTGATATGAAAGATATGGGTATAGCAGAATGTGGTTTTAGGAATTAAAATTTCTAAATCACAAATTGACATGGTAATAACTCAAGATCATTATGTGAATAAGATTCTTGAGAAATTCAATAAGAATGATACCAATATAGCCAAAACATCGCTAGATGTTGATTTACATTTAAGGAAAAATATTGGTGATGCGATATCTCAAATAGAATATTCACAGATAATTGGTAGTTTCATGTATCTCATGAACTGCACAAGACCAGACATAGCATACTCAATTAGTAAACTGAGTTGATTTACAAGTAATCCTGGAAAGGATCACTGGAAGGCTATTGTAAGGGTACTTAGATATTTGAGATACACCTCAAATTATGGACTGCACTATACAAGATATCCAGTTGTGCTTGAAGGGTACAGTGATGCAAATTCGATATCTGATATTAAAGATTCAAAATCTACTAGTAGGTTTATCTTTAGTATTGGAGGAGCTACAATGTTTTGGAAATCTTCTAAACAAACGTGTATAGCCAGATCCATTATGGAATCTGAATTTATAGCTTTACACAAAGCTGAAGAAGAAGCAGAATGGCTTCGAAATTTTTTAGAAGATATTTTATGTTGGCCGAAACCTGTGCCTACAATTTGTATATATTGCGATAGTTAATCTGCAGTTGGTAGGGCACAGAGTAGTTTGTATAACAGTAAATCCCGACACATTCGTCAAAGATACAATACTGTAAGACAGTTGCTCTCAAATGGGATTATCTCTATTGATTATGTAAATTCAAAGGATAATATTGTGGACCCGCTTACGTAAGGTTTACCAAGAGAGCAAGTATATAAATCATCGAGGGAATGGGTCTTATGCCTATAAATTAAGAAAAGTTACATAATGGCAACCCAACCTTGTTGACTGGAGATCCCAAGATCTAGGTACAAAGGGACAACCGAATTATGTTAAATTAGTGTGAGCACTAAAAGAGTTAAACACTCTTATCCATTCTTGTGGTGAAATAGTGCTGCCTGCAAAGGAGTTAGGATAAACTATGATTTTAATAGCTAGATAAAATCAAGCGGGGTATTGCAAGATACTCTTGATAAGAAATCACCTATGTGAGTATGAAACATGGCCATTTTATGGTGTAAACGAGGACGTGTTCAGGGCCAAAATGAACACAACCGTGAGAACCAAAATGTTCGAAGAGGAATTGTGTGATACCTATTGTCTTGGTTTGCATGAAAGTCTGAATAGTTCAAGACATCATGTTTACTAGTTAGCCGAGTAAATCTGATAGTTGTCTCTATGGAAGGTTCAAAGCCAAAAGCTACCTATCCTAAAGCAATAACACTTCAAAGTTATTCTCTCTCATTGTAGACACCTAATTTTGTCCGTACCCCTAAATCAGGTTTTTTTTTTCTTCCTTGTGATGTTTTACAATGCAAAAAAGCTCTTCTCATCCTGCAGGTAGTATTCCGAGACTTAGTTTAAGAGGTCAAGCACGAAAAATCAATCAGGAAAAAGTCAACCTTGAAAAAGTTAACTTCAAAAAGTCAACCATTGAAAAGTCAACCCTCATTCAAAATCAATATTCAATGTTTAATTGAACAATGGTGAAAGAATTTTGAGAATCCGAGGTCTACAACGAGAGATATGGAGTCCGGAAGATGGGTTATGGAGGTTCAGTAGAAGGAAAACCCTAATTCGATAAATTTGGAGAAAAATGCTTAAATGACCAAATTGGTCGAATTTGAAAGTTTTGAATGGAATATAATCAATGACTATGGGTATTGGAAAGGCCATTTGAAAGCAAAACCAAAGAAAGGGTCAATTTGGAAGAAAATCAGAAATTAGGGTTTTTGGTGAATTTTGACGAAATTGGGGAAAATTGCAAAAATGGCCCAATTTGGTAAAATTAAAGCCCCTAATTGATGAAGAGTTGATAAAAAAAAATGAAACCGGAGGGGAAAATGATCGTAAAAATTAGGCATTTTTGGACCAATTCCAATTCAATATATGACAAAGGCTTGGAAAAAGAAAAATTGGAAATCGGACTTGTTTTGAGTAAAAACCGAGGCTTCGGAGTTTAAAAGGAAATTTTGGAAAATCCGAAAAAATAACAAATGAGCTCAAAAAATTAACAAAACTTCCAGATCTCAATCTAATGTCATTTGGAAGAGATCAACAAAAAAAAATCCTAAATCGGATCTCGTTTGCAAAATGACAAAATTCGGGCCCACTAAGTTGAAATTCCAGAAGATAAATCCGAAAAAAATAGCAAATGAGCTCCAAAAATTATGAAAACTTCCAGATCTCAATTTTATATTATTTGGAAGATATCGGTGAAGAAAAATCCAGAACCAGAGCTCGTTTGAAAAATGGCAAAAGTTCCGTTGCACTAAGGGCAATTTTGGAAGATAAATCCGTGAAAAATAGCAAATGGGCTCAAAAAATTATTGAAACTTCCAGAACTCAATTTTATATTAGTTAGGAAGTATTGGAAAAAGAAAATTAGGATTTGGAGTCCGTTTACTAGTTAATCAAGTTTGGAGGGCTAAAGTTCAATTTTATGGAAGAAACCGAAGAAGGCCTTTTTTGCAATTTAAAAAAATAAGGAAGGGGCTAGAATTTGAAGATCATTCAGCCAGCCCAGGAGGAGGAATTTTTTTTTTATCAAGCCTTTGTGATTTTGCCACATGGTGAAATGAATGAAGATGAAGGATGTCAACATTATCGTTACATATTTTGGAACAACTCTATTTGTTAGGAGCTGATCACTTAATCTAAGGGTGGTAAATTCACATTTTTAGTATCTTTGATTAATGGCCTTTGGATCAAATTAGTTAGGATAAAAGATAACAACACTATGTGCACATCTTCACCCAATCGGCTAGCCTATATGAAGGGGGTTTTTATTTTCATTTGGTTCTTGGCTTATCATAGGGAGGGCAGTAGCTATTCCAAAGAAAAAAAGAGAGGAAAAAGAAAGGATAAAAAGAAAAAAGAAAGAAAAAGAAGGGTTTTCATACTACTCTTTGATTTGGAAAGCTAAAGAAAGGTAGCTATTTTCTTTCATGCTCTCCTTCATACTTTGTTGATATGATTTTGTTATTTTCATTGTTATTTTATTTTCTTTCATAAAATAAAAATGTTTTCAAAACAAGTTCCAAAAGGTTCCAATTTTATGTTTTCATGAAAAAAATCAAAGAAAAACAAATTTTTACTCATTCTTTTTGTATTGTGTTTGATTTATTTTCCATGTGGGTTGTGATATTTTAGCTTGTTTTGATGTTCTAGCTTTTTAAAATAACCAAGATATGGAGCTTGTTTTTAACCTTCTCTACTTATTTTACTTATTTTGTTGATTTTATCATTTTATTTTCATGTCTACTTACTTTGTTTTCCATTTTTAATTTTCTGTTTTCAACATGTTAAGTTGTTCATGCTTTGTGTTAATACCATACCATTCCATACCATGTGTTTGTGTTTTTTGTCTAGCTATGTTCATGTATTTGCATCATGTTTATTTGGTCTAACATGTTTCCTTTTAAGTCTTCCATATATACTATGCCATGTGTTTGTGTTATTGTCATGCTAGAATTTCCTTATATATTTTCATGTCCATTCGGTTTCTACATGATTTTTTGCCTTGTGTGTGCATTTTCATCTTGTTTAGTCGCCATGCTTTTATTCATTCTTTGCATCTTTATGCCATGATTGTGTATTTCATTTACTATGCCATGTGTTTGTGTTATTGCCTTGCTAGAAGATCACATATGGTGAAAGTGTCCATTCGACTCCCTTTGTATTTTGTGTTGTCTTATGTTTGCATTTGTATCTTGAATATGTGATTACCATGTTTGTTCATGCTTTTCCTCTTCATGTCATGTGATTGTATATTGGTTATGCCATGTTCATGCATTAGTATTGTGTTCATTTGGTCATTTTTGTTCATATTGCCTCCATGCATTTTCATATGACATATTAGGTCTTAGGTCATTTTGTATTGCCATGCATTTTCATGTCTACTAGGTCTAGGTCATCTTTGTATGCCATACACATTTCCATGCTATTTAGGTCTTAGGTCATATTGGTATTGCCATGCATTTTCATGCTCATTAGACCTAGGGCATCTTTGCATTGCCATGCATTTCATGCATATTAGGTCTAGGTTTGCATTTATTGCCATGCACAATTCATATTAGGTCTTAGGTCATTTTGTATTGCCATGCATTCTCTATGTCATTTAGGCATTGGGACATGCATTTCATGCATTTAGCTTGCTGTTTGTTCATGCATTTCATATCATCCCACTTGATTTTTGACTTGAGCCAATCAATGGTTCAAAACAAAGCTCACATGAGCATGTTTGTGGAAAATTAAGAAGTTGTTAAGTTGGAATTTCTACCTTTTGTGATTTTTTTTATTAGGCTATCCTTGTCCAAATTTTTAGAAAATTTTGCTACTATTTGTAGGTCCTTAGAGGAGTCTCCAATATTTTTTTTTTTGATTTTTGAATGATTTTATCAAAGGCTGAAAAATGTTTTTTGGCAAAACAGTTTTTCACCCAGTATTCTGCCTTTCGTGATTTTTCTGGTAGGTCATCCTTAGTCTAAAAAATTAATCCAATTTTCTCCCATAGATTTGAACTTGTTCGGAGTCTCCCATAATTTTTTCAGATTTTTTTAAAATTTTCAAAACATGTTAAAAAATCACGTTTTAAAAATGGATAGAAAAGTTAGATTTGATTTCAAGGGAAGAATAATTTTCTGTTTTGGCTAAGGCATTAAGAGGGGCTGATTTAGAACCTTAGCTACTGTACTAGGTTGATTTCTAAGCCATTTTAATCCAAAAAATGATTTTATAAAGCTTAGGTCAAGGGTGGTCAAGTCTCGGTTTCCAAAGTTAGGAAAATAGAGGCTTTTTAAATGAAATTTCGGCCTAGTGCCATTTTCATCCAAAAATTTTCAAAATTGTTTTCAATTTAATCACAAAGTATTTTTTTTTTAGAAAAATCTGATTTGATGTCTTTTTCTAAGGTAGTCGCATATCTTTTTAGGTATACGGATGTCCTTATTAAAAGGAAAAAATATAGTTTCATGCATTGCATTTTCCATGTTCATGCATATTCTATGATATATGATTTTTGCTATGAATATTTCATGATAATATTATTTTTTGTTTCATATCATTTCATGTTATTAATTCTATTGCTATGTCATTTAGAATATACTATGTATTTAGATTATATCATGTCACTTAAATTTTGCCATGTCATTCAGATTATATTATGTCATTTAGAATATACTATTTCATTTAGATTATATTATGTCATTTAGAATATACTATATCATCTAGATTTTTTGGCGATGTCAACTTTACAATGTCACACATGTTCATATTCATTTTTTTTAAATGTTTTCAAAAAAGATAATGATTTTCAATAAAAATAAAGATATTTATGAGTTAAAATAATTCATGAGTTCTCTGCCGGGTTTGTTGGGGAGGATATCATCAATTATCATTAATAAAGGAATATCTTTCTTTCAAAAAAATGAAAATGATTCGAAGATTTTCCAAATAAATAAAAATTTCTATATTTTGCCGATTTTGTCGGGGAATGTAGGAAAATTTTGAATTAATAAATTCCGGATTATTTTCAATTAAAAATGGAATTATTTTTCTTTAAATTGGGAATTATTTTAAAATGCCAAATTTAAAACCAACTTTTAACCGAGACTTGATATAACACATGATTAATAAGGTACCCTTTTAAACGGCATTGTGGGGGTGCTAATCGTTCCCCGCACATAACCGACTCCCGAACCCGCTTCTTTGATTTCTCTGGTTTAAAAACGCAGACTTGAAAATGGTTTTAAAAATGTTTTAATTAATTTTAAAATGTTTTACAAAATCGATTTTAATAGGTGGCCGATCACACCTAGCCAAAAAAGATTGGTGGCGACTCCATGTCTTTTACTCGTTAAAAAATAACAAGTCTCATCGTGAGACTTTTACTCGTTAAGCGTGACAATGGAAAAATAGAGGAAAAGACACTTTAATTTCTCTTGAAATAAAATGAGGGTTTGAAAACAACCTCGAAAAAAGACATGGAGTCGCCACCAATCTTTTTTGGCTAGGTGTGATCGGCCACCTATTAAAAGTGTTTTTATAAAATATTTTAAAATTAATTAAAACATTTTTAAAACCAATTTCAAGTCTGTGTTTTTAAACCAAAGAAATCAAAGAAGCGGGTTTGGGAGTCGGTTACGTGCGGGGAAGGATTAGCACCCCAACAACGCCCGTATAAAACGGTACCTTATTAATCGTGTGTTATCTCAAATTTCGGTAAAAAGTTAGTTTTGAATTTGGTATTTAAAATAATTCCCAATCTAAAGAAAAATAATTCCATTTTAATTGAAAATAATCCGGAATTTATTAATTCAAAATTTTTCGATATTCCCTGACAAAATCGGCAAAATATAGAAATTTTATTTATTTAGAGAATCTCCGAATCATTTTCATTTTTTGAAAGAAAGATATTCCTTTATAAGTGATAATTGATGATATCCTCCCCAGCAAACCCGGTAGAGAATTCATGAATTATTTTAACTCGAGAATATCTTTATTTTTATTGAAAATCATTATCTCTTTCAAAACATTTAAAAAAATGAATATGAAAATGTGTGACATGGTTAAAGATGACATAGCAAAATCTAGATGACATAATATAATCTAAATGATATGATATAACCCAAGTGACATGGTATATTCTAAATGACATACCATAATTTAATAACATGACATAGTATAAAATAACATAAAATAACATTATAATAAAATATGCATGAACATAATAAATCCTAAATGATATGACAAAATAAATAAGGGGCATAGAATAATATAAAATAGTCACAACCATATAACAATCAATATAACATCATGAAATATAAATCAAAATAATAACATCACCATAGAATATTCGTATAAAAAATCATATATCAAAAAATATGCATAAACATGGAAAATGCAATGCATGAAGTGTATTTTTTCCTTTGAAGAAGGAAATCCGTATAGCTAAAAAGATATCTGACTACCTTAGGAAAAGACATCAAATCAGATTTTTTTACATCAAAAATACATTGTGATTGGTTTGAAAACAATTTTGAAAATTTTGGATGAAAATAATACTAAGATCGAAACCCCCTTTAGAAAAAAGCTCTATTTCTTAACTTTGAAAACCCGAAATTGACCACCTTTGACCCGATCTTTATAAAATTATTTTTTAGGATTAAAATGACTTAAGAATCAGCCTAGGACAGTAGCTATAGTTCCCAAATCAACCTCTCTTAATGCCTTAGCCAAAACAGAAAATTATTTTCTTATTGAAATCAAATATGACTCTACTGACCAATTTTAAAACGTGATTTTTTTACCTATTTTTAAAATTTCAAAAAAATCTGAAAAAATATGGGAGACTCAGAACATGTCGAACTGTATGGGAAAAATTGTCTTATGTTTTGACTAAGGATAACCTACCAAAAAAATCACGAAAGTCAAAACACTGGGTGAAAAACTGTTTAGCCAAAAAACATTTTTAAACCTTTGATAAAATCATTCAAAAATCAGAATAAAAACGTTGTAGACTCCTCTATGGTCCTACAAATAGTAGTAAAAATTGCTAAAAATTTGGACAAGGATTGCCTAAAGAAAAAAAATTCACAAAAGTAGAAATTTCAACTTGACAACTTGTTAATTTTCCACAAGCATGCTCATGTGAGCTTGGCTTTGAGCCGTTGATTGGCTTAAGTCAAAAATCAAGTGGGATGATATGAAATGCATTAACAAACAGCAAGTTAAATGCTTGAAATGCATTATCTAAGGCCTAAATGACATAGAAAATGCATGGCGCAAAAGATGACCTAATGTCTAACATGGAATTGCAAGGCAATAAATGCAAACTAGACCTAATATGCATGAAATGCATGGCACTACAAAGATGACCTAAACCTAATGGACATGAAAATGCATGGCAATACCAATATGATCTAAGACCTAATATTCATGGGAATATGTATGGCAGACAAAGATGACCTAGACCTAATGTCATGAAAATGCATGGCAATACAAAATGACCTAAGACCTAATATGAACATAAGACATGCATGGAAGTAACATAAACATATAATGACCAAATGAACATAAAACAATGCATGAACATGGCATAACCAATACACAATCTCATGGAATAGTAATGCAAAACATGAATGAAGACATGGTAATCACATACTCAAAATGAAGATGCAAATGCACAAGGCAAAAAAAGCATGTAGAAACCGAATGGACATGAAAATATGTAAGGAAATGTAGCAAGGCAATAACACAAACACATGGCATAGTAAATCAAATACACAATATCATGGCATAAATATGAAAATAGGTCAACTAAACAAGATGAAAATGCACACACAAGGCCAAAAACATTGTGGAAACCGAATGGACACTCAATATAATGTGAGATTCTAGCATGGAAAAAACACAAACACATGGCACATCATGTAAAGCTATCCTATCACAAACAAGCTATCCTAACACAACCAAGCTATCCTACCACAATCAAGCTATTCTACCACAAGCAAGCTATCCTACCACAACCAAACATTGGAATAAAATAAACACATGGCACCATGCTCAAGAATACCATTCGGCCATTGCTTAAAAATGTAGAAAAAAAATTATTTTGATATTTTTTGATGAAAACAAAAGTTAGGAACCTTTTGGAACTTGCTTTGAAAAATAATTTTATTTCAGGAAAGAAAATAAAATAAGAAAAACAAAATCATATCAACAAAGCATGGAGGAGAACATAAAAGAACATAACTACTTTGCTTTAGCTTTCCAAATCAAAGAGTAGTAAGAAAATCCCTTCTTTTTTCTTTCTATTTTCTTTTTCCCCTTTTTTGTTTTCTCAAGAATAGCTACTGCCCTCTTTTGGTCAGCTAAGAACCTCCCAAATGCTGAAAATCCTCCTTCATATAGGCTAGCCGATTGGGTGAAGATGTGCACATAGTGTTGTCATTTTTTATCCTAGCTAATTTGATCCAAAGGCCACTAATCAAAGATGCTAAAAATGTGAATTTACCACCCTTAGATTAAGTGATCAGCTCCTAACAAATACAACTATTCAAAAATATGTAACCATAATGTTGACATCCTTCCTCTTCATTCATTTGACCATGTGGCAAAATAACAAAGGCTTGATAAAAAAAAATAACCACCTTAATATCCATTTTTGGCCTTTGGATGAAAGAACTCAGAAAAATTTATCCTCCTCTTGGGTTGGCCGAATGACCCTTCAAATTCCAGCCCGTTCCCTATTATTTTTAAAATGCAAAAAAGGCCATCTTCGGTTTTTTCGATAAAATTGCACTTTAGCCCCCCAAACTTGATTAAATAGTAAACGGACTCCAAATGCGAATTTTCTTTTCCAATAATTTCTAACTAATATAAAATTGAGTTCTGGAAGTTTCCATAATTGTTCGAGCCCATTTGCTATTTTTCCCGGATTTATCTTCCAAAATTTCCCTTAGTGCACCCGAACTTTTGCCATTTCTCAAACGAGCTCCGATTCTGGATTTTTCTTCACCAATCTCTTCCAAATAATATAAAATTGAGATCTAGAAGTTTTTAGAATTTTTCGAGCTCATTTGCTATTTTTTCGGATTTATCTTCTGGAATTTCAACTTAGTGAGCCCGAATTTTGCCATTTTCCAAACGAGATCCAATTCTGGATTTTTCTTCGCCGATCTCTTCCAAATGACATAATATTGAGATCTGGAAGTCTTGGTAATTTTCTGAGCTCATTTACTATTTTTCCCAGATTTTCCAATTTTGCCTTTTAACCTCTAGAGCCTCAGTTTTTACTCAAAACAAGTCCGATTTCCAGTTTTTCTTTTTCCAAGCCTTTGTTATATATTAAATTGGAGTTTTTCCAATAAGCACAAATTTTACGATCAACTTCCCCTCCGATTTGATTTTTTATTTTTTCAATATCGAGAATTCTCTCGTTTTTCTGTTTTTCCTCAAATCGGCTCTTTTCTCAAAATTAATTCAAACTGAGCCTTGGGCTATCTTTGTTTACCCACTCTTCATCAATTATGGACTTTAATTTTAACAAATCGGGCCATTTTTGCAATTTTCTTCAATTTCGTCAAAATTCACCAAAAACCCTAATTTTTGATTTTCTTCCAAAATGACCATTCCTTTGGTTTTGCTTTCAAATGACCTTTCCAATACCCGTAGTCATTGATTATATTCCATTCAAAACCTTTGATTTTGACCAATTTTATCGTTTGAGCACTTTTCCCCAAATTTACCGAATTAGGATTTTCTTTCCACTGAACCTCCATAACCCATCTTCCAAACTCTATATCTCTCATTGTAAACCTCTAATTATCAACAAAAATTCACCATTGTTCAATTAAACTTTGAATATTAATTTTGAATGAGGGTTAACTTTTCAGTGCTTGGCTTTTTGGAGTTGACTTTTTTGGGGTTGACTTTTTCCAGATTGATTTTTCGTACTTGACCTCTTAAATTAAGTCTTGGAATACCACATGTAGGATGAGAAGAGCTTTTTTGTATTCTAAAACATCACAAGGAAGAAAAAAATACCTGATTTAGGGGTCCGTAGAAAATTAGGTGCCTACAGTCAGATTCCGAGTCAGTTCGTCATTTTAATCAGACAATTTCCATTCGTGTGAGAGATTGTTGGATATCAATTGACTAATAAATGTATATAAATACGAAATACGTATATGAATACGTAGGTTTTCGTAAGTAGATACACGTTATACAATTAAGGTACACAATTGATAACAATATTGAATGAGAAATTGATCTCAAAAGCACCCACTTGAAGAGGAAGAAGATGATTTATGTTTAGCTTGGTTTGGAATCCCATATTGGAAACACAAAATCTTATGCTTGTGTTTATATAGGTTTAGGTTCAATGTGGGCTTCGGCCCTAAGGGTCATCCAAGTTTTGTAGAGGGTTACGACCTACACAAACTTGGGTTGGACCATACACGCGCGCGTGCTGAGCAGGGCCGAGCCTAGCTCGGGCTTGGGCTACAGCCCAACCCAACCAAATAGGCATGTCTGATTAAGACATACTGATTCGGACCAAAACTAAACCATTTTTTCAATAGTTTTGTCTGTTGACCGAATGAATTAAGACATACCTGTTCGGACCAAAACCGAACCGTTTCTTTTTCAACAGTTTTGTCTATTGACTGAACGATTCTTATCCAACTCATATTTCTAACCGAACAGTCGTCTGGCTTTCCTATAAATAACCGAGAGCTGTATTTGTTTGATATACTTAAATTTCTCTTCTTTCTCTCGGTATTCTGGTGTTCTGTGTTGTGAGAGAGACAGGCTTGCAATTTTTTGGTTCGTTGTGTTGCCATTGATAGTGCTGTCAATTGCACCATGATTGAGGAGACTTGGGAGACGAGTTGCATTATTCTGTAAACACCTAAGATATAGGTAAAAATCGTATTAAGGTCAGAGGTTCTACCTTGACTCAATCTAGATTTTCGATGTTCAAATAAAATAAGTGAGTAAATGTTCGTTGTAATGTTCGTATATTTTATATTTTGTTCTGATGAATTAAGAATAATAATCTGTTCTTATAGTTTTTTAATTCTACTTATATGTTTATGCAGTATTGAAACTTAAAGTCAATTTCCTAACAACGATTTAATGGACTTGATATCGATATTTAAAATTAATTCTTTTTTTTAATTTCTTTTCTAAAACATGTTTATTAATTGTAAAAAAGAATTGTTATTATTTTTTGAAAATGAAAGTGAACGTTAATCTTTTATCCAGAATGCTAATTAAATATTCTTAACACTTTTGATGGTATTTAACAAGATCCTCTCACCTCGAGATATCTTAAGAATCAGTACTATGACATCCTTCGAATTTCGTCGTCGGTAATTTTCATTCACCTTTTTTTTTTATATTTAAATGCATATGATACAAATATTTAAGTATGGGATGCACATGGTTAAGCATATAGGGCATGTGATTAAATACATAACCATACGATTAAGCATACGAAGCATATCATTTGCAAACACGAACATGGCAAAATATCAAGCACGTACATATTCATTTTTATTTATTTATTTATTATTTTCATCATTTCCATTTTCGAAATGAACAATAATTTTTCGTATTGAGAATATTGCTAAATACTGCCACTACTTGTGGTGATATTTAACGAATTCCCTCCCCTCGGGATATCTGATTCCTATGAAATCCTTCGAATTCGTCGTCGAAAATCCGCAATCATCTCTACGATGTACGTATGGTCGTAAGCAAATAAAGCACATGCATTTCATTTCAAAATAATACAATCATATACATACGATAGACTAAAAAGAAACGAGGCAAAACAAACAAAACTGAAAATGGGTTTGTTTCTTGAAGAGAGGATACCCGAACACCTAAAAAGATGTCTGATTACCTTTGAAAGAAACTTAAATTGGATTTTAAAATCGAAAGATTTCGGGCACAATTTTTTTCTCGGATTAAGGGGACATCCGAATGCCATTGTTTGACATCCGAATTACGCTAGACGAGCCTTGAATGGAACCGTTTTTGTAAGCCAAAACAAGTAAAAAGTGATGCAATTTTTGAAATGAAGGCCAAGTGGCCGAATGTCCTAGTATAAAATCCAAGTTTTTTGTTCGATTTTGAAGCTCGTTTTATCTATCCATGACCCGATTTTCTTAAAAATCATTTTTAAACTTTAAAAGACCATGAAAACAACCCCTATACAGTGGCTAATGGTTTCAGTCAGCCCCTCCCAATGTAGAATTGTTTTTGCTTCAAACCTTTTTTTAAATGCTAGTTTTTACATCAAAGACCGGATTTATCAAAACTATTTTTTTGACCCTTAAGAAAAATTCAAAAAAATCTAAAATTTTAACCATGGACTCATCTAAGGATATACTGATGCACCCAAAAGAGTGTATCTTATTTAACCTTGCACTAAAAAGATCAATTGTAAGTATAGTAGTTAGCAAGGGTCGAGTCCTCAGGGATTGGGTTTTAGTTTATAAGTTGATAGTTTAAAACTTAAATTCAAGAACAATAAAAGAAAAGGGGTTTTTGAAGCTAGATTTAAACTAAAGTAAATAATAAGAATAAGATGCAAGGCGGTATAACCAGCCAATAAAAATATATATACTAAATTAGGCGGTATAACCAGCCAATAAAAATATATATACTAAATTAGGCGGTATAACCAGCCAATAAAAATAAAACAAAATTAATATACAAATTAGGCGGTATAACCAGCCAATAAAAATAAATATACTTTTAAAAATAAGCAAACTAGAAAAGTAAGAAAACAAGTAAGAAGAATCAAAAATGAAAAATATGGTTAAGGTTTCATTCTCCACCACTAGACATCATTAAGAATCAATTTCAGATCTATCAATATCAACCAACTATCAAAGTTAACAACCGTAGATAACAACAAGCTCTGTTATCCCAATCTTTCCTTAGTTTGTCGTTAAATAGAACAAGCTCTCTATTTAATCTCTAACCATCAAACAACCTAGAATAAGCTCTCTAGATTCAATTTAATGGCAGCTTTATGATGAGAAAGATAGGTTGATCTAAGCAACAAACACATAAGCTCGGATTGTTCAACTTAGGTTATGTTCCACTTTGCAATTATTGAAAACTTGACCATAATCATTAATCACAAATTGCCACTTATGAATAGGAAATCAAGACAATTACACGGATCAAGACTCCTAAACTAGCAATAGATAATTATCAAGATCTATCTAGTTGTACACCTAAACAAATCAAGACAACATCATGAACAATTCTTGTAGAAGAACATAAGCAACTTTGATAGAAAAGTAATGATAGATAGAATCTGAAAATCAATCACAAAACATGTCTAGGGCTTTGAAATCACCCTTAACCAAATAGAAGTTTAGCCTAGCATAGGCATTATAAACATAAAATTAAATAGAATCTAAGAAGAAAATAAAAGAAAGAAAGAAGAAGAAGAAGAATATTAATTATCCAACCTCTTGCTCTTTCTAAAGAAAAAGAAAACTAGAGAAAAGAAAGAAGAAGAAAACTTAGAGAATTTTGTTAAAATGGCTAATATCCTACCAATCTCCAATATGATCCCTTACAATCATCCAAGGCCCTCTATTTATACACATTTTGGAGGGCTAAATGACAAGAGACAAGCTTTACAAATTTCAAAGGTAGGTATATGACGATTTTGATCAGCCAACTTGATGGTCGATTTCGTCAATATTGGAGGCCTGATCTGATCACATGGTCTTCTAGAAAAAGGTTCCCCTATCAGTTACGGAACCATAGCCGTTGGAATCAGCTCATTTGCTGTTGTGGTTAAGCAGATATGGGCAAAATACGAAAACATGTCAGCACAGATGTCATTACACATCAGCCACCTTGATGGTCGATTTATTCAATATTGGAGGCCTGATCTGATCACATGGTCTTCTAGACAAAGGTTCCGCTATCAGTTACGGAACCATAGCCGTTGGAATCAGCTCATTTGCTGATGTGGATAAGAAGATACGGGCATAATACTAAAACATGTCAGCACAGACGTCATTGCACATCAGCCAACTTGATGGTCGATTTCGCTAGGGAAAACGACTCCGTTTTAAGAAGTGTAAAACATGAAAAAGATAGATATGCCTCGTAGCTTTGCATGGCTACAAATTTCAGCCTTATTGCTTCAGTGAAACTCGAGATATAGCTGATATGGCAAAAGGTGTCGGAACTGAAACTGAACTGGATTTGCCCTTAATTCTAGTAATCTGAAATCACTCAAAGAAACTTGTGGAAAACACCAAAATACATAAAAATATAAAAGATCATAAACACAATTAGACTAAACAATAATAACTCGTATTTGACACAAAACATTAATAAAACATAACTAAAAACTATATAATTATACGAGTTATCACACCCCCACACTTAGATTGTTGCTAGTCCCTAGCAACGACTTAATAAAAATAAAATAAGAAAATCTAATCTAATCCATTTTCGTAGGAAATCACGGTGGCACTTAGCATGTGACACAAGCCTTTAAACCCCTAGGTGTCCCTAGTGGACGAGTTTAGTCTCGTGAGGGTTTACTAGAACGATACCCACAAACATTGAAAAACTAAAATATAAAAAACTGCATATACTAAAAATATTTACTCCTAATCCTTTCAATACAAATTAGATACAATATTTGAACAAGTCTTATAAACTAATCAATAGCTTAAAGAATTTCACAAAAAATCATGCTTGAATGTAAATTGTTTGAGTTAAGCCAATATTAGCATAACATATCTCAATCAAAATATTGCATGTTCAAATTTAATCTCAACTTCTCACATGGGATACCCTCATGATTTTCACTCTTTAAAGTAGTGGTGAAGTGTTTACACTCAATCAATCTCATGAAAACAGTTCTACCATATTCTTGCTTGTCCACCTATTCTCCACTATTTAGATCATACAACTTCATGAATCAAGAGGTCTTTAATCAAGGTTGTAATGGGGCCAAGGGGTTTGTAATGTGGTTGAAGAACAAAAGGATAAAGATATCACAAAGGTTCCAAAGAGTTCATAAAGTTTAGAGACATAAAAAGATCATACAAAGAAACTTCTCAAAACTCTTTACAAGTACATAGTCACCTAGGCCGGATATTTATGTTGGGCCTTTTCTTCATTCTGAACAACTTTGTAACATCTTTTTCTTTTTCCCAAAATTCAAGAGATGATTCATATTTTTTTTTTGAATGTATTTGCCAGTATTCCATTTCTTCTTTTTTTTTTTTTTTTTTTGACTTTTCTTTTCTTTCCCCCCCACACTTATTTCTTGTTTCTAACCCAAATTTTTAACTAAAAATATCCCTTGTCTTTGCAACTTGTCTCAAAACATGCTAATTCATCTTTGGAACAAAGGTAAAGATATAAGTATATTTAGGTTAGGGACAAGTTATGGTTACCAAAGAGATAGCTTATTCAATGTAGGCTCAAATTGGTTCACTAAGGGTGTGTTCTCTTGGAACATCAATAAGGGATGGCTGTTTGGCTCTGGCTAAAAATCCTAATGCCTCTATCATATTCATGTTGTCACATGTATCAATATAGTCTCAAACGGTTTAAAGCAAGTTCTAGAGAATCCTGTAATCATAAGAGCACTCAAGAAAGAAATTAGATTGATTTGTATAATGCATCAATCATTATAGGCTCAAAAACTCACAAGGATGATTATACAAGTCAGATTAAGTCTAAACATGCTTCTTTCTCAATCAACATATCATATTAACATTGGCTCATAAAAAAAAAAAATGATATCAAGCTCAATTCTCATGAAAATCTTCTCACTAATAACTCTGTTTTAGACTTATGCAATTCATATCACATCATTGTATTAAAAAGGAACTAAAACACACTAAAAATTATAATAAAGACTCATAAAAAAAAAATAGTAGACAAAAATAAAAGAAATCCTAAATCATTCCCCCCACACTTAATTCTTACGTTGTCCTCAATGTAAGTCTATTAACCCAAATGAAAGAATCATGTGTAAGAGAAAAGAACTAATAACATAAGAATAGGAACAGCTAAGACTCAAAACAAAACAAACTCATGCAACCTAAATAATCTTAAAATACTAAACAAAAATTAACAAGTAAACATAAAAAGATTAAAATCAAACTGACAAGGTGTGTCTCAAGTCTCCCTTACTCAGACCTTGTTCAGAATGAATACTTCTAAATTGCTTAAAACACAACAAACTTTTTTTTTTTTTTTTTTTTTTGAAAAGAAGAAATCAAACTGACAAGGTATGTCTCAAGTCTCCCTTACTCAGACCTTGTTCAGAATGAATACTTCTTAAATTTTTTTTTTTTTTTTTTTTTTAAATTAGCAAAATATGTCCCTTACCCCCTACTAAAATATGACATTGTCCCCAATGTCAAATTTTAAAGGTAGAATTTAGGAGATATTACCTGCAGAGGTTGCTAACCACTTATTATAACTGAGACACAACAAGCAAAATGTTAGATAATGTCACAAAGACAAAGTGCAATCCACTCCTTGCTCGTCCATATCTCTTTTTCTTTTTCCGAGCGTTTGCGAAACAACCGTAGCAGATAAACACTCATAAGCTTGGAGCTTTTTAAGTAAATCTTCAATGGTTGTAGCAGAAATTATGGTTCTCCTTGCCTCTGAAAACATGAATCCATTATCCACAGCATTATCTAAATATAAAAGCAAATTACTAAAATAACCATTAATATTAAGCAAACCAATGGGTTTCTTATTTGTGACCAAAGATGACCAAGAAGCCACGCAAGCTATTTCTTCCAATGTACCCAGACCTCCTGGTAAAGCAATGAATGCATCGGCAGAATGGTACATGATTGTTATCCGTTCAGGGACACTCCAGACTTGTATTTCCTTACCCACGGTAGGTCCACAAAAACTTGTGAATAGTTTTGGCACGATTCCTAGAACTGGACTTCCTCCGGTGTGTGCTGCTGTAGCGACTGCTCCCATTAAACCCGTACTACCGCCTCCATAAATCAAGTGGATCTTTTGTTGGGCAAGTATTACTCCAACTCTTATGGCTTCATCAGCGAATATGTTATTTTTCCCTGGATAAGCACCTCCAAAGACACAAATTTTTTTAATGAGCTGGGATGAAGTACTTTCCATTTTTTTTTTTCGAGTGCCTGAAAGAGAATGAGTACATGCTGTAATATATAGAGGACTGAGTAGTGAATCAGACAAGAGTAATAATGTCGCCGAAAGTGTATCTAACCTGTCAGAAGAAAATGTTAACCTAACAAAAGATTTTTGCGTGATTTCAGGAAGAAAATCAAAAAGAGAAAAAAAAATCAACCGTAAAAGACAAATAAAAAAAACGAGAATAATTACACAAATCGAACAACACGTAAATTAAAACAAAATAAAGTTATTGCAAATCAAACCAAAAGCTGAGAAGTCATTTATTGTAGTTGTGATTGTGGCTCACATCTTCCTCTGGTTTTACGTCCAGAAACGGCTTAAACGCCTTCTATGAGTCGAGGATATGCTTCCCATCCAGTTTTCTTACAAGCTGGTAAACAGGGTCTTTTAACATCAGATTCCCAAGATGTTGCCATTCCCTTTGGAATTGCGGCCATAAATCAAGAATTTCTCTTTGTACGTCTCCACTAGGATGCGTCTCAAGAGAAAGTTGGATATTACCCAAATTCTCCTTACTCAGTCCATCCTTAATGAATTCAATTTTATCATCTCGATTAGAGGACGGAATCCCAATAGAACGACATTTACCGTTACACGTCCATCGTGCACATTTGTGGCAATTTGAACTCATGCGCTTTGCTCGTCGCTTCTTTGCAAAAGTGCTTCTACCTGTACCTGGTAAATGCAAAACAGGAAGATATTCATCTTCACGTACCTTGGCTTCAATTAGCCAACGTATGTCGTCAGGAATCCCTTTGTGCATAAGCATTCTTAATCTCTCAAGTCGAACTTGGTAAAGCTTCAGTAAAATATTTCGAGGAAAAGGAGGAAATCGTTTCTGCAATCTTGTGAGAATATCATCCATCCTGAAAAAAAAGAATGAAAAAAAAATTGAAAGAGAAATTGGAAGAGAAATTTATATACAATATCAGTTTTGTGGGTAGCTGATGGAACCGATTTAAATAATCACGGAGTACCGTTATCCGCCATTTAACCGGGGTTAAAAAAAATAAATTAAAAATTATATTTACATCTTGTAAGAGAAAAGAACTATTAAACAAAAGAAAAGAAAAACAATAAAAGATAGAATGATGGAGAGTAAGGAATATGCAAATCTGATATAATAGATGCTCTCCATCCTTTTGGGTTGCCTCCCAAGAAGCGCTTGGTTTATTGTCCTCAGCCTAACTTAGACCCATGCCATTATTATTCAACATACTTTGGCTCAAAAAGTGGAAACTCCTCCACATCTTGTATTGGAAAGTTCTCATAGTAAGGCTTCAATCTATGACCATTCACTTTGAATGCCTTATCTGTTTTTGGGCTTTGGATTTCAACTGCACCATGAGTAAATACATTAGTAATAACAAAAGGTCCAACCCAACGAGAACGTAACTTACCTGGATATAACTTAAGGCGTGAATGGAAGAGAAGAACTTTTTGTCCAACAACAAATTCTTTTCTTGATATCATCTTGTCATGGAATGCCTTAGTCTTTTCCTTGTAAATCCTAGAATTCTGATAGGCATCATTCCTTATCTCCTCTAATTCTTGTAGGTCAAGTTTTCTTTTCTTTCCTATCTCATCCATCTCCATGTTGCATTGTTTGATAGCCCAATATGATTTATGTTCCAATTCAACCGGAAGATGACAAGGCTTACCATAAACAAGTCGATAAGGAGACATACCAATGGGTGTCTTATATGCTGTCCTATAAGCCCAAAGTGCATCATCAAGTCGTGAACTCCAATCCTTCCTATTTGGATTAACTGTCTTTTCAAGGATGGACTTAACTTCTCGGTTTGACACTTCAGCTTGCCCACTAGTTTGAGGATGATATGAGGTGGAGACCTTGTGTGTGATGTTATACTTCCTCAAAAGTTCTTCCATAGTCCTATTGCAAAAGTGAGTACCTCTATCGCTGATTATGGCCTTTGGCGTTCCAAACCTAGCAAAGATGTTAGTCTTGACAAAATCTGAAACAACTTTAGAGTCATTAGTCCTAGTGGATTTTGCTTCCACCCACTTTGAAACATAATCAACGGCAAGTAAAATATAAAGATTACCAAAAGAAGGAGGAAAAGGTCCCATGAAATCCATGCCCCATACATCAAAAATTTCAACAATAAGTATTGGAGTTTGAGGCATTTGATTTCTAGCACCTAAGTTACCAGTTCTTTGGCAACGATCACATGACTTGCAAAAGAGGTATGCATCTTTGAATATGGTAGGCCAATAAAATCCAGAATCAAGAACTTTCATGGCTGTTCTTTTGGATCCAAAGTGTCCTCCACATGCATAAGAGTGACAAAAGGTGAGAATAGATTGAAATTCAGTTTCGAGTACACACCTTCTTATAATCTGATCGGAGCAATGCTTCCAAAGGTAAGGATCATCCCATATGTAGTATTTGGCATCACTCTTGATCTTATTTCTTTGAGCTTGTGTCAACTCTTGTGGCAACTTCTTGGTAACTAAGTAATTAACAATATCAGCATACCAAGGAGTTGTTGTTCTTATAAAAAGAAGTTGCTCATCCGGAAAGTTCTCATTCAAGGGTAGTGCATCATCTTCATGAACTAAACGGCTAAGATGGTCCGCAACCAGGTTGTCACTACCTCTCTTATCTTTTATCTCCAAATCAAACTCTTGTAAGAGAAGTATCCATCTAATCAACCTTGGTTTGGCCTCCTTTTTAGTGAGTAAGTACTTAAGGGCTGCATGGTCAGAAAATACAATTACTTTAGTACCAATTAAATAAGATCGAAATTTTTCTAAAGCAAATACAACAGCCAAAAGTTCTTTTTCAGTAGTGGAATAGTTCAATTGAGCATCATTAAGAGTTCTTGAGGCATAATAAATGGCATGTGAGGCTTTCCCAACCCGTTGGCCCAAAACAGCTCCAATGGCATAGTCACTAGCATCACACATGATTTCAAAAGGTACATTCCAATCTGGTGGTTGGATGATAGGAGCTGATGTCAAGAGTCCCTTCAATGTTTCAAACGCCTCTTTGCATTTATCATCAAAGTGGAAAACCACATCTTTTTGTAGTAGCTTGCAAAGAGGTAATGTGATCTTTGAGAAGTCTTTGATAAATCTCCTATAGAAACCTGCATGTCCAAGAAAAGAACGAACCTCTCTCACATTTGTGGGAGGTGGTAAAGAATGCATAATATCTATTTTAGACTTATCAACCTCTATCCCTCTAGAAGAAATAACATGGCCCAAAACTATTCCTTGTTCTACCATAAAGTGACATTTTTCCCAATTCAAAACAAGGTTAGTTTCCATGCATCTTTCAAGTACAAGTGTAAGGTTCTCTAGACATCTATCAAAAGAATCACCATAGACACTAAAATCATCCATAAACACTTCTATGATATTCTCTACATAATCTGAAAATATGCTAACCATACACCTTTGGAATGTAGCTGGTGCATTACAAAGACCAAATGGCATACGCCGGTATGCAAAAGTACCAAATGGACATGTGAATGTTGTTTTCTCTTGGTCCTCCGGAGCAATGGCTATCTGATTATAACCTGAAAAACCATCAAGAAAACAATAATGAGAATGGCCAGCTAACCTTTCAAGCATTTGATCAATAAAAGGTAAAGGAAAGTGGTCTTTGCGAGTTGTGGAATTAAGTTTACGATAATCAATACAAACTCGCCATCCTGTTTGAATCCTAGTAGGAACAAGTTCATTCTCATTATTTGTTACCACCGTTACACCTGATTTCTTTGGAACCACTTGGACTGGGCTCACCCATTTGCTATCCGAGATAGGATAGATCACTCCAACATCTAGGAGCTTCAGTATCTCCTTTTTCACATCCTCCATCATAGGAGGGTTCAATCTTCTTTGTGCTTCTCTTGTTGGTTTAGACCCTTCCTCTAACAAAATCCGGTGCATGCACATGGATGGGCTTATTCCCTTGATATCGGCAATTGTCCAACCAATTGCTGTTTTATGCTCTCTAAGCACCCGGATAAGTCGCTCTTCTTGCAAAGGTGTGAGCTCTTTGGCAATGATGACAGGTAGTGTGTCCTTTTCCCCTAAGAACAAATATTTCAAGTGGTTCGGTAGTGGTTTCAATTCTAAAGTTGGTGCCTGCAAAATGGAAGGTAGAAGTTTCTCATTAGATAAAGGCAAATCAATAAATGAAACATCAAACCTTGCATCTTTAGGTTGCAGCGAGTGTAAAGATTCTAGTGCCCCTTCCACATGGTCACTCAAGGCTAGTTTAGCATTCCCCATTCCGAGATGGTTGCTAAGGACTATTTCCACACTATCTTCACCATCTAGCTCATAAGCTTGCTGCACTAGTGAGTCAATTATATCAATATTAAAAACAGAATGCACATCACTAGGATATCTCATGGCCTCAAAAATGTTAAAGCGAATTATTTCACCATCAAATTCCATAGTTAAAGTGCCATCATGTACATCTATTTTAGTTCTTGCTGTTTTCAAGAATGGTCTCCCTAATAGAATAGGTGTGGGATTAGAAGACATCTCATCTTCCATCTCAATAACATAAAAGTCAGCGGGAAAAACCAATTCATTAACCTGTACAAGAACGTCTTCTACAACTCCTCTTGGATAAGTGTTAGAACGGTCAGCAAGTTGTATTATAACACCGGTTTCCTCTAATGGTCCTAGTTTCAATGAAGCATAAATTGAATATGGCATGACATTAATAGATGCCCCTAGATCTAGCATAGCACGCTCAAACCTGGTGTTGCCTATCTTACAAGGAATGGTAAACATACCTGGATCCTTGCATTTAGGTGGGAGTTTCTTTTGAAGAACAGCTGACACATTCTCCCCCACACTTACCTTTTCATTCCATTTCAACTTCCGTTTCGATGTGCACAACTCTTTTAGGAACTTGGCATATCTTGGCACTTGCTTGATAGCATCTAGTAAAGGAATGTTCACCTCTACTTTCCGGAAGGTTTCCAAAATTTCCTTCTCTTGCTCCTCCTTCTTGGACTTTGCTAACCTGCTAGGAAAAGGTGGAGGAGTTATATAAGAAGGAAAGGATGGTTTAGGAATTACCTTTTTTAGTGGCTCGTTGGGATGTGAAGAGGATGCCATGGTATTGTTCTCCCCTTGAGCACTATCATTTTGTGGTGTCTCTAGCTGTTTCCCACTTCTTAAATTTATAGCATTGGCATTCTCTCTTGGATTCACTATGGTTTGGGAAGGTAATTTCCCAGAATCCCTTGCTTGCATTTGACTCATGGTTGTTGCCAATTGCCCTATTTGAGTCTCCAAATTTCGAATACTTGTCTTTGTTTCCTGTTGAAATTGAATTGTATTAGTAGAAAGAGCTTTAACAAGATCTTCAAGAGAAGTACCTGAATTTTGGGTGGGTGGTAGTTGTTGTCGGGTTTGGTATGGTTGTTGCACTCTTTGCTGAAAACCCGGTGGCCTGTGGTCAAATGGTGGAGGAATAGTTTGTGATTGGTTCCCTCCATAATTGAAGTTTGGATGATTCCTCCATCCTGGATTGTATGTGTTTGAGTAGGGATCATATTTCCTTGATTGGTTCTGAAATCCACCCATGGCATTCACATGTTCATTGGTATCCTCTTGAAGTGTTGGACACATATCAGTTTGGTGCCCTATGTTTGAACATATGCCACAAGCCTTTATTTGTTGTATTTTACCTACAGCCAATTGTTGAACAAGAGAAGTCAGTTTATCAAATTTTTGTTCAAGGGATGATATACTTACCTCATTAACTCTCTTGGATTGTGGTGGTGGATCTTGTCTCATTGAGAACTGTTGAGAATTGGCTGCCATGTTGGAGATTAATGTTCTAGCAGCCCTGGGAGTCTTATCAACTAGAGCTCCCCCACTAGCGGCATCTATCATACTTCTCTCCATGGGCATGAGACCTTCATAGAAGTATTGGATGAGAAGTTGTTCACTTATTTGATGGTGTGGACATGATGCACAAAGTTTCTTGAACCTCTCCCAATATTCATATAAGGACTCTCCGTTGTATTGTCGAATCCCAGATATCTCTTTCCTAATGTTGGCAGCCTTAGATGCTGGGAAATACCTTTCCAAGAATGCTTTCTTCAAATCATTCCATGTAGTGATGGTCCCGGATGGTAGATAGTAGAGCCATTCCTTTGCTGAATCAGCTAGAGAGAATGGGAAGGCTCTCAACTTAACTTGCTCTTCCGTGACCCCTGTTGGTCTCATGCTTGAGCAAACTACATGGAATTCCTTGAGGTGCTTATTTGGATCCTCTCCTGCAAAACCATGAAAAGTTGGGAGAAGGTGAATCAAACCAGATTTTAATTCAAAAGCTACCTCAAGATTAGCATATTCAATGCATAATGGTTGTTGACCCAAGTCCGGAGCGGCTAGCTCCTTGAGAGTTCGGTTGTCAGCTGCTGCCATCTCTCCTTGCTTCTCTTGGATGTTTTGGATCAACTCCTCGATTGGTTGTTGGTGAGAAGTTATAAATTCCCGAATTTTTCTAAGTCGTAAGTCTTTTTCGGGAGCTTGGAACATTCACTAATAAAAAAATATAAGAAAGTAAATAATTAGAACAGAAAATAAGAATAAACCAATAAACTAATAAACTAAAGAAAGCAATCCCCGGCAACGGCGCCAAAAACTTGATGCACCCAAAAGAGTGTATCTTATTTAACCTTGCACTAAAAAGATCAATTGTAAGTATAGTAGTTAGCAAGGGTCGAGTCCTCAGGGATTGGGTTTTAGTTTATAAGTTGATAGTTTAAAACTTAAATTCAAGAACAATAAAAGAAAAGGGGTTTTGAAGCTAGATTTAAACTAAAGTAAATAATAAGAATAAGATGCAAGGCGGTATAACCAGCCAATAAAAATATATATACTAAATTAGGCGGTATAACCAGCCAATAAAAATATATATACTAAATTAGGCGGTATAACCAGCCAATAAAAATAAAACAAAATTAATATACAAATTAGGCGGTATAACCAGCCAATAAAAATAAATATACTTTTAAAAATAAGCAAACTAGAAAAGTAAGAAAACAAGTAAGAAGAATCAAAAATGAAAAATATGGTTAAGGTTTCATTCTCCACCACTAGACATCATTAAGAATCAATTTCAGATCTATCAATATCAACCAACTATCAAAGTTAACAACCGTAGATAACAACAAGCTCTGTTATCCCAATCTTTCCTTAGTTTGTCGTTAAATAGAACAAGCTCTCTATTTAATCTCTAACCATCAAACAACCTAGAATAAGCTCTCTAGATTCAATTTAATGGCAGCTTTATGATGAGAAAGATAGGTTGATCTAAGCAACAAACACATAAGCTCGGATTGTTCAACTTAGGTTATGTTCCACTTTGCAATTATTGAAAACTTGACCATAATCATTAATCACAAATTGCCACTTATGAATAGGAAATCAAGACAATTACACGGATCAAGACTCCTAAACTAGCAATAGATAATTATCAAGATCTATCTAGTTGTACACCTAAACAAATCAAGACAACATCATGAACAATTCTTGTAGAAGAACATAAGCAACTTTGATAGAAAATTAATGATAGATAGAATCTGAAAATCAATCACAAAACATGTCTAGGGCTTTGAAATCACCCTTAACCAAATAGAAGTTTAGCCTAGCATAGGCATTATAAACATAAAATTAAATAGAATCTAAGAAGAAAATAAAAGAAAGAAAGAAGAAGAAGAAGAATATTAATTATCCAACCTCTTGCTCTTTCTAAAGAAAAAGAAAACTAGAGAAAAGAAAGAAGAAGAAAACTTAGAGAATTTTGTTAAAATGGCTAATATCCTACCAATCTCCAATATGATCCCTTACAATCATCCAAGGCCCTCTATTTATACACATTTTGGAGGGCTAAATGACAAGAGACAAGCTTTACAAATTTCAAAGGTAGGTATATGACGATTTTGATCAGCCAACTTGATGGTCGATTTCGTCAATATTGGAGGCCTGATCTGATCACATGGTCTTCTAGAAAAAGGTTCCCCTATCGGTTACGGAACCATAGCCGTTGGAATCAGCTCATTTGCTGTTGTGGTTAAGCAGATATGGGCAAAATACGAAAACATGTCAGCACAGATGTCATTACACATCAGCCACCTTGATGGTCGATTTATTCAATATTGGAGGCCTGATCTGATCACATGGTCTTCTAGACAAAGGTTCCGCTATCAGCTACGGAACCATAGCCGTTGGAATCAGCTCATTTGCTGATGTGGATAAGAAGATACGGGCATAATACTAAAACATGTCAGCACAGACGTCATTGCACATCAGCCAACTTGATGGTCGATTTCGCTAGGGAAAACGACTCCGTTTTAAGAAGTGTAAAACATGAAAAAGATAGATATGCCTCGTAGCTTTGCATGGCTACAAATTTCAGCCTTATTGCTTCAGTGAAACTCGAGATATAGCTGATATGGCAAAAGGTGTCGGAACTGAAACTGAACTGGATTTGCCCTTAATTCTAGTAATCTGAAATCACTCAAAGAAACTTGTGAAAAACACCAAAATACATAAAAATATAAAAGATCATAAACACAATTAGACTAAACAATAATAACTCGTATTTGACACAAAACATTAATAAAACATAACTAAAAACTATATAATTATACGAGTTATCATATACTGAGGTTGAAACTATTTTTTATTTGTACAAGTAAAACATAGACTCAAGTTGCCTCAAAATCAACAAATCTTACAAAAACTAGTCTTGTCAAAACATATCTTTAGATCCTTAAGGAAAACTAAAAAATATATATATAATTTTAACCATGGACTCATATAAGGGTATATTAAATGAGGTTAAAACATTTTTTTTTATTTGGACAAAATATGCATAGAAAAAATATTGCCCGAAATCAGCAACTCCAACTTTTTAAACTTTGCTTTTTCCAACTGGTTTGAAATCAAGATTTTGGCTATAGACCATTGGTTGATCTTAATTAAAACCATGCTGGAAATGGTTTGAAAACATGATTTACAGCAAGCAAGAATGATTGGCTCAAAGGCAGCCTCTTGGATCGAAATCTGGCTTAGCTATCACTTGGTAGAAACGAAGATCATCAAGCTCATAATCATTCTTTTTAAAGAGAAAATAAATGTAAAACAAAGAGAATGCTCCCACAACCAACACATTTTTAGCTAGATGTACACATGAAGATGACAATATATAAACAATAAAAACATAAATAAACAACAAGAACAAAGGTTGGCCACTTGGATGTTAATCCGGCCTAACCATCACTTGGTGGAAACCAAGATAATCAAACTCATAACCTAAATATTTTATGAAGAAAATAAAGAAAAAATGGCATCAAATAACCAATATACCAACAAACATTATATATATCTAATATGGAACATAAAACAACAAAGGAAACATCACCAAAATGCACATCAAGTTTCGGCTATCATGAAAGAAAGAAATTTTTTTTGTAAAGACTTTGTTTTCTTGCAAAAGAGAAGCCATTTGAAAACCTTTTTGAAACCTTTTGTTTTTAAGAAAAAGAAGTGAAAATCATACATAAAAGAAGAAAAGAAGATGAAAATAAAATGAAAGAAGAAAATAAGAACAAGCAAAGAAAAGGAAGTTACCTAGATTAGATCCACCAAAAACCTCTCTACCTTCTCCTTCTTCCTACTTTTTCTCTCTTCCTCTCCTTTTCTCCTTAGGTGACTTTAGCTACTGCCCTTCCAATGAGTAGTGAATAGCTAAGAGAATATCTCCCCCTAGCCTCATATCTCCTTGGCCGAATGGCCCTCAAAATCCCCTTCCTTCATCTTTTTTTTAGCCACTTGGCTTCATCATGTTGCCTAGCCAATGAGGTTTAATCCTTACACATTAAAACACCATCCATTGGCTAGCCAATGACATTCCTACCTAGTCACCAAGAGGGCTCTCCATTGGCAAAAAAATGCCAATTGATATACTAAATAAGATGACTCATGTCCTTTGCTCTCAACATGGCATGTGATCATCTTTTTTTAGCCATTTGGCCTCATCACATGGCCTTCACATGGCCTTGACCAATGAGCTTTCATCCTTAACAACTAAGAGTGCTCCTCATTAGCCAAAAATGCCACCTAATGTACTAAAAGATGACTCACGTCCTTTGCTTTTGAAAGCTATCCACCTAGTTACATTCTATGCAATTTTATCATCTTTGTCCTCTCTTGGTCGAAAATCACCTACAATATTCTAGTGCCTTACTTTTTTTTAGCCACTTGGTCCCTCCTCAGATTTAGGCATATTGCATTTTAGCCCTCGAATTTAACCTATTTGCATTTTGGCCCCAATTTCAGGTTTTCCTAATCTAATTCATCCTATCCAATATTAAACTCAATTATGGAAAGTTTTGCAACTTTGCCAGCTCGAATTCCATTTTTCCTGGATTTTTTTCAAAATTATAGTTTAGCCCCCCGAATTTAGCCTATTTGTATTTTGGCCCCAATTTTGGGTTTTCTCTCTCCTTTTCTTTTTCCATCCTAAAACTTAATTCTGTTTTGAAGATGAAAAGAAAATAAGAAAACTAAAATTTAAAATTAAGATTTAAAGAAACAAGAATTTAAATATATCAAATAACAATAATAATGAAAAGTATGGTTAAAGAATCATTCTCCACCACTAAACATGAAATCTAATCAATAATCAAAATTATCTTTCACTCTCTCTTCTAAATTTAATAACCCTAAGACAACACACAAGCGATCAATGTCTCGAATCTTTACTTACTGTGTCGTTGGGAAAAAGAACAAGTGTTTTTACCCAATCTCTTTTCAATGAACAACATAGGATAAGCTCTCTAAATTTAATTCAATGAAAGCATTCAATCTAGAAATATAGATTAAATCAAGCAACAAACACACACAAGCGGGGTTCATTTAACTTGAGCTATACTCTATATTGTATCGAACGAAAATATCACATAATCATTGATAACAATTTGCTACTTATGTTTAGGAATCTTGACAATTATGGATCAAAACACTAAACTAGAAATCAAATCACTATAATATTCATCTAGTTGCGCACCTAAATAAACAAGTTGGCAATTTATGACATGCATACAGTAGAATATAACAAATTCAGTAGACAGTTGAAAGACAATCTAAAATTTATTAACTAACAATTATGTCTAGGGATTTGAAATCACCCTTAACCAAAGGAGAGTTTAGCATAGAATAGGCATAATTAACATAAAAATAAAAGAATGGAGAAGAAGAATAATGATGATCCTTGAGTCTCTTCAAAAGATGTCTAGTTTATGGCTCAAAAGATAGTACTTATAGAGTTTTAAAACCCTGAGAACAAGTCCTTGTTGCACAAGTAAGTTAGGAGGCAGAAAAATTGTGTTTTTGGCAAGTTTTCATGATTTCTCCCGAATTATGGACGTCACGGCACTGAAAATGGGTGCCGCGACGCCGGGCATTCTGCCAGTAATTTTGCTGCTGCATCTTCTCACAGTTCCTCGGCTGATTTGGATGATCATTTCTTGTATGATTTGGGCATGTAAACTACTGTTGGAAAGGTATTCAAGTCCACTTCAAAAGTCAAGCAGGAAGTTTCTTTGAATAAAGAATTTAACATCATGTTTTCTTAGCAACAAGCTCCGAAGGTCAAATCTGCCTTCTTCCTTTGCACTAAGAATTTGATCTTTTTGACTCCTAAGTCTTCTTCCATCTTGTGATTATGATTTTGTAAGCTCTTTAACATCATAATTGACATGTTTTGAATTCATTCTCTTAAATATACCTAAAATTAAAAAAACATAACAAAAGTAATTAGAATAAAGATAGAAAACATAACGAAAACTAAGAATAGAAAGGGCATAAAATGTCTAATTTATGAGCTTATCACCTTCCCAATTCGGTGGCCACTTTCACCTTGGATCTTGCTGATTAGGGAGGATCTTTATCAAAACCAAATCACCCTCTTGAAGCTCTCTAGGGAGAACCTTTTTATTATGCACCCTCATCATTTTCTTTTGGTATAACTGGCCAAGACATTATGCCTTCATCTTTCTTTCATCGTTCAACTTAAGCTGCTCATAGCGGGCTCGAACCCATTTTGCTTCTTCCAAGTCAACTTCTATCAAAATTCTCAAAGAAGGGATCTTAACTTCAATTGGTAACAGAACTTTTGTCCTGTATACCAAGGAATAAGGGGTTGCCCCCGTAGAAGTATGCACTGACGTTTTGTAAGCTTGCAAAGAAAACAGATGCTTCTCGTTCGAATCTTTGTACTTATCAGTCATTTTGGCAACGATTTTCTTTATATTATTGTTCGCAGCTTCTACTGCCCCGTTTATCTTAGGATAGTAAGAGGCTGAGTTGTGATGTTTGATACTGAACTGAGTACAGATTTCTCTCATCATGGTATTGTTCAGATTGAGAGAATTATCTAAAATAATTCTCTCTAGAAGTCTATACCGATTGTAGACACCTAATTTTGTTCGAACCCCTAAATCAGGTACATTTTCTTCCTAAATTGATATTTCAGAATGCAAAAAGGCTTTTCTCATCCTGCAGGTGGTACTCCATGGCTTAGTCTAAGAAAGCAGACAAAAAAGGTCAAACTCGAAAAAGTCAACCTCGAAAAAAGTCAACCCAAAATAGTCAACACAAAAGTCAACCCCAAAAAAGTTAATTATTGAAAAAGTCAACTCACTTTAAAAATCAAGATTTGAGGTTCAATTGAAAAATGGTGAAATAATTTTTATAATCAGAGGTCTACATTGAAAGATATGAAGTTCGGAAGTTGGGTTACGAGATTTAGTAGAAAGAAAACCCTAATTCAGGAAATTTAGGGAAAAGTGCTTAACGATCAAATTGGTCAGAATTGAAGGTCTCCAATGAAAGATAAGCACTGACTACGGGTAATGGAGAAGCTACTTGAAAAAAAAAACTGATAGAAAAGTCAATTCGGAAGAAAATCGAGAATTAGGCTTTTTTTGGTGGATTTCGGTGAAATTTGGAAAAGTTACAGAAATGGCTCGATTCCATAGATCTAAAGCTTTTAATTAATGTTAAATGATTAAACAAGGATAGCCCAAGGCTCAGTTTAAAGAAAATCTGAAAATCAAACTTGTTTTGAGCAAAACCGGGTTTCAGAGGTAAAAGGGCAAAATTGGAAAAAATGGGAAAAATAGCAAATAAACTCCAAAAATTCTGAAAATTTGCAAATCTCATTTTTAAATTATTTGGAAGAGATTGACGAAAGAAAATCTTAATTCGGAGTTTGTTTGTAAAATAGCCAAATATCGGGTCTCCTATGCAATAATTCAAGCAGATAAATCCCGAAAAAATAGCAAACGAGTTCCAAAAATTCTTAAATATTATTTTTAAATAATTTGGAGGAGATTGGAGAAAGAAAATCTTGATTCAGAGTTCGTTTGTAAAATGGCCAAACCCGAGTCCCTTATGTAGTAATTCAAGCAGATAAATCCCGAAAAAATAGTAAATGAGCTCCAAACATTATGAAAACTTCCAGATCACATTTTTAAATTATTTGGAAGAGATTTGTGAAGAAAAATATGGATTCGGAGCTCATTTAAAAAATGGTAAAGTTCAGGTGCATAAAAGGGGTAATTTCGAAAATAAATCCGAAATAAACAGCAAATGGACTCGGAAAATTTTGAAAACTTCCAGAATTCAATTTTTTTTTTATTTTGGAAGTATTGAAAAAATAAAATTTGAATTTGGAGTCCGTTCGCTATTTATTTAAGTTTAGGGGGCAAAAAAGTCATTTCACCAAGGAAACCAAAAAGGGCAAATTTGTAATTGAGGAAAATATGAAAGAAGAAGGAATTGGTGAGATTTTTTCTTCCCTTGGTCAGACAACATTGAGGAGAAGAAGGAAGCTTGAACAATTTAATTCCCTAGTCACTATCAAGCCACATGCTACCACTAACACCTTGCAAATGGTCCCCCCTTATCCAATGGCTTAGGTGCCTTGTAGGAAAGTTGAATGCACCATCCAATGCCTAAGTTCAAATGCCAAAAAGACATTTTTATTTGTCATAAAATAACCCTCATCTAATGGCCAAGAATGGAAGAGAAAAGATGAGCACAATTTATCCAAGGGTAAGCATCCATTCGGTTGAGCAAGAGAGTGCATGGGATTATCTCTTTTCATCCAATGGCTTAGACCATCTACAAGGGCTGAGTACACATGTTGAGGGCTGTATTTAATCTACAATATGTCATTTTTATGTTGGCCTCATCCAATGACCAAGAATGGAAGAGCACAACTCATCCAAGGGTAGGCACTCAAGAGGGGCAAACAAGGGAGTGCATGGGATTGGTCCTCTTTTGCATCTAATGGCTAAGGTTACTACAAGGGCTGAGTACACATATTAAGGGCTGCTATCAATTGGCAAGATGGCATTTTTATGTTTTCATCAAAATATCTAAATCTAAAGGCCAAGATTGGAGGAGAAAAAGTGCAATCCCAACCAAGGGCTAGGGGGCCATTCGGCCATTGCTAAAGGGAGGGGGAGAATTTCATTTTTTCCAAAAGTTTTTGGCTGGAAACAGTAGCTAATTTGGCAAAAAAAAAAAGATTTTGAAAGAAAGAAAAAAAAAAGGTTTTCAGTAGAGGACTTAAAGGTAGTCATCTCTACCAAGCTCTAGCCTAGCTTTCTTGTTCATTTCCATGGTGTTTTCTTGATTTTTTTATCATGTTTTCCTACTACATTTTTCATAAAAATAAAGTTTTTTTAATGTTTACTTATATTTTCATCTCTTCTTCTTCTTTAAAATGGTGGAAAGCAATTTTTTCTATGGTTTCATGCTATGGCCGAAAATGGCACATTTATTTGCATTTGTTTTTCATTTATTTTCTTCCTTGCATGTTGTTGTGAAAAATGATTTTTACAAGGTTTTTAGAGTATTCTAAGGTTCTGATTTTTTACAAAATATGAAGAAAAAAGGTTGAAATGGCTACATGATCTTGGCTAGACCAAGTGACCATGGTTAGAGATAGGCTATGCCCATTTTTACCTACCATGAAGCTCACCTTATTTTCTGTTTTGCATGGTTTTTTTCTATTTTATTGAGATGAAAAGGCTTCATGATCTTGGCAAGACCAAGTGATTATGGCTAGGTAAGAGGTTATGCCTATTTGATGCCAACCATGGAGCTTAACTTTCCTTGTTTTACTTACTAGTTTTGCTTCTTATTTATTTTGCATGTCTATGTCAAATCTTTTATGTATATGTTCTTTACTTTATTCTCTATGCTATATTTACTTATATATTTCATTTCCATGTTTGATATTGTATCCTTGCATTTTCGGCCATGGTTGTTCATATTCTCATGTTGTGCATTTTTTCATGTGTCATGTCTTACATGTTTGCATTTTCATCATTTTTTTATGACCATTCGGCACAACTCCATTTTGTATGCCTTGCATGTGCATTTTCCTTTTGATTCTTAACTTGTTCGCATCTCCATGCCATGAACTTGTATATTCTGATTTTAATATGCCATATGCTTATGAAAATGCTATGATAAAAATGCCATCATATTGTTCCATGACCATTCGGCAATCCCATTTTTGTTTGCCTTGCATGTGCATTTTCCTTTTGTTTCTTAACTTGTTTGCATTTCCATGCCATGAGCTTCTGCATTTTGATTTGGTATGTTATATGCTATTGCAAATGTCATGACATTATGCATTTTAATATGAACTGTTATGTACTTGTGTCATTTACTAAATAGGATTGCATTAGAGTCTCATGTGATCATTTGGCATCTTCATGCATCCCTTGCCTTGTCATGCATTTGCATTTTGTTTAGGTAACATGCTTTGCATTATCATATCTTAAAATTGTGTATTAGTTGCTGTTTGTTCCAGCATTGACAATTAGTTTCATGAGTCATTGTATGTTCATAGTATTGCTATGCATGTTCATTACATTTTAGGTCTAGGCCATATTAGTATTGCCATGCATATTGAGTCTTAAATCACATTGATATTTTGTCATGCATTACTATGCTATTTAGGTCTTAGGTCACATTATTATTTTCATGCATATTCATAACATATTAGGTCCAAGTCATATGTGCATTATCAAGCATTGCATGCATATTGAGTTAGGATAGCATTTATTGGCATGCAAATTCATGCTAGGCATTTAGGTTACCATGAATTGTCTTGCATATCCTTTACCTTTAGACCATTTATTTCATACATTTCATTTACTGTATGTTCATGCATTCCATTCCATTGCCACTTGATTTGTGACTTAGGCCAATTAATGGCTCAAAGTCATGCTCTCTAGAGCATACTTGTGGAAAATTAAGGAATTGTCAAATTGATTATTCTACCTTTGTGATTTTTTTTACTTAGCCAATTTTTGTCCGAGGTTTTTAAAATGTTTAGCTACTGTCCTTAGGTCTTTAGGATGGTCTCCAACAATTTTTGTTTTGATTTTTGAATGAATTTATCAAAGGCAAAAAATGTGTTTTGACAAAACAGTTCTTTTCACCCAATACTCGAACTTCTCCGATTTTTCTGGGCAGTCATCTTTAATAAAAAAATTAAGGAAATTTTGTATCGTGTAGATTTACATGTTCTAAGTCTGCAGTAATTTTTTTTTTTTAATATTTTGTTTGAATTTTTAAAAATAGGCTAAAAAATCGTGTGGCAAACCCGGACAGTAGAGGCAGATTTGAAATCAAAAGAGGAATAATGCTTGAATTTGGCTAAGGCATTTAGAGGGGGTTGGGTAGTAGTTTTAGCTACTTTCTTAGGGTAGTTTCTAAGCTTTTTAAACTTTAAAAATGATTTTATAAATCTCAAGTTAAGGGTAGTTAAGTCTGGGATTTTAAAATTAGGAAATTAGAGCCATTTTAAAAGGGGTTTGATAAGGGTTTTAATTTTTATTCAAGTTTTCCTCAAAATTGTTTTCAAACAATCACAAAGTTTTGTTTTCTTTAGAAAATCAAATTTGACATATTTTCCTAAGGTATCCAGATATCTTTTTAGATATGCGGATTTCTTTATTTAGAGGAAAAAATACATTTTCATGCATTGCATTTTCCATGTTCATGCATTTTATTTAAATGTGTGGTTTTTGCTATGATATTTTCCATGGTATTACTATTATTTTAATTCACATTTTATGCCATATGATTTTGAATGTTTCATGACATCCTATGCTTTTTATTTAGTTATTTTTGTCATATTGTTTAGCATATACTATGTTCATGCATTATTATTCTTATTTTCATTTTCATGCATTTATATGTTAGCATTATTTTAATTTCATGTCATTTCTTGTCATTTAGATCATATTCCATGTCATTTAGGTTATTTTATTTATAATATACCAAGTCATTTATAATATGCCATATCATTTTAAATTGCCATGTCATTTAAATCATTTTATCTCATTTAGAATATACCATGATACTTAAGATTTTTCATTTTTACCTAGAATATACTATGTCATTAAAATTATGTCATATCATTTAGGTTGCATTATATCATCTAGACTTTGCCATGTCATTTTATTTATGTCATACATGTTCATGTTCATATTTTTTAAATGTTTTGAAAAAGATAATCATTTTCAATAAAAATAAAGATATTCCCGAGTTAAAATAATTTATGAGTTCTCTACCGGGTTTGCTGGAGGGAATATCATCAATTATCATTAATAAAGGAATATATTTCTTTCAAAAAACGAGAATGATTCGAAAAGTTTTCCAAATGAATAAAAATTTATATATTTTGCTGATTTGGTCGGGGAATATAGGAAAATTTTGAATTAATATTTTCCGGATCATTTTCAATTAAAAATGGAATTATTTTTCTTAAAATTGGGAATTAACTTGAAATACTAAATTAAAAACCAACTTTTTCCCAAGACTTGAGATAACACATGATTAATAAGCTACCGATTTATATGGGCGTTGTGGGGGTGCTAATCCTTCCCCACACGTAACCGACTCTCGAACCCGCTTCTTTGATTTTCTCTGGTTTATAACGCAGACTTGAAATTGGTTTTAAAATTGTTTTAATTAATTTTAAAATGTTTTATAAAACCAGTTTTAATAGGTGGTCGATCACACCTAGCTAAAAAAGATTGGTGGCGACTCCATGTCTTTTTACAAGGTCGTTTTCATACCCTCGACCGTTTATTTTATTTCAAGAGGAATTAAGTCATCTTTTCCTCTGCTTCTGTTTCGCCCCTCACTCGAACGGGTCCCTCGCGATCCTAGATCACGTATCGATAGCTTCATTTTTCTAGAGGAATTAAGTCGACTTTTCCTCATTTTTTTAAAAAATGTCACGCCTAAGGAAAACGAATAATAAAGTCTTGCGATGAGACGTTGTTATTTCTTTTTAGGTTACGACAGCTTGGCGACTCCACTGGGGACTATTAGAGAGTCAGGCCTAGAATTAGTCGTGTGTTATAAAAGTCTCAATTTTGTTGGTTTAATTGGTATTTAATTTTAATTCCCATTTTTTTTAAAATAAAGGAGAATTTTGAAAATAATGAAATGTTTTAAATATATTCATATTCATTCACATGCATTTTATTATTGTTTTCTAGTTATTTAATGTTGTATATTATAATTGCTTGTTGGTTAATGCGTTACACTATTCTTCATCTTTGTTTTAATGAATTGTTGGGGTATTTAGGATAAGGGCTGTAGAATAGGTGGTAAAAGGTTTGTTGTTCCTCCACACACACTCACTTGCATTTGCATGACATGAACTCTCTACTCGGGTTCCATCCTTTTAAGTGGGAGTAAAGTAACTACGCCTTCGTGATGATCCTCCCTATAGGCTAGTGAAACACTTTCGGAGTATAAAGTACCTAAAGCCTTCGTGATGATCCTCCGTATGGTCTTAGGAAAATATACTCTAACGAATTGAACCCGCTTTTATAGGGGTGCCTTACTAGCCTTCACCGGCGACAGTGAGGAGCAATTCGGGGCCTTTAGAACCGATTCACCCTCATATAGTGAACTTAGGCGAAGTCATGCCGAATTTTCGTTAGATACACCAGAGTTAGGAACACATGGAGGGACATTTCTAACCTTTTATTACCTATTTTTATATCTCAAATAAGTTTCGTAAACCAGGCAAAGATGAGCGTACATCGCCCATAATAAGTGTGATACTCCGCCCCAAAGGCACCGTGATGCCTATATAAGTAGATATTGTTGGGGCAAGTGTTCACTAGCTTTTTAAAATTCAAAATATAAACATTCTTTTTCAAACATTTTTGCATTTTTGCACATTTCATGCATGTGTGAATAGAGCATGTACATTTATCGTTGTATTTTTGCTCTCATTCTTTGCAATAAACAGTTGGTAATAATAATCTCATTTGGTGATTTTATGAACTGTTAGTGTTACATGAACATTTGCATATTATACCATATTAGGATCCACTATCCCAAAATTCTTTTGAAAATAATATGTGTGGTTTTTCATAGAGAAGACATGTTTCGAAAAATTGTAGATTAAATGTGGAGGCAAATCTTGCATAATGAGATTTTTGAATAATCAAAATTTGGTCCCACCATTTTTGTGTAGCCATTGATTTCTTTGTATATACCTTTGTGTTAATTCATTTATTCTTTGCATAAATCATTTTGACATCATGTCATAGTCATAAGCATGTATGCTCATTCATTGTAGAATACAGTCATAGTTAGCATAATTTTTCTGTATATATCCATGCAGTAATTTGCTTATTCTTTACATACATCATGTTGGCATCAGGTTGCACACATGGCATACATAGTCATCATAATTTGTTTGAACGCTTCATGCATTCGTCATCAGTATATCCATGCCTATAGGAATAAAGCATGTACATTCATAATTGTATTCTTAAATCTCATGACATTTTCATTTGCATGAAAGGGGTTCGAGATATGAGGAAAGAATTGGAGGAACGAGTGGGTGCTTTGGAACGAAATCAAGAGGAGTTTGGACATGAACTCCGGGAGTTGAAGGAGCAGCTTGTCAAATTTATGAAAATGTTTGAGGATATGTGTAAGAGTAAAGGGGAATTTTCTCAGGGTTCTTCATCACTTTCGGGTCAACCAAAACCTTCAGGTCCCGAACATACAATCCTTGCTAGATCCTGCACTTGCCAGTGTTACAAAGGGTGCAACCCTGATGAAATTATGGACAAAATCATGAAAATGATTAAACCCGAAAGCTTGATACCAAAGACAGAAATCACTGATCCTGTACCATACCTGCAAACTGCTCTAAGTCTAAACCAATATCCCTACCCTGCTATGGCTCTATTGTCCACTTGGATGATCACTACGGGACCCCTAAATCCCACTCCATCACCACCAACTGGCAGTTCGTACCATTTCCCTCATCAATCACCTTATCAAACATCCGGGATAGGAACCTCAAGCTATATACAACCTCTTAGGGTCCCGCATCCAAATCCATACCCTTGCCTTGTTATTTCACTATCTCCCCATACAAACACTCCGATGCAAGCCTAACGCCACCACTAAGTGCCCCAACTCCTAGGCCCTGTGTGACTAAGAAACAACCTCGAGATAAAACCCAAAGGCATTTTGATCAAGAGCTTTTCCCAATGTTGGTCAGAAATCACCTAGTTGCCTATGTGCGGTTGAAACCCCTGTCACCACCATACCCCAAGTGGTATAACCTGAATGAAAGATGTGATTATCATTGTGGAACTATTGGGCATAGCATTGAGCACTGCAATGCACACAAGAACAAAGTACAATCTCTTATAGATGCCAAGTGGTTGGATCCAATGATGTTGATTGATAGAGGACTAGGAAAGGGTAATTAGGATTTGGAGATTTACGATAATGATGTGGAAGGACTTCGGTCTTATAGGATGTAGTGGGATTTCACTTTTTCAGTAGCCTACTCTTATAGCCTTAGGATGCTAGGAAGAATAAAGTGCTTGTAAAGATAATTTTAACCACTGCTCATGATTTTGTAAACATGGTTTACACCATTGTGAATCTTGATTTGGGAATGAATTGGTTGTGCTTCAATTTATGAGATGTTGATGATTAAGTTCCTCCGATTCTTATTTCCTCCGTGATATCTTATCATTTGCATTTTACATCCGATCAATTATTCGTCATACCATACATTCATACATGAATCTTGGTAGCATCAGGTGGTATTCATGACAAACAGAGTCAGCATGATTTTTTCTATATGTCCATGCACTAATTTGCTTATTACATACATCATGTTAGCATTAGGTTGCATTCATAACACACATGGTCAGAATGAGTTTTGTTGTATATACTCTGTGTCAATCATTCATTATTTACATGCATCATAATTGACATCATGTTGCATTCATAATGTATATGATCATTCATTGGGAAATACGCTAAAATTTACATGGTCATTCACTACATATATCCATGCATTGATTTGATTAATCTTTGCTTGCAGCATATTGGCATCGTGATTGTATTTATTACATTTATAGTCAGCATGTTTCCATTATATATGTCCATACATCATTTTGTTTATTCTTCACATGCATCAAATGACAATCATGGCTCATTCAACAAGACATACATTTGGGGGGAATAAAACAGAAGTTGGCTTGGCTTTAAAATTTTTGAAGAAGCTTCCATTTCAAATCAGACGTATAAGAAGTACTGAGTACCTTTCCATTACAGGCTAGAGCTATGGAGAATGAACAATTTGCCCGAACGGAAAATTTGAAAAGGTACAAGAAGAATTGCGAGAACAGCTGGCAAAGTCTCAAGCAGAATCTAAGGATCAGATGGCTAAATTGATAGAGCTGATGTCCACCGTAATCAAGGGAAAAAGGATACACTGAAAACTTTGCTGCCAGAGAAGGGTTAGAGGCACAAAAAGTCAGAATGAGGTCGTAATGATGGATGACCAGAACACAGTTAACCCCAACAACACCCTGAACTTAGACGACCCAGTTGAACAGGAAAAGTTGAAAATGGTTGAGTCGAACGAGGCTGAGTTAGCAGATTCCCAAGGGAAATATTAGTTTCTAGATGAAAGGCTTCGGGCAGTAGAAAATACAAACGTATTCGGGAGTGTGGATGAGAAAGAACGATGCTTGGTCCTCAACTTAGTCATTCCTCCTAAATTCAAGGTCCCTGACTTTGTGAAATATGACGAGACGACCGATCCATCAACCCACATCACCATGTTCTGCCGGAAGATGGCAAGTCACATAGATAATGATAAGCTTTTGATTCACTACTTTCAGGATAGCCTCAGCGGGTCCGCAATTAGGTGGTATAGTCAGTTGAGCAAGAATCAGATTCGTTCTTGGAATGATTTGTCCAGGGCTTTTCTAAATCAGTACAAGCATGTGACCGATATGACACCTGACCGTGTCACCATGCAAAATATGGAGAAAAAGGTTATTGAGAGCTTCAAAGAGTATGCTCAGAGGTGGAGGAACATTGGCACCCAAGTACAACCACCCTTAACTCAGAAGAAAACCATTGTCCTTTTTGTTAATACACTACAGGCCCCATACTACGATAGACTTGTTGGCAACACCACGAAGAATTTTTCGGATATTGTAATCTCTGGGGAAATGATTGAAAATGCTATCAAGGCTGGGAAGCTCGAAAGAGGTAAAACATTTAATGCAGAGAGAAACACAACGCCCAAAAAAAAAGAGGAAGATGTCCAAGCTGTGGGAGACTTTGCCCCATATATTTCGGTTATTTCATACCAGCCACCTTGTCCTTCTACAAACTATGTATCCCAAGGTTCATACTTATACCCGATGGCCTCTCAGAATCCAGTAAATTTTCAACCTTTTGTTAGCCAGAGGAAATCGAAGAATATCCGAAAAAGAGATCAGTTTGAGCCACTTCCTATGTCTTACTCTGAGCTATTGTCCAGTTGGTCGAAGAGGAACTCCTCACTAAAGTTCCAGTGGAGCCTATCCAACCCCCATATCCGAGTTGGTATGACGAGAATGCATATTGTGATTATCATTCTGGCATTCGGGGACATTCCACAAAAAATTGTTTATGTCTGAAACGGAAGGTTCAAGCACTCATCAATAAAGGATAGTTAGATGTGGGGAAGAAACAAAGGTTAGACAGCGGGGAAAATCTACTGAATGGCAATGATGAGACAATTATGGATGCCATAATAGGGGAAGAATATGGAAAGGTCGAAAAGAGTACCGAAGAATAGCCAATGTGAATTAGGGAGAACATGTCAAGGGGGAGTTTTTATGCATTTAGTTTCATACCTCATGAAATAAATGAATTTTGAATGTCTTTTTATGTTTGTTGTGTTTTACCAAAAATTTGAACGTGCAAAAACAAGCATTAAGGAGGTTCTAATAATACTGATGATCATTGTTAGAAATGACCTAATACCTTCCCTCTTTTGGGATTTCCATATGTCTAAATCCCTAAAACTAAGATCACTTGAAAGACCTAATGCTTCAAGGAATATGATTGATTAAACTTCATAAACCATTGTCATTGCTGAATAAACAAAGATGTCAATCCTAGTCTAGGTTATGAACAAAGGAACGAACTTTTTTGAAATTTTTTCGAATTCCTTGAAATTCAAACAAATGAGACATTCTTTCAAGAATCTAGATTTTGGTCAATTGATGTATGTCAAGATTGTGCTAAAACCATTCATGACCTTTACCAATTTCTAGATTGACAAAACATCCCATGTCCCAGATAAAACCCATTTTTGGATCGTACTTTTTCCTGTCCTTTCAAAGAACTCATATTTGAAACTCAACCTTTTTAAAATAGACCTAGACTTGCTATGTTCCTCGTTGATATGAATTCTCATGGCTAATCAAACTGGGGCATCATATGTGGAAATGATGGTTATATGGTGAAAAAGGATGGACTAACGCATGAATCATTGAGGCATGCGAACAAAAAAATTGTGATATCATGCATATGAGAATTTGGATGATTCCAAAGTGCAAAAGCAAATTCAGAATATCTATTTCCCCTAGGGATTGCTTTTCAATGTGAATATTCGTGCTTGACATGAGAAATGGCCATCTTTCATATCCCTATCACAAAAAGAAATTATACATAGTCAGCCCTTTTGAGCCGAAAGAATTATTTCTTCTTTAAACCCTGATCAAGGATTACCCTCTACACTTGGGGGGCAAATGCGAGGAAAGATCTTCTCAAAGATCACTGAAAAATGAGTCCTAGCTCAAAGACAGATACAAAGCAAATAGAGCCTCGAATAAATACGGGTTCACTCTGTCAAAGAAAAAGAAAAAGGAAAAGATGGCGAAATGAAAGCCAAGAAAACCAAAAACAAAAAAATGTGAAAAAACGATGGAAAATGAAAGCCAAAAGCAAGGAAGAAAAAGAGCAAAGTCAAAAGGAATGAAAAGTCCAAAAAGGGATAAATGTTTCAAAGAGAATCCTCCTCAAGAAATGATCCTTGATCTGATTACCCTCAAACACATTTTGGGCCTATTTATCTTTTCTTTCTGAACCCTGAGCTATGGCCTACATTACATACTTTAAATGTCCATTTTAATCAAGCATGAACATTTAACTTGAAGGGTTTTTTCCTTAGATTTTATCCCATCTCATAGAATTATCATTTCACTAAGGAAGAATTTAGAATTCTCAAATGCATGGTAAAAACAATGAAAAAAGAAAAAAATTGGAGAGAATGGGACTCTATGGCGAAAACCCATAAATGGGCGGTCTAGAGTAAAATGGGAATTTTTGATGCCATCTATGATAGTGCCGATACCACAAAAGAGAAGATCATCTTAAAGAAATGGTCATTGAAGAACATCTAGGAATTCCTGAACCTTCCAAATTGTCAACTCTCATTTGGATGATTGATTTCAAAAACTGAAACTTTTTTCTCTCTCCAAAACCAACTTTCCAGTTTAAACATCCCAGCCAATCTTGACGCTTGTCAAAATACCTTGATATGGAAACTAAAAGAAAATTGAATTTGTTTGGTACTCAATGAATTCATGATTTATAAAATCTATTCCATTTGTGAGCCTAGAAGGGACATAGATTTTTTGTTGTGAAGTTTTCCTGAAAAACCAAAATCATGTTGTACCAAGCCTTGTCAATTCAAGTTGAAAAACCCAAATTGACACTTAGGAAAATTTTTAATAGTGATCATCAGTCTTTAAAAGATTTGTACATTACACTCTCTGGGGTTAAAATTTTTGACTCGGAAGTTTTCATTAAATAAGCAAAATTGTTTTTTAGAAAGGGAAAATAAAAATATTTTTGAAATACTCATTTTTGATGTTGACATGAGATAAGGGTTTTTCTAACTCAAAGGTGTGGAACTATTAGGGTTAACCTTGACTTCCAAATATGAGAAGAAGAAATAGAGCTCGACAAGTAGACTTCTGTCAATAAGAGTTTGAAAATTGTTGGGGCAAAGAGAATAGCCAAAGATTGAAAAATGAATTGAAGATATAATCTGATTTGAAGAGGAAAAATGAATTGGAAAGGCTAAGCCAAATCTAGAAAAATGATCAGGGGCATTTGCATCACTCATGAACATTCATCTATTTATTAAGCTTTGCATCTGCATCGTGTCAGCAAGCATTTGCATAATTCATGAGTATTTGTATTTGCACTATTTCATGAACATATGCATTCTATCTTTACAAGTACATCCTTCATAGATATTTGCATTCGCATCATCTCAAGCAAGTGCATCATTTCTAGGAACATTGCATCTTCATTGTAGCTACAATTACCCCATTCATGAACCACTTCAAGAACATGATTCGTAGGGACATCTGCATCTGCATTTAGAAGCCTTTGCATCAATCCAAGATATCTGTATCATTTCAAGAAGCATTTGCATCAATCCAAGATATTTGCATTTACACCATGAAGCATTTACATCCTCTCTCAAATCCTTTAGGTTAATTTCTAGATCTTTTCAAAATTCTGGTTCCATCCAGATCATTTTCAATTTTCTGGTTTCACCCATGCCTTTTTATTCTCTGGTTTCATACAAATCTTTTTCAAATTTTGGTTTCACCTATGCTTTTCAAATTTTTGGTTCTGTCCAAATCATTTTCAAATTTCTGGTTTCACCCATGACCTTTTAATCTCTGGTTTCATCCAGATCTATCTCAATATTCTGGTTTCACCCACGCTTTTTAATTTCTGGTTTCATCCAAATTTTTTTTCAAATTTCTTGTTTCACCCATGCTTTTCAATTTCTGGCTCCATCCAGCTCATTTTCAAATTTCTGGTTTCACCCTTGTTTTTCAATTTCTAGCTCCATCCAAATCATTTTCAAATTTCTGGTTTCACCCATGTTATCTCAATTTTCTGGTTTCATCCAGATCTCTTTCAATTTTCGATTTCATCCATGCGGGTAAGACCTCCGGACACCATTTTTAAAGACCTCCGGGCACCATTTTAAAGACCTCCGAGCACCATTTTAATGACCTTCGAGAACCATTTTGAAGACCTTCGGGCAATATTTTAAATACCTTCGGGCACTTTTTTAAAGACCTTTGGCACCATTTCTAAGACCTTCGGGCACCATTTTAAAGACCTTAGATCACCATTTTAAAGACCTTCGAGCACCATTTTAAAGACCTCCGGGCACAATTTTAAAGATCTCCGGGGACCATTTTAAAGACCTCCGGGCACCATTTTAAAGACCTTCGGACACTAATTAAAGACCTTCGGGCATCATTTTAAAGATGTTCAGGCACCATTTTAAAGACCTTCGGGCACCTTTTTAAAGACCTTCGGGCACCATTTTTAATACCTCAGGGCACCATTTTTAAGACCTTCGGGCACCATTTTAAAGACCTTCGGGCACCATTTTAAAGACCTTCGGGCACCTTTTTAGAGACCTTCACGCACCATTTTTAAGACTTTCGGGCACCATTTTTAAGACCTTCGGGCACCATTTTCATGACCTACAGGCACCATTTTTAAGACCTTCGGGCATAATTTTTTCTTTTGAAATCGTACCTATTTCCTTAATACTGGTCGAGCCTTGATTAGTCAGGGAATTCAATTTAAGGACAAAATTTCAATTTACAGCTTTTTCAAAAAAAAATGAAAAAATGAAAAAAAATGATGGAAAAAAGAAATGAAAAAAGAAAACCCCTTTCCCTTTCCTTCACATGTGATTTCACTAACCGTACAAAATTAGTGTTTGTTTATCTTTGCCTGATTCTTGATTCTCAGCAATAGCCAAAGAGAGGCAGCTGTAGACACCTAATTTTGTCTGGACCCCTAAATCAGGTACATTTTCTTTCTAAATTGATATTTCAGAATGCTAAAAGGCTTTTCTCATCCTATAGTTGGTACTCCGAGGCTTAGTATAAGAAAGCAGACAAAAAAGGTCAAACTCAAAAAAGTCAACCCCAAAAAAAGTCATCCCCGAAAAAGTCAACCTCAAAAAAGTCAATTACTAAAAAAGTCAACCCACTTTAAAAATCAAGATTTGAGGTTCAATTGAAAAATGATGAAAGTATTTTGATAATCCGAGGTCTACATTGAAAGATATGAAGTTCGAAAGTTGGGTTACGAGATTCAGTTGAATGGAAACCCTACTTCGGGAAATTTGGGGAAAAGTGCTTAAACAATCAAATTGGTCAAAATTGAAGGTCTCCAATGAAAGATAAGAACTTACTACGGGTAATGGAGAAGCTACTTGGAAGAAAAACTGATAGAAAAGTCAGTTCGAAAGAAAATCGAGAATTAGGGTTTTTTTGGTGGATTTCGGTGAAATTTGAAAAAATTGCAGAAATTGCCCAATTCAATAGATCTAAAGCCCTTAATTAATGAGAAATGGTTAAACAAGGATAGCCCAAGGCTCAGTTTGAAGAAAATCTGAAAATCGGACTTGTTTTGAGCAAAACCGAATTTCGGAGGCAAAAGGGTAAAATTAGAAAATGTGAGAAAAATAGCAAATGAACTCCAAAAATTCTGAAAATTTTAAAATCTCATTTTTAAATTATTTGGAAGAGATTGGCGAAAGAAAATCTTGATTCGGAGTTCGTTTCCAAAATGGCCAAATATCTGGTCTCCTATGCAGTAATTCAAGCAGATAAATCTCGAAAAAATAGCAAACGAGTTCCAAAAATTCTTAAAATTTGTAAAATCTCATTTTTAAATTTTTTGGAAGAGATTGGGGAAAGAAACTCTTGATTCAGAGTTCGTTTGCAAAATGGCTAAACCCGGGTCCCCTATGTAGTAATTCAAGCAAATAAATCCCGAAAAAATAGTAAATGAGCTCCAAAAATTATGAAAACTTCCAGATCACATTTTTAAATTATTTAAAAAATATTGGTCAAGAAAAATCTGGATTCAGAGCTCGTTTAAAAAATGGTAAAGTTTGGGTGCAAAAAAGGGGTAATTTCAAAAATAAATCCGAAATAAATAGCAAATGGACTCGAAAAAATTTGAAAACTTTCAGAATTCAATTTTTTATTATTTCAGAAGCATTGAAAAAAGGAAATTTTATTTGTAGTCCGTTTTCTATTTATTTGAGTTTGTGGGGCAAAAAGGTCATTTCACCAAGGAAACAAAAAAGGGCAAATTTGTAATTAAGGAAAATATGAAAGAATAAGGAATTGCTTGGATTTTTTATTCCCTTGGTCAGCCAACATAGAGGAGAAGAAGGAAGCTTGAACAATTTAATTCCCTAGTTACTATCAAGCCACATGTTAGCACTATCACCTTGCAAATGGTCCCCCCTTTATCCAATGGCTTAGGTGCCTTGTAGGAAAGTTGAATGCACCATCCAATGGCCATGTTCAAATTCCAAAATGACATTTTTATTTGTCATAAAAGAACCCTCATCTAATGGCCAAGAATGGAAGAGAAAAGATGAGCACAATTCATCCAAGGGTGAGCATCCATTCGGTTGAGCAAGGGAATGCATGGGATTATCTCTTTTCATCCAATGGCATAGGCCATCTACAAGGGCTGAGTACACATGTTGAGGGCTGGATTTAATCTACAAGATGTCATTTTTATTTTGGGCTCATCCAATGACCAAGAATGGAAGAGCACAACTCATCCAAGGGTAGGCACTCAAGAGGGGCAAGCAAGGGAGTGCATGGGATTGGTCCTTTTTTGCATCTGATGGCTAAGGTTAATACAAGGGATGAGTACACATCTTAAGGGCTGCTATCAATTGTCAAGATGACATTTTTATATTGTCATCAAAATATCTAAATCTAAAGGCCAAGATTGGAGGAGAAAAAGTGCAATTCCCATCCAAGGGCTAAGGGGCCATTCGGCCAAGGCTAAAGGGAGGGGAAGAATTTCATTTTTTCAGAAGTTTTTGGAGGGAAACAGTATCTAATTGGGCAAAAAAAGGTTTTGAAAGAAAGAAAAAAAAAGGTTTTCAATAGACAGCTTGAAGGTAGTCATCTCTACCAAGCTCTAGCCTAGCTTTCTTCTTCATTTCCATGGTGTTTTCTTATTTTTCTATCATGCTTTCCTACTACATTTTTCATAGAGATAAAGTTAATGTTTACTTATGTTTTCATCTCTTCTTCTTCTTTAAAATGGTGGAAAGCAATTTTTTTCTATGGTTTCATGCTATAGCCGAAAATGGCACATATATTTGCCTTGTTTTTCATTTTTTTTCTTCCTTGCATGTTGTTGTGAAAAATGATTTTTACAAGGTTTTTAGAGTACTCTAAGGTTCTGCTTTTTTACAAAATATGAAGCAAAAAGGTTGAAATGGCTACATGATCTTGGCTAGACCAAGGGACCATGGTTAGAAGAACGGCTATGCCCATTTTTACCTACCATGAAACTCACCTTATTTTCTGTTTTGCATGGTTTATTTTTTGTTTTATTGAGATGAAAAGGCTTCATGATCTTGGCAAGACCAAGTGATTATGGTTAGGTGAGAGGCTATGCCCATTTGATGCCAACCATGGAGCTTAACTTTCCTTCTTTTACTTACTTGTTTTGCTTGTTATTTATTTTGCATGTCTATGTTAAATCTTTTATATATATGTTCTTTACATTATTCTCTATGCTATATTTACTTATATATTTCATTTCCATGTTTGATATTGTATCCTTGCATATTCGGCCATGGTTGTTCATATGCTCATGTTGTGCATTTTTTCATGTATCATGTCTTACATGATTGCATTTTCATCATATTTTTTATGACCATTCAGCACAACTCCATTTTGTATGCCTTGCATGTGCATTTTCCTTTTGCTTCTTAACTTGTTTGCATCTCCATGCCATTAACTTGTATATTCTGATTTTAGTATGCCATGTGCTTATGAAAATGCTATGATAAAAATGCCATCATATTGTTCTATGCCCATTCGGCAATCCCATTTTTGTTTGCCTTGCATGTGCATTTTCCTTTAGTTTCTTAACTTGTTTGCATTTCCATGCCATGAGATTGTGCATTTTGATTTTGGTATGTTATATGCTATTGAAAATGTCATGACATTATGCATTTAATATGATTTGTCATGTACTTGTGTCATTTACTAAATAGGATTGCATTAGAGTCTCATTTGATCATTTGGCCTCTTCATGTATCCCTTGTCTTGTCATGCATTTGCATTTTGTTTAGATAACATGCTTTGCATTATCAAATCTTGAAACTGTGTATTAGTTGCTGTTTGTTCCAACATTGACAATTAGTTTCATGAGTCATTGTATGTTCATAGTATTGCTATGCATGTTTATTACATTTTAGGTCTAGGCCATATTGGTATTGCCATGCATATTGAGTCTTAAATCACATTGATATTGTCATGCATTACTATGCTATTTAGGTCTTTGGTCACATTAGCATTTTCATGCATATTCATAACATATTAGGTCCAAGTCATATGTGTATTATCAAGCATTGCATGCATATTGAGTTAGGTTAGCATTTATTGCCATGCAAATTCATGCTAGGCATTTAGGTTGCCATTAATTGTCATGCATTTCCTTTACTTTTAGACCATGTATTTCATACATTTCATTTTCTGTATGTTCATGCATTCCATGTCATTGCCAATTGATTTGTGACTTAGGCCAATTAATTGCTCAAAGTCATGCTCTCTAGAGCATACTTGTGGAAAATAAAAGAATTGTCCAATTGATTATTCTACCTTTGTGATTTTATTTACTTAGCCAATTTTTGTCAGAGGTTTTTAAAATGTTTAGCTACTGTCCTTAGGTCTTTAGGATGGTCTCCAATAATTTTTACTTGCATTTTTGAATGAATTTATCAAAGGCAAAAAATGTGTTTTGACAAAACAGTTTTTTTCACCCAGTACTCGAACTTCTCCCATTTTTCTGGGTAGTCATCTTTAATAAAAAAATTAATCTAATTTTTTATTGTGTAGGTTTACATGTTCTGAGTCTTCAGTATTTGTATTAGATTTGTTTGAATTTTTAAAAATAGGCTAAAAAATCGTGTGGAAAAACTGGACAGTAGAGGCAGATTTGAAATCAAAAGAGGAATAATGGTTGAATTTGGCTAAGTCATTTAGAGGGGGTTGGGTAGAAGTTTTAGCTACTGTCTTAGGGTAGTTTCTAAGCCTTTTTAAACTTTAAGAATTATTTTATAAATCTTGGGTTAAGGGTAGTTAGGTCCGGGATTTTAAAATTAGGAAATTAGAGCTATTTTAAAAGGGGTTTGGTAAGGGTTTTAATTTTTTTTCAAGTTTTCCTCAACATTGTTTTCAAACAATCACAAAGTTTTTTTCTTTTTTTTTAGAAAATCTAATTTGACATATTTTCCTAAGGTAGCCGGATATCTTTTTAGATATACAGATTTCTTCATTTAGAGGAAAAAATACATTTTCATGCATTGCATTTTCCATGTTCATGCATTTTAGTTAATTATGTGATTTTTGCTATGATATTTTCCGTGGTATTATTATTATTTTAATTCACATTTTATGCCATATGATTTTGAACGTTTCATGATATCCAATGCTTTTTATTTAGTTATTTTTGTCATAATGTTTAGCATATACTATGTTCATGAATTATTATTTTTATTTTCATTTTCATGCATATTATATATTAGCATTATTTTAATTTCATGTCATTTCTTATCATTTAGATCATATTCCATGTCATTTAGGTAATTTTATTTATAATATACCTTGTCATTTATAATATGCCATATCATTTAAAATTGCCATGTCATTTAAATCATTTTATATCTATTTTAAAATATACCATGATACTTAGGATGTTTCTTTTTTACCTAGAATATACTATGTCATTTAAATTATTTCATATCATTTAGGTTGCATTATATTATCTAGACCTTGCCATGGCATTTTATTTATGTCATACATGTTCATGTTCATATTTTTAAATGTTTTGAAAAAGATAATCATTTTCAATAAAAATAAAGATATTCCCGAGTTAAAATAATTCATGAGTTCTCTACAGGGTTTGCTGGAGAGAATATCATCAATTATCATTAATAAACGAATATCTTTATTTCAAAAAATGAGAATGATTCGAAAAGTTTTCCAAATGATTAAAAAATTCTATATTTTGCCGATTTTATCGGGGAATATAGGAAAATTTTGAATTAACAAATTCCGGATCATTTTCAATTAAAAATGGAATTATTTTTCTTAAAATTGGGAATTAACTTGAAATACTAAATTAAAAACCAACTTTTTACCGAGACTTGAGATAACACACGATTAATAAGGTACCCATTTATATGGGCGTTGTGGGGGTGCTAATCCTTCCCCGCACGTAATCGACTCTCGAACCCGCTTCTTTGATTTTCTCTGGTTTATAACGCAGACTTGAAATTGGTTTTAAAAATGTTTTAATTAATTTTAAAATATTTTATAAAATCGGTTTTAATAGGTGGCCAATCACACCTAGCTAAAAAAGATTGGTGGCGACTCCATGTCTTTTTACGAGGTCATTTTCATACCCTCGACCGTTTATTTTATTTCAAGAGGAATTAAGTCATCTTTTCCTCTACTTCTGTCTCACCCCTCACTCGAACGGGTCCCCCGCGATCCGGGATCACGTATCGAGAGCTTCGTTTTTCTAGAGAAATTAAGTCAACTTTTCCTCATTTTTTTATAAATGTCACGCCTAAGGAAAACGAATAATAAAGTCTTGCGATGAGACGTCGTTATTTTTTTTAGGTTGCGACACCGATCACTTCATTCTTTAAGAACTTGCACACCGTGGATTTGGTCACATTGGTGTAAGAAACGGATTCAACCCACTTCGTGAAGTAATCGATGACCACCAAAATGAAACGTTGTCCGTTCGAGGCTTTAGGCCTGATCACATCCATTCCCCACATAGAAAATAGCCAAGACGTTGACATGACATGCAGAGTTGTTGGAGGAGCATGCACCTTATCTGCATATATCTGGCACTTAGGACATTTTCGGACATATCTAATGCAATCTCTCTCCATGATCATCCAATAATATCCTGCTCTCATAATCTGCTCAGCCATCATATGGCCATTTGCGTGTGTTCCAAAAACTCATTCGTGAACCTCTTCGAGTATTCTTTTAGCCTCAGTAGCATCAACACACCTTAGAAGTTTTTGATCGCTACTTCTTTTATATAACACTTATTTATCTAGGAAGAATCTCATTGCCAATCTCCTCAAGATTCTTTTGTCGTTTTTTCGCAGCATGTTCAGGGTACTGCTGATGTTTTATATATTGCAGGATGTCATGCTACCACGGCCTCCCATCTGACTCTTCCTCAACATGCATACAGTGTGCAGGTGACCCTCGTATGTTCATCTTGATGGGCTGGATATCAGCACTTGTATTTATCTGGAACATTGAGGCCAACGTGGCTAGGGCATCGACCATATGATTTTCTTCTCGGGGCAGATAGCTGAATTCAATCTTTTTGAATTGCTAAACCAATTCAACTATGAACTTATGGTAGAGGATCAATTTTGAGTCCCTCATCTCCATTCTCCTTTCAACTGACAAATAACTAGAGCAAAATCCCCATACACTTCTAACTTTCTTATCTTTTTTGCAATAGCCGCTTGGAGTTCCATGATACATGCCTCATATTTTGCCACCTTGTTAGTGCATTTTAAAGTCAATCTCGCTGTAATTGGGCAGTAGTTCCCTTCTGGCCCTATCTAAACTGCTCCAACACCATGCCCCAAAGTATTCAATGCACCATCGAAATACATTTTCCATACATCCTTCTTGGACTCCTCATCTTCGTTTTCTCAAAAAATAGCCATCAAGTCCTCATCAGGAAATTCAAACTTTACCGGCTCATAATCTTCTATAGCTCTATCTACTAGAAATTTGGCCACTGCACTCCTTTTTATGGCCTTCTGCGAGGCACAGGTGATTTCATATTCGGATAGTAGAACTTGCCATCTTGCTAATCTTCCTGGACAATGAGGACTTCTCAAAGATGTACTTAATGGGGTCCAATTTAGCGAAAAGCAATGTGGTATGATATAACATATACTGCCAGAGTCTATGAGCAGCCCAGCCCAGCCCAGGCCAGTGCACAACATTTTCTCTACCATTGAGTACTTGGCCTCGTAATCTGTAATTTTTTTACTCAAGTAGTAAATGGCCTGCTCTTTCTTACTTGTCTCGTCATGCTGTCCCAATATGCATCCCATGGACATCTCATGCACTACCAAATACAAAATGAGTGATCTTCTCGGTGTGGACGGTACCAAATCTACAAGAGTAGATCGTCAATTATGACCCGAACCCGAAAAAGCAATCCAACCGTTCAATTGACATGTTTACAAGAGTCTAATTTCATCTATTTTCCAATGGTGGCTACAATTTTGCAAACTGAGTATTCAATGTATAACTTGTTTGTCAAATGCATGCCTTGAAAGTGCCATTTTTTTTTACAATCTAGCTTCTTCCTTTAGGAATATGTAGTTCTATATGGGAAATATTTTATTTTCATGAGGGATGGAGGCTCCAATATCCAATAATTGTGAATACTTGATGCATTATTAAATCATGGATCTCTTTGGAAATGCCGTTTGAGGATCTCTAAACAAAATGTTGTTTGTTAGAGTAGATATGCACAAACTATTCAAATTCAAACTTATGCCAATCATCCCTTCTAGACTATATTTTTTTTCTTTCCCATACCATGCATTGGTTTGAAATGTCGGTAAACATATCAAACTCCCTTGTTGCCATGGCCATGGTTATGTACTTGGCCAACATAAGAGAAATTGGAACTACCTAATAAACATATGGCAGATTGCTAATTTTGGTAGTTTATTGAGGTGGTTACAGGACAGCAGAATGGGTTGGATTAAGTACATGTCATTTCAAAATTTGTCAAGGTTCAAGTGGTATCATGCCTGAGGTTGTAACTTGTTTTAGATCTTCCTTTTGCGGTCATCGTTGATTTCAAATCAGACAACTTTCGTATCTTGATAGTCAAGGTTCATTCATTTCAGATCCATTTCTTGAGTCATTTTGGTTTAATTCAGATTAGATTGGATAAGAGGTGTTGAGATAGTTTGATTAAAAAAGGTGATACAGTCTAAAAGAACTTGCGGTAACTTTTAGCATGCCCCATTTCAGGAATTGTGTTTTACAATACCTGTTAGATATGGTATTTCGCATAACCTGAACATCTGAACTTGAAATTTATGAATCATAATTTTTATTGACTAATAGCATGTATAAGAGGAAAAAATAATTTTCATTTTAATCTGAAACCAATTGAAAGGAAATGGAATTTTCCTCCCAAAAGTATCCTCTCAACCAATGTTTAATGTTACTCGGACTCGGATGTGAATGTTGAATATGAGTATGTGCCTAATACGGATATGCTTAATTTTTTCAAATTTTTTCATATATTTGAGAGATCGTACTCTCATACTCATATCTGAATATGTGTTGAACACAAGTGTCAAACACAGAAACTTCAAAAAGAATGAAAAATCGGAGTAACATAGCTCTCAACACGACCACAATAGTTTACATTATAGAAAAGATTACAACAATGACATCTAAACCACAAAAGAAAAAAAGAAAAAAAATCACCCAGGCGAAAAATGTATTTCACTCAGGCACATAAACATGGTTAAATTGGCTTTCGCAGCATGTTTCTACCAGCTCGAATGAATTCATCCACCAATAGTTGTTGTGATGCTTTTACAAGCGTGAAAGACAGTACCTTTGATTATTTCTCAATCCAATAAACAAGATAATATTGATAATAATGTTTTTGCTCCAACTTTCATATTATACATGTATCATGATGGCTAGCAAATAATCAATAATGTAAACTGATGAAAAAGGAAAGATATGCCAATAATTGCAGGATAAAAAGTAATAAGTAGGGCCAATGGAGATAACTGTGAAACACAAGTAGAAAGTTTTTACATACCCAGAGTTTATAATTTGATGCTTAACAGAGTAGTTATCTATAGAGGGTTCTTTTGTTTGGGTGAGGAAACGTTGCAAACCAGTAAAACGAGATGTCATAGGGAGATGGTAGAGAGGAAGATTGGAGCAGACCCTGAAGAACAAGTGCGTTGGCAGGTAGTGCTGATGAAGGCTGTAAGTGGCTGAGGATGGTGAAGAGTATGGTTGTTGTAGAAATTGCAGAGAAAAGATTGCAAAGAACTCTTAATCGGCTAAAAGATTGTCAAATGGCCAAAACATCCCAAATGAAGAACTTGGATCTCTATTTATAGCCTCTCCAAGGAAGTTACCAAGATGAGTTACAAAGAGAGTGGGAAGTTATTAGAAGACCACTCACGTGTAAGTAACATCCATCATGGATAGTGGGAGAGTAGGGGGGTTACCAAAGTAATGGATAGCATGGAGGTTATGTAGAGGTTACACTCGAGTAATATTTTGTTAACAGGTAATGAAGAAAGGTTACGTGACAGCATGCTTAAGAATGCACTATCTGTTCAGCGGGAAAAGGGAAGCATTTATGTTCCAGGGAAAGGTTAAGAAGCGGATTTTTCAACAGTCTCCATATATGAGCCTCCAAGCCATGCTCTCCAGGCATTCCAAGATGGAGAAAACCCAAGAATCCAGCCAACCTTCCGGGGTTAGCTCCACAGTCTTCACGTAATTGTGTATTACTGCATGAAGTCCTAATGTCAAGGAGTGTCGTGCGAGGAAGTGACGTACCAGGGAGCGACGTGCCATGAAGCGACGTGCAAGGAAGCGTCATGCCAAAAAGCAACATGCCAGGAAGAGACGTTCCAGGAAGCGACATGCCAGGGAGCGACATGCCAGGGAGCAATGTGCCAGGAAGCGACATGCCAAGAGGCGACGTGCCAGGAATCGTCATGCCAATAAGTGACGTGCCAAGAAGCGAATTTCCAGGAAGCGTCGTGCCAAGAAGCAATGTGCCAAGAAGCAACGTGCCAGGAAGCGTCTTGCCAAGAAGCGACGTGCCAGGGAGACTATTACTAAGGCTCGCTGCATATGAGAGTATTGCCTGCATGACATGTTATTGACTAGAAACACGTGTCTTCATTTTGTCCCCTGCATGAGAATTTTTGTGAAGGAAGGGATTCTCGTGCATTGAGATACAATAAAAATAATATCAAGTAAGAAAATTATGACTTTTGAAATTTGATGCAATTGTTTTTTTCTTAAGCCTACGAGCCGCGGGGCGCATGGCAACCCGTCTACAGGTGGGGCGCCTGATGAGGACGCCTACAGGCAGCCCACCTGCATTAACCATTTTTTTTAAAAATAAATAGATAAAAAAAATAACAAAAAGAGTTATGATTAGAAAATGAGTATTTAAAATTTTAACGAGATAAAAAGAAAAATATCTTTTTAGAGTTCAAGTAACACGAGGAGACTACATGTTGTCTATAAATACAGGGGTCACTTGAAATTTTTTTTCACTAATCTCAAAAGCTCTTCTCAAGCAAAAAAGTTTCAATTATTCTTTTCAATTTTCTTTGAAAAAAAGGTAAGTTCTCATCCATCCATCCATCCATCTGTCTCTTTTCTTTTTCTTTTTTTTTTTAGACACGAGATGGAAATTTTCATATGAGGATTGATTTCAATTTTTTTCACATCAAGAAAAATTAGGGTTTTGGAGTTTACAATAATTGCCCCCAATTTTTGCGAATCAACTTTGACTCTTTTTTAAAGAAATAAAATAAAAATAAATTTTGTAAATGGATGTGCAAGGGTGTATACAGGCGGGGCACTTGTAAGCAGCCCACCCTGCATCTTTTTTTTAATATATATGAAATTATAAATCATATGAAATTATGCTACTTGAATAAAAATACTTACTTGACATTTTGTTGTTGTTTTGTAGGATTTTCACTCTCACCATGGTGAAAACTATGAACATACACTGGCCAAGTTATGGTCAACCCTCCAAAGATGCTCTACCAACTCTAAAGAAAAGAAAACAGACTGCTGGAAAATCTCCCACCTAAAACAATATTCTTAGAACGAGCAAATATGGTTTAGTCCTTGCTGTCCCCAAGCATTAGGAGGATCAAATTATCAAAGCGTGTGGGGCTGATCGTTTTTGGGAATATGTGAATGAGAAGCAGTATGATCAACATCCACCTACGCCAGCTGGATGCACCTTCAAATATATCAATTCTAAGTCATGTGAGAGAGAATATATCCTAGGCAATTTTGTCTTGAAGTTTAGATTTGAGCAATGATAGTTTCCGCTCTCTATTACCAAACTTGCCAATTCCTGTCCCATTCAAGGATGAGGTGAGTGGATAAATAAAGTCTTGGCAAAACTTACTAATGTGAGCGCCTTTTCAAAGGCAGGAGTACTTCATGTTGTCCAAATTAGTTCCAAGCTTCTCCATATAAGAAAAGAGAAGAAGTTAGATGTATAGCGTGTTGTTCTTGCTAGATGGAGCACTTTCTCTTATACCATGATTACAACTTAGGGTGAGTTCACGTTATCTTACTTGGGCTTCCATGTTATGGAAGGTATGAAATTTCTTCTACTAAGCTTACTGAAGAAGAGAGCGACATTTACAAGTTCTTTCGTAGTTTTCTCCAGAGTCAAACTAACAGTTCTAAGGTTGCACGATTTTCCAACTGGATACGTCTTTCCTTCTGGAAGTACAACTCCAAAAGGGGTGAAACTACAGATCCCTCTTATCCAGACCATAAGTTTGAACTAATAGCGCTGTTGGTTATGTGGTTGGCACGACATGTGCTTCCAGGCTGTCCAGATGATGGGATTTCTATAGGTCTAGTCATCAGGATTTCTAAGGGATTGGACTTTCCTCTTGCTCCATGCTACTGGATCCTTGTATAAACAACTGGACTTGTACCAATCTAAAACCAAAGATTCAGCTGGTCGGTACAAAATCATGGCTTTTGTGGATACTACTTTTATTCAGATGTGTCTATGGGAGAGATTCCGCTCTTGTGCTCCTAAGCCTAATGTATACAACTCATCTGGGACTTCTAATTCAGTGACTGTTCTCAAAAATGACTATAGAGCTTGGGCATGGCTTGCTCAAATATCAAAAAGGAGTGACCTTGAAGTGATGGACGTGGCAGATGAATTCAAACCTAGGCCATACCTTAACTCGCTAAATGGGTATAGAAGTCCTACTTTATATTATGACTTGTCTGATTTCGTGAGTGTATAAAGAATACATTTTTATCTGTAGGTTCAATGCCGTGCGTTACCTTGAATTATTGAAAATTCTAGCTTAGGGGTTACTAGGCACTCATACTCAGTAGAAGTTTATTCGATATCGAGCGTAGCACGTCAATTCGGGTATGATCAAGAAGTTCCACCTGTCCCTTCTTTATTCCATGAGATATTTGCTACTAGTGCGAATTGGTTTCTTAAAGGTTCACGTAGGGATCTTCTAGTTAGCAGTGTAACTATCACAACACTTGATAGAGTTGGCATGTGTTCATCTGGTTGGCGGGCCTATTGGGGTGTAAGCCTTGATGAGTGGAAGGTTTTTGTGAGACCCTTAGCAAATCTTAGAGTTGAACTTAAGCCCCCAAATATTACCACTAGCGATATATCCCTGCATATGCCCAACAAACCAAGATAGAAGACTTCTGTAGTTGTAGACACCTCTGAACCACAAAATCAGGTATGTTTTCTTCCTAAAGTGATGTTTTAGAATGCAGAAAGGCTTTTCTCATCCAACAGGTGGTACTCCGAGACTTAGTCTAAGAAGTCAAGCATAAAAAGCCAAACTTGAAAAGTCAACCTTAAAAAGTCAACTACTAAAAAAGTCAACGCACATTCAAAATCAAGATTTGAAGTTCAATTGAAAAATGGTGAAAGAATTTTGATAATCCGAGGTCTACGTTGGAAGATATGGAGTTCGAAAGTTGGGTTATGGAGATTCATTATAAAGGAAACCCTACTCGAAAAAATTAGGAAAAAGTGCTTAAACTATCAAATTGGTCAAAATTAAAGGTTCCAAATGAAAGATAAGCACTGACTACGAGTAATGAAGAAGCTACTTGGAAGAAAAACTGAAAGAAAAGTCAATTCGGAAGAAAACAGAGAATTAGGGTTTTTGGTGGGTTTTTGTGAAATTAGGAAAAATTGCAGAAATGGCCAATTTCGGTAAAACTAAAGCCCCTAATTGATGAGGAGTAAGTAGACAAGGATAGCCCAAGCTCAGTTTGAAGAAGTTTCGAGAAAAGCGCCGATTGGAGGAAAAAAAATAAAAAAAGGAAATTCCCGATAGTGAAAAAAGAAAAAATCAAATCAGAAGGGAATTTGATCATAGAAATTGGGCATTTTCGGACTAACTCCAATTCAATATATGAAAAAGGCCCAGAAAAAGAAAATTTGAAAATCGGACTTGTTTTGAGCAAAATCAGGCTTCGGAGGCAAAAGGGCAAAATTAGAAAATTTGGGAAAAATAGCAAATGAGCTCCAATTATTACCAAAATTTGTAGATCTCATTCTTAAATCATTTCAAAGACATTGGTGAAATAAAATCTGGTTTCAGAGTTCGTTTGCAGAATGGTCAAATCGCGGGCCCATTATGTAGAAATTCAAAAGGATAAATCTCAAAAAAATAGCAAACGAGTTCCAAAAATTCTAAAGATTTTCAGATCTCATTCTTAAATTATTTGGAAGAGATTGGAGAAAGAAAATCTGGATTTGGAGTTCGTTTGCAAAATGGCCAAATCCCGAGCCCACTATGCAGAAATTCAAGCAGATAAATCTCGAAAAAATAGTAAATGAACTCCAAAAATTACCAAAACTTCCAGATCAAACTTTTAATTTATTTGGAAGAGATTGGTGAAGAAAAATCTGGATTCGAAGCTTAAAAAATGGTAAAAGTTCGGGTACACAAAAGGATAATTGTGGAAGAAAAAATCCAAAAAAATAGCAAATGGACTCAGAAATTTTTGAAACCATCCAAAATTCAATTTTTTATTATTTCAAAAGTATTGAAAAAATAAAATTTGAAGAGTCCATTTGCTATTTATTTAGGTTCGGGGGTCAAAAATGTTATTTTACCGAAGAAATTGAAAAGGGCTTTTCTTGCAATGGAATTGGGCTAGATTTTAAGATGGCAATCAGCCAAGCCCATGATAAGATTAATTTTTCTGAGCCATTTCATCTAAGGGCGAAGAAAGAAGAGGAAGGTAGTTATTTTAGTGATCAAGCCTTTGAATTTGCAATACATGGATCAATGGTTGAAGAGGGATGATGTCATATTTATGACATAATCTCCATGACATCATATATTTAGGTGTTGGTTATTCCAATCTAAATGGTGGGATTTTTACATAGAAGGCATCTTGAAGTGATAGCCATTGGATGAAAAAAAAATATAACCAACTTCCTCTAGAAAGAATGCCATTCGGCTAAGGCTTTAGGAGGGGGGCTGAGCAGCTTTTTTCACAAGTTGAAGGCTGGAAAAGAGGCAGTAGCTAAGGAGAAAAGGAGAGAAAGAAGAAAGGAAAAAGAGAGGAGAAAAAAAGAGAAGAAAAATAAGGGTTTTGGCTTGTTTTTCTTGATTTGGAAAGCTAGAGCAAGGTAGCTATGCTCTTTCATGGTTATTTTTCATATTTCATTGACATGATCTTGCTTTTTTCATTGATATTTTTTTCTTTTTTATGAAATAAACTTTTTTCTATAAAGCTACTTTTTTTTTTTAAAGAAAATAAAAAAAACACAACATGTTTTCATCCTTGTTTCCACAATGGCCGAATGGTTTTCTTGATTTTGAGATAATTTTATTTTCGATTTTGTTCATGAGTTTTGTTGTGGTAGGTTAGCTTACTTGTGTTAGATTATCTTGATTTGTGGTAGGTTAGCTTTATTGTGGCAGTTTAGCAATATACCATGCTATGTGTTTTTTGAAATACCATGCTAGGTTCATGTTGTTTCATTCGGCCATGGTGGATTTTTTGTGCATGTTCGCATTCTTTTATCAAATTAATAGGATTGCACTAGGTTGTTTAGTGGCCATTCGGTCTCTTCATGTATTCCTTGCCTTATGTGTGCATTTGCTTTTTGTTTAGGTACCATTGCTTTGCATTATTATGCCATGAGATTGTGTATTAGTTGCTGTTTATTCATGCAGTAGTATTAGGTTTATTGGTCATTATATGTTCATGATATTTCCATGCATTCTCATGACATTTTAGGTCTAGGACATCTTTGTATTGCCATGCATATTAGGTCTTAGATCATATTGGTATTGCCATGAATTGCTATGCTATTTAGGTCTTAGGTCACTTTGTATTGCCATGCCTTTTCATGTCACTTTAGGTCTAAGACTCATTTGCATTACTATGCATCTCATGCATATTTAGATTAGGATAACATTTATTGCCATGCAAGTCCATGTTAGGTCTAGGCCATATTCTTTATGCCATGCATTTACCATGTCCATTAGGTTTTAAACCATGCATTCAATTTGCTGTATGTTCATGCATCTCATGTCATGCCACATAATTTATGACTTAGGCCAATCAATGGCCCAAAGTCATGCTCACTTGAGCATACTTGTGGAAAATTAAAGAGTTGTCAAATTGATTACTCTACCTTTGTGAATTTTTTTTTGTCAATTTTTGCCCAAGTTTTTAGAAGTTTTAGCTACTGCTTGTAGGTCCTTAAGAGAGTCTCCAATATTTTTACTTTGTTTTTTAAATAATTTTATCAAAGGCAAAAAAAATGTGTTTTGGCAAAACAGTTTTCACCCAGTTTTTCTAATTTTCTCGATTTTTCTGGGATGTCATCTTTAATCCAAAAATTAAACCAATTTTTTTCCGTGTAGTTTTATATGTTCTGAGTCTCCAGTATTTGTTTTAGATTTTTTTTGAAATTTTAAAAATAGGTTAAAAAATCACGATTTAAAACTGGACAGTAATGGCAGATTTGAATTCAAATGAAAAACAATTGTTGAATTTGGCTAAGGCATTTAGAGGGGGATGGTTAGGAACTTTAGTTGCTGTCCTAGCTTGGTTTTTAGACTATTTTAATCTTTAAAATGATTTTATAAAGCTCGGGTTGAGGATGGTCAAGTCCGGGATTTTAAACTTAGAAAATTAAAGCCATTTTTAAAGGGAATTCGGCTAGGGTTTTAATTTTCATTCAAGTTTTTTAAAATTGTTTTCAAACAAATCACAAAGTATTTTGATTTTAAAAAATTTAATTTGATATATTTTCCTAAGGTAGTCGGATATCTTTTTAGATATACAGATTTCCTTAATTAAAGGAAAAAATACACTTTCATGAATTGCATTTTCCATGTTCATGCATACTATATAATATGTGATTTTTGCTATGATAATTTCAATGGTATTGTTCTTTTTTATATATATTTTATGTTGTTATATTGTTTGCATATGGTTTTGAATATTTCATGCTATCCTATGCTTTTTATTTAGTCATTTTTTTGTCACATTATTTAGTATTTACTATGTTCATGCATTATTATTTTCATTTTCATGCATATTTCATGATAACATTATTATATGTTTCATATCATTTCATGTCATTTAGATTATATTCCATATCGTATAGATTATATTATTTAAAATATGCCATGTCATTTAAATTTGCTATGTCATTTAAATCATATCATTTTATTAGAATATATCATGATACTTAGGATATTTCATTTCATTTAGAATATACCATGTCACTCAGGATATTTCATTTTATTTAGAATATATCATGTCACTTAGGATATTTCATTTTATTTAGAATATGCTATGCCATTTAAATTATATCATATCATTTAGGTTGCATTATATTATCTAGACTTTGTTATATCATATTTACCATGTCACACATATTCATATTTTTTTAAAAAAAATGTTTAGAAAAAGATAATGATTTTCAATAAAATAAAGATATTCCCGAGTTAAAATAATTCATGAGTTCTTTGCCGGGTTTGGATATCATCAATTATCATTAATAACGGAATATCTTCTTTAAAACGAGAATGATTCGAAAAATTTTCCAATTTAATAATTTTTTTTTTTATATTTTGCCACATTTGTTGGGGAATATAGGAAAATTTTGAATTAATAAATTTCGGATCATTTTCATTTAAAAATAGAATTATTTTTCTTTAAACTGGGAATTAATTTGAAATGCCAAATCTAAAACCAACTTTTTACCGAGACTTGAGATAACACACGATTAATAAGGTACCATTTTATACGGGCGTTGTGGGGTGCTAATCCTTCCCAGCACAATCGAGTCACGAACCCGATTCTTCGATTTTCCTCTTGTTTACAATGCAGACTTGAAATTGATTTTAAAAAATGTTTTAATTAATTTTAAAATATTTTACAAAATCGGTTTTAATAAGTGGCCGATCACACCTAGCTAAAAAATATTGGTGGCGACTCCATGTCTTTTTCAATGTCATTTTCAAAACCTTCATTTTTCAAGAGGAATTAAGTCGACTTTTCCTCGATATTTTTTAATGTCACGCTTAAACGAATATAAGTTCTAGCGATGAGACTTATTATTTTTTAGGTTGCGACAGCTTGGGGACTCCACTGGCGATATTAGAGAGTCAGGCCTAGAATTAGTCGTGTGTTATCAAAGTCTCGGTTTTTGTTGGTTTATTCGGTATTTAATTTTAATTCCCATATTTTTTAAAATAAGAAGAATTTTTTGAAAATAATCGAATGTTTTTAAATATGTCCATATTCATGTGCATGCATATTATTATTGTTCTCTGGTTATTTTGGTGCATATATTTATTCTTTGCTTAATTGATGCTTTACATTGTTTAATCTTTTTGGGGCATTTAGAATAAGGGGTGTAGTATAGGTGATGAAAGGTTTGTTATTTCTCCTCACAAACTACACGTGCATTTTGCATATCATGAGCCCTATACCCGGGTTTCGTCCTTTTAGGTGGGAGCAAATTAACTAAGCCTACGTGATTAACAATCTGCATGGGCTAGTGAAACACTTTCGGAGTACTAAATTACTTAAGCCTTCGTGATTAACAATCTACATGGGCTAGGAAAATAGACTCTAACGAATTGAACCCACTTTTATCGGGGTCCCTTACTAGCCTTCACCGAGGATAGTGAGGAACAATTCGGGGCTTTTAGAACTAATTCACCTTCATATAGTGAACCTAGGCAAAACCATGTCGGATTTCCTATTAGATATCCCGAAGCTAGGAACACACGGTGGAATATTCCTAATCCTTTTACTTTTTATTCTACATTTTGAATAAGTTTACCGTTGCAAATCGGGCAATGATGAACGCACATCGCCCATAATAAGTTTTAACAAAAGGTTTTTTGCATGCATTTTATTATTGTTGTTTGGTTGGTTAATGCGTTACACTATTCTTGATCTATTGTTTTAATAAATTGTTGGGATATTTAGGATAAGGATTATAGAATAGGTGTTGAAAGGTTTGTTTTGTTCCTCCACACACATTGCACTTACATTTGCATAACATGAGCTCTATACCCGAGTTTCGTCCCTTTAAGTGGAAGTAGTAGCTATGCTCTCGTGATGATCCTCCGCATGGGCTAGCAAAATACTTCTGGAGTATAAATTACCTAAGCTCTCGTGATGATCCTCCGCATGGGCTAGGGAAATATACTCTAACGAATTGGAATCACTTTTATCGGGGTGCCTTACTAGCCTTCACAGGCGATAGTGAGGAACAATTCGGGGCCTTTTAGAACTTCGTTCACCCACATGTAGTGAACCATAGAGCCAACATAGGCAAAGCTCTGCCGAATTTTTTATAGATATACCAAAATTAGAAACACATGGAGGGACATTTTTAACCTTTTGTTAGCTATTTTACATTTTAAATAAGTATTGTAGATTGGGCAATGATGTACGTACATCGCCCGTAATAAGTTTAAGACCCCACCCCGAAGGCATCGTGATACCTAAGTGAGTCGATACTATTGGGGCAAGTGTTCACTAACTTTTTGAAATTGAAAATACAAACGTTCTTTTTCAAACATTTTTGCATTTCGCATATTTCATGCATGTGTGAATAGAGCATGTACATTTATAGTTGTATTGTTGATCTTATTTTTTACAATAAATGGATGGTGATAATAATCTTATTTGATCATTTCATAAAACTGGTAGTGTTACATGAAAATTTGGATATTGTACTATAGTAAGATCCACTGCCCTGAAATTCTTTTGAAAATAATATGTTTGGTTTTTCATGGAGAACATGTTTAAAAAAATCATAAATTAAATGTGGAGGCAAATCTTGCATAATGAGATTTTTGAATAATCAAGATTTAGGTCCCACAAATTTCGTGTAATCATTGGTTAATTTCTTAGTATATACCTTTGTGTTAATTCATTTATTCTTTACATGTATCATTTTGACATCATGTTACAATCCTAACATGCATGGTTATTCATTGTAGAATACATTTGTGATATACATGGTCATTCTTTGTATCTACCTTTGTGTTAATTCATTTATTCTTTGTATGTATCATTTTGACATCATGTTACAGTCATAGCATGCATGGTGATTCATTGTAGAATACGTTTATGACATGCATGATCATTATTTGTATATTCCTATGCATCAATTTTTTCATTTCTTAAATGCATCATGCTGGCATTAGATTGCATCCATGGCATACATAGTCATCATAATTTCTCTGTATATGCTCATGCATTAATCATCAGTATATTCATGGATATAGAAATAGAGCATGTACATTCATAATTGTATTCTTAATCTCATGACATTTTCATTTGCATGAAAGGGGTTCGAGATATGAGGAAAGAATCAGAGGAACAATTGGTGCTTTGGAATGCAATCAAGACGAATTTGGGCATGAGATTCGGGAGGTGAAAAAACAGCTTTCCAAAATTATGAAAATGTTTGAGGATATGGGTAAGAGTAAGGAGGAACTTTCTCAGGGCTCTGCATCGCCTTCGAATCAACCAAACCCATTAGGTCCATAAAATACAATCCTTGCTGGATCCTACACTTTTCAATGCCAAAAAGGTTGCAATCCTGATGAAATTGTGGAAAAAATCATGAAAATTATTAAACCCGAGAGCCTGATACCAAGGATAGAAACCTCAGATCCCAAACAGTCCCTGCAATTGGTCCCAGGTCCAAACTAGTATCCTCACCCTACTATGGCCCAATTGTCCACTAGGAGGATCACTATAGGACCCCTGAGTCCCACTCCATCACCACCAACTAGCAGTTCATACCATTTCCGTGATCAATCACCTTATCAAGCATTCAGGATAGGAACCTCGAATTATGTACAATCTCCAACGGTCTTGTGTCCAAATCCATACCCTTGCCTTGTTATTCTGCCATCTCCCTATGTAAACACTCTGGTTCGGACCTTAGTGCCACCACCAAGTGCCCCAACTCCTAGGCCATGTATGACTAAGAAACAACCCAAAAACAAGACTCAAAAGCAGTATGATCCTATTCCAATCAACTACCAAGAGCATCTCTCTATACTGATCCAAAATCACATGGTTGCCTGTATCCCGCTGAAACCCCTATTACTACATATCCAAAGTGGTAAAATCCAAATGCAAGATGTGATTATGATTGTGGAATTGCTGGCCATAGCATTGAAGATTGTATAGCCTTCAGAAAGAAAGTACAGTCTCTTATAGAGATCAAGTGGATCGATCCAACGACACTGATTGATAGAGGGCTGGGAAAGCATAATCAGGATTGGGAGATTTACGGCAATGATGTAGAAAGACTTTGGTCTAATAGGATGTAGTAGGATTTCACTTTTTCAGTAGCCAGCTCTTATAGCCTTAGGATGCTAGGAAAAATAAAGTGCTTGTAAAGACAGTTTTAACCGCTGCTCAAAATTTGTAAAACATGGTTTATACTATTGTGAACATTGATATAGAAATGAATTGATTATGCTTCAAATTTATGAGATGTTGATGATTAATTTCCTCTGATTCTTATTTCCTTCGTGATATCTTCCCCTTTGCATTTTACATCCGATCAATTATTTGTCTTACCATACATTCATAAATACATCATGTTAGCATTAGGTCTCATTCATGACACACATGATCACATGATTTTCTTTGTATATACTCTGTGTCAATCATTCATTGTTTACATGCATCATAATTGACATTGTATTGCATTCATAGTGTATACGATCATTCATTGGGAAATATGCTGAAATATACATGGTCATTCATTACATATATCCATGCATTGATTTGTTTATTCTTTGCTTGTAGCATGTTGGCATCGTGATTGCATTTATTACATATATAGTCAGCATGCTTTCACTGTACATGTCCATACATCATATTGTTTAGGCTTCACGTGCATCAAATTGCATTAATGACTCTTTCATCAGGACATACATTTCGGGATGAGCTTCAAAGAATATGCGCAGCAATGGATGAGCTTGGCCGCCCAAGTACAACCGCCCTTAACTCATAAGGAAACCACTGTCCTTTTTGTGAATACACTGCAGGCCCCGTACTATGATATACTTGTCGGCAACACCACGAAGAATTTTTCGGACATGGTGATTTCAGGGGAGATGATTGAGAATGCTATCAAGGATGGGAAAATTGAAGGAGAAATAACATCCAATACGAGAGAAATGGGGTATCTAAAAGGAAAAAAGAAGATACCCAAGTCGTGGAAGGCTTTGCCCCACCTCCGCAATTTTCCTCGTATCAGCCATTTTACTTTACCTTGAACAATGTCTCTCAAGGTTCTTATCCTTACCAACCAACGACTGCAACCACGCCAGAATTTACATCTGTCTATCAATCTAACACCTTTGGGAATAATCGAAGAGGGCATAAAAGGTGAAAAAGAAATCAGGTTGACCCGATTCTTGTGACATACAGTGAGCTACTACCTCAACTCATCCAGAATCACCTTGTGAAACCCATGCAATTAGAGCCTCTGAAGCCCCCTTATTCGAGCTGGTATGATGCTAATGATTGTTGTGGTTATCATTCTGGCAATCAAAGTCACTCAACAGAGAACTGCCCCACTTTGAAGTACAAGGTCAAGGATCTCATCAAGGCTGGTTCGATAAGTTTTAAAGGTGGGAAAGCCAAGTGTCATTAGAAACATGGTGCATAATCATAGCAGGATTTTTGATGCATGTAGTTCTATACCCTATGATGATGGAAGCACTGGTCGCATGTTGACATCTACATGAAATAAATAAATTTTGAATTTAAATGTTTTGTTTTCATTATATTTTAGCACTCATTTGAATTCACCAAAAAAACATGAATGAAACTTCACGAAAATTTGTGTTAAAAAATAATAAGGGGTTTTCACACTAAATAATGGACAGTCTCAAGAATATTGATGATCATTGTTAGAAATGACCCAACACTTTCCCTCTCTCTTTTAGGTTTTCCTATGCCTAAATCCCTTGAATCAAGACTACTTGAAAGACCTAATGCTTCAAAGAATATGAATGATTAAACTTCATAAACCATTGTCATTACAGAATAAGAAAAGATGTAAACCCTAGTCTAGGCTATGAACAAAGGAATGAACTTTTTGAAATTTCTTCAAACTCCTTGACCTTCAAACATATGAGACATCCTTTCAAGAATCTAGATCTCGGTAATTCGATATGTGTCAAGATTGTGCTAAAACCATTCACATCCTTTTCCAATGACCAGAAAATACCAATTTCCCAAACATCACTTCATGATTGACCCCTCGGGGCACCATGACTAAATCAGATTATCCTATTTTGGGTCACATTCTTTCTCGTCTCTTCAAAAAAAACCAGGACTGAAACTCAGCTTTTTTCAGTGTAAACCTAGACATGCGTTGTTCCTCGTAATGATACAAATTCCCAAAGTTGATCAAATTGGGGAATCATATGTAGAAATAATGGATACATTATGAAAAAAGATGGAACTAACGCATGAATCAATGGGGCATGCGACAAAAAAAAATAAGAAGAAAAACTTTGATATCATGCATATGAGAATTCGAATGATTCCAAAGTGCAAAATAAAATTTTGATTATCTATTTCTGCTGGGGATTGCTTTTCAATGAGAATATTCATGCTTCATATGATAAATGGCCATCTTTCATATCCCTCTCACAAAGAGAAAATTATCCATAGTCACTCATTTTTGAGCCAAAAGAATTCTTTCTTCTTTGAACCCTAATCAAGGATCACCCTCTACACTAGGGGGAAAATATGAGGAAATATCTTCTCAAAGATGAGTCCTAGCTCGAAGACAAGTAAAAGCAAATTTAGCTCCTAAATGAATATGGGCTCACTCTGTCAAAAGGAAAAGGAAAATATGGCGAAATGGAAGCCATGAACAAAAAAGAAAAACACAAAAAAAAATGTGTGAAAAAGTATGGCAAATGAAAGCCAAAAGCAAAGAAGAAAAAGGGAAAAAGTAAAAAGGGAAGAAAAGTCTAGGAAGGGACAAATACTTCAAAGAAAATTCTCCTCAAGAAATGATCCTTGATCTGATTACTCTCAAGCACATATTTTGGGCCTATTTATCTTTTATTTCTAAACCCTAAACCATGGTCTACTTTACATGCTTTAAAAGTCCATTTTGATCAAGCAGGAATATTTAATTTGAAGGGTTTTCCTCAGATTTTATCCCATCCCATCTCATTGAATTATCATTTCACTAAGGAAGAATTTAGAATTCTCAAGTGCATGGTAGAACAACAAAAAAAGAGAGAAAAAATGGAAAGAATAGGACTCTAAGGAGAAACCCCGAAAATGGACGGTCTAGAGTAAAATGGAAAATTTTGATGCCATCTATGATAGTGCCGATACCACAAAAGAGAAGGTCATCTTGAAGAAGCGGTCATCAACGAACACATAGGAATTCCTGAACCTCCCAAATTGTTAGCTTTCATTTGGAGGATTGAATTCAAAAACTAAGATTTTTTCCTTCCAAGATTAAACTTTCTCGTTTAAACATTCCAGCTAATCTGGACGCTTGTCAAAATGACTTTATATGGAAATTAAAAGAATGTTGGATATGGTTGGTTCTCAATGAATTCATGATCTATAAAACCTATTCCATTTGTGAGCCTATAAGGGACATACATTTTCGTTGTGAAGTTTTCTTCGATCAAGCAAAATTTTATTATACCAAGCCTTGCCAATCCTAGTTGAAAAAACCAGATTGACACTTAGATCATTAGTCTTCAAAAGATTTGTACATCACACACTGTGAGGTTAATATTTTTGTTCAGAGGTTTTCAAAATGAGAAAACAAATAAAGATATTCTTTGAAATACCCATTTTTGATGTTGACATGAGACAAGGGTTTTTCTAACCCAAAGGTATAGAACTACTACGATAGGTCTTGATTTCCAGATATGAGAAATTTCCAGATATGAGAAGAATAACTAGAACCTGCTTCAGGCCTCTGTTGATAAGAGTTTAAAAACTGTTGGGGCAAAGAGAATAACCAAAATGAATTGAAGATATACTCTGATTTGAAAAGGAAAAAATGAATTTGAAAGGCTAAGCCAAAGTCTAGAAAAACAATCGGGGGCATTTGCATCACTCATGAGCACTCATCTCTTTATTGAGCTTTTTCATCTGCATAGTGTCGACAAGCATTTGCATCATTCATGGGTATTTGCATTGGCAATATTCCATAAGCATCTGCATTTTACCTTTACATTTACATCCTCCATGGATATTTGCATGTTACGTCATCTCAAGCAATTGCATCATTTCTAGAATCATTGCATTTTCATTATTGTGTTGTAATTGTAGTTACACCATTCATAGACCACTTACATGAACACGATTAATAGGGGCATTTGCATCAAGAAGCATGTGCATCAATCTAAGCCATTCGCATTTGCACCATGAAGCATCTGCATCATATTCAATATCTGCATCTGCAAGCATGTGCATCAATCCAAGCCATTTGCATTTGCACTAAGAAGCATTTACATCAATCCAAGCCATTTACATTTGTACCATGAAGCATGAGCATCTTGTTAAAGACATTTGCATACTATCTCTAAGCTTTTGGGTATAATTTTCAACACGATTTTTAAAATGAGCAAGTCTTCGATGGTGATAGCTAAAGCTTCTGGAGGAGATACGCAAAAGTTTACAAATTCTTAAAAGTGAGTAAGTCTTCGGTGGTGATAGCTAAAGCTTCTGGAGGAGTTACCCATAATTTTACAATGTGCAAGCCTTTGGTGGTGATAGCCAAAGCTTCTGGAGGGGATATCCAAAATTTTACAAATTTTAAAAGTGAACAAGTCTTCGATGGTAATAGTTGAAGCCTCTGGTGGAGATATCCAGGGTTTTATAATTTTTTAACAATAAGAAATCTTTTTCTAGTGGAGTTACCCAGAGTTTTATAGTTTTAAAAAAAATGAGAAAGTCTTTGGTGGTGATAGCCAAAGCCTTCAGAAGAGTTACCCAGAGTTTTACAGTTTTAAGAAACGAGCAAGTCTTTGGTGGTGATAGCCGAAGTTTCTAAAAGAGATACCCAGAATTTTACTCAGCATCTTCATCTACATTAAGAAGCATTTGCATTAGTCTAAGTCATTTGCATCTGCATCAAGAAACATTTGCATCAAATCAAATCAAGTTATTTACATTTGTATCAAAGATATTTGCATTTTATTTAACATCTGCATCTGCACCAAGAAGCATTTGCATCCCTTCTCAAAGCTTTCAGGTAGAATCTTCAACATGTTTTCAAGAATCAATATCCAGAGTTTTAAAAAATTTTCTGAAAAGAGAGAAAGTTTTTGGTAGTGATAGCCGAAGCCTCTGTGGAGATATCCAAAGTTTTTTAAAATTTTTGAAAAGAGAAAAAGCCTTTGGTAGTGATAGCCGAAGCCTCTATCGAGATATCCAGAGTTTTAAATTTTTTTGAAAATTGAGCGAGTCTTTGGTAGTGATAGCCAAAGCTTCTAGAGGAGATACCCAGAATTTTAAACATAGCTGAGAACAAGACAGGTTAAGACCACGAGACCATCGTCGAGGTCATTTCTTCTCTTACAAATCGAACTCGTTTCCTTAAGAGGGTCGAGCCTTGATTAGTTAGGGAACTCAATTTAAGGATAAAATCTTCAATTTACAGCTTTTTAAAAACAAAAAAAAAATGGAAAAAAAGGAAAATGGAAAATGGAAAAAATGAAAAAAAATGACAAATGAAAACTCCCTTTCCCTATTCTTCACATATGGTTTCACTAACCGGACAAAGTAGTGTTTGTTTATCTTTGCATGATTAATGTTTCTCAGCAATAGTCAAAGAAGGGCAGCTGTAGGCACCTAATTTTGTCCGGACAACTAAATCAGGTATGTTTTCTTCCTAAAGTGATGTTTCAGAATGCAAAAATCATTTTCTTATCCTGCAGGTGATACTCCGAGACTTAGTCTAAGAAGTCAAGCATAAAAAGCCAAACTTGAAAAAGTCAATGCTAGAAAAGTCAACCTCTAAAAGTCAACTACTAGAAAAATCAACCGACTTTTAAAATCAAGACTTGAAGTTCAATTGAAAAATGGTGAAAGAATTTTGATAATCCGAGGTCTACATTCAAAGATATGGAGTTCGAAAGTTGGGTTGCGGAGATTCAGTAAGAATGAAACCCTAGTTCGAAAAATCTGGGAAAAGTGCTTAAATGATCAAATTGGTTGAAATTGAAGGTTCCAAATGAAAGATAGCACTGACTATGGGTAATGGAGAAGTTGCTTGGAAGAAAAACTAAAAGAAAAGTCAATTCGGAAAAAAATCGAGAATTAGGGTTTTTGGTGGATTTTGGTGAAATTGGGGAAAATTGCAGAAATAGCCCAATTCGGTAAAAATAAAGCCCCTAATTGATGAGGAGTAAGTAAACAAGGATAGCCCAAGGCTCAATTTGAAGAAATTCCGAGAAAAGAGCCGATTGGAGGAAAAAATGAAAAAAGAGGAAATTCTCGATAGTGATAAAAGGAAAAAATCAAATCGAAAGGGAATTTGATCGTAAAAATTGGGCATTTTCGGACTAACTCTAATTCAATATATGACAAAGGCCCAAAAAAAGAAAATCTGAAAATCAGACTTTTTTGAGCAAAATCGAACTTCGGAGGCAAAAGGGAAAATTTGGGAAAAATAGCAAATAAGCTCCAAAAAGTACCAAAATTTGCAGATCTCATTCTTAAATCATTTTGAAGAGATTGGAGAAAGAAAATCTTGATTCGAGTTCGTTTGCAAAATGGTTGAATCTCGGGCCCATTATGTAGAAATTCAAAAGGATAAATCCCGGAAAAATAGCAAACGAGTTCCAAAAATTCTGAAAATTTGTAGATCTCATTCTTAAATCATTTGGAAGATATTGGTGAAAGAAAATCTGGATTTGGAGTTCGTTTGCAAAATGGCCAAATCCCATGGCCCATTATGCAAAAAATTCAAGTAGATAAATCCTGAAAAAATAGCAAATGGGCTCCAAAAATTACCAAAACTTTCAGATCACACTTTTAATTTATTTGGAATAGATTGGTGAAGAAAAATCTGTATTTTGAGCTCATTTAAATAATGGTAAAAGATTGGGTGCACAAAAGAGTAATTTTGGAAGAAAAAATCCAAAAACAAATAGTAAATTGACTCCGAAAATTTTGAAAACTTTTAGAATTCAATTTTTTTATTATTTCAAAAGTATTGAAAAAAAGAAAATTTGAATTTTGAGTCCATTTTCTATTTATTTAGGTTCGGGGGTCAAAAAGGTCATTTTATTTTAAGAAACCGAAAAGGGCTATTTTTGCGATGGAATTGGACTGGATTTTAAGAGGGCAATTAGCCAAGCCCATGATAGAGATTAATTTTGCTAAGCCATTTCATCTAAGGGCCAAGAGAGAAGAGGAAGGTAGTTATTTTTGTAATCAAGCCTTTGAATTTGCAACACATGGACCAATGGTTGAAGAGGGATGATGTCATATTTATGGTCCTATTTATGAAATCATCTTCATGACATCATATATTTAGGGGTTGTTTATTCCAATCTAATGGTGGGATTTTTACATAGAAGGCAACATGAAGTGATAGCCATTGGATGAAAAAAAAATCAACTTCCTTCCAGAAAGAATGCCATTCTGCCAAGGCTTTAGGAGGGGGGCTGGGTAGTTTTTTTCACAAGTTTTGAAGGCTGGAAAAGAGGCAGTAGCTAAGGAGAAAAGGAGAGAAAAAATAAAGGAAAAATAGAGGAGAAAAAAGGAGAAGAAAAATAAAGGTTTTGGCTTGTTTCTTCTTGATTTGGAAAGCTAGAGCAAGGTAGCTATGCTCTTTCATGGTTATTTTTCATATTTTTTAGACATGATCTTGCTTTTTTTATTGATACTTTTTTTCTTTTTCATGAAATAAACTTATTTCTAAAGAGCTACTATTTTTTTTTAAAGAAAATAAAAAAACAACAAGTTTTCATCCTTGTTTCCACAATGGCCGAATGGTTTTCTTGTTTTTGAGATAATTTTATTTTGGATTTTGTTCATGAGTTTTGTTGTGGTAGGTTAGCTTACTTGTGTTAGATTAGCTTGTTTTGTGGTAGTTTAGCAATATACCATGCTATGTGTTTGTGGAAATACCATGCTAGGTTCATGTTGTTTTATTCGGCCATGATGGCTTTTTTGTGCATGTTTGCATTTTTTATCATGTTTGCTTGTTTAATATGTTTCCATTGATCTTTATACATTTATACAATTCCATGTTCATGTTGTTTCATTCGTCCATGATGGATTTTTTGTGCATGTTTGCATTATTTATCATGTTTGCTAGTTTATTATGCTTCCATGTGTTTGTGTTATTGTTTAGCTAGGATTATACCATGTTATTTCATTTCATTCGGCCAATAGGATTCCTTTTACTTTGTGTATGCATTTTCATTTTGTTTAGTTGATAGGTTTGTATTTCATGCCATAATATTGTGTATTTTGATTTAGTTTTCAATGTGTTTGTGTTATTGTTTGGCTAAGTTTATTCCATGTTACTTGATGACCATTCGGCCAACATGACCCCTTTTGCTTTGTGTGTGCATTTTCATTTTGTTTAGTTATTAGGTTTGTATTTCATGCCGTAACATTGTGCAATTTGATTTGGTTTGCCATGTGTTTGTGTTATTTGCTAGATAGGATTGCACTAGGTTGTTTAGTGGCCATTCGATCTCTTCATGTATTCCTTGCCTTGTGTGTGCATTTGCATTTTGTTTAGGTACCATTGCTTTGCATTACTATGACATGAGATTGTGTATTAGTTGCTATTTGTTCATGCAATAGTATTAGGTTTATTGGTCATTATATGTTCATGATATTTCCGTGCATTCTCATGACATTTTAGGTATAGGCCATCTTTGTATTGCCATGTATATTCCTATGCATATAAGGTCTTAGATCATATTGGTATTGCCATGCATTGCTATGCTATTTAGGTCTTAGGTCACTTTGGATCGCCATGCCTTTTCATGTCACTTTAGGTGTAAGTCTCATTTGCATTACTATGCATCTCATGCATATTTAGGTTAGGATAGCATTTATTACCATGCAAGTCCATGTTTGGTCTAGGCCATATTCTTTATGCCATGCATTTTCATGTCATTTAGGCTTTAAACCATACATTCAATTTGCTGTATGTTCATGCATTTCATGTCATGCCACATGATTTATGACCTAGGCCAATCAATGGCCCAAAGTCATTCTCACTTGAGCATACTTGTGGAAAATTAAAGAGTTGTCAAATTGATTATTCTACCTTTGTGATTTTTTTTACTTAGCCATTTTTTGCCCAAGTTTTTAAAAGTTTTAGCTACTGCTTGTAGGTCCTTAAGAGAGTCTCCAATATTTTTACTTTCTTTTTTTTTAAATGATTTTATCAAAAGCAAAAAAATGTGTTTTGGCCAAACAGTTTTCACCCAGTTTTTCTAACTTTCCCAATTTTTCTAGGATGTTATCTTTAATCAAAAAATTAAACCAATTTTTCTTCGTGTATTTTTACATGTTCGAAGTCTCCAGTATTTCTTTTAGATTTTTTTGAAATTTTAAAAATAGGTTAAAAAATCATGATTTAAAACTGGACAATAGAGGCAGATTTGAATTCAAAAGAAAAACAATTGTTGAATTTGGCTAACACATTTAGAGGGGGTTGGTTAGGAACTTTAGTTGCTGTCCTAGCTTGATTTTTAGACTATTTTAATTTTTAAAAATTATTTTATAAAGCTCGGGTTGAGGGTGGTCAAGTCTGGGATTATAAACTTAGGAAATTAGAGCCATTTTTAAAGGGAATTCGGCTAGGGTTTTAATTTTAATTCAAGTTTTTTAAAATTGTTTTCAAACAAATCACAAAGTATTTTGATTTTAGAAAATTTAATTTGATATATTTTCCTAAGGTAGCCGAATATCTTTTTAGATATACGGATTTCCTTAATTAAAGAAAAAAAATACACTTTCATGCATTGCATTTTCCATGTTCATGCATACTATATAATATGTATTTTTTTCTATGACAATTTCTATGGTATTGTTATTATTTTGATTTATAGTTTATGATCTTATATTGTTTTTCATATGGTTTTGAATATTTCATGCTATCCTATGCTTTTTATTTAGTCATTTATTTTTGTCACAACATTTAGCATATACTATGTTCATGCATTATTATTTTCTTTTTCATGCATATTTCATGATAACATTATTTTATGTTTCATATGATTTCATGTCATTTAAATTATATTCCATGTCATATAGAGTATATTATTTAAAATATGCCATGTCATTTAAATCATATCATTTCATTAGAATATATCATGTTACTTAGGATATTTCATTTCATTTAGAATATATCATGTCACTTAGGATATTTCCTTTCATTTAGAATATATCATGTTACTTAGGATATTTCATTTCATATAGAATATGCTATGCCATTTAAATTATATCATATCATTTAGGTTGCATTATATTATCTAGACTTTGTTATATCATCTTTACCAGGTCACACATATTCATATTCATATCTTTTTTTTAAAATGTTTTGAAAAAGATAATGATTTTCAAAAAAATAAAGATATTCCCAAGTTAAAATTCATGAGTTCTCTGTCGGGTTTGCTGGGGAGGATATCATCAATTATCATTAATAACGGAATATCTTCTTTAAAACGAGAATGATTCGGAAAATTTTCCAAGTTAATAAAATATCTATATTTTGCCACGTTTGTTGGGGAATATTGGAAAATTTTGAATTAATAAATTTTGGATCATTTTCAATTAAGAATGGAATTCTTTTTCTTTAAATTGGGAATTAATTTGAAATGCCAAATCTAAAACAAACTTTTTACCGAGACTTAAGACAACACACGATTAATAAGGTATCATTTTATACGGGCGTTGTGGGGTGCTAATCCTTCCCTGCACGTAACCGAGCCCCAAACCCGATTCTTCGATTTTCTCTGGTTGATAACGCAGACTTGAAATTGGTTTTAAAAAATGTTTTACAAAACCAGTTTTAATAGGTGGCCGATCATACCTAGCTAAAAAAGATTGTTGGCAACTCCATGTTTTTTTCAAGGTCATTTTCAAAACCTTCATTTTTCAAGAGGAATTAAGTCGACTTTTCCTTGGTTTTTTAATGAATATAAGGTCTCACGATGAGACTTGTTATTTTTTAGGTTGCGACAGCAGTTGTAGATGTTGATGATGAAGAAGTGGATGATGTTCCGATCTTTCATTGACAAAAAAAGAGTCGTGGTTCATCTCATGTATCTCAAGAAGTTTTTTTTTTATTATTATTATTTTTACATACTTAGTCTCACCCTTCACTTTATCACTTTTCTACTTGTGTTTCTTGCAAGATGTATCAAGTACCTTTGACGCTAGTGATCCTCGAGTGGAAGAGATAGAGGAGCAGGTTGTTTCTGATACTGATAGTGATAGTGATAATGATGATGATGATGCATCAAATCATACTGAGCCAAAGACTGATGCTGCTTATGACATTGCTGAAATTGATGCTCTCTTTTCTTCACCAGACATAGAGACTATTTAGAATGAGGAGAGGCAACATACCATGGATATTGCTTAGAATGACATCGGTAATGTTGCGATTTCTACTACCGCTCTAGTTGTTCCTTTTGTTTCTTCCGCCCCAGTACTAGGAGTTAGAGATTCCAGCCTAGCTCCTAGTACTCTTAGCACAGTTCTTGTTAATGCAACAAGTTCTGGAACAGTCACCTTTGCAGCGGGATCTATTTTTGGGAGTAGTGCTTTTGGAATAAGCACTCTCTTCGGAATAGGTGCCTTTGGACCAAGTACCATTGGGTCAACTTCATCTCAAACTACTGGAGTCAATACTTCTCTTGGTACTTCCAAGGTGGATTTCCATGGTTTCTATATTGACTCACAGCATCAGCAGTATTTGGAAGACATTTATAAAATAGAGGGTCAGTTCTGGAGTACTTGCATCTTTCAGATGAAAGTTTTTATTTCATTTATCCTATAGTTATTGGGTAGTGCTTTAGTAATTGGGTAGTGCTCGATGGTCGGATATCCCTCCAACAAAGTTGCAGGAGATGTTGGCACTCATGGATGAGGTTACCAGAATTGGGTTCAGACTGTGATGTCTTACTTCTTGTATAGCTAAGGCCAAAGCTATTCTTAACATAAAGGTAGACGAAGCTCAGGTGGAGGCGAGTCTGGATGAAGTTAAACAGAAGCTTGATTCTCTCAAGCAGGAAACAAAGACATATCAGCGCAAAATTGATTCACTTAAGAAACAGAGACATAGCAGCGAAAAAACCTAGAGTTGCAAAACCAACTAGATAATATTCATTATCTTCGTAGCTCTAATTCTTCTCCATGAGATAACATAAGAGAGTAGACTTATTTCATTTTGATTTATTTTTTTTTTCTTAAACTGAGTTATCTTAGAACTTTTCTATCATAATAATACATACATATATTATGCTAAATTTTTCATGGCAATGGTGTCTTATGTGACTTCACACACACTTTTTAGTTTTGATAGAGTCGTGTGGCCAAGGGGAACTATCCACTCTCATTAGGGAGATTGAATCTCAACCTTAAATGAAGTAAACTATTCAACCCTTTAAAATAAGTGTTAGAGCTACGACCAAGGGGAACTATCTACTTTCATTAGGGAGATTGAATCTCAACGTTAAATGAAGTAAATTATTAAACCCTGTAAATAAGCGACTGATGGCCAAGGTATGAGCGATTATAGCTGAGGCCAAGGTATAATTATCACATCACAGCCAAAATTTAAACATGGAGCTGCGGCTGGTTTATAGTTAAGGTCATAGCTAATGTAAGCGTTAAAGCTATGGTATGACAGGAACAATAGAGTACTGCCAGATTTTAAGTGATAGAGCTGTGGCTAGTTTATAATAAATGTCATAGTCACTGTAAGCATTAAAGTTGCACTATGACAGGAACAATATAATACAGCCATAATTTAAGCGATAGAGCTTTCGCTGGTTTATAATCAATGTCATAGTCAATCTAAGCGTTAAAGCTGCGCTATGACAGGAACAATAGAGTACAGCCAGATTTTAAGCGATAGAGCTGCGGCTGACATAGAATTCATTTTTTTATACATGCCATAGGTCTTTACAGATGGACATAGTAGTCAACTAACAATGAATGATAAGTAATTGACATGTAATTAACTTCTATTTACAAAAAGTAGTAGAAGAAATTAAAGATAAAGTCTAGATTCCATACATGAAATTTCTTGACATACTGAAAGTTAATCGGTGCAGTAACAGCATTGTTTTTTGGGTTGATCAACTTGCAGTAACCATTATCATTCACTTCATGGACAATGTAAGGTTCTTCCTATTTGGACTAAACTTCGGAGCTGAAGTTCCTCTTCTGATGTGTTTTGCAACACGGAGGACTAGGTCACCCTCTTCAAAGTTTCTCCTCTTTACCAGCTTGTCATAAGCTCTACTCAACCTCCTTTGATACACTGTCAAATTATTTTTTGCTCTATCCCTCCTTTCTTCCAGTGCTTCTAACTCCAACATCCGTAGGCTATTATTGTAAAGTTCAGCATCCAACGTTAGCCTTGCAGACGAAACTAGTATCTCTGTAGGAAGTACAACTTTCGTTCCATATACAAGTGAAAAAGGAGTTGCCTTTTTTGGTCCACGCTTGGAAGTCCTGTACACCTATAGTGCCACTGGCAATGCATCTCCCCATATCTTTGGATCTTCATGTACCATCCTACTCATCACCTTGATTAAAGTCTTAGTTGTTGCCTCAGCTTGGCCATTGTCTTTCAGATAGTATGAAGTTGATTTTACATGATCTACATCATACAAAGCAAGCAATTCCCTCACACTGTTGTTGGTGAAAGGAGTTCCATTGTCAGACAAGATTCTCCTTGGTATCCCAAAATTACAGATAATGTTCTCGTTAATGAAATTAGCCACTGCTGGACCTATTGCTTTCTTCAGAGAGATAGCTTCCACCCACTTTGTAAAACACTCTGTTGCTACCCGTATCCATGTGTAGCATTTAGCAGGAGGATTGATAGGCCTAAGGAGTAATAATGATGTGGAGCTCTACTGCTGGAGCATGTATGGCGTTGCCATGAACCTGGCATGGATATTACTTCCTTGCATGGCGTGTAGCATCTGCTTCCATAGTTGGCCAATAATACCCCATGTCTAAGAGCTTCTGATATAACTTTCTACCTCCTTCATGTTCTCCACTACTCCCACCACTCACTTCTTCTAGCAATGAACTTACATCAGTTGCAGAGACGCACTTCAAAGACCTCCCTGAGAATTAAACTCGAAACAAGTCATTCTCCCTTAGAAAGAAAGGTTGAACTCTTCGCTTGAGTTGTCTAACATCCTGACGATTAGTTGGAAGAATTCCATTTCTAAGATACTCAATATAAGGCCTATGCCAATCTCCAATGCTTCCAACAAAATGAAATTCTTGCACATCTGGTGGTTCAGAGCACTTCTTACAAGACCCTTGCAATAGCAAAGCATCTTTGGCCATGGTTGGCCAAAAGTAACTTGCCCTTTGGAGCAAACTATGCAATGGTGGACCTTCCTCCCTACACCACTGTTCATGAGCTGCTTTCATTACGTCTTTTGCCTCACCTTTGGAAGTACACCTTGCTAACACTCCACCAGCATCTCTATGGTATAACACACCGTGAATCAAAATAAATTGTTTCAGGTTTGGAATATTAGCAGGAGTACGTTGAAGCAGTTGTTCAATAATGGGTGCACGCCAATCTTTATCATTCTCATAGTTTGGAGGTTGAAGCAACTCACTAGCTGGGCAAGGCAAATTTCTTCTAACAACTGACATATCAATGTATAGACTCTCCTCCGCAATATGAATTTTGGAAGCCAAGGTAGCAAGTGTATCAGCATACCTATTTGTGGATCTTAGACTATGTTCACATTTTATAATCTAAAACTTCTTCCATATTGCTTGTACAAGATTCAATAGGTAGCTAGCATAGATTCCTTCAATGCAAACTCACCATTGGCCTACTTAATAATAAGATTAGAATCTTCATAGATGTAAAGATTATTAACCCTAATGGTAGTTGTCGCAACCTAAAAAATAACGAGTCTCATCGCAAGACTTTATTATTCGTTAAGCGTGACATTTAAAAAAACCGAGGAAAAGTCGACTTAATTCCTCTCGAAAAACGAAGGTTTTGAAAATGACCTTAAAAAAGACATGGAGTCGCCACCAATCTTTTTTAGCTAGGTGTGATCGGCCACCTATTAAAACCGGTTTTATAAAACATTTTAAAATTAATTAAAACATTTTTAAAACCAATTTCAAGTCTGCGTTATAAACCAGAGAAATCAAAGAAGCAGGTTTGGGAGTCGGTTACATGAGGGGAAGGATTAGCACCCCCAGAACGCCCGTATAAATCGGTACCTTATTAATCGTGTGTTATCTCAAATATTGGTAAAAAAGTTGGTTTTAAATTTAGTATTTCAAGTTAATTCCCAATTTAAAGAAAAATAATTCCATTTTTAATTGAAAATGATTCGGAATTTATAAATTCAAAATTTTCCTATATTCCCCAACAAACGCGGCAAAATACAGAAATTTTTATTAGTTTTGGAAAACTTTCCGAATCATTCTCTTTTTTTGAAAGAAAGATATTCCTTTATTAATGATAATTCTGATTGTTTGAAAGGCCCAAAGAAGCCCTTTTCGGTTGCTTGGGTGAAATGACCGTTTTGCCCCCAGGATGCAAATAAATATCAAACGGACTTCAAATTCAATTTTTCTTTTTTTCATACTTCCAAATAATAAAAAATTGAGTTCTGGAAGTTTTCAAAATTATCCGAGTTTGTTTGCTACTTATTTCGATTTTTTCTTCCAAAAATGCCCTTTTATGCCCCTACATTTTACCATTTTTTAAACGAGCTCCAAATCAAGATTTTTCATCACCAATCTCTTCCAAATAATTTAAAAGTGTGATCTAGAAGTTTTCATAATTTTTGGAGCTCATTTGGTATTTTTTCGGGATTTATCTTCTTGAATTATTGCATAGGAGCTCGCGATTTGGCCATTTTGCAAACGAACTTCAAATCAAGATTTTCTTTCGCCAATATCTTCCAAATAATTTAAAAATGAGATTAACAAAATTTCAAAATTTTTGGAGTCCATTTGCTATTTTTTCGGGATTTATCTTCTTGAATTATTGTAGAGGAGGCCCGAGATTTGGCCATTTTGCAAACGAACTCCGAATCAAGATTTTCTTTTGCCAATGTCTTCAAAATAATTTATAAATGAGATTTTCAAAATTTAAGAAGATTTGGAATTCATTTGTTATTTTTTTGGGATTTTCCTTTTTGAATTACTATAGAAGAAGCCCGGGATTTGGCCATTTTACAAACGAACTCTGAATCAAGATTTTCTTTTTCCAATCACTTTCAAATGGTTTAAGAATGAGATTTGAAAAATTTTAGAATTTTCGGAGTTCATTTGCTATTTTTCCCATATTTTCCAATTTTGCCCTTTTGCCTCCTAAACCCGATTTTGCTCAAAACAAGTCGGATTTTCAGATTTTATTCAAGCTGTTCCTTGGGCAAGGCTATCCCTTTTTAATCATTCCTCATCCATTGGGGGCTCTGGTCTTACCAAGTCGGGCCATTTCTGTGATTCTTCCCGAATTCATCGAAATCCACTAAAAACCCTAATTCTCAGTTTTCTTCCGAATTGACTTTTCTTTCGATTTTTCTTGCAAGTGGCTTGTCCATTACCCGTAGTCAGTGCTTATCTTTCATTTGGAACCTTCAAATTGGACCAATTTGATCGTTTAAGCACTTTTCCCTAAATTTCTCGGATTAGGGTTTCCTTCCTACTGAATCTCCAAATCCCAACTTTCGAACTCCATATATTTCGATGCAGACCTCGGATTATCAAAATTCTTTCGCCATTTTTAAATTGAACTTCAAATCTTGATTTTGATAGTGGGTTGACTTTTTCAGTTGTTGACTTTCTGGGGTTGACTTTTTCGAGGATGACTTTTTTCAGGGGTTGACTTTTTTCAAGTTTGACTTTTTATACTCGCCCTCTTCAACTAAGTCTCGGGGTACCACCTGCAAGATGAAAAAAGTCTTTTTACACTCGAAAACATCAATTTAGGAAGAAAACATACCTGTTTTAGTGGTCCGGACCAAATTAAGTGTCTACAGCTGCCCCTCTTTGGCTATTGCTGAGAATCAGGAATCAGGCAAACATAAACAAGCACTAATTTTGTACGGTCAATAAAATCACATGTAAATGAAAGGGAAAGGGGTTTTCTCTTTCATTTCTTCATTTCTTCATTTTTACACACTTTTTTTCATTTTTTTCTTTTTTCTTTTTTCTTTTTTCCTTTTTTCATTTTTTCATTTTTCATTTTTCTTTCTTTTTTCTTTTTTCATCATTTCAATTTTTTTTTTTTTTTTTTTTTTTGTAAAAAGCTGTAAACTGAAGATTTTGTTCTTAAATTAAATTCTCTGACTAATCAAGGCTCGACCCGTCTTAAGGAAACGAATTCGATTTGCAAGAAAAGAAATGACCTCAACGATGGTCTCGGGGTCTTAACCTGTCTTGTTCTCATCTGTTTTTAAAATTCTGGGTATCTCCTCCAGAAGCTTCGGCTATCACCACCAAAGTCTTGCTCATTTTTAAAATTGTAAAACTCTGAATATCTCCACCAGAGGCTTTGGTTATCACCACCAAAGACTTTCTCCCTTTTCAAAAAAAAATAATTTAAACTCTGGATATCTCCACAGAGGCTTCGGCTATCACTACCAAAGACTTTCTCACTGTTTAAAATTTGTAAAATTCTGGGTATCTCCTCCAGAAGCTTCAGCTATCACCACCGAAGACATGCTACCTTTTCAAAGGATTTTAAAACTCTAGATATCTCCACTGAAGCTTTGAGAAATGATGCAGATGCTTCATGATGCAAATGCAAATGTCTTTAATTGATGCAAATGCTTCTTGATGTAGATGCAAATGACTTAGACTAGTGCAAATGTCGTTGATGCAAATGTAAATGACTTGATTTGATGCAAATTTTCTTGATGCAGATTCAAATAACTTAGATTGATGCAAATGCTTCTTGATGTAGATGCACATGTTGAATAAAATTCTGGGTAACTCCTCCAGAAGAAGATTTCTCATTTTTCAAAATTATAAAACCCTGGATATCTCCACCAGAGGCTTCCGCTATCACCACCGAAGACTTATTCACTTTTAAAACTGAAAAATTATGGATATCCCCACCAGAAGCTTTGGCTATCACCACCAAAGGTTTGGTCAATGTAAAATTCTGGGTAACTCCTCTAGAAGCTTTGGCTATCACCACCAAAGACTTGTTCATTGTAAAATTCTGGGTAACTCCTACAGAAGAAGATTTCTCATTTTTCAAAATTATAAAACCCTGGATATCTCCACCAAAGGCTTCAGCTATAACCACTGAAGACTTGTTCACTTTTAAAACTGTAAAATTTTGGATATCCCTACCAGAAGCTTTGGCTATCACCGCCAAAGGTTTGCTCATTGTAAAATTCTGGGTAACTCCTCCAGAAGCTTTGGCTATCACCACCAAAGACTTGCTCATTGTAAAAATCTGGGTAACTCCTCCAGAAGAAGATTTCTCATTTTTATAAAACCCTGGATATCTCCACCAAAGGCTTCAGCTATCACCATCGAAGACTTGTTCACTTTTAAAACTGTAAAATTCTGGATATCCCCACCAGAAGCTTTGGCTATCACCACCAAAGGTTTGCTCATTATAAATTATGGGTAAATCCTCCAAAAGCTTTGGCTATCACCACCAAAGACTTGCTCATTGTAAAAATCTGGGTAACTACTCCAGAAGAAGATTTCTCATTTTTCAAAATTATAAAACCCTGGATATCTCCACCAGAGGCTTCAGCTATCACCACCGAAGACTTATTCACTTTTAAAACTGTAAAATTCTGGATATCCCCACCCAGAAGCTTTGGCTATCACCACCAAAGGTTTGCTCATTGTAAAATTCTGTGTAACTCCTCCAGAAGGTTTGAGAAATGATGCAGATGCACATGTCTTTTAACAAGGTGCTCATGCTTCATGGTGTAATTGTAAATGCTTGGATTGATGTAAATGTTTCTTAGTGCAAATGCAAATGGCCTGGATTGATGCTCATGTTTCATGATGCAAATGCCCCTACTAATTGTATTCATGTAACTGGTTTATAAATGGTGTAACTATAATTACCACACAATAATGAAAATGCAATGATTCTAGAAATAATGTAATTGCTTGAGATGACACAAATGCGAATTCCATGAAGAATGTAAAGGTAAAATGCAGATGCTTATGGAATAATGCCAATGCAAATACCCATGAATGATGCAAATGCTTGCCGACACTGTGCAGATGTAAAAGCTTGATAAAGAGATGACTGCTCATGAGTGATGCAAATGCCCCCAATTGTTTTTCTAGACTTTGGCTTAGCCTTTCAAATTCATTTTTCCTCTTCAAATAAGAGTATATCTTCAATTCATTTTGGCTATTCTCTTTGCCCCAACAGTTTTCAAACTTTCATCAACAGAGATCTGAACCGGGTTTTATTTTTTCTTCTCATATCTGGAAGTCAAGACCTATCATGGCAGTTCTATACCTTTGGGTTAGAAAAATCCTTGTCTCATGTCAACATCAAAATGGGTATTTCAAAAAATCTCTTTATTTGTTTTCGCCTCTTGAAAACTTCAGAAAAAAATATTAACCCCACAATGTTGATGTATAAATCTTTTGAAGACTGATGATCATTGTTAGAAATTTCTCTAAGTATCAATCTGGATTTTTTCAACTGGGATTGGCAAGGCTTGGTATAACAAGATTCTGGCTTTTACAGGAAAACTTCATGACAAAAATGTATATCCCTTCTAGGCTCACAAATGGAACAGGTTTTATAAATCATGAATTCATTGAGAACCAAGCAAATTCAACATTCTTTTAGTTTCCATATCAAGGCATTTTGACAAGCATCAAGATTAGCTGCGATGTTTAAACCGGAAAGTTTAATCTTGGAGAAAAAAAGTTTCAATTTTTGAAGACAATCCTCTGAATGAGAGTTGGCAATTTGGGGGGTTCAGGCATTCCTAGATGTTCCTCGGTGACCATTTTTTAAGAAGATCTTTTCTTTTGTGGTATCGACACTATCATGGATGGCCTCAAAAATTCCCATTCTACTCTAGACCGCCCTTTTTGGGTTTTCGCCCTAGAGTCCCTTTTCTCTCCAATTTTATTTTTTTCATTATTTTACCATGCACTTGGGAATTCTAAATTCTTCCTTAGTAAAATGAGAATTTGATGAGATGGGATAAAATTTGAGGAAAACCCTTCAAATCAAATATTCATGCTTGATCAAAATGGACTTTTAAAGCATGTAATGTAGGCCATGGCTCAGGGTTCAGAAAGAAAGGATAAATAGGCCCAAAATATGTGTTTGAGGGTAATCAGATCAAGGATCTTTTCTTTGAGGAGGATTCTTTTTGAAGCATTTGTCCCTTCTTGGACATTTCTTTCCTTTTGACT